>CM070584.1:11555993-12155993 GCA_036346355.1 Rhipidocladum racemiflorum
TTCTTGCCACAACATTAATTAAAAGTAACACATTGACTATTAATTTCTTTTTGATTATGTCTTGTACAACTATAAAACTAACAACATGTGTTGAGTAGTTTTAATTACAAATGTAACTACATGACATGCATATATAAAATAAGTATATTAATTATTACCTTTGATAATAGCCAAAACATGGAAACAATGACTTTTGTAAATACGTGTCAAAGTACTTTGGAATGGAATTTTTCTACAATGTTATTTATGAAAAATAAAAGTGATTTTATAAATAACACTTTAGTGAAAGATCTTTGAAGGTATCTGAAAATTAGATCTTTGTGTAGATGAACCGGCAATGGATGTACAATGTGGACCGTCGCTCTAGAGAGTTCATTGATGGCGTGAAGGCACTTCTTGAGACAGCTGTTGCATTCTTGCCACCAGACAGCTTCATATGTTGTCCGTGTGTAGACTGCAAGAATGAGAAGGAGCACTCCCAACGCTTTTCAGGTTATGACCCATTTGATCACGAGAGGTTTCATGCCAAACTACACCTATTGGACCAAGCATGGCGAAGTATAGGGGAGCAGCCAGGAAGACTATGAAGAAGATGGTGAAGAAGAAGAGGTATTCAACAGTATGGCAGACACCACACAATATTGTTCTATGGAAGATACAGTCGATGATCTTGGTGATGACGAGCTAGACCAGATGCTGCGTGATGGAGAGGGAGACTACACAGATGAAAGACAATTCGAGAAGTTTTAGCGCATGTTAGAAGACCACAGGATACCTTTGTACCCAGACTATGGGAAGGGCCACACGAAGCTCCGTGCGACACTGAACTTAATGCAATGGAAGGCCAGAAATTTTGTGTCAGACAAGGGAAATGAGTTGTTATCACTCATAAAGAATCCGCTTCCAGAAGATAACACGCTGCCTGAATCTACATATGAAGCCAAGCAAGTCATCTGTCCTTTGGGATTAGAAGTACAGAAGGTACACGCATGTCGTAACGATTGTATCCTATATCGCAATGAGTATGTGGATTTCGATGCTTGTCCAGTGTGCAAAGAATCACGTTACAAGATGAAGCGTGAAGACCCAGGTGAAATAGATGGGGAGTGTAAGAAGAAGAGACCTCCCGCTAAGGCGGTGTGGTATTTCCCTGTGATCCCCCGATTAAAACATCTTTTTGCTAACAAAATGCATGCCCAGATGGTGCGTTGGCACAAAGAAGAGCATAAGGATGACGGGATGCTTAGGCACCCCACTGATGGGTCTCAGTGGAGGAAAGTCAATCGAACATTCCCAGACTTTGCAAATGAGGTGAGAAACATAAGGTTTGGGTTGAGTACCGATGGTATGAATCCTTTTGGCGATCTGAGCAGTAGCCATAGCACCTGGCCTGTTACACTATTTATCTATAACATTCCTCCTTGGTTGTGCATGAAGCGAAAATATATCATGATGCCATTGTTGATCCTAGGGCCGAAGTAACCTAGAAACGACATCGATGTCTATCTGAAACCATTGATGGAAGATCTTGTAAAGTTGTGGGAGGATGGTATACGGGTATGGAATGAGTACAAGAAGGAGAATTTCACCCTACATGCACTGTTGTTCGTAACGATCAACGACTGGCCCGCGCTCGTTAACCTGTCTGGCAATACTACCAAAGGATATAGAGCCTGGTTGCAATGCTTAGAAGAAACCAACAGCATGTACCTGAAAAACTCTTGAAAGATTGTGTACATGGGCCATCGTAGGTTTCTTGTAAAGAGGCACCCATTGCGGAAAAAAGAAAGGTATTTTTATGGGAAAGCAGACCATCGTGATAAGCCTAAAAATCGTAGTGGGCCACATGTGTTTGCCATGGTAAAAGATCTTAAAATAGTGTTTGGAAAGGGTCCTGGAAGCAAAATTGTCCCGAACGGTGAAGGTCAGGCACCCATCTGGAAGAAGAGATCAATATTTTGGGACTTGCCATATTGGGAAGTTTTGGAGATCCATCGCTCACTTGACTTCATGCACATCACGAAGAATGTTTGCTTGTACCTGCTAGGATACTTGGATATGTACAGCAAATCGAAAGATACACTACAAGCTCGAGAGGACCTACAACTTTTGGAACTGAGGGATCTTCTACATCCAGAAAAGAGAGAAAGGACATTACCTAAATCCCGCAAGCTACACTCTAAGCAAAGAAGAGAAAAAAAAGCAAGATAGAGTGCTTGAACAGTGTGAAGGTCCCTTCAGGATACTCGTCAAATGTGAAGAGACTCATAAACATAAAAGAGAATAAAATTGTACACCTGAAAGCTCATGACTATCTCGTATTGATGACACAGTTGCTCCTAGTGGCTGTGAGAGGTAGTTTGCCGGAGTGGGTCCAGGTGACAATCATAAAGCTGTGTACCTTTTTCAACGCGGTTTCGGAGAAGGTCATCGATCCACATAAGCTAAGTAAGCTACAAGATGACGTGGTACATAGTGTGGTCTGCCTTGAGATGATCTTTCCTCTTGCATTCTTTGATATTATGATTCATTTCACTATTCACATTGTCAAAGAGATAGATACTCTCGGGCCCGTGTTTCTGCACAACATGTTTCCTTTCGAGAGGTACATGAAAGTCCTAAAGAAGTATGTCCGTAACCGTTCACGTCCCGAAGGATGCATTGTGGAGGGTTATGGGACAAAGGAGGTGGTTGAGTTTTGTTTGGATTACATTGAGGATCTACATCCCATTAGCGTCCCTATATCACGCCATGAGGGGAGACTACAGGGAAAAGGGATGTCGGGACCCGAATATGCAAATCCGGACCCTCTGTGTATTCAGCACTAGTCCAGGATCACGCTAGTGCACACAGTCTCAACATAGATGAATATCACGATCGTACACAGCGAAATAATAAAAATAGCTCGATTACAGAATATAAACTATTGAACGACCTTAAGGTCAACCTTACATTTGCGAAGCCTTGACGGCTTCAACTCCAAATAAGCAGCAGCGGAACGAAGAATATCGATGTATCCCATAAATACACCACAGGCAACTGACGGGGTTTAACTCCTAGATAATCGCCTGTGACGCCCTGCTCCTCCCGCACCTGGGCCGCCGCCGCCAACGGCCATCCCCGCCCTTCCCGCCGCACCGCCGCCCGCCGCACAAATCGCGGCTGTTGCGCCGCCTCGCCTCCCCTTCCCTATTTAAGCCCCCGACGCCCCTTTCCTCCCCACCTCCATCCCCTGCCCTCCCCTCGCTCTCCTCTCCCCTCCACGCCCCACGCCGCCGCCTTCTTCCTCACGCCCGGCCGCCCCGCGCCGCCTCCGACCACCCTCCGGTCTCCCCGACCCCACCGCCGTCCGCCTCACGCCACGCCGCCCGGCAGGCCGCCCCTCCTCTCCGCCGCTTCGCGCCGGCGGCCAGCTACGCACCACTGCCTCGGCCTCGCCCCCGCTTTGGCGCTCCGCACTCTTGCGCGTCGCGCCGCAGACGGTCACGTGGACTCGGTCCACGACCCGACGGGTCCCACCTGTCGGTTTAAAAAGAAAAAGAAAAAAGATTTCCAAAAACTGAAAAAGACTGTTGACGTCAGCATGATGCAGAAATTCGGATTTTCTTTTAAAAATAATTTAAAAATTCCAGAAAACCCGTTTTATTTGTTTTTAAACTTCCGGGAGCCCGTTTTCGCCCGTTCAAACTCCGTTTGGCTCCGTTCTTCTTCCTAAATTCATTAAAAATCTCAAACTTTGGTTTAGTGCTAGTTTGAAATTCAATTTGTGTTTATTTGAATTCGTTTGGACTTTATTTGCATTTGGTCGTTTTTCGCGCGTAGATTACGGAGAGTCCGAGGAGTTCCCGAGCGACGATTTCGAGCAGCAACTCGTCGAACCAGGCAAGTCACACCCCCTTGACCATGTTGCTCCCAGTTTTATGAACTTGTATGTTGTATTTACAATTATTGCATGCTTATTTATTATAGACATTAATTTTCGACCTGGTTTTAAATGATAGTTATATCCAATTTCGACATGCGACCTTTAACATTTGAATTCCGATACCCTTGTAACCTTAGTAAAAATATGAATTATGACTATGGTAATAGTTAGACATTGCTTAGCCATGCATAGAACTGAACTTAGGAAATTTTGGGGAACTTTATGCCAAAATGATTTCATGTTCATTTGGAAACTTGTAGTAATCAATGTTAGTATCATTGTGGAGATTAGTATGGTTAAAATGAAAATGACTTAGACCGGGCGAGAATTGGTTGGAAAGTGGTGAGGTCATGGTTCTGGGTTTGTGGACAGTCTCGCCTAGTCAATTAAGGACCGGTCTGAGTCTCGCTGAATGTAAAGCCTAACCGTACTACCACGAGTCTGGAATGGGACAGACCTGGCTATCCTTATTAAATCATTTCATGGACAGTCATGCCATATGGGGGTAGTGGTGTGGTGAAAGCGAGATGCTGCCACTTTGGCGCAAGAGGGGGCTTCTGAATAGAGGGAGTCTTTCAGCGGTGAAACCTTAGAGGGCATGACTACATGTATGAATTTAATATAGGGGTCTTGTCATAATTTTCTCTGTCACTCACCAAAGGAAGTGTGTTGACATAAAAGGGAAATATTATGTCTTGTGGGTAAAGTTGTACAACCTCTGCAGAGTGTCAAACTAATCGATTAGCCGCGCCCGCGGTTATGGGCATGCCGAGCAAGCCATTTTCAGATTAGACTTTAGTAAATTAAATTTTGGTTTTCAGAAATGATGTTGGATGGAGGGAGTCCATCATGGGTATAACTTAGCCAATTCCAGGAGAGATTCCTGAGTTAAAATGTATAGATTTGATTTTGGAATAAAGTATGCCTTTTAAAATTATTGAAAATGTTATTAAACTGTTGCTTTATGCTTAAATAAACCATATTACCATCCTTTGATTACCCGTGCATTTATATTGCATTTCCGGTGTGGTTTGCTGAGTATGTATGTACTCACCCTTGCTTAATTTACCACTTCAGAGGAGGAGTACCACAATGGTGAGGAACAGTTGGACTAGGCCGCGTCCCCAGTCGATTGCCTGTGGCAAATTAATTGGGCTCTATCTATTTGTCTTCATTTCCGCTACTTTATTTATTCGTTTATTTATTTGTTGGCCTGCGCGCCATTTCCTATGTAACCTTGAATAATTATTATTAATAAAGAACGACGGATATGCTATGGTTTCATTTCTACTGTGTGTACTAGCATTTCCTGGACTAGTACAGAATACACAGAGGATTTCGGAGGTGTTATTCCGGGGTCCGACATCGCCTTCTCACGGAACTTCTTCTTCTTCTTCGACAATGTAGACTTCTGCTCACTGGTGATTGTTTGTTTGCAAGGGGTGAGTACATAAAGCACTCAGCAAGTCATGCACAGGATGCAAGTCTAATAACTATATGCATGGCTTATTCCAAATAACAGGCTGAATGGTTATTTTGCAGAAAAGCAACATTCAAGAATAAACATAATAGATTGTAAAGCAGTAAAACAAATAATAACAGTAATAGATTTCACAGTTGTTCCACAAGTAAAACATTCCACATCCTTAAATAGTTATCACTTTTCCACAGGCAAACTGCCTCCAAGCCCAAGTTCAATTTTCTGAAAAACTAACCCTTGACTGTAATCCCCAAGCGTTGTCCAGTACCGCGGACTCGGCTATTCGAATAGATTTTACACTCTGAAGAGGTTATACACTTTACCCACAAGATACAATCAACTCATCACCTCAGCCGTGAATCACCATACCAAAGTATGCGAATGAGTGATCATAACAAAGCCTTTCGGAAACTTCTATCTTAACAAGTGAACCTCCCCGGTTGCCATACACTATCCCTTCGCTCAGCAGAGGCGAAGTATAGGACCGACATACCGTTGGACGGGTACCATGCCGTAGCACCTGGTACGCCCCCCTACAACTACACAAAAGGTGTAATTGACACCTTAAGGTACCACATGCAAGATATCAGTAGCTTACTGTCGGGACCCGAATTTGCAAATACGGATCCTCTGTGTATTCAGCACTAGTTCAGGATCACGCTAGTGCACACAGTCTCAACATCGGTAAATATCACAATCATACACATCGATAGTAATATAGTACTTTAATTAAGATAACCAAACTGGTTGCTCGACCTTATGGTCAAGTTACAAGGGTACGCCACACTGGGCGAAAACTTATTAAGGAAATAAATTGCAGCGGAATAAAAGCATCAACGTGGCGCCATCCAGTATACCACAGGTAACTGACTGGGCTCGCTAGGGAGGTAGACGGCTCCTCCTGATGTTCTTCCTCCAAGGCTGGCGTCATTTCTCCTTCAACTGATGTTGTATTGTGGCAAGGGTGAGTAATTGGTACTCAGCAAGTCATGCACAGAATGCAAACTAATATTCTACATGCATGGCTTATTACAAGGAATAGGCTAACAGGTACATTTGCAGTAAAACAGCAGTTAACAAGTAGTATAAGTAGATTCAAAAGCAGTAAAAGTAAAGATTATATCAATAACTTTTCCAGGAGTTAAGTAAACACTTTCCTTTCCTAATCCACATTTCCATCAACGTCATCTTTTAACCCAACCAAACTCTCCAAGTCCAAGTTGTTTTCATACAAGTTGCGGACACGGCTATTCGAATAGATTTTACACTCTGTAGAGGTTATGCATTTTACCCATAAGATAAAGTCAAACACCACAAAGGCGAGTGATCGTAACAAAGCATTTCAGAGACTGCAAACAAAACAAGTGAACCTCTCCAGTTTTTGTCATACACCATCCTTTCCCTTAACAGAAGCGAAGTATGGGACCGACATACCGTTGGACGGGTACCATGCTGCAGCGCTGGTACGCTTCCCTTTCAAGCTACACAAAAGGTGTAGTTGACACCACGAGGTACCACATGCAAGTTATTAGTAACTTACTCAACTAGGTCCGTCCCATTGTGGACATGTGGTTGCACGTTTGACTCAAATCAAAGACTTGCAAGGTTAAGTCCTTAGGCTGACCAGGGCAAGACTACCCGAAGAACCAAAACGACATCCCCAGTGCCACTCATGGCCCACCATAACATTCTTGCCACTTGCCCCGGTCCAAATCTACCATGCACCACGTGCCTTCATCAACATCACAACGCATGATACTTCTCAAAAACAGGTTCAATATCTCATTAAGTCAATGTTAATCATTTGATTGTCCGAAATCATGTTATGTGCACGTAGCAGGTCTAGCAATATACTACAACCATCTAAATACCCAATGTTGGCAATTTAATAATGTCCAACTATTTAAACCACAACTAGGGTGACAAGGGTTCATGGCACATAACTTAATAGTCAAGGTGTCATACTGCAATTTGGCATCTATCTAAATCCCAGAAATGATTTAAACAATTTCTAATTAAATTAGCATGCAATAATTCAAATTAAATTAATTTCAAAAATGGGATCAATATGGTCAAAGCATAACTTGCCTTCAAAAAGTACTTGTTCTTGACCTTGAGCTTTCTCCTGGGTCAACACTTCACCTTCGAAGCCCTCGGGTACTTCAACGTCTACTCGTAATACGTGCAAATAGCAATAAATAAATAAACATTGGGCAAAAAGTATCCAAAACTCCAAATAAAGTTCATAAACAGAGAGAGCATGATTTTACAAATTTTTAGAAACCTAAATCGCCCAAATCGGAGTTAAAATGCAAAAGTTATAATTGTTTAAAGTTTAAAAAATCTACTAATTAAATATAAACAAAGAAAATTCTCATATTAAAAAATTAATTAAAATTCATATTTAAGTAGATCTCGATTTTATAAAAATTTATAAATTGGAATCGTTCAAATCGGAGTTAAAACACAAAAGTTATAAGCGTTTGAAGTTTGAAAATTCAAATAAAAGAATAAACCTAATTAATTCATTTATTTTTCTATTGAAAAATCCATTTATGACGTCAGCATGGGATTTGATTTTCCACCGAATTATTTTTATATTGAAAAATCGATTTATTGCGCCAGCATGACGTCAATGGGTCCATGGACTAGGTCCACGGCTCGGGTTCGGCTCACCGTGGTCCCGGCCCACGGGCACGTGTCTCAGTGACATGTGGGACCCCTCGGGTGACGTCAGCGCTGACGTCACCGTGCCTCGGCCACACGGTGCTAACACGCGGGCCCCACCGTGACGTCAACTAACGTCATAGATGACGTCATGGAGCCGTTGGCGGCCGGCCGACACGCTGGGCCCACGCCGTCGCCACGCGTGGCGTCGGCCAGCGATCATGGTGACGCCGACGGCCGGTTCGGCTCAGCGGCGTGGCTAAATCCCGGCCATTGATTTGAAAATCAACGGCCCAGATCGGATCTGGACCGTGCACGTTTGGGGTAACATGGCGCGATCTGGGCCGTACGATTCGAATCAGACGGCTACGATTGGATCGGGTTTCACCGCGTCATGGGGGCGACGAGGCATGTCCCAGACGGCGACGCATGGCACGATCTACGCCGTTCGATTTCGAACGACTGAGATTACATCTAACGCTTCAACGCGGGTTAACTCCAACCGTACGATCTAGATCTAACGGCTGAGATCGGATCTAGCATGGTGCAAGTGGTTCTACGTGGCTCAATCTCGTGCGTTGGATCTAGATCCAACGGCTGAGATTGGATCTAAATACCGCAACATGGATTCCGTTACGGTGATGTGGACGAACGTGGGTCGTTGGATCTAGATCTAACGGTCTAGATCTAATCTGGTTTTCTATGGTCAAGGGGGTGACGTGGACTCACCGTGGCCGTGCGATGAAGATCCGACGACGGATAGAGCTCGAGGTCGACGATGGTAACGCGGGGGAGCTGGGTTACCGGCGCTGGGTACGACGACACGCCCAACGGCGTTTGGGCGTGACTCCGACGAGGTGAGTGGTACCCCCAGGCGCGGCTCGTCGCGACGGTTCCGGATCTGGGCTCGGTGATGGCGGAGGACGGCGGACGCGTCGGCAATCGGCGAAAAACCGCAGTGGATGGCGAATCCAACTACAGCGAGCTCTTGCGGGCTAACGGCGGTGGCTTGACCTCGACGGGTTAGGGCTACGGGTGCGCACGGAAGAGAGCTTCACGGCAGGGGTGGCGGCGCATTAAATAGGGGCCTCGGCTTCCGTGAAATTCGCGAAAACCGAGGTCCACACGCGTGCGGCGGCGGAGTCCGGCGAGGACTCAGACTAGGTGACGTGGACGCACGCGGGCCGTCCACATGGCACGATCAACGGCTCGGATCGCGCGGGCACGAACGGGTCAGGCCCGGCTTCCACGTGGGTGATGTGGCGCAATCGCGGCCTTTGGATCTCGATCCAACGGTCGCACGGGTTAGGGTCTCGTCGGGCTCGGGTCGGACTCGAACTCGAGTCTGACTCGGGTTCGGTCGATGGAACAGTACAAACCCACTCGGCATTTTCCAGCGATTAAATAATTAAATTAATTTCCAGAAATCCATTTAATTCGAGAAAAATAGCAAAATACTCAGAAAAATTCTAAGAAAATTCTGGAATATACTTTGAGACATTTTGGACTTAAATAAAATATTTCCAACAAAATTTTATTTAAAACTTTTAATTCTTTAATTATTTCAAAAGTGGATGAATTCAAATTAAATCCAAATAAATTCCAAAAAATTCCAAAAATTCACCAAAGTGCAAAATTTCATTTAAATTCATGAAAAGCAAAAATTGGGGTGTTACACTTACTCAACTAGGTCTGTCCCATTCCAGACATGTGGTTGTATGTTTGACTCAGTTCAAAGCCTTGCAAGGTTAAGTCCTTAGGGTGACCAGGTCAAGACTACCCCAAAGAACCAAAACGACTTTCCCGGTGCCAACCAGGCCCGCCAGATCAATCTTGCCACTTGCCCCAGTCTAAGCATTTTACCACCCCAGTTGATTACCATGCACCACGTGCCATCAACTTCATCATCAATAACACATGACACTTTTCCAAATCACATTCCATGTCTCATTAAGTCAACATTCACATTTGATTATCAAAAATCATGTCATGACTACGTGGCAAGGCTACGCATACTACATTGGTCTAATTTTCCCATGTTGGCAATGTAATAATGTCCAACTAAATAAACCACTACTAGGGTAACAAGGGTTCATGGCACATAATTAAATAACCAAGGTGTGATATTGCAAAGTTGGCATTTATCTAATTTCCCAGAATTAATTAAAGCATTTTCTAATTAAATTAGCATGCAATAATTTGAATTAAATTAGTTTTTTTAAAAGTGGGATCAATATGATCAAAGCATAACTTGCCTGGCCCTTGCAATTTTTACTATTCTTTACTCTTTATCTTCGATCCTCAATCCTCGATCTTCAATCTTCGCTTCCTTGCCCTTCAACTCCATAGATCGACTTCCGGACAACACGTATAAGGATTAAAGAAGAAGGAAATACAAACCAATTCAAAAGACAAATCAAGTAAAACTCTAAATTAAGAACAAATAGCATTGGGTACAATGGCTTAGATGAATTTGGGAACTTGAACGGATTAGATCGAAGATTAGACAAAAGAGGACAGGCTTTCGGAAAAACACCAAAAAGGGAAAGACTAGTAACTGAGAAAGAAAGAATAATATTCTGAAGAATATTTCTGCTGAAGTTATTAGCTCGATTGGGTAGACATTAACATATGGGCTCTCGATCTGTAGACTGGATCCATAAAGATATGTCAGTTCACAGTGAACTAAACTGAGACTCGATGTTGACTATTGTTGACCGAACGGGTACACAGTCAATCGAGAGAAAGATAAACTGATAGATTAGATATGGGCACAAAGATATGACATATGGCCAATGTCTATCGACCAAGTCTACGAATGAAGTCTAGGTTAATGGCAGAGTAGATTTCTAGGGATGAGACAAGGAAGGATAGGATTGACATCTACTGCGATTCGATCCAGGGTTTAGTCATACATCGACGAAGGGACTCGACGATGACGAGGCGGCGATGATACAAAGATGAGGTTGAACTCAATGGGATAGGCTAGATCACATCAAGGCGATAGAAAAGATAAGGACAAGCGTTTGCTTGCATGCACGCATGCGATGACAACGAAACGAGTGCAAAGCGTTAACGGAGAAGCATTAACGGTGGAGCATTAATGGCGAACGTTAATGGCGGGACGTTAACGGTGGAACGTTAACGGCGGAGCACGAAGCAACGACAAGACGCGTACGAAATATGATATTGACCGTCGGTGCAACGACATGGCCGCGAATAGATGCTACCAAAGGTGTCTAATCGAGACGCGAGCCGGTAACAACGGGTTAGGGTGAAAGACGACGGCTACAACCGGGACCGGGCTTTCTCGGCAACGGAGATCAAAGGACTTCCAAGGATGGTTTGAAATAGTAAAGGATGACCCACCGTACACGACAACACGGCCACGACGAACTAGAATAGCCGGTCAAAAGACGGCACGCGGCGGCGGCAAAAGACGGCCTAATTATATAAAAAAAATTCCGGAGGATGGGATGACAAAGGAGGAATGTCTACCATGTAGAACACGACGAGGTGAACTGAACGGTATAGGCGGATTTTGCGGCGATGAGACGGATTGATCACAAACTGCCGATTAACGGGTTTCAGGGCTAAACTTTGAATGGCCATAACTTCTAGAATAATGATTGGAACTTAACAAAATTTGACCGAGCGATAGATGGGAACAAGCGGCACACCGTGACATAGGTGGCTCGAAGTTTTACCTTCTGGATCGACGGAGAACGCGCGAGGAAGTTTCCTGCTGTCCATAACGCATCTGATTCGGGGAAAAGAATTTTCTGCACAAAATTCAAAGGGAAAATCCATGAGCCAGGATGAGAATCGTGTAGAGGACATCCCCAGGAGTCTACACAAAAAATTTCACGGTCGAACTCAAAAAATTGAGGGAGATATGGCCTCGGCAAGATTCGAGATTGAAATGGCCATAACTTTTGATTCCTTTGGCCAAATTGGATAAAATTTGGACGTCAAATAGATGGGACATCACGGCTCACTATGGAAAAGACGGATCTTGAAAATACTAGACGAGTTGATGGGGGATGCGCTCCAAAATTTGGCCAGCGTTTGGGCGATGTCTGGAGGATGGCGGCTGAATTTTAGGGTTTGGAAAAATTCATCTGAGGTTAAGGGTGCATGGGAGAGGCCGTGGGAGGTCTATACTGGGTTGGTGTGGCACCTAGGTCAAGAAAACGCAAAGAAAACCGAGTTGGAGAAGAGTTTGTGTTGGAATCGGCATAAAATCGAGCACCTAGTGGGCGTCTCCCAATTTCGGCCGACGTGGCTCATCACGGGCCATCGGATCCGATCTGGGCGGCCAGAAGCGAGGCGCCGACGTGGACTACTGTCGCTTTGGCGCATGGCGGCCCGCGGGGCGCTCGGCCCAGGCGGGAGGACGACGCGGCCCACGTGCGCTTGCAGCGCCACAAGAAGAGGCGGCCCAGCGGGGCGCTCGGCCCAGGCGGGTGGAGGAGGCGCGGGCCTGGCAGCAGAGTGGGCCAGCGGGAGGGACTAAAGGTGTTTTGGCCCAATGAAATTCCGAATTTTCCAGCCAATTATGAATTAAAATAATTTCACAAATTCAAATAAATCATTTGAGGCAATAAAAATACTGGAAAATTTTTACAAAAATTCTAGAAAATATTTTGAGACATTTGGAACTCAAATAAAATATTTTCAACCAAAATTTATATAAACTTTCCAAATATTTAATTAATTTAAATGGAAGGCTTAATACAAATCAATTCCAAATAAATCCGATAAATAGCAAACGAGCTCCACAAAATCTGAAAAATTACAGAAAGTTTTCTTGGAACACAAGAAACCCAAATAAAACTAAATTTATTTTATTTGAAATATAAAATAATCAAATTAAATTGTTTTAACTTTTAGAAAATCCAGATTACACTTTATAAGTGCGAGAAAATCAACGGAAATTTTTGGAAAGCTAAACTAAACCAAAAAATTTTGAATACCCAAATTTTGGGATGTTACAAGGGACACTAGGATGGAAAATAATTGTATGCAATGATCTCCTAACTTTTAAGCAAGCACATTTCACTGTTCTAAAACAATCAACCGTAGTGGCCCCGTATGTCCTTCAGCATAAGAGTATTCTACAACGCGAATTCCTAGGGAGGTTCGAGGATTGGATCACAGTGAGGCACATGGATACTTTCGGCGCTTGGTTACAAAACTACATCCTTGTCAACGGGTCAGAAAATGAACAGTTGCAACGCTTGGCTCGGATGCCATCTAGTGAAATCATCACATTTCAGGGCTACAAGATAAAATGGTTACACCTTCTACACAAAATGGCAGGATACCAAGAGCACCAACCAGAACACCGGTGTCCGTATAGACGCCACTGACAACAAAGGCAATGTGGACACATATTATGGTTAAATATAAGAGATATGGGAGCTCGACTATGGACCATTGAAGGTCCCTTTGTTTAAGTGCCAGTGGGTCAAACTAACTTCAAGTGGCGTGAATATCGACAAATACAACATGACAACCGTCAACCTGATAGAAATTGGCTATAGGTGCGAACCATTCATCCTTGCCAACGATGTGAGACAGGTCTTCTACATAATGGACATGTCAAGCAAACCAAAGAAGCGCAGGGAGAAGCAAAAGGATTGCAGTAGTAAGCCAAAGCAACACGTGGTTCTCCAGGGCAAACAAAGGATTGTTGGTGTTGAGGATGTCACAAACGAGGAAGAGTATAATCAGTTCGATGAGCTCCCTCCCTTTGCGGTAGATGTTGACATAAGTGTCCTAAATGTAATAGAAGTCGATGCTTCTTACATACGTCACGATCACGCCGAAGGAACACTTGTAAAGACAAACTGATCATTAATTCATGTGATTACAAAAATTTTGAATGGACTTACTAATTTTTGGATGCACTAACTATTTTTATTGCACTCACTAATTTTTGAATGTGATTAAATAATTTTTTAATGGACTTACTCATTTTTGGATGCACTAACTATTTTTTATTGCACTCACTAATTTTTGAATGCATTAAATAATATTTGAAGGGATTAAATAATTTTGGAATGCATTAAAAAAAGAGGAAAGCAAAGCAAAAAATAAAATGACTGGGGGCGCGAGCGGGGCTCGAACCGGCGACGCCACCGGTGAGCCCACGTTTGAGCGCCACTCGCTAGCCAGTCGAGAGGAAGTTTTATGTCGACCATGCAAGCCAAGCAAACCATTTTGACTCCTAAATCTCTACAAGCGGTTGGTATTACGAACCGCTTGTAGAGGTCCCTCCCTCGCTGCGGTGAAGGGGTTTCTACAAGCGGTTTCTATTACGAACCGCCTGTAGAGGTCCCTCCCTCGCTGCGGTGAAGGGGTTTCTACATGCTGTTTCTATTACGAACCGCTTGTAGAGGTCCCTCCCTCGTTGCGGTGAAGGGGTTTCTACAAAGCGGTTTCTATTACGAACCGCTTGTAGAGGCTGTTCTACATGCGGTTTCTATTACGAACCGCTTGTCGAGGTGCGCTTACAAATAGTTGTTTTCTCCTCCCCGCACATCACACACTCAGCTCGAAAATTTTCCAAGTCCCCGCGCGGCCATGCCATTGCCGTCGACTGCCACCATCACCGCCAACGCCTGTGACCTCGTCGTCGCCTCCTCCGCCACCGCGCCGTCGTCTGCGACCTCCTCCATCCCGAAGGGCCTAGGTTGCCCCTCTTTCTATGCTAACACCCCTCTGTTTTGAAGCTGCCCACAACGCGTTCGACAAAATGCCCACAAGACTTGTGTAATTGCAGCCTCCATTGGAATAGCATATATATATATATATATTTATACATATATATATATATATATTTATACATATATATATTGATATATTGCCTTTTTGCCATACTTACTAATTAAACAATTTTTCATAATTACGATAGATGGTGACACCAGGGCGTGGTGCTCCTAATTTCGAGATGGACGAACAATTCTTGCTAGACGTGATCGCTGCCGGTGGATTCGGAGATGCCAACGTTGTCAACACCGCCGCCAGTGGATCCGGTGATGCCAACGTTGTCAACATCGTTGTTGGTGGATCCAGTGATCCCGTGGACGCTAAGGGAAGCGAGGTAATGCCACGAGAATCTGGACAAACCCTTTAATCATATTTAACCAATTAATATAAATGGCTCTGACATGAAAAATTCACATCTCTGTCCATTTTCAGCCCGGTACATTGAGCACCCAAACCAAGCGAGGACCTAACAAAAAGCCTGCTACAAAGTTTGTTTTCACCAACGTCGACAATGACGGGAAGCCGATTGCCCCTCTTTCTGCAGTGGGCCCGTTTAACAACGCATGTGGTTTCCATGTTAGGGATCATGCCCCAGTTAGCATTAAGAAATGGCCTGAAGTTCCGCAAGCAACCAAGGAGCTCCTTTGGAAAGATATCAAGGAGAACTTCAAATTTCCTGAAGGATACGAGAACAAGGTTAAGAGATACACTTTGAACAAGGTAACAACAACCGCTTGTGGAGAGAGCACACGTGGCGTCTCTCGTCACCCACGATGGAATATATGCTCAGGGACTCCACTGTGCTTCCTGGACGCCTTCCTAATCGCTTGTGGTGCCGCACCACAAGCGGTTCGGGGAACCGCGAGTGATACCCTCTGGGTATCACTCTCGGTTGCGTACAAGCGGTTCGATAACCGCTTGTGGAAGTAGTTACGAACCGTTTGTGTTGCACCGTTCCATGGTAGTGTTGGTTTATGCTCTTCAATTTTATTTCCTGAAAGCAAGCAATGGCAGGACGAACAGTCTGAATTGTCTGTCTCACCGTGGCACGCTTAGCGGGCCCATTTAACCCACGCACATTCCAGCATAGAACTGTGCACTCAAGCATTCAAGTTGAGAAGACCAACTGGGAGTAGTGGACTTTTTAAGCAGTGAAATAGAGTCCATACAAGCAAGCTAGCTATTAGGGGAACACTAGGGCCTCCAAAAGACATTTGAGGAGAATTGCATAACACTACAGAGCATTGAATGAAGGCTCAACTGAAAGCACAAAGGAGACACAGGCACATTATAACAAAATACTCCTACAAGTAGCTAATACTATGAGGCCCGATGTAGCTGCATGCTGTATTAGTCAGACATCAACCTTGGCAGGGTCTGACCGTGACATGGTCGCTATGTCCTGCACATGGTGCTGGTCTTTGTCGTCAAGTGACAGATAGTTGGTAAAGCCACGATAACATTGCTCGGTAGCGGCTTATCAAACAGCTCGACGAACTTGTGCACATCATCTGGGTGCACCCGCTCCGCTTAGGGATTTGTACAGAAAACCGGTCACCTTTTTAGGAGCTCCTCCGCCATGTTTGCTGTCGGGACAACTCTCATCTTGGAGGCAAGATGCAGACTGCAACGGGGTGTTGCATTACTTCTTCTTGTTGCAGAGCTTCCCTGACTGGATTGTGGACATGCAACAGCTGGGGAGGGGGGTTGCTTCCAGGACTAAGTGTTGGGGGTGATGATGGGCTCAGTCAGCTTGGGGAAGACCTCCTACAGAAAGAGATGCATATTTTGTTAGGGCAAAGCAGGACGTTGGTCATTCAGAACTTCAGTGCTTTGTAGATGTCTAGCTACAGGCTGTTCGGCTAAAAGCTGATTTGAGAGTGGTAGTTTAGACTGCAGTTGGCACCCGTCCAGCCAGCCCACCATAACCGGGTTTGGAGGCACATCATGGAGGTCTGGTAAGGTGACTGCCTCGGATTTGTTACTGAGATAGAGTTGATCATCATTGTCCCCCTCATCCTGTAGGGAGTGTGAAAATAATCAAGACTTGACAAAAATTAATGATTTGTCGTGTCATGAAAGACAATAAATCATGATACAATAGGCAATCAGATCATTCAATAGGTTTGTTTCCTTAGTTAGGCTTTTTATGTTTAGAATTTGCCTTGGTTACCAAGTTGGTTAGGTGATCCGCCCACTATATAAGGGTATGTAACCTGTGAGTTTAAAAACAACAGAGAGTGCAGCGTGTGTGCGCTGCAAGCGTTTGGGCACACTGTTTTTTCTCGTGCTACTGTTAATCATCTTCTTCCTCCCGCTATTTCTGTTCTTGAGCGTTTGAGTGTGTATGTGCGCCTGGGAAGTCTAACAAGTGGTATCAGAGCCTCAAGATCTTGCCTGTGCCCATGGCGATGGTCCCTCACGGTGCCGGGGGGAGCACGGTGTCGCTGTCCTACCCGGTGCTCTCGCCGGCGAACTACACGGCATGGCCAATCAAGGTGGAGGCAATCCTTGATGCCCAGGGCCTCTGGGAGGCGGTGTCTCCTGCGGAAGGTGTGGCGGTGGACGAGCGGAAGAATAAGACGGCGACGCTGGGTTTAGGGGGAGATAATTGTTGGGAATAAACCCAGCGGCGTGTGCGTGCGCGCAGCTGGTGGCGTGACTGTGTCGTGTGCTGATCGTGTGGCGATCCGAGTTGTGGGGCATGCATGCGTTTGAGTCGGTCTGCAGCTTGCCGCGTACGTAGCGTGGAGGAGTTGCATGCAGTAGGGGCCGTTGCGGTCTGTTGGAGGCAGCCGCGTCGTGCGCGTTTGTGCGCGTTGTCTGTCGAAGAGATGCGTTCTCCATCCAGTGTCGAATAAGAGTCGACAAGTCTTGATTAGGGGGAGATTGTTGGAAAATAATCAAGACTTGCCAAAAATTAATGATTTGCCGTGTCATGAAAGACAATAAATCATGATACAATAGGCAATCAGATCATTCAATAGGTTTGTTTCCTTAGTTAGGTTTTCTATGTTTAGAATTTGCCTTGGTTACCAAGTTGGTTAGGTGATCCGCCCACTATATAAGGGCATGTAACCCGTGAGTTTAAAAACAACAGAGAGTGCAGTGTGTGTGCGCTGCAAGCGTTTGGGCGCACTGTTTTTTCTCGTGCTACTGTTCATCATCTTCTTCCTCCCGCTATTTCTGTTCTTGAGCGTTTGAGTGCGTATGTGCGCCTGGGAAGTCTAACAGGGAGAAAGAAGGTGAAGGGAAGTTTCCACTGGGTCTGCTTAATTCAACATCGGGTCGCACCAGGCCTGATGCTGTGCATCGAACAAATCCTATTGCAATTTGCAAGAGGTAGAGCAGCGGATCTTGTACAGCAAATCGAAGATCAGACACTACATCATCTGTGCATGGGAATATCTTGCCTGCTTGCAAAGGAGGCAAAATCTCCATTGGGTCACTGTCAGACATCAGCGATTACTTGGCCTTTGCCTAATTTGCCTGATTGAGTGCATTTGGGGCAGCTCCTTCTGGGGAAGGTGAATGTACGCTGTCGCCTCCCACATGGCTGTTCAGCGACCTTCCCTGGCGCGGATCACCCTTTCTTGGGTCGGGACAGGGGGAAGTCTTCCTTGCCCCGCGCTCTGAGGACCTGGTGCGGTGACGCCAGTAAGGTCGTCCCCCTGTGCGACTGGAAAATATCTGTGTCTACTGCGAAGGACCTCACAGACTCACAGTGTGGCCGATCATCAGCAATGGCCCAACCTTGATGTCACGGGCTACGTGTGCGGCGGTTGTGACGCATGCGCGTGGAGTGGAGTCTGGTTTGCGGCTATGACCAAGGCCGCATTCCACCTGTTGTAAAACAAGTAGTTTACCCACGTCGATCACCGGCAATCAACAAGAACACAAAGAACACACGAACGAAGAACACAAGATATGGGTAGAACTCTCTCTTCTTTATTGATCAATGTGTGTCGATACAATGGGAGTCACCCGGTATTTATAGAAGAGGTATTAGGGATTTGCCCACATATTAGAGATAGACTCCTAACCGTATACGATTAGAGTCATTATCTCATAACACTTCCCTTTGGGCAAATACCGCGTAATGCGTATGTCTCATTAAAAACTCCACTCAAAAACCCAGTGGGAAAAAGGAGATGGAGAAAAGAGTACATCGCATTCGCTCCTTATGTTGCATTTGTTGCCTCATTAAAAACCTTTATGTGAGAAACATCAGGAAAACTCACAAAGGAAAAAAGAGTACAACTTATGATCTTCAGGATCATGCAAAGGGATTATGGTTCAGGAGTTTACTTCCCCTGAACTATGCAAATCTCTAAGCCGCCTCATTCCGATGCCATTAACATACCTTTGGAAGGTGGATTTGGCAAAGATTTTGTGAATTAATCTGCTAGATTTTCACATGACTTAGTTTGCATTATTTTTATCTCACCATTCTTCTGGAGTTCGTGAGGATAAAAGAACTTATGAGCAATATGCTTCGTGATATTGCTCTTTACATAACCCAATTGCATTTGTGCAACACAAGCATCATTATCTTCATAGATAATAGTAGGGGTATTGACGGTATTCATACCATATGACTTCTGGACATGGTTGATTACCCGTCTTAGCCAAACATATTCCCGTGAGGCTTCCTTTATAATCTCTGAGTGGCTGTACCACCACAGAGGAAAATAAAAATCCATTCTGGGATTTCTTCATGAACGCACATGAACATTATTCCTTCAGGGACCATATTCCTTTTTCAGGAGGAATCTACTTAGTCGATTGTACCACATCCTTATCGACTGTTTTAATCCGTATTCAGTGACCCAAATACATATGCGGTCACTACAATCATCAACTGTACTGAAAAGTTGAAGCTTGCTGCCATCAATATTAAATTTCGGAACGTCATTCCACTCATTTCAGAAGAACAGATTTCATCGTAATCGATGATGGGTCTCTGCTAAAACCCTTGTGCTACAAGCCTCGCTTTATATCTCACCACCTGGATATTTTCATATCTCTTCAGGATGGAAAATCCATTTGATCCTACAGGGAATATTTCAGGAAATGTTCTGTCAACAGGACCAAGAACTTTCCTCTCATTAAGCGAGCGCTACCTCAATTGCTTTTTCAGGTGAACCTAGATGAGCGCTTCTGGCACTCTGCCATGGACTTTGGTTCTGGATCCAGATTTTAGCAATTTTTAGAGGCAAAATATGTCGACAATTGTAGTCTTTCTTCATATATAATTCTCCTACATCACTCCAGGGATGTCTCTTTATCAATTTCTTCCAGCTTCTCGTGATTTCCCACAACGATGAAGTCTGGGTGTTCCGACTTCCCAGCATTGGATTGTGCGCACAAATATACGCTGGGGTTATCATCTTCAGGATGGATCTCTTCAGGGATGTTACCATCTTCTAGATGGCTCACTTCAGGGATTTTCTCAACATCAGGTTGAGCTTCTTCCACTGTCATCTGTAGTGTTCTCAATTGTTTGGTTCTCTATTTCTGCGGACGTCTCCGCGAAATTGAGTCCCGTGCACCTGGAGGCCTCCCCCTCATTTTATCATGAGGGTCAAGAGTGGGTTTAATATCCTTCTAGGATATTTCCACTCTTTCAGGTGCATATACTGCAGGTATATGAGATCTTTCCACTACCTTATGATCAGTGAATGTATTTGGCAGATTCTTAGCTTACTTGTTGCAAATTTATTACTTTTCGAACTTCAAGTTCGGTCTCTTTATTGCGTGGATCTAAGGACTCGGCATTCTTTAATGTGGTACTTATCTTCCCCTAATGCCGAAATATGTCCTGAGTACAATCAGCGTACCGAACCATTTACAGACCCTCAACTTCTGGTGAGGTCCCATGGCGGTATGCTGTGGTGGAGAGATTGGCATGTATACAACATAACCGAATTTTCGCAGATGGGAAATACTTAATTCTCTTCCATGCACTATCTGCAACGGGGAAATTACATTATATACAATTGATTTGAGTTGAATTAATATCACAGTGTGCAGCACTGCGTGGCCCCAACAACTGGTGGGTAGCCTACTATTCTGCAAAGTGGTCAAGCAATAAATTTTATTCCCTTAATAATGACTCTACAGGGCCATTATATTATGTGGACATGAGGTATTAAAAGCTCTACATTAATTCCCAAAGCCATATAATGCTTTTGAGTAAAACTCGTTAGCATTGTCCATTTGAATGGACTTGATTCTTTCTTCTGGAAAGGAGGCTCACAAAAAATTAGGCAATTTATTTAGGTAGAAGCATAGTTCCAACAAAATAAAAGGTCCACAGATATCACTTCGAATTTACTTCAAGAAATTCAGTGATTCTTCTACAAGTTAGATGATAAGAAATCTTCAGGTCTAAGGAAGTCTTTATGCTATGGCCAGCAGAATTAGTAATTATTTTATCATAATATTCAACTCAAGGTTATTGCAATGCCAACTTCAGGTTGCATAGTATAACAATCAAACAAGCATAACACAAAATATTCTGGAAAACACTTTATTTAAATATCACTGATAATTGCTCAACAGGAGCATAGACCAAATGTTCATGCATGAACATAATTATTCAGACTGATGCGACTCTTAAGGAGGCTCAACTAATGGAAATGCGACATATAGCAAAAATGGTATAGGGAGACTATTCCAGATCTCCATATAAGTCAAGTTCCATCTCTTGGGAAACATTGCTATCATTCTCTCCACCTTCTTGCTCAACATCTGGTAGAGCGGTGTAGTGTGTCTCAACCTTCCTTTCTTGATTCTTCTGGAATCTCCCAGTGGATTTCATGTAAAGTTCTGCCAAATGCTTTGGAGTGAGACAATTGCGTGACCAGTGGCCAACGCAACCACACGTAAAGCATGTTTGAGAGTAGGGTGCTTTATTGGCTGGACCTTGCTTCTGGAAGGTTCATGTACCCTTCCCTTTACCGTTCCATTGGGATTTGCCTTTTCCCTTTTGATTTCTGTCATTCTTCCATTTATTCCCCTTGTACATTTGGCCTTTTCCGTGGCCATGGCTACTACTCGCCTGCTGAGCGGTAGCATGTGCTTCAGGCATTGCTTGGCTTCCATTAGTATTTGCATGATGATTCTTCATTAGGACTTCATCATGTTTTTTTTTGCTTCTAGCAGAACACTAATAAGCTCAGAGTACTTCTTATACTTTGCATGACGGTACTGTTGTTGTAGTATCATCATGTTGGGGTGGAAAGTGCACAAAGTTTTGTCGATCTTTTCAAATTTTCAAGAACTCTCTCAAGTTACAAAAATCAATTTAGCGACCAGTTTGTGCATTGCAGAATTATAAGCTGCCACAGATTTGAAATCCTGGAAGCGTAGGAGGGTCCATTCGCGTTGTGCTTCCGGCAACAACACAGATCTTTGCTGGTTATAGCGTTCCTTCAAGGAATTCCACAATACCAACGGGTCCTCCTCCATCAAGTATTCGGCCTTCAGGTCCGAATGAAGATGGTGCCTCAGGAAATGTAAAGCAGCGCATTTTGCCGGTTCAGGCACTTCGATTGCACCGGCTTCAGGCCGAGCAATAGCAGCTCCAAGTCCTCGAGCTGTTAGGTTGATTTTGGCATCCATTGCCCAGGTGAGGTAATTGCTGCCATCCAGGGCAAGCACAACAAATTCCCTTTTGGCAATGTCAGACATATCCTGTATGTTAGCAATACGAGATTTTACTACAGGTAAAATACTATATTGCATGCATCTTCATTTAATCAATAAAGTTTTGGTCTATATCTATTCAGTAGATAATTATCACTCTTTTTCCAGAATTTTTCTAGTATTTAGCAATTTTCAGCATTACTAAATAACAGAAAATAAAATCCAATATCAATTAAACTTGGCATAAGTCTAATTTCAACGCATGTAATTCTTATTATTTTAGGAGCGAAAATGAGTAATGAATATCTCCGTCAATTTGACTCATGGCCAGATTAACATGCCCTTAGGGCTCACATGAGGGAGGGAGCACTTCCCGTTTCCGGGCGCCAATTAAATAACCAAGCCTCATGTGTATTTTCCTAGACACCAATTGTCTCATATCTGTTTATTCATTACCGAAATCAAATCCCATCCACTCAAATTCTCATAAAAGCTACATGAGAAAATTCTGGAATTTTTTCTAGCATTTTTCATAATTTCTGTTAATTTCCAAGCAATTTTCAGAATTACTTTACAATAGGAAATTGAATTTCAGCAAATATCAACCTGACATAATGCTAAGGAAAAATAAAACCAGATCAAAGGCATGAACAAAATGCCATCATAATTTTCTAGCAAGTTATGCAATTTTCTTTTAATATTCGAGTAATTTTCAGAATTACTTATTCGACAGAATAATTAATTCACCACATATTAAGTATGGCCAAAAACAAGAAAATAAAACCCAGGGCATGGAGCTTCCAATATGTTCTAAAATAATAAATTTCAAAATTTCGGAAGTCCATGATGACTGATTACAATATGCTCAAGCATGTATGTATGCGGCTTGTTGGAACAAATACGCGAGCCTCCCATTGAAAGAAATTCAATGAAAAACACTTCACCGAGAAAGCTTGAACCTGCAACCTCTTTGAGGACAGTACAACGCATAAACAAAAAAACCAACTGAGCAACATGCTCTAGTCTACGTATCCAAAGACTAATGGACTTCACGTTGGTTTCTATTCTGTTTTCCAAACAGACTTGAGTCCATGTGATTTTGGACTTCATCTCCAAACCGTAAAGAGCAAGGCGGTTGGGACACTACTACAGAAATGGCTTCCAGAAGTGGTTCAAAACCACTTTCAGAAGCGATTCTACAACCGCTTCTAAGCAACCGCGAGTAATACTCCGAAGGGTATCACAAGCGGTTGCTAGAACCGCTTCTGGTGGTGCGACACCAAGCGATAAAAGACTACCAATAATATCGTGGGAATGGGATTCGAACCCACGACCAGCACTCCATCCTCGTGACCCGCTTCATCCATCTAGCCAACCCACCCACACGTGCTCTCTGATAGAATAGGACACGCATTCCTTTTATTATTTCTAAAACTGGGCTTCTACAAGCGGTTCGTGACACGAACCCCTTCTGAAGGGGGTCTTTAGAAGCGGTTGGTGTCACGAACCGCTTCTAAAGACTTCTTCGTGGCGGTTCGTGACACGAACCCCTTCTAAAACTTTAGAAGCGGTTGGGGACACGAACCGCTTGTAAAGATCTTTAGAAGGGGTTCGTGCCACAAACCCCTTCTAAAGGTGGGGCTTTAGAAGGGGTTCGTGCCACGAACCGCTTCTAAAGATCCCCTCCGGCCTGTTGCCACGAACCGCTTCTGGTGTGAGCATTACAACCGGTTCGCACCAAATCGTTTCTAATAGGCCGCTTGTGATGCCCGGTTTTGTAGTGGTGGAAGCACCGACGCGTAGAAGGGGAGCCCGTGGCGCGCCGTGTTTGTCGCGGGGAAATCGGTAAGGCAGGCAAGGCAACGAGCGGCACCCTGCGCCAGGCAAGGCAGCGAGCGGCAGCGCTGACAGCGTCGGCAGGAGGGCATGCGGAAGCCGGAGCCGGAGTTGCAGGCGTGTGCGGCGAGCGCGTCGGCATCGAGCGGCTGGGCGGGAAAACAAAAGGTCGGGGCAGCGGCGCTGCGGGGCCAGGAGGCGCGCAAGACGAGACGGCCGGGCGTGGCTGTTCGGACGACTTCGGGTCGCCAGCGAGCGCGGCGCAGCCGGTGCAGGTTGGCGGCGGCTGAGCGGGTTGGGGCCCGAGGCGGCGGTGGCTTTTGGACGAAGTCTTTTTTGTTTGTTTGTTTGTTTTGATGAACAGTAAAAGAGCGTTCTTGATGTCGGATTAGATCTATGCTTTAGAACTAGATTAGTTCTCTAACAATAGATTAGATCTATGCATCTAGCGAATCAATCTGCGGGATTTTTTGACTTACGTTCTTGAAGCCGGATGTGGACTATCGCGTAGGATAGAGTCGCGTAGGACTTTTTCGGCGAACCGAGTGGATGCCGGCTTGATGGCGAGTTGATTGCAGATCGGATCGGGCGGTCAATCGCCGGTAGTAGTCGTTCGTTGTTGTCGATGATCCTTCGCTTCTTGCGGTAGAGACTCGTGCTGATAACGTGTTGTAAAACAAGTAGTTCACCCACGTCGATCACCGGCAATCAACAAGAACACAAAGAACACACGAACGAAGAACACAAGATATGGGTGGAACTCTTTCTTCTTTATTGATCAATGTGTGTCGATACAATGGGAGGCACTCGGTATTTATAGAAGAGGTATTAGGGATTTGCCCACATATTAGAGATAGACTCCTAACCGTATACGGTTAGAGTCATTATCTCATAACACCACCCATCAACGACGGTCCTGGCGGCCACGATGGTGCCTTGCATCTTGATCGTAATCATGCGGATCATCGTCATCTTCTTGGCGGTTGTCATTGTGGTGTTCTCCTAGCCGGCAGAGCACGTTAGATCGACGTGCAGGCTGAGGCGGCTAAAGTCCATCAACGATGCCGAGCATCGAGTCGAAGGAAGTAGTCTTCGGTCCATTGTCCATATCTAGACGGCTGGAAGGAGAGTGGTCCTCGGTGATGTAAAGATGGATGATGACTTTATATGCACTAGTACAGAAAACCTCATTCATTACAGACGGTTTACAAACATTATCACATACGGTTTTGTGAACCGTTAGTAAGAATGGGTCAGTGATGATTCGTAATCATCACAGACGGTTTTCCAACCATCTGTGAAAAAGTCATTGTGGCGGAAATTGATCCACCAGGTTGTTCTTGATGTTCTCTCTTTTTATTATTATGTCGTCTCTTCCGGTTACCCACTCCTTCTCTTTTATATGGAGGGGGGGCACGCATGCACCGGTCGGCTTTTTTTTAACCTACCCTGCCACCAAGCTACAGGCTTTGCCCTTGATCTTCCAACCCTTGTCTTCCACCTGTACCTTGCCAGGGGCTAGTTAGGTCTTCCATGGCGTTTTTCGTTCTTACTTTACATTTTTGCCCTCTTGTTTTGTATTCACCTCAAGGGTTTAAACGGAACTCACTATTCCCTGGGGTTTGGTATCGATCTGATTTCGTCTGACATCTTTCGCCGAGCTATAGCTAGGCGTCGGGCTATAGCTGGGGTTTAAACGGAACTCACAAATGTTATCACAGACGGTTTTGTGAACCGTTAGTAAGAATTGGTCAGTGATGATTCGTAATCATCACAGATGGTTTTCCAACCGTCTGTGAAAAAGTCACCATAGACGGTTCTAAATTGGAACCGTCTGTAATGAGGTTTTCTGTACTAGTGCATATCAAGTCATCATCCATCTTTACACCACCGTCTGTAAGTTTGATTTATTCTCATGTACTTTGTAACTGCCCAAGAACACTTAACTTATGAGTTATAGTTATATCGTTGATTTAAACACAATAGTACGGGCATTTCCCAAATAGTCACCCATCCTAGTACTGCTCTTGCCAAAGCACGCTTAACTTCAGAGTTCTTACATGATCGGATACTATAATGTTGGTATGATAACATCTGAAATATAATGTGTCCCCTCCCCTTAACCTCACAGAGCACCTGAACACCGATTTTAGTATTCTCATACTCCGAATACTGTTTCGAAATCACGAAAATGCAAAAAAAAAAAAAAAAAAGACGGAAACGGATACAAAACTTCGGAGGCCGTTTTGGAATTTTGATTTTCTCGCACGCACGTACTCGCCCAAAAGTTCAGGATCTGACCATCTGATTTTCCCGCACTTGTCATTTTCGGGTACAACTTTTCGTTATCTTTTCAACGAGCCAAAGAACGTCCCGATCGGAATTACGAGTCAAAAGTTATGGTCGTTTTACCAAACGTGCTTGAATTTCCTACTTACAAATCGAATCAGACTTTTTGCCAAAAGAGAAATTCAAGAGCTCATCGTGCTGATTCCAGAAAGCACAAGAACGCTCCGATCAGAATTAGGAGTCAAAAGTTATGATATTTTCACAAACCATGCAGAAAGTCATCACATACTGTTTTATACTAAAACCGTTTGTGATGACTAGCATATCACAGACGGTTTTCAAATAGAACCATCTGTGATGACTCCTGTAGCCACCACAGTCGGTTCTATTGAGAAACCGTCAGTAATATAGAGCTATAATACAGATGGTTTTTAAATAGAACCGTATGTGATGGCTCTGTAGCCATGACAGACGGTTCTGTTTAGAAACCGTCTATATTATTGCTTCTATCACAGACGGTTGCTAAATAGAACTGTCTGTGATATTGTCGCTGACGATTATAATATAAAACCGTCTAATATAAGTCTATTTGTAGTAGTGATGTGGAACCTTCTGGAGGGGAAGAGCGGGGTGGCAAAGTGCCGGGGGTGCCATTCCAGCCTCTAGGTACAAGGCGCTCGCCCGCTACGGTCAGCAGCAAACGTGTGGCCGGAACACGTTTTGGGAATGGCATCCGGGTTTGGGACCGAGATCCAGGCCCAAAAGATGTTGGTGGCCTCAGCGACACAACTGTCGAAGTGTCGATCGATGCGGTCGAAACATGGCGTGTCACGCGCATATCACCTAGCTTAGCCTCAAGCATCTGTGCTGCATTGTAGGTGTTGGAGACCACGGTGGAGTCTTTGTTACCGGTGGCAACAAGGAGGACAGCGTGCTGACAGTTTAGCAACTCATGAGTCATAGCTTCAGTGGTAACAAGTGCTCTGCAATGGGTGTTTTTTTGGGCGGCCGAGAGCAAGAGCCATTCCAGGTCGGTGGAGGGATGGTGTGGTCACACGCTTGGCTGTAGTTGAAGAAGGGGGACAAGGACAATGGAGGGTTGGCGTGCTCGCCCGCTAGACATCAGGTGGAGGAAAAGGGTAACGATGGGTCAGATGACCGAAGCGCTTGCGATGGGTCAGATGGGACAATGGAGGGTTGGCGTGCTCGCCCGCTAGACATCAGTCTTAACCGGATCCTGCAGCTGCTGACCTTATGGTCTTTGGCCAATCAGCAAAAACATATTCCCCTCAGCGCTGGGACCAGAGAAGCTTAGATTTTCTCGGGGGAAGGGAGCAGGATTTCGTCTCCACCATAATTTTGGTTTGACTAATTGCCAATCAGTCCCGGTTGGTGAGGCCTTTAATTCCTTTCCAGAGGCAGACAGGATGAGGTTAGCATTCCATTTGGGTTGTTGAACTCATTCTCCATTCCTCGCTATTCTCCTCTCTCCCACCCAGAACACAAGCAACGAGAGACAAACGCGAAGAAAGGCTCAAGGATGCAGCTGGTTGTGTCTGCAATTGCAGGTGACCTAGTTAATCGATTCATATCCTTCTTGATCCGCAAGTACAAGAGTCAAGACAATCTAGACAAGATGGAGAGGCTGCAACAGCTCCTGCTTAGAGTTCACATGATCGTCGAAGAGGCTGAGGGGCGGCACATCACCAACTCCAAGATGCTACTGCAGCTCAAGAAGCTTCTGGGGGCTATGTACCACGGATACCATGTCCTAGACACCATCAAGTATAGGAACCTTTCCAGCTCAAGGGTTGAAGAGGACGTTGGTAGCTCCAATAACTTGTCAATTACCAATTCTACTAATCGTTTTCATGCCGCACAGAGCGCTTCCAGTAGTCATGAGCTTGAAAGTACATTGGTTAATTTAGAAACCATTGTTTCCAACATGACAGAGTTTGTGCTTCTACTAGGCGGATGCGAACGCATGTTTCGTCGCCCCTATGACATGTACCTCTACATTGAAAACTCCATGTTTGGCCGTCACATAGAAAAGCAGCAAGTTATCAATGTCTTACTGCAAGATAATCTTCCTCCTTTCGCTCCAACTGTTCTCCCGATCATTGGCGCTGGTAGAGTCGGTAAGAAAACTCTAGTGGCGCATGTGTGCAACAATGAGAAAGTCCGGTCACACTTCGGTTCAATCTTGCACTTGAATGGAGAAAACATTGGGAAAACGGAGCATGAAACTTTCATTCCAGGGAGGACTTTGGTGGTTCTTGAATTTACTTCAGATATGGACGACGAGGATTGGCAAAAGTTTTATTTATCAGCCACACGTATGGGCAGAGGAAGCAAGATCATAATCATAAGTAGGATTGTGAAGCTAACAAGGTTTGGAACAGTAAGGCCAATTCGCTTAAACAGCTTGCCGCTTGAGGAGTATAGCTACCTCTTCAAGGTTCTCGCATTTGGAAGCACAAACCCGGAGGAGCACCCTCGGTTAGTATCAATAGCAAACGAGCTAGCAGTGTCGTTGGGAGGGTCATTCGTGACGGCAAATGTGTGTGCCGATATCTTCAGAAAGAATCAAAATGTTAGCCTTTGGCTCCACATCTTGAACAAGTACAGACATGTGGTAGAGAACAACTTTTCGGTGTTCGGCGAACATCCAAAGCTTCTTATGGAGAAAGATCTCCAGATACATATAACCAAATTTTCATCATCGTCTACTCCGCTTCGCCTCATGCCTCCTCATAGCGAAGACGATGATTCGAAGAGGGAGTTGCCCAAGGTGATGTTTGATGACCTGATAGCTGGCTCTGCTGTTCCACCAAAGGAGGAGTTTGAGTTAATAGCGTGGGAATCACGGATACCCCCTTACAAAACGATTGCCCACCTTGCTACATACTGTGAAGAGGAGAATCTCTCTCAGCATGAGCATACAGCCTTACCTAGCAAGAAGCGCAGGAGATTCGGTAAGTAACATGGTATCAACCTCAATGGTGTATGTCGTTCCTTGTCATCTCTGCTTGCAATGTACTCAATCAAAGTAGCCTTCTGTCGGTCATCACAGATATATGAGTCAAGGCAATGAATGAGCTCTTGTAATTTTGTACTCGTTAACGAAAGGGAACAGTTTTCTTTGAAGTTGTAATTTTGTTACACGTGTAAGAAAGACTGCTTTCTAACTTTTGAAGTTGTTTTCTGAACAGATTACTCCCAAAAAAACGTAAAAAAAATACAGCCATGAAACTGTTCGCGCTAAAAATGTGAGGCAGGGTTCTTAGCCTCGAATACACAAGACAAACGCCGGGTTTGCAGAGCGTGCCAGTCAATTTGACCTGTAATTGATAAGGTAAAAGTTGTAAAACTGATCAGAGCCGATAATCGAATGATTATCGGCTCAACACCGGTCGGCTAATAGCCGATCAGGAGATAACTAGATCAACCAGTTACGGTTAATCCGAGGGTAAAGGCAGATCGACTTCGAAAGGCGATGCGCAACAAACAAAGTGGATCGAACCTGAAAAACAAGTCGACGAGAGCAACAAATCGGCGATACGCAACTTTTTATTGATCTCGATGACTTATAGAGGAAAGATTGCTACGAACTAAAACAGAGAATTGTAAATAGGGTTGTGTCGATTGATTGGCTGATTGTCCTTTTCGCCTCATGGCCCGTCCCCTTTTATATCGCTCCGGTCGATCCGAGTCCTGTATGGACACGGCAACTATATCCGTATCGGCTCTTGATCCGATTCCCTTTTCCTTGTTGGCGACGGATTCCTTGTTGGCACCGGATTATCCTTTCCATAAAACTCTTCATATTTGAATTGGGCCGATTTTATCTCACGCCGAATTTTGGTGCAAACATATGCCCCCCATTTTTGGAAGATGACTATCGTCGCCTGAAAACTTCGCAAAATCTGGAATCCTATAGTTATGTGGGTAGGCCATGCGGTCGATGTAACCTGGGTATGGTTTTCTATATCTGATGACCCTTCCTCTGGGCTACAAACCAAACTGCTCCCTCAAAACAACAGTGATCTGTTCTGCCCAGTTGATATTATTGGCTTGTGGCGCTAAATGGCCTGGCCAGTTATCTTAGTTTATGCCCTGCCCCCCGAGTTCAAACTCGGGCTGTCGGGCGAACTGTGTCGCCGGATATCTGGGCAATTGATCATAATCATTATCTCTTATAGCCGATACTTCAGGTGCAGGTGGATAAGGTTCGTCATAAGAGACAACCTTGTGTGGGGCCTGATGTCTGGGCATAGTCCTTTGGACTGGAGGGACCCTGCCTACGTCAACTGGCCTAGTAGCCGATTGACCGAACCTGCTGGCCGAGGGTACGTTTGGCAGGTTTATGTTTAGCTTAGCCCCATCCGTGTGCCCGTGGTAATGTGCAACTCCATCTACATGGATGCTAGGTTTTAACACAATAGGTTGGGTCGGCATCATTAGAGGTATTGGAGCCGACGTATTTACTGTATCTGTTTTCAGTGGTATTGAGTACACATGGTACGCTGGCAGGGATTTCAACGAGTCTAGCACACTCCTAGATACGGCCAACTCCTGGGCAATTGTTTTGACGTTATTCTCGATCATCAGCTTTAGCGTGGAGACTAGAGCCGATGATTGATTTATCAATGCATGATGTACTGACTGTTCAATCATATTGGATAAATCAGCTTGACCGGGTATATATTGGCTTACCGGGTCAACAGGGGAATCGCTGATGGAATTGATGGTTAGAAGCGCAACCTTTCGGGTGACTCCCCGCCGTGTTTTCTGTAAGCACTTTAACATCATCTCTTCCATTGCTGCTTTTCGATCTTCAATTTCCTTCTGTTGTTGAGGGGTTAAATCGGCCAGTGTAAGCGCAATTATCGCCTCCGTATTGATGTCGGCGGTGGCTGCTGATTTTCTAGTCGATGACATGATTGATTTCCTTGGTGTCCCATTGGGCGTGCCAAAATATGTTCGCGCTAAAAACGTAAGGCAGGGTTCTTAGCCTCGAACACACAAGACTAACGCCGGGTTTGCAGAGCGTCCAGTCAATTTGACCTGTAATTGACAAGGTAAAAGTTGTAAAACTGATCAGAGCCGATAATCGAATGATTATCGGTTTAACACCGGTCGGCTAATAGCCGAGCAGGAGATAACTAGATCAACCAGTTACGGTTAATCCGAGGGTAAAGGCAGATCGACTTCGAAAGGCGATGCGCAACAAACAAAGTGGATCGAACCTGAAAAACAAGTCGACGAGAGCAACAAATCGGTGATACGCAACTTTTTATTGATCTCGATGACTTACAGAAGAAAGATTGCTACGAACTAAAACAGAGAATTGTAAATAGGGTTGTGTCGATTGATTGGCTGATTGTCCCTTTCGCCTCATGGCCCGTCCCCTTTTATATCGCTCTGGTCGATCCGAGTCCTGTATGGACACGGCAACTATATCCGTACCGGCTCTTGATCCAATTCCCTTTTCCTTGTTGGCGACGGATTCCTTGTTGGCACCGATTTATCTTTTCCATAAAACAGATCTTATCTCACGCCGAATTTTGGTGCAAACAGATCTCCAGCCGCTTTCTGTTTTCGATTGGATCTCCAGCCGAAACTCTTTCCGATTGGACCTCCAGCCGACCCGGCCCGCTTGCCTCCATGCGCTTGGTCGCCTCCTTCCCTGCATGCACTTGCTGTCCTGCATTACACGCACACACGCAACACTCTAAGCACTCTCCAGACAAGCAAAATAGAAGCATGAACTCTAGGCACGCAAGGCACAAGGACATACATGCACACATGCATGCATGTAAATTCTAATTTTTTTATATAATTAATTCTTGGCAAATCACTCAACACAAAAATACAAATCAACAAACCTTAATTCCAAGATTAAACAAAATCTATAAAAGATTAACCAACAAAACTTTAGGAACACTAAATTAATATCATAGAAAGGTTTTGAATGGATCAAATCAAGAAGGAACTTAAAGAATCAAGATAAACAATGAATCAATCTACTAAATCAAAAACCGGGTGAGAAAATGAAAAACCGTGCGTGTATTAAACGAAAAACCGATCATTGAACTATATATTAGACAATGAATCAATGAATCAGTGAACTATATATTAGTGCCTGTATTAGACAATGAATCAATCTAGGGTGTGTTTGGTTGCCTGCATGGTGTCTGAATCGCATGAGTGGATGCAACTGTATCTGTTAGACACATGTTTGGTTTCCTGCTCATCCTGGCCAGGTAGATGCAATTGCACCCACTCATCCAGGATGGAGAAAACACAGAAATTGGACTTCTCTCTAATACAGGCCCATGAGATGCACAAACAAGCAACCAAACAACTTAACTTCAGATCCACTACCAAAGCCAAAAGTTCTACCTGATGGCTCATACGAAACAAGCTAGGATGATGCAAATAACCAAACACACCCCTACTAAACGCAAAAACGATCCGCGAATAGGTGCGGCTGCTGCATAAGTATGAAACCGTGCGGCTGGGAGTCCAGGGGGACGCGCTGCAGCAGGCGCGCGAAGCAGGGGGTTCCAGGCGGCGGCCCAAGAAAACGCCGACGGGGCGTGCAGCAGGAGGCCCATCACATGGAGTGGAGTCCGCGGCAGGCATACGCCTCTTGGTTGTAGAACATAGGTGACGTGCGGCAATTTGGCTTCCAGCGACAGCGACAGCTCTTGGTTGTAGAGCATGAAAGGAAACAGAGACGCAAGAGAGAAAAGAACATAGTCGACTGGACAGCAGAGAAACCAGCTCTTGGTTGTAGAGCATGGTTTCAGTGGTAGGAATCCTTCCATTGACTGCAAAAGCATAACTTCAGGTCCATGTAAAGCGTGTGAAAAGAATATAGTCGACTGGAGAACTCATTCTCCATTCCTCGCTATTCTCCTCACACACACACACACAAACAACAAGGGAAACACAAACGCGAAGAAAGGCTCGAGGATGGAGCTGGTTGTGTCTGCAATTGCAGGTGACCTAGTTAATCGATTCATATCCTTCTTGATCAACAAGTGCGAGAGTCAAGACAATCTAGAGAAGAAGATGGAGAGGCTGCAACATCTCCTGCAGTCCTGCTTAGAGCTCACATGATCGTCGAAGAGGCTGAGGGGCGGCACATCACCAACTCCAAGATGCTACTGCAGCTCAAGAAGATTTTGGGGGCTATGTACCACGGATACCATGTCCTAGACACCATCAAGTATGGGAACCTTTGCAGCTCAAGGGTTGAAGAGGAGGTTGGTAGCTCCAATACCTTGTCAATTACCAATTCTACTAATCCCTTTCATGCCGCACAGAGCGCTTCCAGTAATCATGAGTTTGAAAATACGTTGGATAATTTAGAAACCATTGTTTCCGACATGACAGAGTTTGTGCTTCTTCTAGGCGGATGCGAACGCATGTTTCGTCGCCCCTATGACACGTACCTCTACATTGAAAACTCCATATTTGGCCGTCACATAGAAAAGCAACAAGTAATCAATGTCTTACTGCAAGATAATCTTCCTCCTTTCGCTCCAACTGTTCTCCCGATCATTGGCACTTGTAGAGTCGGTAAGAAAACTCTAGTGGCGCATGTGTGCAACAATGAGAAAGTCCGGTCGCACTTCTGTTCAATCTTGCACTTGAATGGAGAAAACATTGGAAAAACGGAGCATGAAACTTTCATTCCAGGGAGGACTTTGGTGATGATTGAATTTACTTCAGATATGGACGACGAGGATTGGCAAAAGTTTTATTCATCAACCACACGTATGGGCAGAGGAAGCAAGATCATAATCATAAGTCAGATTGAGAAGCTAACAAGGTTCGGAACAGTAAGGCCGATTTGCTTAAACAGCTTGCCGCTTGAGGAGTATAGCTACCTCTTCAAGGTTCTCGCATTTGGAAGCACAAACCCGGAGGAGCACCCTCGGTTAGTATCAATAGCAAATGACCTAGCAGTGTTGTTGGGAGGGTCACTCGTGACTAGGGATGAAAACGGTACGGAAACGGTCGGTAAATGACTGTTCCGTTTCCGTTTCCATATTTTTTACCGGTAACGGAAACGAAATCGGAAACCCCGGAAACGGATACGGACACGGATAGTGACGGAAACGAAATCGGAACGGAACGGATACGGAAACGAAAGCGAAAAATTCCACAAGAACATAGTAGAGAATTACAATATACATGACCACAAGAACAATATAGCCCATTCCACCTCTAAGGTGGACACAAGAATAGTGCTATGTTCACTGATATCACTAGAAAATTTTTCTCAAGTTTGTCAGCTAATGGCACATTATTTGTCTCCCATATCAGATCATCATGTCCTCATCCATATAATTATCATTGATATCCTATTGCTCCACCAACTACAAAGGTTTAGCACCCTAAAATTTTTATATTATTATTCGATGTTCATTTATGATTTTTTGAGATTTATCTTGGATTTTCTGGAGTTTATAAATACTATTTTGCATTTTTTAGATTTATAAAATTAATTTATTTATAAAAAAATTATGCTGAAAATAATTTTTCTAGGTTCAAAATATTCTAAAGTATTTTTGAGAATTTTCGTGGAATTTTTGAACTCTATTTAGTATTTTATATAAAACTATTTGTATTTATGAAATTATTTTAATTCGAAAATAAATATAAACTCTCTTCTCATTTTTGGGCCAAGCCCATTTCCCTTTCCGGCCCGCTTCCGCTTTTAGTTTCGGTTTCACTTATACGAATTTCCGCTCCGCTTCCGCTTCACGGAATTGGCTCTCCCGCTTCCGCTTTCCGCTTCGCATCGATATTTTCCGTTTCCGTTTCCGAAAAAGAGCTTCCGTTTCCGTTTTTCTTCGGAACGGTCGGGAACTTTCCGTTCCGTTTTCACCCCTACTCGTGACGGCAAATGTGTATGCCGATATCTTCAGAAAGAATCAAAATGTAAACCTTTGGCTCCACATCTTGAACAAGTGCAGAAATGTGGTAGAGAGCAACTTTTCGGTGTCGGGCGAACATCCAAAGCTTCTTATGGAGAAAGATCGCCAGGTAGATATAACCAAACTTGTTTCATCGTCTACTCCACTTCGCCTCACGCTTCCTCATAGCGAAGACGATGATTCGAAGAGAGTTTTAGGTGATGTTTGGGGACCTAATAGCTGGCTCTGCTGCTCTACCGAAGGAGGAGTTTTAGTTGGTCGCGTGGGAATCACGGATACCCCCTTACAAAAGGATTGTCCTCCTTGCTATGTACTGTGAAGAGGAGAATATCTCTCAGCATGAGCATACAGCCTTACCTAGCAAGAAGCGCAGGAGATTAGGTAAGTAACATGGTATCAACCTCAATGGTGTCAATGGTGTATGTCGTTCCATGTCATCTCTGCTTGCAATGTATTCAATCAAAGTAGCCTTCTATCGGTTATCACAGAAAAGTCAAGGCAATGAATGAGCTCTTGTAATTTTGTACTCGTTAATGTAAGGGAACAGTTTTCTTTGAAGTTGTAATTTTGTTACATGTGTAAGAACGACTGCTTTCTAAATTTTGAAGTTGTTTTCTGAACAGATTACTCCAAAAAAAAATGTAAAAACAATACAGCTATGTAACACAGCATGGACGAACCGCTATACAGACAAATGCAGGTGAATACGGCCGTGGTTTTTATCCAAACTATCCAATCGTCGATGTATTCTGATAAATGATAATGTTAAGTATATAACCCCTGGATATACTGCTTTCCAACCCAAATCCATTTGCCATTTCGATAAAGTTATGAACTTGGCATTCAAAAGGATCCAAATAACTTTCTTCGAATTGCATGCTGAAACAGAGTTGTAGTCCCAGACCCTGTTCCAATTCTTCCAGATAACTTCAAGGAGTAGAACACAACCTGATTCAAATTTGTCGTTACAGAACATGATTTCAAATAACACCACGCTACAACGCATCGCCCTAAAATGCTTCTGTTGATTTTATATAACATGTGCGTCATCTTCATTAAAATCACACAACTCAACAAATATAGAAGATGTAAAGAACTCCTCATTAGTTCACCCACAGAGATGAACAATAAAAAAGCTGCACCTTGACAACAATCATATGTTGCAAGAACGGTAACACAAACTGGGATTCGAAAGCCCAGGCAGCATGTGCTTTGCACATTGCAGGTGGTAGTGCACATGAACACATGGATCACATTAATTAGAGTGAAAGAGCCCCACATTTTGACCCTATGGTAAAAAATAAGAAATTTTCACATTAATCAGAAAAAAATATCTAAAAATTCCAACAATAATAGAAGGAAAAGATAAAAATCTTAAGCATCTAATGTTTTTCATATTGTTATAATTTACTGTATGAATTAAATAAAGACATATATAGCAATCTACGTCTTTTATGATCCAGACAAGAGTTTTAGATGAATACTAAACACAATCATTGCGGAGTTGGATTAGGTAAAGAAATGCAATGAACCTGGTTGGATTAGGTAAAGAAATGCAATGAATCTAGCAGATACGATTTGTCCTCAGATCTATATGACCACTGACAAAAGTGACAAATGACGGTCAAACTTAGTTCACTAACATTTTCTTCTAGATGATTTCTGTTGACTCAATTGTGTGAAATATTTGCCTTGTAGTTGGTATCTGTTGTTGTCTACAAAGTATGAAGTCCAAATTCATAGTCCCACCAAGTGGAATACTCCTAGAAGAGCTATACTACGCACACGTTGTAATTTGGTGATTTGAAATAGTATTCTGTAGCCCCACAATCCATGGTTGCACTTCCTGCAATTTGATGGTCACCATCATACTAGAAAGTCCATGTTCAAAGTCAGTCCGTTGCATATTAAACATCCATCTATCTATCTATCTATCTATCTATCTATCTATCTATCTATCTATCTATCTATCTCTCTATATCTATCTCTCTATATTAATTTAATAGCTCTTTTACGGTACACTAAATTGAATATGAACCGTTCATTCTTTTCGATCCAATGGATCAGATTAACTAGAGTTTACTTATACTACACCTAGTAGTAGAGTAGTAGAAACATCCTTAACAAATCAACGGTTAGATTTGATTTCTACTACACATTTTATACTATAAGTATAATCCACCGTAAAATTTCTCTAATTTAAAGCTTGTCCAGACATTCTGCCTCTTAATCCTAGGCGGTAAAAATAAGAAAATTTCACATTAATCATAAAAAAATATCTAAAAATTCCAACAATGATCGAAGGAAAAGAGAAAAATATTAAGCATCTAATGTTTTTCAGGTTGTTATAATTTACTGTATGAATTCAATATAGACATATATAGCAATCTACATCTTATAAGATCCAGACCAGAGTTTTAGATGAATACTAAACACAATCATTGCAGAGTTGGATTCAACAGAGCGCTAGGATACCATCTATGGGCTGTGAGACCCTGGATTGGCTACCCGAAATTTCCTGTGTATTTCTGTACTAGTCCCAGATCAGTAGCTAGTACACACAATCAACAGTGATGAATCATTGCCGAAAAAAACGAATTTATAACATAAATATAAAGTATCATCCACATGGCTCATTATTACATCATATGGTACATGACCAGAGTTCACGGCAGCGAAAACAAAACAACAAGTAGTAAAACCTCCACAGGCGATGACTAGGAACGCACTTAATTGTCCTGGCGACCTTCATCAAACTCCTCGTTATAGAATTCTTCTTCTTCATCTGCATCCTGGTAGTTTTCTGATGACAAAGTTGGTGTAGCATGTGAGTACAAAAGTACTCCGCAAGTCTGGGAAAGTATGCACGTGTAGGGCTTTCCAAGGAAGGCTTATTAGGGTTCTTTTGCATAAAGCTGAGTTGCATCAAACCATACTTGATAATAGGTTTCACAAAGCACATTTTAACAATTGAATTATTTAATAGTCTAGTGAAGGTTCTTTCCACCATCACAAGTATAAAGGCTCTATCCGTCACATTTCAAAAGATCAAGGTAATCCACACATGACTCCATCCGTCATGAAATGAAAACAGGTTCCAACTATCTGGTTGGCTCAATCCGCCAATTAAACATCCGAGAGTTCTAATGTCGGGACCCGAATATGCAAATCCGGACCCTCTGTGTATTCTGTACTAGTCCAGGATCACACTAGTACACACAGTCAAACAGGGTTAAATATCACATCCATACACAGCGGATATATAAATAAAGTACTCCAAAACATTAATATAAATTGTTGCAAGACCTTAAGGTCACCTTACAATATTCAGCCACGCAGGGCCTATAAAACAAAAGTAAATAATCAGCAGCGGAATGAAGAACGTCGGTGACTCCCATCAATATGCCACAGGCAACTGATAAGGTTCAACTCCTAGATAATTGCCTCCTCGTGGAACTTCGCCTTCTTAATTTCTTCGAAGTTGTAGTCTTCTCTTCAACTGATGATTGTGTTGAAAGCAAGGGTGAGTATACAACATACTCAGCAAGTCATGCGCAGAGATGCAATCCTATTACTATATGCATGGCTTCTTCCAAAGGAAGGGCTTAAGTGGTTAATTTGCATCAAACAGCGTTTTACTTTGATTAAATAATCTTAATAGATTCAAAAGCAGTAAAACCTTATTATATAATAAGTTACCAATCTCTTTTCAACAGTTTGGCACAAAGCCCTAAATCACTTTAGTAATTATCTCTGGCATACAGCCACCCATTCCCACATTTTTATTTTAGAAAATCTAACCCTTGACTGTAATCCCCGAGCTTTGTCCAGTACCGTGGACTCGGCTATTCGAATAGTTTTGACACACTCTGCAGAGGTTATACACTTTACCCACACGATATAGTTAAACACCACACAGGCGAATAACCATAACAAAGTCTTTCCGAAACTTCCATCCTCGCATGCGTACCTCCCGGTATAGTTCCCACTGTCCCTTCCCTTTTGCGGAGCGGAAGTACAGGGCCAACGTATACCGTTGAAGAGATGTAAGACCAATACTGTAAACACTACACCCTTCCTTCCACATTTATAGCTACAAAAACCACCTGAGGTCTCACATGCTAAGACTTTGGAATCATACTCAACTAGGTCTGTCCCACTCCAGACATGTGGTTGTATGTTAGGCCCAGTTCAAAGGCTTGCAAGGTTAAGTCCTTAGGTTGACCAGGGCAAGACTACCCAAAGAACCAAAATGACTTTCCTGGTACCAATCATGGCCCACCAGATCAATCTTGCCACTTGCCCCGGTCTAAAGTGTTTATCAAACCCCCAGTTGATTATTGTGCAACACATGCCAACAATATTATCAGTTACCATGTAGAACCACAAAGGTACCTACACTTCACGTCATCACGTGGCAAGATTATACCATTTCCAAACTTCATTCCATATATCATTAGTCAATATTATTTTGCCATTTGAAACACATTTCACGCAAGCATAGTTAAGCAACTATTCACGGTCTAGCCTCCCGTGTTGGCACAATACTAACACCCAACTAAATAAACCAACTTAAGGTGTCAATGGAATACATGGCATACAAATATTAATCATCAAGGGTGGAATTAACAATTGGGTTGATTAACTACTTCACACAAATTAAATTAAATCATTTTGACAACATAGCATGCATAATTTAAATCAAAATATATTTCAAAAATTAGGAGCAATATGGTCAAAGCACAACTTGCCATTGTAAAGCAACGAGTCTTGGTCTGGAGCTTGATCTTTGAAATCCACATCCTCACATAGCTCGACGTCTACGCGTAACAGATAAAGAACCAAATAAACACGCAAAACAACGTACAAACACACATTCAGAGAAATGCCGCATATCAAACTAATTCATAATTTCATGAAATCTTACAGATAATTATTTTAGCATTTTCTAAGATTTATAAAATTTATTTGGACATTTTTGGATGTATAGTTTAAAAACTACAAAACTCGTAAGTTTGTACTTTCCGCTAAAAATTTAACAGTATAAATTTAATTGTAAAATTTCACAAAAATTACTGTAGAATGGTATTAATTTTTACTAATTAATAAAATTTGTTGCATATGATTTGGACTTAAAACAAATTTCTAGCAAAAATGACAAATTTCGCGATTTGGGGGAAAAAAGGCATGTACAAATGAGGTTCTAGTTCAAGTATGTTTTTACTATTCATCACTGTGCTTTACTGTTCGGCGTTCTTCACGAATGGCTTCGGTTTTTTAAAAGAAGAACAGGCTTCGATTTCTTTAACGTTGCGCACGGTAGCAGAGATAGGAGGACTAACCAGCCGGTCTAGTGGTGGCGGCGCGGTGTGGCGGACTCGCCGGCGGTGGTGGCGGTGACGGCAAGGCGGCCGGTTGGCGGTGACGGTCGAAGAAAGATGAAGCACATGAAAAAAACAAGAACTCCAATCTTTGCAAAATCCGACGAAACGAAGGCGAGAGAGCTTTCGTGGAGGGCATGGACGGGTTGGCAACGAGGAGAGGAACCCATTGCCCCTTCTTATAGTGCAGGAGGAAGATCAAAGGGCTTGCATTTGTGGTGGAAACGCGAAACGGACGCAAAACGCTTCTGCCGTGATTATGAATAGATCAGTGGGTGTTTAATTTTTCTAACAGCTGTGGAAGATTAAGGATGAGTCAAGACCCGCGCTTCACCCGGTCCCTCGGGTGAGGTGAAGGTGGTCCCCGTGGGTGAGGACGGTTCTGGGAAGGTCGTGAAGATCGGCGCCAACCTCAGCACCAAATAGGAAGACGCGCTCGTCACCTTCCTCCGGTCTAACTTAGATGTGTTTGCCTGGGAACCATCTGAAATGACCGGGGTCCCTAGGGAGGTGATTGAGCACCGATTGGCAACGCTCCCTGGAATGCACCCAGCCCGGCAGAAAGTCCGGAGGCAGGCACCAGAGCGGCAAGATGCCATTCAAGATGAGGTGGACAAACTGCTGCATGCAAGGATCATACGGGAGGCCACCTACCCTGAATGGTTGGCCAACCCCGTGCTTGTCAAGAAATCAAACGGGAAGTGGCGGATGTGCATTGACTTCACTGACCTGAACAAAGCCTGCCCCAAGGACCCGTACCCTCTGCCGCGAATAGACGTCGTCGTCGACTCCACAGCAGGGTGCGAAGCCTTGTGCTTCCTGGACGCTTTCTTCGGCTACCACCATGTAACACCCCGGGATTTAGTATGCCTGAATGTTACCAAACAAAGACTAAACAACATCTAAATACCACAAATTAGAGTAAATTACAGCAAAGGCACAAATGCTAAAACCGAAAATTTCAGCAGCATCTCCTTTGTTTTTCCATGAATTGAAGCAACAACAATATTAACATATCAAATAGCATAATGAACGATAGCAATAACATGACAAATCAGGAATTTCAGCCACCATACAACTAAGGATATAAGCCTATCCGTCACATGTCAAAAATGGACTAATCATTTACTCATGACAACCAACGAAGCATCAAAACCACAATTTAGTTCAGTGAATTAACCATCACAATTAAAGGAGAGAACATGTCATTGTTTATATGTGTGATGCTAAGTGATGACGTGTGACTAGCTCCCTTTCCCGCATGCCGGTTTCATGGTACCTAAGAAAAACAACATAAACACAAGCGTGAGTTCATCACTCAGCAAGTATATTGTAATGGAACAAAAAAATACATTCCAATACCTTCATCACCACTTTTCACATACAACGTCATAAACATCTCATATTCACAGTGTAAGCATCTCATTGACATCATCATATACCATCATCATACAACATCATCATATAATGCAATGCAATGCAATGCACATGTCTCCTGGAAGCATATACCGGTATTGCTGAGTGCACACCTGTCGGCGTACACCCTCTCCCCCTTCCATCCCGTAGATGGAGGGTGCCTACACCTCGCTTCCTATCACCCACGGTGGATGGAATCACGAGGTAGAACTTGCTCATTGGCTCTCCAGAATAGTCATAACTTTCTCACCGACCTTCCCCGGACTAGTTATGACTTTCTCACCGCCCGGGCCAGATCACATGCCATGTATGTGAATATGCTATAACATAACAACTTGCACCAAACTGAACTAGACATGGCATAGCATCATATTAATCCTTTTCATCATAACATGGGCAAGCACTAATCATAGCAAGATATCAGAACATGTTAACATGGAAAGATAGCACATCATATTAAATCATTTGCAACTAGTCATAATCATCGACAACCAATTCGCTACCCATTACAATACACTTGCCTTAACCTCGGGCGACGAATTGGAGGGATGAGGAGGGCACTCCCGGGGTCACACCACCTGCGCATAGATGCCACACAATCACAACGTGCCCACAAAACAGTACGCCATTGCCCATCTACCCCGATATCGCAAACTACTCCCGAAAATGAAAAACAGAGAATCTGTCCCCCAGGACAGCAGACTTCAAACTATCATAACTTTAGATCTAGGACTCCGAATCGATTAAACGAGTATATCCTCGCGTAGCTTAGGAAATTTCCTAACTTTTTCTAAGTATATGGAAAAGCTGATTCGGACTCTAAAGTTGTTTAATCTACAAAACACTACGTTCTGTCCCAGCTACGTCATAGATTTGAACACGTTCGGTAAATCGAGCATAACTTTCAAACGGCTGGGCGGAATTGGACGTTCTTTATGTCCAATTAAATGTATTGAAGTTACCTACAACTTTCTCAACATGCGGCCGACCAAATTCTGACTCTAAAGTCACGCAAACTCAAACCCTAGGTCGACTGCAAAATCTGCCCGAAGCAGAGAACATGGCAAACTCTAGTTTTCATCTAATCTACCCAATCACAGCACCACCAATTAATCTAAAAACATGATATCAACCCCTAGAACAGTACCTAAACCAACCCCAATGATTCCCCTAGCCATACCTTTGCCCGACGAACGAAGATCCGACGAATCTCCTCTCGGTTCACGCGATCTCCTTCCTCTCTCCAAATCCACTGGATCTCATCATTGCGGAGCGCTCCAATGGACGAATCAGTGGGGTGGTGAGGTGGGGAACTCCCCTAGGGCAGCAAGGGGGTGGAGAGGAGAGGGGAGAAGTGGTGGTGCAAGGTGGAGGATGGAGGAGGGGCACACGGCCATGGGGGGTGGCGGCTAGCTTGGGGAGAGGAGGGAGGCGCCACAAGGGGGGAGGGCGTGTGGGGGGTGGCTAGGGAAGGGAGGGGGCGCCCCAAGCCCCCTTAGCCTGGTCCCTCCTCCCTCATGGGCCCCTACCCCTTCCACAAAAGCCCACGACTCGTCCCCCTTAGGCCCAAATTTCCCCGGAAAGGCCCAACTCCCGAAATCGGCCTGGAAACGCGATTAAACCTCAAACCGTATAGTTTTAAACTCCGATTTCATATTTTTATAATGTTTTCACATCCCGTAGTGTCACACACCAGATCAGCATGGCGCGGGAAGACGAGGAGAAGACTGCTTTTGTGACCCCTCTCGGTGTGTACTGTTATGTCCGAATGCCCTTCGGGCTGAAGAATGCCGGCTCAACCTACCAGCGAGCTATGCATATTGTATTTCGGTCACAGATTGGAAGAAACCTTGAAGTATATGTTGATGATTTGGTAGTGAAGACCAAAAAGACTGCGGGGCTTGTTGAAGATTTAGAGGAGACTTTCTCCCACCTCCAGCAGTATTGTTTGAAGCTGAATCCTAAGAAGTGTGTGTTCGGTGTGTCATCCGAAAAACTACTCGGGTTCCTCGTTTCCAGTCATGGAATCGAGGTCAACCCAGAAAAGATCATGGCCATCGAGCGCATGCAGCCACCCACACGGCTCAAGCAAGTACAGTGTTTAGCTGGTCGCCTGGCCTCTCTCGGCCGGTTCATAGCCCGGCTGGGAGATAGGAGCCTCCCCTTTTTCAAGCTGTTAAAGAAAACCAACTTCTTCGAGTGGACTACAGAAGCACAACAAGCACTTGAAGATCTAAAGAAGTACCTCTCCTCCCCGCTGGTGCTAGTCGCCCCCGAGCCGGGCGAGCCGCTACTGTTATACGTGGCAGCCAGTCCTACGGCCAGTGGCGCAGACTGTCGCGAGCGGGAAGGAGTCCAATGCCGGGCTTTACTACGTCGCAAGAAGGTGTTGCATGATGCGGAGACAAGGTACCCACAAGACCAGAAGATGGTGTACGCCGTGTTGGTGGCATCCAGGAAGTTGCGGCATTATTTCCAAGGAAGGGAGATCACAGTGGTTTCTGCCTATCCCCTGCGTGAGATCCTTCATAATCATGAAGCGTAGAGACGCATTGCCAAGTGGTTCGTGGAGCTGGGGGAGTTCGGCCTCAAATTCTCCCCTCACACTACAATCAAGAGTCAAAGATTGGCGGAGTTCGTCGTCAAGTGGACCCCTGCCGAGTCTGAAACTGAAGAGATCTCCGCGCCTTCCCCCTGGACACTTTACTTCGACGGCTCCTTCAGGCTCGAAGGCGCGGGGGCTGGGGTCCTGCTGGTTTCCCCAACCAGGGACATCCTCAAGTACGTGGTCGTCCTGGACTTCAAGGCCACCAAAAACGTTGCCGAGTACAAAGGCTTACAGGCGGGACTTCGCGCCGCCGCAGCCATCGGTATTCGGCGTCTGCAAGTCAAGGGCGACTCCCTGCTGGTCATCAAACAGGCGAGAAAGGAGTTCTCCTGCTCTGATCCTATCATGGCTGTGTACCTGGCAGAGGTCAGAAAAATGGAACGACACTTCGACGGGCTGGGGTATACACATATCCCCTGGCACGACAACTACTTGGCCGACGGGCTCGCGCAGCTCGCCTCGACAAGATCCCCTGTTCCGGTCGGAGTCTTTGAAGAAAGGCTTCCGTGACCGTCCATCGCACCCCCGTTCCTGGTGGGGACGATGGTGACGCTACTTCAGCCCTCGTTCCGAAAGGGAGAGTAGTACCGGCGGAAACGTCTGGCCAGACGAAGTACCCGGGCAATCACCGAGTGATCGCCACGCTACTTCGACGGCTCCTTCAGGCTCGAAGGCGCGGGGGCTGGGGTCCTGCTGGTTTCCCCAACCAGGGACATCCTCAAGTACGTGGTCGTCCTGGACTTCAAGGCCACCAACAACGTTGCCGAGTACTAAGGCTTGCTGCCGGGACTTTGCGCCGCCGCAGCCATCGATATTTGGCGTCTGCAAGTCAAGGGCGACTCCCTGCTGGTCATCAACCAGGCGAGAATGGAGTTCTCCTGCTCTGATCCTGTCATGGCGGTGTACCTGGCAGAGGTCAGAAAAATGGAGCGACACTTCGACGGGCTGGGGTATACACATATCCCCTGGCGCGACAACTACTTGGCGGACGGGCTCGCGCAGCTCGCCTCGACAAGATCCCCTGTTCCGATCGGAGTCTTTGAAGAAAGGCTTCCGTGACCGTCCATCGCACCCCCGTTCCTGGTGGGGATGATGGTGACGCTACTTCAGCCCTCGTTTCGGAAAGGAGAGTAGTACCAGCGGAAACGTCTGGCCAGACGAAGTACCCGGGCAATCACCGAGTGATCGCCACGCTTGACCGGGAAGGCACATGGATGGATCCGATCCTGGCCTACCTGCGGGATCAAGTGTGCCCCGACGATGATGCATCAGCAGAGAAGATAGCACGAAAGGCCAAGTGCTATACCCTGGTGGGCGGGGACCTGTACCGCCGGGGTAGAAACGGAATTCTTATGAAGTGCATCACTAGGGAAGAGGGGAGCAGTTTGCTCTCTGATATCCATAGAGGCGTGTGTGGGAGCCATATGTCCAGTCGAACGATGGTTGGGAAAGCTTTCCGCCGAGGGTTCTATTGGCCAACCGCCCTCCAGGATGCTTGCGAGCTGGTGAGGAAGTGCGAGGCGTGCCAGTTCCACACCAAGCAAATCCACCGACCAGCCCAGGCTCTGCAAAACATCCCGCTCTCATGGCCCTTCACGGTATAGGGGCTGGATATCCTGGGCCCGTTCCCACGGGCCACAGGGGGCTACACCCATCTGTTCGTCGCCATCGACAAGTTTACCAAATGGGTGGAAGCCGAAGCGATGAGGGCCATTACCGCCGCTGCTGTAGTTAAGTTCATGCAAAGAATCTTCATCCACTTTGGGGTCGCTAGCCGCATCATCACCGATAATGGCACATAGTTCACCAGCGCTGCCTTCTTGGGTTTCTATGAAGAAATAGGCACCAAGGTTTGTTTTGCTTCGGTGGCCCACCGAAGGAGTAATGGCCAAGTTGAGCGGGCCAATGCGCTGGTGCTGAAGGGCCTCAAAACCAGGGCAATTGATCGACTCCATAAGCGTGGAGCCCGGTGGACTGAAGAGCTCCCGGTAGTATTGTGGTCGCTTCGTACCACCCCCAGCCGGGCCACCGGGGAAACTCCTTTCTTCTTGGTCTACGGCGCGGAAGCTGTCTTACCTTCGGAGCTGGCCTTGGGGTCACCGCGCGTCGCGGCGTTCACGGAGGAAGGCCATGAAGATCTACGTCGAGATGAAGCCAATCTCCTGGAAGAAATGCGAGACTGGGTAGCCTTGCGCGCTGCCCGGTACCAGCAAAGTCTCAGGCGGTACCACGCCTCCCGAGTCAGCGAGAGAACACTGGCAGTGGGCGACCTGGTCTTGCGTAGAATTCAGACGCATGCCAGGTTGCACAAATTGTTTCCCCAGTGGGAGGGCCCCTTCAAGGTGGTCTCAGTCTCTCGTCCCAGGGCGGTCAGGTTGGCCACTGAAGACGGGGAGGAGTTGGTGAACTCCCAAAACATAGAGCTTCTGCGCAAGTTCTATCCCTAAAAATGGCTGTAAGTGCAGAGTTGTGTACCCTGACCAGCCGGACTGAGTTTTCCTCTCCTTGGCTGGTCGGGGAAAGCTTCTAATTAATCAAGCGCTCGGTTCTTATTCAAAGCAGTTATCATTTTCGTTCTCTTTCTCTGGTTTGTGCCCTGGTGGGCCGTGTCCGCGTAGCCGCCCCCGGTACCTTGCGACTCTCCGAAACCTCGACGGTAAAGGTGGAACCACTAGGTGAGCGCGGCGAGTAGGGATGGGCGATCGGGCGGTTGGTTTGGCACGGTTCTCAACACGGTCATGACGCTCCAGGTGTCCCCGTGAGAACCGTCGACTTAAACACCGCTACCGAGAGCCTACTACCCTGCCACACCTCACTAAGTGTTCGGCCCCAAGAGACCACGAGAGTAGTTAATTTCGCAAGGTCCTAAGGTCCTGAGATGGCGGTATTCCGGCACAAGGGTCTCGAACCCTGCATCTCGGGGCTCCACGAGGCAAAGCGGGAGCGCACCCACCGGGAAAGGCGGAATGACGCTAGGGGCGCCCAGCAGCCCCATCCAGGCGTCGACTTTTGAGGAGTTTAAATCCCCTGCGGCTGTTTAAAAAAAAAAGAGGAGAAAGAAGAAGAAGAACGCCGTCAGTTCGGCGGTAGTCGCCAAAAGCGCCAAAAGAGAAAGAAAGATAAGTAGCCTACCTCCGGGAACCATCCGGGTCATGTCATCGGGGCCTGTGTACTGCCAGGCCGGGCGGGCACGGCGGCGCAGGGGGCTGATCCTCCGAGATATGAAATCTCGGAGAACTATGCTTCCCGTCAGGCCCGCTGTCTGCAGCTAGTCCACGCGGGCCAGCATTGTCCAGAGCTCGGGCGTCTCATCGACGTGTGCTCCCCAGGTGGGGTTGCTGACTGCTGGCCTGGTCGGTAACTCCAGGGCTTCAATGCCGCTGTCGTCTGCGACGTAGAGCCACTCGTTGCGCCAGGTCTTCTAGTTGGACCTGGAGTCCAACGGAATGTAGCGCGAAGCTGCGCCGTCTCGGAGGCCAAGGTGGCAGCACCCCGAGGGGTGGAAGGATCCCTGGCCGCGTGCAAGGCGTAGAAAAAGCGAAAGAGAGGGAGATTGGGAGCCACCCCCACGAACATTTCGCAGAAGTAAGCGAAGACAGCAAGGAGGACGATGGAGTTGGGAGGAAGATGAATGTTGTGGATGGAGTAGAAGTTGAGGACGATGATGTAGAAGTCGAAAATCGACGGGAGTAGGCCCGCCAGCAGCGCCCAGCCGAAGAAAATCACTTCTCCTGGGCGGCAGCAGGGAGCGGTAGTCCCGGCGCGGACGCGGAGGGTACCGCCGCTAATATGCCAGGAAAACCTTGCGGCATCCTCTTCCTCGATGGTCGACGGCGGTAGCAAAGGTGCTGGAGGTGCCATCTGGGTGAAGAAGGTGATGTGCAGGAAGGAGGCAGTTCGCAAGAGGTGCGACTGAGGACTTAGCGGATGAGTGAGACTGAAAGAAAGAACCGCCCCCCCCCCGTGGCGGTTTGTATATAGGCACACGAAGGGATGATCTGGCGGGAAACCCAAAGGGGCGCGGCGGTTCAAAAGCGGGAAGCCCAAAAAACTGTCAAAGAGTGGGCAGGTTCCCAAGGATCCTGCGTCGGTTACGAGGCGGGGGCGGCTGCCTGTTCCGTTTCGATGCCCAAAAACGGCGGCGGACATTTAAAGCTGCGGCGTTACGTGGGCATTTATGATGGACCCACCCAGGAGACTGAGCCGTTTTCCAAAAAGGGGACAAAGGTGCTCCAGGGTGGGCCCGGGGGCTACTATCGGTGTATTCTACACCAGGGTGCCCACTTCACCGCAGTAATGATATGAGGTGACCGCCCAGGCCACGCCGCTGGCGGTCAAAGAAGGTGGTCGCCAATGACAGTGGCGCCTGTGCCACGCCGCTGGGCGGTCAACAAGGTGGTCGCCAATGACAGTGGTGTCTGTGCCACGCTACTGGCGGTCAAGAAGGTGGTCGCCACGGACAGTGGCGCCCAGGCCACACTACCGGGCGCATCAAAGAAGGTGGTCGCCAGTGGACAGGTGGCTTCCAGGCCACGCCGCTGGCGGTCAGTGAGGTGATCGCCAATGACAGTGGCGCCCAGGCTACACCGGTGCTCACCCCGAGGCCACCTAGTGGCCTGTGCCTACCACGTAGGATCAAGAGCATTTAATGCGTATCGTGCGCATTAAATGAGGGTAATGAAGGCCACAGTGTGACGGTGCATGTTCCCAACACGCGCATTTATTGCTGGTGACGTCATGATGAAACCCCCCAGGCAAGGCGGGCGGAGTCGGTAGGCACACGGGGCCCGAGGCCTGGGAGAAGTCGGTTGTGTCAAAGTATTAAGTGTGGCGTAAGAACAGTGACAGGTGCATTAAATGCTGTATGGCAGTGTAATGAGTATGGTGCGCTGATGTAAGCTCCCATGCGCCCCAGCCAGCCCAAGTATAAAAGGAAACTGGGGTGCATGGGAGAAGGGGTTGGATAATTTAGGTTCGAGGCATTCGGTTTCGGTTCTTCAACCTCTGAAGAACCATTCAGTCTGTGAGGGTTGTCTGAGTTTCCCCCAAGAACACAAGCAAAAACAGAAGAACAGGACTAGGGCTATTACTCGTTAGGAGGGCCCGAACCTGAAAAACCCAAGTGTCCGCTTGCAAGCTTCGCTATCCATCTCTCCCTTCCATCCCTCTTTCGAGCGATCTACACGAAAGCCCCTTGTTAGGACTTCATATACACCCGATCCGTAGGTGTCTGTTGGCTCTTACGCTGACAACGTGCAAGAGCTGTATTTGGCCAGGTTGGGCCAAGTGGAGTTGTGTTGAATACATACTCCTTCTAGGATTAGGAGTCACTACTACAAAAACGAGCATCACAAGCGGTACCTCTACAACCGGTAAATTTAGAACCCCTTGTGATAGTGCATCACAAGCGGTTCAATAGCCACAAGCCAGGAGAGGGCTTCTACAACCGGTTGGGGACACCAACAGGTTGTAAAATCTAATTTTTACAAGTGGTTTGTGTCCCTAACCGGTTCTGTACTTCTACAACCGGTTGGTAACACGAACCGCTTATAGAAGGTGGTTTCTACAAGCGGTTCGTGTTACCAACCGGTTGTAGAAGCCCAGTTTTCGAAATAATAAAAGGAATGCTTGCCCTACTCTATCAGAGATCACGCGTGGGTGGGTTGGTTAGATGGGTGAGGTGTGGGTCACGAGGAGGGGTGAGGTTGTGGGTTCGAATCCCACTTGTAATACTGCCGCGAGTATTATTTTCTCTTTTTAAGTGGCTTGTACAAGCGGTTGGGGAAACCGCTTGTGATACTGCCGCGAGTATCACAAGCGATTGCTTACAAGCGGTTCTAAAACCGCTTCTGCAAGTGGTTTCGAACCGGTTAGGAGTAGGAATTGTATTCAGGACTCTATGTGTTTGCTCTGTATAAATAGGGGGAGGCGCCTCCTGTTTATGCAATCTAGACATTGAGAGCTTAGAGCTTTGTTTTAGGGTTTGTACTCTTTTGATGGGAGTACTTTAGACAAAAGAAATAAAGATCAATTCTTCCAGATCCTTGCGTGCTATAGTAACGACGTTGCTACAGTGTTTCCTGTTTTGGTTCTTGTTTGCATGCTTGTTCTAGTTTAGATTGTCTTTTGTTCCTTGAGTTTCATCTTGAATTGATTCATCAAAAACCTTTCTAGGGTATTGATTTAGGGTTCCTCAAAGTTTAGTTGATTAATCTTTTGTCGTTCTTGTTTAATCTTGAAGTTTTGGTTAGATTAATTCTCGTCATCTTCTATCTCAGCAAGCTTGTGAGGTTCATAACTTTTGAACCGTAAGTCCGATCGAGCTAATTCTTTTTTAGTTCGATTCGTATTGTAATCTATTTTCTCGTGTCCAAATTTCCGATCAATCCGACGGATGGAACTCTGGTCATTCGCATTTTACTGAACTTCTATCAATCTGTTTTTGTCGAATACGAGGCAATTATTTGGTTCCATTTTGGGGTTAATTTTTAATAGATAAAAAATTTATTTTTAGCTTCCCCACAATCATTCACCCCCCCTCTGATTGCCATACACATTCCTACAAGTGGTATCAGAGCAAGGTTTGCAATGGCAACAGAGAAGTACTCAACTAAGCCTCCCGTCTTCGATGGAACAGACTTTCCACATTGGAGGATTCGAATGACAGCATACCTCCAGGCTCAAGGTAATGCAATTTGGCGCAAGGTAAAGAATCCCTATGATCTTCCTGCTAATGATCTCATTGATAATCCTGAATTTGAGAAAGATGTTGAAAATAATAACAGAGCTAGGAACATCTTACTCCAAGGACTTGCTAGAAAAGAATTTGATCGTGTATGTCACTTACAGCAAATAGTATTTGGAAATACTTGCAAGATTATCATGAAGGTACTGATTCTATTAAAGAGGCTCAACACGATCAATTTAAAAAGGAATACACTAGATTTGAGATGCACTCTGGAGAATCCTTAGATGTTAGCTTTGTTCTCTTTAACAGAATCTTAAATAACCTTAGCGCAGTAGACATCAAGTACACTGATTCTGAAAATACTAGACACTTTTTATCTTCACTTTATCTTAAATTTTGGCAAATGAAAGTCACTGCTATAAGAGAGGCCCATAAAATGAGTGAGATGACATTGGATAAATTGTACTCTAGTCTCAAGACTTTTGAAATAGATGTTGTTTCAAAAACATCCAATGATAATTCTATGGCCTTAAATGCTAACTCTTTTGTAATTGATAATGCTTCTAGTTCTTCATCATCATATTCCATTACTTCTTTGAGTGCACTAAGTGATGAACAACTAGATCAAATTCCAGAAGATACACTTGCTCTTCTCTCCAAGCGCATGAATGCAGCTTACATGAGATCAAGAGAAAGAAGAGGAACCTCCATCACTTGTTACAACTGCGGTAAGACTAGACACATTCGTGCTAATTGCTTTAAAAACAAGGACAAAGAGAAGGATAAGAGTGCTCCATCCAAGTCCTTTTGGTCAAGAGAAAGCAAAGACAAAAACAAACAAAGGACAAAGAAGATGCTAAACAAGGTCTTTGCTGCCATTGGTTATTTAGACTTGAGCGATATTGACGACTCAACTGAAGATGAAGATGAAAAGGAAAGTTGAATGACAAGGACTTCACTAGATTGTGCTTCATGGCAAAAGGTAACACTAGTGATTCTAGTGACAACAACAGCACATCCAACGATTTTGATGAGGTAATGCCTTCCTACAATGAGCTTTGTGAAGTTTTGGTCATCTTAAGAAAATTTTTGAGAAAATCTTCACTTAAAAATAAAAACTTAGAGAATGATTTATCCATGTTGAAATTTGAAAACTCTGATCTTAGAAATTCTATTCCTAATAGTAAAACATGTGATGATTGTTTAGAGTTCAAATCTGAAATTCATTCGCTTAAGGAAAAACATGTGTTACTGTTAGAACAAGTTTGTGCCGAACAACATAAAAATGAAAAACTTGTTAAAAACGCTAGTTGCTCTACTGTTGACTTGCCTGATCAAACTGCTTGCTCTAGATGTTCAATTCTTGAGTTAGAATTGAAAGATGCAAATTGTAGAGTTACATAGTTAACCAATGACATGTTCACTCATGAAATCCATTCATGCTCAAACTGCCGAAAACAGAAAGCTAAAGTAGACATTCCTTGTGGTAATTGCTTAAATCTTGCTAAAAAGGTTGATTATTTGCAAGATTCTTTAGCTCGGTTCACTATGGGAAAGAAAAATTTGAACATGATTTTGGATCAATCAAAGGTTAGCTCAAACAAAAAGGGTTTAGGCTTTGACCCTTATGTTCATGCTTCTACTGTTGTTAAAACCCTTGAGAGCGAAAAAGAAAAATCTGAAAATGAGCCTAAAAAGATTGTATTTAAATCTGCAGGTGTTCTACCTTCCACTATTTTGAATACAAAAACTACTTCTACTGTTAAAGGCAAACCATATGTTAAGTACAATTGCACTCACTGTGGTAAGGATGGACATTTGGTGAACTTTTGCTTCAGGCTAGCCAAACAATAGAGAAAGGAAAAATCAAAGGCTAAACAAACTTTAGAACAACATGCGCTGTTCCTCAACATGCTCCTAGGGTGAAGCAAACACCTTTTGTTGATAGAAACATGAATAAGAGCAAATATGTTTTTTTGCATAAAACGACTCGTATTGTGCCTACTATTGGGCGTCGTGTGATTCAGTGCTGGATACTACAAACTAACCCCAGTACTGAATCCTCGATGCATCCTTTTCATGTTGTGTAGGTGGCGCATGGAGGGAAGGGGAACACGTGGATTGTTGACTCTAGATGCTGTCAACACATGACTGGTGATTAAAATTGGTTCTCCTCCCTAACAAAAGCATCCGGGAATGAAGCGATCACTTTTAGAGATGCTATTTCAGGACGTGTTATTGCAAAAGGTACAGTAAAGGTAAATGAACATTTCACTTTGAAAAATGTCTCTTTGGTTACAAAACTGAAGTTCAATTTACTCTTTGTATCTCAATTGATTGATGAGAATTTGGAAGTAAGTTTCAAACCAGATGCTCGTAGAGTTTTAGATGGTGCTGGAAACTTGATTTTTGAGATAACTAGACTTGGGAAAATCTTCATAGCAAATTTTAGCAACTCTTCAAGTTTGCACTGTCTTGTTGCTTTTGAATCTAGAAATCTCAATTTTTGGCATCGTCGTTTAGGTCACATGGGCTTTGATCTTTTGTCTAGATTAAGTAGTCTAGATTTGATACGAGGCTTGCCTATTTTGAAACTGTGTAAAGACATTGTTTGTGCTTCTTGTCATCATGGTAAGATGGTTGGAGCCTCTCATGCTCCTGTTACTACTATTATGACGACTGGCCCCTCGTGCTTGGTATGATAGACTCAAAGGCTTTTTACTTCAACATAATTTTGAAACGGGAAAGGTTGATAAGACCAGGTGTAACACCCCATAAATCTCAACTGTTGTATAGGAACAATTCGACAGCATTTCCCCTAAAATAGGACAATACGGAAGCAATTCAAATAGGAATAATATCACGACATTAATACTAGAGACAACGAGTCTAATTCAACCAGGTATCAACCATAAATATAACACATCACTAATGGGACAACCATAAACGAGAACAAGTTTAAAGGGAACAACAATGGGTCTATTTGTAATAAAATTTCATCCAACTAATGAATTATTTAAAGCACTAGATCATGTGAGTCGTGATGACATTAGAAAATTTATTGTGTTGCTAGCCCACCCTTCATGCTTACGACTCACGTGCGCTCCCTGAAAACATCAAAACAGCAAGTAGTGAGATTGGGTAATCTCAGCAAGCGGAACAACTAATACAAATAATACATCCACCATATATCTAGCATTCCGCATTCCTCATATACAATACCACATCAAAGAGTCCACACCACTTCAGTAAAATGCATATGATTGATGCACATGCTTATGCCATGTTCCTCCTCACCGTGCCCTTTCTCAGGAACACACGGTGTTGTACTGCACGGTCACAAGACGCTGGCATCGACAAACTTCCAATGCATGATTATGCAGTTAATGCTTCATGCATGAATTCATTCATAACCCCTCCCACTGAGTCCACATGTTTTCATATCATCATATAGCATGGATAGAAAGCAAATATCATAGAGATGAAATGTTTAGACAATTCATCCGGTAAACAACACCATTCTTCACCTTACTCATGATTCATAGCTAAACCACAACATCACAATGCCAGTCAAGATATTGCAATCCTCAAAGCAAGTGATTAAACCATGTATGATTACTGTAATTGGAGTTTATAGTGAAGGCGAAGCAAACAACAATGTATAGCTTAACAATACAACTACTTCCACTTGCCTTTACCGACGTGGGCGATGAACCTAGTTACGCCCAGCAGTGGCACCACCTGAACAAACATTATTTCAGTACACAGCGACATCACAATTCATCACACAATTCAAACACACGCTTCCTACTCCCCGATCCCATTTAAACGCCAAAAACCCCGATCTGTCCGGATCGAACAGCAGCACCCTCTCTTCCCAATTTCGTATCTTTTTTTCTACTGTTCATAAAAATACAAAAAAATTACAGTAGCTAGATATTAACGAGATCTACAACTTTCATGAAGGTCAAAAATTTCAATTCCGCTGTTAAACATGCCTAAACAACCATCCAACATAGTGGACGAAATTTGTTTCCAGATTCTGTTCGTCGTCTTCCAACAGCGATAACTCTCAGACCGACGCCCAAAAAATTTTGAAAAAATTACTGAAGCTAGGTAGCGACGTTATATACAACTTTCTAGTTATAGGTTTCTGCAGGAAAAATCGTCTAGGTCACGTAAAACTCGAAACAATCCGTGCTGCACAATCTCCCCTCTCAGAAACAGCACCACGTGAACAACTACCCTTCTCCCCCATCAAAATCCATCCAAACCAAACACCACCAGATCTAATACCCTCCTAATCCCTAGGTAGAACAGGGGTAAAAGATTGGAAATTTTACCTTGAGTTCTCCCTTGAGAACCCACAAAGATTGCGCGACGATCCCCGAAACGGAAATCTGTCCTCCTCTCGAATTTTCCTTCGCGAACCGCGGTGGATCCTCGAACCACCACGCCGGGAAGGAGAAGGGGAGGGGGCGGCTTCCTAGGGGAGGGAGTGGTGGCTGCCAAGGGGAGGAAGTGGTGGCTCCTAGGGTTTGGGGGAGGGGGTGGCGCCACTAAGGGAGAGGTGGGCCGGCCCACCAAGGCGTGGGGAGGGGGAAGGTGGGAAGGGAATTCCCGGCCCAGGCCCAGGTTGCCTCAGCCCAGCTAAAACTAGCCCAAAACTCCAATTTTTTTAATATTAATTGCAGCATAAAACTCAATTATTTCATCTCCCAACATTTCCTTCATTCCTTCCGAAATCGAAACAAGGGAGAAAAACCCCCCTACGGTAACTCCCAAATTCTAAGGCATCACACCAGGGCCGGCCCTGAGGGGGGGCAGGGGGTGCGGCCGCCCTGGGCCCCCAATTAGTCAAGGGCCCCCCAGGTGCACACATATATGTATATAGGCTTCAGGCTTGGCATTGGACATTACGTTCTGCATGCCCAACGACTAGAACTCTAGCACTAGCCGAAGCCAATTAGAACAGGAATTGAGGAAACACGATTAAAGCATCATTCGGCGTTCACGCCCGGCGGCTAGGGCAGTAGGGCCTACACGTTGCTACAGCCTACACGGTTAACGATTTACACAAAAAAAACACGCTACACGTTGCTTCCTGTAATCCAATTCCTGGCGGCTAGGGCAGTAGGGCCTACACGTTGCTACAGCCTACACGGTTAACGATTTCCACAAAAAAAACACGCTACATGTTGCTTCCTGTAATCCAGTTCCTGGCGGCTAGGGCAGTAGGGCCTCTCCATTCACGGTTCACGCCAGGTCGCCAGTGAAGGAGAACACGGTGCTACGCTAGCCGAAAACAAAACTTTTCTACCGCGAATACCCAGGAAACATGCGAGTCAGAGATCATGGAGCATTACCCTTGGAGCACGTTAGCAGCGGAAGTAGAGTGGGTGAAGCCTCCCCGCGTGCTCCGAAGCACAGTACGTAGTCGAACACGACGTGGTACACCTCCTCCTCGTCGCGGATCGCCGTCACAACAGCTTCGTTGTAGTCGCACAGTTGATGTAGCCGATTGAATCGATCAGCGCCGACGCAACAGCGATGACGCCTCTACGTTATCCACATGTCCGGGGTGGGATCACCGCGCGCTGGTGTGCTAGCACCCATGCGTGCGGCTAGGGTTTAGTGGGACGCGGTGGCGGCTAGGGCTTGTGGTGGGGAGACTATCACTCCGCACGCGCCCACACCTCCTTTATATAGAACGCACTAACGGGCCTTCTGTAATAGAAGCCCACTAGGGCTCGCACTAATGGATCTTCTACAATAGAAATCCATTAAGACGCTAGAGGATCCAAATCCACATAAACCCACTAATGGATCCGATCCATTACACATGATCCAACCCGTTAAGTGTGTGACCCATTAGGCTCATGTACAAGTCAGCCGCGGTCCCGGAGAACCCCTTTTCTAGACCACAAGTCAATAGCGGTACCTAGCAGTACATATTGACCCCCGAATGTACACAATGATCGAATCAGCTGAACCTTGATATACTCACATAGGATCCTTTTGCCACACGATATCAGTCAAGCTCAAGGCAAGAAGCGTGCCACCCTTGTGATAGCTCGACAAATTCACTCGTCATTGTAATGGATATAATTCGTGATTAACTCTTTAATCACTTTGGCATGGCCATGTACTTTTCCTTATCCATCCACACTGAGGGGCCCAGAGATATCTCTCCCGTTATCAAGGAGGGGCAAATTCCATCTTGATCTCTTACATCTCACGTCATGTTTCATGGCATACCCATAAGCTACCTTTATAACTCCCCTGTTATGGTGAAGCGTTTGATAGCCCCAAAGTATACAATTACACATGCTGAGAATCAATGAGAATCTCAGGTCAAAGGATCATATAGGTATACCACTCGAGACTACATCCTGATGGCACTTCTTAAGATAACAATCTCAGCAGTGTCTCGGAGCGGTTCTATCCAACCCCATGTTCTCTAACATGTGCCCACATTATTGATTTGATATCTCCATATCTATGGTATGTGAAACATTACCATCAATCAATATATATGCTGGTCAAATCACTATTGTCCCACATAATGATATGTGACCAGGGATCATTTAGAATAATGTCATATAACCAATGTATTTCACAATTAAGTCGTACTCAATGAACAAAGGAGTGACATTTATTCATGGAACTGATAAGTACATGAACATAGACGTATGATATAATCATCTCACATGATTGCCTCTAGGGCATATCACCAACAGCCAGCACCCTCCATTCGGCGTTCCTCCCGGCGCACGCGTTCGGTGTTCCTCGCAGCCTCGTGCTCGATGCGCCCTGCGCTCTGCGGCCACGCTCTCGCCTCGCTCGCCGTGAATCCGTGATTTCGTGATCGTCGTTGTCTCTAATCTGAGGACCGAGGTATGCATATAGAATATTAATCTTCCAGTCTTCCCTAATCTCTTTTCCCGGTTAGTCTTACACTATTTAATTTGAAGCAAATACAAGGTATAATGGAATACTTTGAGAACTATAGAAATGTGGGGTTTTCTTCTTGTCTAAACATTGCAAAACGTATTGCAGATGACTTGGGTGTAGAGGCATCGTTTCTAGTAAAGCGTCGTGCCGTGAGAAAGAAACAATTTGATGAAAATAATTGCCAATAAGAAATCCTAGAAATTGAGAGGGCTTTTGAAGTTAAATATTTTTTGGTTTTGGTTGATATGGCGATCACTTCTTTGAAGACCAGATTCGAAGAACTCATGGTGTTTAAAGATATATTCGGATTTTTATTGAGCTCAAGCACCCTAAAGTCATTAAATGATTGTGAACTTGAAGAGTGTTGCACTAAATTTGTAGACACTTTCTCTCATGATGGTTCATCTTATGTTGAGGTATATGATCTTATTTCTGAATTAAAGATTATGAAATTCACTTTGCCAGATGGTGCATTGTCTGCTATGGAGATTTTCGAGCATGCTAGAGATGTGGATTGTTATCCTAATGTCTCCACTGCTTATCGAATCTTATTTACTGTGCCTGTGACTGTTGCATCGGCTGAAAGAAGCTTTTCAAAATTGAAATTGTTGAAGAACTATTTGAGATCAACAATTACTCAAGAAAGGTTAAATGATTTGGCGACTTTATGCATCGAGAAGAAGTTATTGGACGAGATTGATATCAATAGTATAATTGATGACTTTGTATCACAAAATGTTAGAAGAAATTTTTTAAGATGATGCCAAGTGCCAAGTAAGTGTTTATGATTACAATTTACATTTGTCATTTCATAAACTTTAAAGTGTTCTATAGAAGTAATTTTTGTGCATCAAATATTAATTTTTTCAATGTGTGCTTATAAGACTATATTTATATATATATATATATATATACACATACATATATATACATATATATGAGAAGGTGGATAGGGCCTCCATATAAGTTTTCGCCCTGGGCCCCCAAAATGCCAGGATCGGCCCTGGATAAGACACTGTTTATCCAAAACTCCAATGGTCAATTTCTTGTGGTGCAAATTTATGTGGATGGCATTATCTTTGGAGGATCCTCCCACTCTCTTGTATTGCATTTTTCTGAATTAATGTCCAGGGAATTCGAGATGAGCATGATGGGAGAATTAACATACCTCCTTGGGTTCCAAATCAAACAAATGAAAGAAGGAACATTCTTGCACCAATCAAAGTACACAAAGGAGTTACTGAAGAAATTTGACATGGGAGAAGGAAAATCAGTGTCTACTCCTATGATCACCACAACAATTTTAGATCCCGATGAAAATGGTGTTGAAGTGGATCAAAAGGAGTACAGAAGTATGATTGGATCACTATTGTACCTGACTGCTTCAAGGCCTGACATACATTTTGCTATGTGTCTATGCGCTCGATTTCAAACTTCTCCTTGGGAATCACATCGACAAGCAATCAAAAGAATTTTCAGGTACTTACGCTCCACATCCGAATTTGGTATTTGGTATTCATGTTCATCTTTACTTGCACTCCAAGGCTTTTCTGATGCTGATTTTGCGGGGTGTAGAGTAAATAGAAAAAGCATTTCTGGCACGTGTCATTTTTTTGGTACATCTCTTGTTTCATGGTCTTCGAGAAAACAGTCCTCAGTTGCTCAGTCCACTACTGAAGTAGAATATGTTGCAGCTGCTAGTTGTTGTTTACAAATTCTTTGGATCACTTCGACACTTAAAGATTATGGCATTAATTTTGATGGTGTTCCACTCTTTTGTGATAATACTAGTGCGATCAATATTGCTAAAAATCCGGTTCAACATTCGAGGACTAAACACATTGACATTCGATATCACTTTCTTAGAGATCATGTTGAAAAAGGTGCTATTGAACATAAATTTGTGGATACCGATCTTCAACTTGCTGACATTTTCACTAAACCTGTAACATCCCAAAATTTTCCTCTAATATATTTAGTGTGTTTCTGGGTTTATTTGAATTTTTTTTAAATTATTTAAAATCATCGCGGTTAATTCGGATTCAAGTCTATTGAAATAATCACGTTAAATAAAGATCCTACCTTTTCGCATATGCATAGAATTCAAAATTTTGGTTAAAATAAAGTTAATTGGAAGACGAGAGTGTTCGCTTCAAATATTCTCGAAAAATATGTTATATAACGTAAGTCGTTGATTTTACAAAAATCTGTACAGGTGTCTGATTCACGAAAAGAATTTTCGCGGAAAATCTACACGTCGAAAAATCACAAAACCAACTTTGTTAATTCCCAAATAGTTGCTAGTATTTTAGAGGAATTTTTTTGATTTTTAGAACCTCCCTATTTTTTTTGTAGCGTGTTTTGAGAGCATGTGTATAGGTATACATGATGATTGACCTTCCTTTTTCCTGGTGTGGACGTTTGAGCCTCTTGCCATTGATTTGTTCCAGCCGTGCATGCATTTCCTCCTGGCCTTTCCCTTCAGAGCTCGTAATGCATGTTTCCGAAGGACCTTCCAGCCGTTTCGTTCCCACGCACGAGTCATTACGGCCAGCCGTTTTTTTTTTCCTTCTTTTCAATACTAGCAGTGCTTGGCGATTCCTTCCCTAGGCGCATGCACATATACCACTTCCTGTACATTTTCATTGCCTCACTTCGTGCCAACCGTTGGTCGTCGACGCCACCACCGTCTCGCCGTTGACACCGTCGCTGTCGTCGTTGGAGCCGCCGCCACCGCCGTTATCGCCGCTGTCTACGTCGCCGCCGCTGCTGTTGCCGTCGCCTTCACCACCGTGTATGCCGCTGACGTCGTCTATGTCACCGCCGGCGCACTCCTCGATCTCGTCTTCTCTTGCGCCAATGATCCTGCATTCTTGCGCTGCTACGGTCAACCGGTACTCCCTCTCGCGAGTGTTCTATTATTTTTTTCACTCAGATGATCCCGTCGTGTGTAGTTGAGCCTGCACATACATGCATATATATTAGTATGTATGCATATCTACGTCTATATTAGGCTTCATGCAAATATATATATTACTTAGCATGTATGTTTTTATATTAGTAGCCGAATGTATACTCACACATATATACACCTACTATGATGTAGCATGTATATATATATATATATATATATATATATATATATATATATATATATATATATATATGAGTACCTGCAGTTATCTTCGGTGGATCTGCAGATATATATTAGGCTGTGCATGCGAACCCATAAATATATGTCTTAGGATTACGTATGCAGGTATGTACACATTAGGGAATATGCGTGTGTGTATATACTTCGACGTGTAGCAAGTTCTCCAGAGCCTAGCCGCCCAGGTTAATATGCGTATACGCCATGAATAGTGCCATGTAGGAAAACTAAAAGTTAGTTTGTACATGTTAGTTTCCAGAAATTGTGAATTTTGTCTTTTTCGCTACAAATTCGTTCTAGCTCCAAACTGCATGCAACAAATTTTTTTAATTAGTAGAAATTAATACCTTTCTACAGTAATTTTTATGAAATTTTATGAATAAATTTGTACTGCTAAATTATTCGCGGAAAGTCTAAACTTACGAATTTTGTATCTTTTAAACTATACGTCCAAAAATTCCAAAATAAATTTTATAAATCTTACAAAATGCTAAAATATTTATCTAGAAATTTGCATGGGGGTTATAAGCTAGTTTGGTTTGTAGCATTGTTTTTGAATGTGTGTTTATACATTGTTCCGAGTGTTTATTTGGTTCTTTATTTGCTACGCGTAGACGTCGAGTTATGTGACACTGTCAGAAGCGAAGCTCAGGACCAAGATCAAGATCCAGACCAAGACTCGCTGTTTTACGAAGGCAAGTTGTGCTTTGACCATATTGCTCCTAGTTTTTGAAATGTATTCTGATTTAAATTATGCATGCTATATTGATTAAAGTGAATAATTTAATTTGGGTAAAATAGCTAATCAACCTATTTGTTAATTCCACTCTTGATGATAATATTTGTATGCCATGTATCCATTGTCACCTTAAGTTGGTTTATTTAGTTGGATGTTAATATTGTGCCAACACGGGAGGCTAGACCGTGAATAGTTGCTTAGCTATGCTTACGTGAAATGTGTTTCAAATGGCAAAATAATATTGACTAATGATATACGGAATGAATTTTGGAATCAGTGTAATCTTGCCACGTGATGATGTGTAGGTACATTTTTGGTTCTACATGGTAACTGGTATTATTGTTGGCATGTATTGCACAGTAATCAAACTGGGGTGGGAAAATATTTAGACTGTGGCAAGTGGCAAGTGATTAATGGGGGGGCCCGATGTGGCACACGGGAGAGATGTTGTTGAATTTGGTTTTGTGAACTTTGGGTAGTCTTGCCACGGTCAACCTAAGGAGTTAACCTTGCAAGCCTTTGAACTGGGCCTAACATACAACCACATGTCTGGAGTGGGACAGACCTAGTGGAGTACGATTCCGAAGTCTTAGCATGTGAGACCTCAGGTGGTTTTTGTATCTGTAAATGTGGAAAGAAGGGTGTAGTGTTTACCGATTGGTCTTACATCTCTTCAACGGTATACGTTGGCCCTGTACTTCCGCTCCGCAAAAGGGAAGGGACAGCGGGAACTATACCGGAGGTACGCATGCGAGGATAGAGGTTTGTAAAGACTTTGTTATGGTTACTCGCCCATGTGGTGTTTAACTATATCGTGTGGGTAAAGTGTATAACCTCTGCAGAGTGTACAAACTATTTGAATAGCCGAGTCCACTGCATCGACAAAGCTCTGGATTACAATTAGGGTTAGATCTTTTAAAATAAAATGTGGAATGGGTGGTCAGATGCCGTAGATAATTGTTAAAGTGATTTAAGGCTTTGTGCCAAACTATTTGAAAAGAGATTGATGACTTATTATATAATAAGGTTTCTGACTTTTGAATCTATTAAGATTATTTAATAAAAGCAAAAGCTGCTTGATGCAAATTAACCACTTAATCCCTTCCTTTGGAAGAAGCCATGCATATAGTAATAGGATTGCATCTCTCAGTGCATGACTTGTCGAGTATGTTGTATACTCACCCTTGCTTTCAACACAATCATCGCTTGAGGAGAAGACTACAACTTCAAGAAGGAGAAGTTCCACGAGGAGGCGCTTATCTAGGAGTTGAACCTTGTCGCTTGCCTCGTGGCATACCGATGGGAGTCACCAACGCTCTTCATTCCGCTGTTTATTTACTTTTGTTATTGTAAGCTCTGCGTGTGCATTATTTGTAAGTTGACCTTAAGGTCTTGTAACCAGTTTATTTAATGTTTGAAGTACTTTATTATTAATTCCGCTGTGTATGATTGTGGTACTTCATCCCTGTTTAACTGTGTGTACTAGCGTGATCCTGGACTAGTACAGAATACACAGAGGGTCCGGATTTGCAGATTCGGGTCCCGACAAAACCGCTTGATTCTTCTCGATTTGCTTTTTACACGATGAACTTGGGATTATTTATCCCCATGGTTTGGTTTGAGGGGGAGTCTTGACTTTATTTTACAAGTGGACAAGTGGTTTCCTACTCTACATTGCATCATGTAGTTCAAGCTTTGTTGATTATCCTTGATTGTATAGCCAAGCTATTGCTAGTGATACTACATTCCTAACTAAAAGCTGAAATATTTCAAAATGAAATGTTTTTATAGAATACTTTGGCTCTGATCTATTATGGTATTGCACTTGCTGAAATAGACTTAAAAGTTTCTTGTCATTTATGTAAAGGCTAAAGCTTTCTTGAAACTATGTTGAGCACCTTGTTGGACTCCAAATGATCATTATGAGTCTCTAGCTAAATTTGCCTCTTATCGTTAACACAAGTTGTAAAGATGCAAGCAAAGGCTACTTGGCTAAACACAAATTTAGTACAATGTGAAGCCTCCTTGCCAGGGATCTGAATGGAAAAGATGCAAGAAAAGGCTATTTGGCTAAACACAAGTTTAGTACAATGTGAATCCACTTGCCAAATTTGATTGGAAAATGTAGGATAGAAGTATACGAATATAGCAATCAGAGGGGGGGTGAATGATTATGCGGAAGCTAAAACAAAATTTTCGATCTACTGGAAGAACACCCCTACTCGGATTCAAAAGATTGCCTCGTAATCAACAAAAACAGATTGACAGATGCTTGGTAAAATGAGAATTCCCGGAGATCCAACCGTCGAAACGATCTGAAATTTGGACACAAGAAACTAGATTCCAATACGAATCAAACCCAAAAAGAATCAGCTCGATCGGACTTATGGATCAAAAGTTATGAGCTTCGCAAGCTTGCTGATCCAGAACTTGACGAGAATTGATCTAACGTAAACTTGAAAGTTTTAACAGAACTGACAAAAGTTTAATCAACTAGACTTTGAGGAACTCAAAAACAATACCCTAGAACAGTTTTTGATGGATCAAATCAAGATGAAACTCAACGATCAAAAACCAATATAGAATTAGAACAAGCATGCAAACAAAAACCAAAACAGAAAACACTGTAGCGACGTGGTTACTGTAGCACGCAAAAGTCTTGGAAGAATTGATCTTTATTTCTTGTCTAAAATACTCTCATCAAAAGAGTACAAACCCTAAAACCAAGCTCAAAGCTTGATGCGCTTAGCTCTCCTTGGTTCGATTGATTGCTCTTTAACAGGAGACACCCCTCCTATTTAAAGGACCAACCCACAAGGAGTTCTGAATACGATTCCTATTCCCTAGAAGGAATCTGTATCCAACACAACTCTACTTGGCCCAACCTGGCCGAGTACAACTCTTGCACGCGTATGGCAACCCTACCATACTCACGTGACTAAAACTTTGCACGCGTATGGCCACCTGCCATACTCACGTGACTAACACTTTGCACGCGAATTACCTCCTGCTATTCTCACGTGACTAACCATTCTTCATGTGCACCATTCTCTTAGCCCGAACGTCCCGCATGACATCCTTGACCACCAAGACCTCAGTTCCTCCTGAACCTAGTCCCGAACCTCAGTTCCTCCATGAACCTAGTTCCGGTCCCGTCATCGACCACATTCGTCTTTGAGCAATACCTGCACATGAACAAACAACAAAACAAATCCGAGCACAAGTCCACGACTTGACTCAAGGTCAATCCATGCAACTACTCACATGAGCATTGCATAAGGTCCACTTCAAAACACGCATCATGAAATCATCTCAAATTTCATAATTTCAAATTCAAACCATTTCAATTTTGCTCAAAACCGCCAAAAGCATGTGTATGACAGACCAAAGTCTTTGGTCTGTCATACATGGGAAAATTGAGTTCGCTATCATCATGTGTATGACAGACCAAAGAGTTTGGTCTGTCATACATGGGCAAAATGAGTTCACTGAAAACATGTGTATGACAGACCAAAGAGTTTGGTCTGTCATACATGGGTAAAATGAAATCGCCCAAAGCATGTGTATGACAGACCAAAATCTTTGGTCTGTCATACATTGAAAAAACGAAGTCACCAAAGCACAGTATGATGTACTAAAAACTTTGGTCTGTCATACATGGGAAAAATGCGATTTTTAGTTATTTGGTTCGGCGCAAGAACAAGGTTTCTTTTTTAATGTTCGGATGTTTGGTCAAACAACTTTGCAAGATTAATCTTAACCAATTTCAGCACAAGATCAAACCAATTTTTCATCACATGATTCACAATCTCCCCCTTGATGAAAACATTGGCAACACCATTTAGACATGAACATTTGGCAGTTTTTTTAAAAAGAACAGAGAACATAAAAACTCCCCTTTTGACAAGTGAAAAATGTGCGTGGTTTGTGCAATGTGCCAAAAGCCAAAAAGTGAACTTCTCCCAGATTAGTCAACAACCGAAAGATACTACCCCCTCTTTTTCAACTCTTCCCAAACTTCTCAAAAACTTCTCCCCCTTTGACAATGGATTCATCAAGAAAAACAACAAGAAAACATGTTCAAATTTTTGTATCAATGGTTTCGCAAACAGAAGCAAGAGAGTGCCAAAGGATGAGCTTATTCGATCATATAACCTTATATATCACATAATATGCAAAATATATGATCTTAATGTGATGTTTAACAAGTTAAGAAATGACATGCATCTCAACCTAAAATCTGTCAACTATAGCCATGTACTAAGCAAGACCTTTAGTAGAAAAACAAGGACTCAAAAATTGAAGCAACTAACAAATCAGGGCGAGCAAGTGGTTTCAACTCCAATCTAGTAGACCAATTTTAATCTTTTAAACAATAAACTGCATGTGGCATGCTTGAAGCATACTTCTTTTATTTCCTTGGAGTGGCATGCTTGAAGCATACATCTTGTCATTTGAGGGAATGGCATGCTTGAAGCATACATCTTGAGGCTTTTGCTTTTAACAATCCTTTTTATTGATTCCCTTTTTCTTTTCTTTTTCTTTGATTGTAAACATGCAAAAAAAATGATTAAAAGGTCTTATGTAAGAGTAATGCTGAAAACACACTTGCTTCATAGCCCAAATTTGTCAAGAGGATTCAATATCAAGCCTAGAAGAATGAGATGTCACAGAGTATTTAGCTATAGGCAATCGGATCGTGGAATTCGCAATGTCATTTTTAGTTCAAGTGACAATTTAGATTATCATATATTAGCTCAATTACATAGTATATAAAGAAATATGATAAAGTGAGCTCATCAAGTGAAAGAAATTGGCAAAGAAACTCCTCAAAACAATCCCATTGGATGAACAATTCCAAGTTCTCCCGAATAAAGGCAAAACTAGAAGAAGACAAAGGTTTTGTGAAAATGTCTCGCCAATTGATGTTCAAGATCCACATGATGAAGCACAATGTTGCCTTTTTCAACATGATCTCTAAGAAAGTGAAATCGATGTCAATATGTTTTGTTCTTGAATGTTGCACAGGAGTTCTTAGCAATGCAAATTGCACTAGTGTTATCACACGTAAGAGGAACACTATCCGAAAAACCCCATAATCTTTAAGTGTAGCTACTATCCAAAGAATTTGAGAACAACAACTAGCGAATGCCACATATTCAGATTCAGCTGATTGATTGTGCAACAGAAGATTGCTTTCTAGATGACCATGCAATGAGAGAATTTCCCAAGAAGTGACATGAACCGTAGTGCTTTTCCTATCAATTCTACATCCTCCAAAATCAGCATCGAAAAAGATCTCAAACTAATGCATGAGGAAGCAGAAAGCCAAATGCCAAAATCTTGAGTTCCATGAAGATACCTGAAAATCCTTTTGACAACTTGTCGATGTGAAGCACGTGGGGAAGCTTGAAAACGAGCACACAAGCACACAAAGAAATTGTATATCCGGCCTTGATGCAGTTGAGGTACAAAAGTGAACCTATCATGCTTCTATATTCCTTTTGATCAACCGTCTCACCATCTTCATCAGGGTCAAGTGCGCAAGTGCTCTCCATGGGTGTCATGATCGGCTTGTCGCTTTCCATCCCAAAGCGATGTAGCAAGTCTTTCGTGGTATTTGCTTTGATGTACAAAAGTACCATCCTTCATTTGCTTGATTTGAAATCCCAAAAAGTATGTCAACTCACCCATCATACTCATCTCAAACTCCTTCCTCATTGTTTCTGAAAACTCAGACACTAAAACATGAGAGGAACCACCAAAGATAATATCATCAACATAAATCTGAACGAATAGTTGATCATTGCCTTGCTTGAGTAAAAAGAGAGTTTTGTCAACCTTTCCCATTGAAAACCCCCTTTCAAGTAAAAATGTTTTTAGCCTATCATACCATGCTCTAGGGGCTTGTTTCAAACCATACAAAGCTTTTGATAATTTGAACACATGATTTGGAAACTTTGGATTTTCAAAACCAGGTGGTTGCTTGACATAAACCTCCTCATTTATGTAGCCATTAAGAAAAGCACTTTTCACATCCATTTGATACAATTTGAAACCTTTGGATGCAGCAAAAGCTAAAAGGATTCTAATGGCTTCAATTCTAGCAACAGGAGCAAAGGTTTCATCAAAATCTAAGCCTTCAATTTGAGTGTAACCTTGAGCAACCAATCTAGCCTTGTTTCTAACAACAACACCATCCTCACTTTGTTTATTTTTGAAAACCCATTTAGTTCCAATAACATTAAAATCTGGAGGTGGTGAGACAAGTTTCCAAACTTTATTTCGTTCAAAATTCTCTAATTCTTCATGCATGGCATTGATCCAAGATTCGTCAGATAATGCATGAGATATATCTTTGGGTTCAAAAGAAGCAACTAAAGCAGAATGAGTATTAGTGTCAGAATGAATAAACCTGGATCGAGTGACTCTCTCATTTAGGTCTCTAATCATTTGTTCAGATGGATGCATTTTCTGAATGTGCAAGGGAGCATTGGCTTTTGAGACTTCTCCTTCTCCTTCTTCATTTTCAGCATGTACAGATGATGTTGTAGCTTGAGGATGGTTAGCTGTAGGTGATGTAGTAGTAGGTGCCAAGGGTGCTACAGCTTGTTGTGCATTAGGAAGAGTCAAGACATCATCTTCAACATCATCATTATCTTCAAAGATTTTCTCCCCCTGAATGTATGCGTCTGTACCTGCATCACTTGGACTAGTGCCTGGACTAGCCTCATCAAAAGTAACTTCACAAGTTTCCACAATTTTGTTAGTCTCCAAAACAAGCACACGATAGCCACGAGTATGAGCAGGATATCCAAGAAAAATGCCATCAGTTGATCTAGCTTCAAATTTATCAAGATTTCCAGATTTCAAGACAAAACATTTGCATCCAAAAACCTAAAGTGAGAAACAGTGAGGCCTGTGTCCAAACCAAGCTCATATGGAGTCTTACCCAATTTTGATCTCAAAAACACACGGTTTGAAACATAACATGCGATTGAAATCGCTTCAGCCCAAAAGTTTCTAGGAGTGTGATGTTCATCTAACATGGTTCTAGCCATCTCAACCAATGTTCTGTTTTTTCCTTTCAACTACACCATTCTGTTGAGGCACTCTAGGTGATGAAAATTGATGATCAATTCCTTTTCAAGACAAAAGTGATTAAAAGAAGCATTTTTGAATTCAGTTCCATTATCACTTCTAATAGCTTTGAGAGCTCCTGGATGATCAATAGAAAGCCTAAGAACAAGACTTCTAAAATGACTAAAAGCCTCATCCTTAGATGCCATAAAGTATACCCAAGAGTATCTAGAAAAATCATCAACAATCACAAGCACATACCATTTGCCTCCAAAGGATTGAACTCGAGATGGTCCAATCAGATCATGATGTAGAAGCTGTCCTGGAGCGTTTGTCATCACCATGGTAAGAGGTGGATGTGAACCTGCAATCATCTTACCATGTCTACAAGAGGGACATACTAAATTGCTATCACCCTTAAGCTTAGGCAAGCCACGTATGAGATCTAAACCGCCACACGAGTTTGATGATCAAAACCAAGATGACCAAGTCTACGATGCCAATAGAATAAATCTTTAGTTACATTGGCAATTAGACACCTATGTTTAGAAGAAGGTGATGCATCAAAATCAGCTTTAAAAACTCTTCCAAAACGAGAAATCTTGAACACAAGATCACTTGAAGCATCTAGCACTTTGCATTCATTTTTCTTAAAGCTTATCTCAAGATCTTCATCAAGCATTTGTGAGACAGAAAGCAAGTTATATTTCAAGTTTTCAACAAGAGCCACATCCTTGAACATAAACTTGTCACTTACCTTTATTGTACCTTTTGCCACAACAGAAGAGGAAGAAGCATCTCCAAAAGTAACACTTTCAGCACGAGATGCACGAGTGAGGGAGGAGAACCAATTCTTATTACCGGACATGTGGCGTGAGCATCCGGAATCCACTAGCCATATGTTCTCCTTCCTCGCGCGAGAAGCCTACATAGCAACAAAACATGTCGAGGTCTCAGTACTGGGGTTAGGAATGAGATTTTTGGGAATCCAGTACCGAGACACACGACGCACAACAGTAGGCACAACACGATAATTTTTATGCACAAAATCAGATTTGCCTTTTCCCATGTTTCTAGGAACAGAAAGTGTTTCATCACTCTAGGCGCATAAGGAGTAAAATGTGCTTTGCTGAAATTTGACTTAGCCTCAGTTCTTTCCTTCTTTTGTTGTTTGCCTAGTCTAAAGCAATAATCTACTAAGTGTCCATGTCTACCACAATGAGTGCAAGTGTACTTGACATGATGTTTAGCTTTAACAGTAAAGGCACATTTTGCATTCATCATAGTAGAGGATAAAAAACCAGCAGATTGAAAAGCAATTTTCTTAGGCTCATTAGATAACTCAATTTTGCAAGGAGCCTGAACAACAGTGCGAGGTTTAGTTTCAAATGAAGCATGAAGATCAAAGCCTAAACCTCTCTTGTTTGAGCTAACCTTAGATTGATCCAAAATCACGTTCAATTTTTTCTTGCCATTAGTGAATCGTTCCAAAGAGTTTTGCAGGTAATCAACTTTCTTAGCAAGAATTAAACAATTATTGCAGGGAACATCTATTTTTCCTTTTGCTTAAGCGACAAGTTGAGCATGAGAGAATTTCATGTGAAAGCAAATTATCGACCAATTGAGAAACCCTCGCATTTGCATCTTTCAATTTTAATTCAAGAGTTGAGCATTTAGAACAAGAAGTTGAACTATGCAAATCATCGATGGAACAGCTAGCATGTACAAACATGTTTCTCATTTTCTCATTTAGATGAAACAAAAGAGCATGTTCTTTCCTAAGCAAGGTGAGCTCATTGTAAATTAAGTCACATGATTTGCAAGTATCATCACTAGGAATCAAAGTCTTAAGTCTAGCAATTTCTGCATTCAATGATTCAATAATGAAATCATGTTTCTTAATTTTCTTATCACGTTTGTCAAGCAATTTTCCAAGACGAGCAACAGCAATAGCTAATTCATCATAAGAGGGATCTACCTCATTGAAGTCGCTGTCGTGGTCGTCCTCGGTGAAGCTATCCTTGCTGCTTGCCATGAGACACAATCCCATCAATTCATGCTTGCTTGGAGTTGCATCATCTTCGCTGCTCTCCGAGTCCACATCGCTCAAATTGACTTGTTCAAGAGCGGAAAGAACTTCATGAACCACCTTGCGGTTGATGAAGCTCTTCTTCTTCCTATCATTTGACGAGAACCTTTTCTTCTCATTCCTTCTGTCGTTGTCCTTCTCCTCCTTTGATGTTTTTCCTGCAAGCTTAGGACAATTTGTGCGAATATGGTTGAGGTCACCACACTCATAGCATCTTGGAGGACCACCTCTCTTTCTCATTCTCATATTCTGCAAAGCTTTGTTAAAGCGAGAAGAGAGTAGTGCCAGATCTTCTTCAGGAAACTCTTCAAGTTGCTCATCTGTTAAAGAAGACATGGAAGACAAGGCAAAGCTAGAAGAAGAATTTGCATTTGACATGTTAGGGTTAGAGATCAAAGCAATTGATTTAATGTTACCCTTCCTGGCAAGAACATCCAACTCATGAGTTTTCAACTTAGAATAAAGAACATCTAAAGTAATGTTACTTTCATCTCCCACACCGACATGTCCAAAGCACTAAGCAATTGTCTAGCATTAGCAGCATCAGTGTAGCTGACTCCAACAGCACGTAGATTACTAAGAATTTTATTGAAACGTGCAAAGAAGTCATCTACAGATTCACTAGGTTTCATCTCAAAACGCATGTATTCTTTTTTGTAAATATCTTGGCGAATCTCTTTGACAGTGTTAGAACCCTCATGGTAATCACAAAGAGATTTCCATACCTCATATGCGGATCGAAGATGAACCACGCGGTCGAAGTCACTCCTTCCCAATCCTTGGATGATCAAGTTGCGTGCCTTGCTGTTTGCTTCAACATGTGCGCGATTGGCGTCATTGACGTTGTCGTTTGCAGGAACTTCGTATGGCTTGTATACCTTCTCCCAAATTGTGAAGCCTTGTGCTTGGATGAATGCCTCCATCTTGGCCTTCCAAAACTGAAAATCAACACCATCGAACACACATGGTTTTGTCGAATAACGATCCATTGATCTAATCACCGGTTAAGATAGATTAGAAAAACCTCGCTCTGATACCACTTGTAGGATCGAAGTATACGAATATAGCAATCATAGGGGGGGTGAATGATTATGCGGAAGCTAAAACAAAATTTTCGATCTACTGGAAGAACACCCCAACTCGGATTCAAAAGATTGCCTCGTAATCAACAAAAATAGATTGACAGACGCTTGGTAAAATGAGAATTCCTGAAGATCCAACCGTCGAAACGATCTGAAATTTGGACACAAGAAACTAGATTCCAATATGAATCAAACCCAAAAAGAATCAGCTCGATCGGACTTATAGATCAAAAGTTATGAGCTTCGCAAGCTTGCTGATCCAGAACTTGACGAGAATTGATCTAACGTAAACTTGAAAGTTTTAACAGAACCGACAAAAGTTTAATCAACTAGACTTTGAGGAACTCAAAAACAATACCCTAGAACAGTTTTTGATGGATCAAATCAAGATGAAACTCAACGATCAAAAACCAATCTAGAATTAGAACAAGCATGCAAACAAAAACCAAAACAGAAAACACTGTAGCGACGTGGTTCTCAGAAAGCACGCAAAAGTCTTGGAAGAATTGATCTTTATTTCTTGTCTAAAATACTCTCATCAAAAGAGTACAAACCCTAAAACCAAGCTCAAAGCTTGATGCGCTCAGCTCTCCTTGGTTCGATTGATTGCTCTTTAACAGGAGACACCCCTCCTATTTAAAGGACCAACCCACAAGGAGTTCTGAATACGATTCCTATTCCCTAGAAGGAATCTGTATCCAACACAACTCTACTTGGCCCAACCTGGCCGAGTACAACTCTTGCACGCGTATGGCAACCCTACCATACTCACGTGACTAACACTTTGCACGCGTATGGCCACCTGCCATACTCACGTGACTAACACTTTGCACGCGAATGACCTCCTGCCATTCTCACGTGACTAACCATTCTTCATGTGCACCATTCTTCTTAGCCCGAACGTCCCGCATGACATCCTTGACCACCAAGACCTCAATTCCTCCTGAACCTAGTCCCGAACCTCGGTTCCTCCATGAACCTAGTTCCGGTCCGTCATCGACCACATTCGTCTTCGAGCAATACCGCACATGAACAAACAACAAAACAAATCCGAAAGCACAAGTCCACGACTTGACTCAAGGTCAATCCATGCAACTACTCACATGAGCATTGCATAAGGTCCACTTCAAAACACGCATCATGAAATCATCTCAAATTTCATAATTTCAAATTCAAACCATTTCAATTTTGCTCAAAACCGCCAAAAGCATGTGTATGATGCATCAAAGTCTTTGGTCCATCATACATGGGAAAATTGAGTTCGCTATCATCATGTGTATGACAGACCAAAGAGTTTGGTCCGTCATACATGGGCAAAATGAGTTCATCGAAAACATGTGTATGATGCATCAAAGAGTTTGGTCTGTCATACATGGGTAAAATGAAATCGCCCAAAGCATGTGTATGACAGACCAAAATCTTTGGTCTCACATACATTGAAAAATGAAGTCACCAAAGTTTGTAGGCGATGTACCAAAAACTTTGGTCTGTCATACATGGGAAAAATGCGATTTTTAGTTATTTGGTTCGGCGCAAGAACAAGGTTTCTTTTTTAATGTTCGGATGTTTGGTCAAACAACTTTGCAAGATTAATCTTAACCAAATTCAGCACAAGATCAAACCAATTTTTCATCACATGATTCACAGAAAAGATACAAGAAAGAACTGCCTACTCATACACAAGTATGGGCTAGTGTGAAGTTACTTGTCATCCCTTGATTACTCAAAAGAAACAAAATGCAAAATCACTTTAAGTTTTGAGAATCTGAAAAGTCAAATGTGTTTTGATCACATCTCATCAAAAGCTTGAGATAAACACTAGTGAGATAAGCTTGAGATAAAGACTTCAATATTCACTATTTACTCCTTGAGAAGCCCCATCATAATTCAACCAAAAACTACATAACAAATCCTTTCTCTAGTTACCTTTCCCAACACTTATAAATAAAGTTTATAAGTTATGATAGTTTGATGATGTACTCGTTTAATCGATTCGGAGTCCTATAACTCAAGTTATGATAGTTTGAAGTCTGCTGTCCGGGAGGGATAGATTCTCTGTTTTTAGGTTTTGGGAGTAGTTTGTGAAGTCGGGGTAGACGAGCTTTTGCGTACGGTTTTGGGGGCACATTTTGAGTGTGTGGTATGTTTGTGCAGGTGGTGTGACCCCGGGAGTGCCCTCAACCTCTCGCCAATCCATCGCCCGAGGTTAAGGCAAGTGTATTGTAATGGCTAGTGTAATGTATGTTGCTAATTGTGACTTGATGCAAATTGCTTACATGTTGTGATATCTTGCCATGATTAGTGCTTGCCAATGTTATGATGAAAATGGACTATTATGATGCTATGCCATGTTTAGTTTAGTTTCATGCAAGTTGTTTATGTTATGGCATATGTTGCATACATGGCATGAAAGTCAGTCTTGGCTTAAGTGAGAACGTCATAACTAGTCCGGTAAGGTTGGTGAGAAAGTTATGACTAATCCGGAGCGCCATGGTTGTAAGACCTACCTTGTGATTCCACCCACGTGGTGAGTGGAAACGATGCGTAGGCACCCTCCATCTACGGGATGGAAGGGGGAAGAGGGTGCACACCGACGGGTGTGCACTCAGCAATACCGGTATATGCTTCCAGGAGACATGTGCATCGCATTGCATTGCATACATGATGATGAAAATGAGTTGTGAACAATGTGCTTTGTCATGGCTATGATGTTGTGGATGAAATTATGATTTGATCATGATGTTAAAGTATGGTATGTATTGTTGTTGGCCTTGATTTATTCTTTATAACCTATTGCGATATACTTGCTGAGTGATGAACTCACGCTTGTGTTTTATGTTGTTTTTAGGTACCATGAAACCGGCATGCGGGAAAGGGGCTTAGTGGCACATCTTCACAAAGTTTCACTCATTAAGATATAGACAATTTTGTCATTCGTAGTTGTGATTATAAGTTAATGCGTTGAGAACTTGGAGTACGACTTATTTGTGTGCTTGGTCATATTATTTACTTCGTTTTAGATCATGGAGTGGTTAAATTCGTTATGCTAGACTTAAATAGTTGCTATGTTACCTGTTATTGCTGCTTTAGGTGCTTCCCATTATGATATAACTTGTGATATTATTGTTGATGCTCCGTACCATGGAAAAATAAAGGAGATGCTGCCGAAATTTTCGGTTTTTGCATGTACTCCTTTGCTGTATTTTACCTTTAGATGTGGTATTTAGATGTTGTTTAGTCTATGTTGGTGACATCCAGGGCATACTAGATGCTGGGGTGTTACAGCCATCATCGGTGTAACCTTTTACAACAAGTTCTTCCTCACCTCCAAAGACTAGGAACATACCCTTAGTTCTTCTCAAGTACTTTAGGATTTTTTTCACGGCTATCCAATGACCATCACCGGGATTCGCTTGGTATCTACTTGTGACACTTAGAGCATATGAGACATCTGGGCGCGTACAGATCATGGCATACATGATAGATCCAACAGCCAAAGCATATGGAATCTTGCTCATCCTGTCTCGCTCATCAGTTGTCGAAGGACACTGATTCTTGCTTAGACTGATGCCATGTGACATTGGCATGAAACCTCTCTTAGATTCATGCATATTGAATCTTTTCAATACTTTGTCAATGTACATTTCCTGGCTTAATCCAATCAACCTTTTTTGATCTATCTCTATAGATCTTTATGCCCAAGATATAACATGCTTCTCCCAAGTCCTTCATTGAGAAACTCCTTTTCAACGAAGTCTTAACATCTTCAAGCATAGGAATATCATTCCCGATCAGTAATATGTCATCCACATACAAGATCAGAAACACAAGTGCGCTCCCACTAGCCTTCTTGTAAACACAAGGCTCTTCTTCGTTTTTGATAAAGCCAAATCCTTTGACCACTTCATCAAAACGAATGTTCCAACTCCGAGATGCTTGCTTTAACCCATAAATGGATCTCTGAAGCTTGCATATCTTTTTAGCATTTTTAGGATCAACAAAACCCTCAGGTTGTATCATGTATACATCCTCAGATAGATTCCCATTAAGGAAAGTCAGTCTTGATGTCCATCCGCCATATTTCATAATCGAAATATGCAGCAATTGCTAAAATGATCCGGACAGACTTGAGCATGGCTACCGGTGAAAAAGTTTCATCATAGTCAATTCCTTGAACTTGTTTGAAACCCTTTGCCACCAACCGTGCCTTATAGATCTGAACATTTCCATCTACGTCTGTCTTCTTCTTGAAAATCCATTTGCATTCTATGGTTTTTACACCATCAGGAGGATCGACCAAGTTCCAAACTTGATTGTCATGCATGGATTGAATTTCGGATCTCATGGCTCCAAGCCATTTTTCGGAGTTTGGGTCCATCATCGCTTCTTTGTAAGTCGTGGGCTCATCTTTTTCCAAAAATAATATGTCATGTCCATATCTTATGGGTTCATGATGCAGCCTCCCCGACCTACGTAGGGCTGGTGTCTCTTCCATAGGTTGTACAACACTTTGTACATCTTGTGAAGGTTCAGTGGTAGCTTGAACATATTCATGCGATTCTCGAATTTCATCGAGATGCACATCACTCCCACTGATTTCTTTAGAAAGAAACTCTTTCTCCAAAAAGACACCATTTCGAGCAACAAAAAATTTGTTCTCGTTTCTTTTATAAAAGTAATATCCTTTTGTTTCTTTAGGATACCCCACAAAGAAGCATTTTTCTGATTTAGGTGCGAGTTTATCTGATTGCAAACGTTTTACATAAGCCTCGCATCCCCTATATCTTGAGAAATGACAATATGGGACTTCTCCTGGTCCATATCTCATATGGTGTCTTCTCAATGGATTTTGATGGGACCCTATTTAATGTGAACGCAGCTGTCTCTAAAGCGAACCCCTAGAAGGATAATGGCAGATCTGTTTGGCTCATCATTGACCGAACCATATCCAATAAAGTTCGATTCCGTCATTCGGATACGCCATTCCATTGAGGTGTTCCTGGCAGAGTAAGTTGTGGAACGATTCCACATTGCTTTAGATGATCACCAAACTCTTGGCTCAAGTATTCGCCACCACGATCTGATCGTAAGTGTTTTATTGATTTGCCAAGTTGATTTTGTACTTCGTTCTGAAACTCTTTGAACCTTTCAAAGGTTTCAGACTTATGCCTCATTAAATAGATATATCCATATCTACTAAAGTCATCAGTAAAAGTTACAAAGTACTGAAACCCACCTCTAGCAATCGAGCTCATTGGTCCACATACATCTGTATGTACTAGGGCCAACAATCCACATACATCATTGTAACACCCTGGCATTTAATATGCCTGAATGCTACCAAACATAAGCTAAACAACATCTAAATACCACAATTAAACATAAATTCCAGCAAAGGCGCACATTCTAAAAATCGAGATTTTGGCAGCATCTCCTTTGTTTTAACATGAATTGAAGGAGCAACAACAGTAGCAATATAAGGCAATATGAGAGACAGCTAAAACTGCAATAATTAAAGACTTAACGATAATGAAAGTCTATTATCAAGCACTTAATGTCTCCAAGAGTCAAACGAACAATAAAACTCTCAGATAGCAAAGCTAAACCTTAAAGCAATAATCATCAAATGCAGTTTATTATCAAAACTAATAGAATGACTTGTTGAATCAAAATGGGTGAAGCTACGTGCGGACGTGTGACTATTTCCCTTCCCCGCATGCCGTTCTCATGGTACCTAAACACAACAAGAAAACACAAGCGTGAGTTCAAAACTCAGCAAGCATATTGCAATGGAACAACAAGAACAATTACATGGCAATAATATCTCACATCATGTAAACCATCTCATTCATGGTCACATATTATCATCATCATCAATATGTATGAAGTGCAATGCGATGCTCATGTCTCCTTGGAAACTCATACCGGTATGGTTGAGTACACACCCGTCGGTGTGCACCCTCTCCCCCCTTCCATCCCGAAGATGGAGGGTGCCTACTCCTCGCTTCCGTTCACCGCGGTGAATGGAATCACGATGTAGGACTTACTCATTGGCTCTTCGGATTAGTCATAACTTTCTCACCGACCTTCCCGGACTAGTTATGACTTTCTCACCGCCTGCCATGTAATCATGCCATGTATGCAAATATGCCACATCATAATCAACTTGTACATTAACACATGGCATCATAACATGATAAACATACTCATCATATCAATGGCAATCATTAAAGCATGGCAAGTGATCATCACATATAATCAATCTCATCTAGTCTCAACTAGCAACCTACAAATCGCTATCCATTGCAATGCACTTGCCTCAACCACAGGCAACAGATTGGCGGGAAGTAGAAGGCACTCTCGGGGTCACACCACCTGCACATAGGTACCACACACTCACAATCATGACCACAAAATAGTACGCAAACCCTAATCTACCCCGACATTGCCAACTACTCGCAACACCAAAAAACAGAGGTTTTGTCCCGTCGGGAAAGCAGCCTTCCAAAAGGCATAACTTGAGTTCTGGGACCCCGAATCAATTAAACGAGTATATCCTCGCGTAGCTTAGGAAATTTCCCAACTTTTTCTAAGTATAAGGAAAGACTGATTCGGACTCTAAAGTGGTTTAATCTACAGAATACCGTGATTTGTTCCAATCACATCACATATTTTAACACGCTCGGTAAAACAGCCATAACTTTCAAACGACTGGGCGGAATTTAATGTTCTTTATATCCACTGAAAGACAATGAAATTATCTACAACTTATTCAACACCCGTACAACCAGATTCCGAATCTAAATTGGCGAAAACCCAAGCCTTAGGTCGACTGCTCATGCTGCCCGAAACAGAGAACGTGACAACTTCTAGATTTCAACTAATGTACTCAAATCCAGCACCACCAATTGATCTAAAAACTTGATAAACACCTTTATAACAGTACCTAGCGCAACCCCAAGGAGTCCCATGGCCATACCTTCGCCCGACGCACGAAAACTCCAATAAATCTCCTCGCTCCTCGCTCCAATGGATGGATCTCTGAGGTACAGGGGTGGGGAGGCTCCCCTAGGGCAGCAAGGGGTGGATGAGAGGTGGTGGAGAGGTGGGGAGCAATGGGGGCAAGGGAGAGGGAGGCGCACGACCAAGGGAGAGGGAGGGGGCAGCTAGGCAAGGGAGGAGGAGGTGGGGCGCAAGCTAGGGCAGGGGGCGCAAGCTAGGGCAGGGGGTCCCCTAATAACCAGCCCAAAAGGAATCCTAGTCCTAAATGGACTCATACTCCATCCCACCAAAGCCCACAACCCCCTCTTTTAGGCCCAAACTCCCCCGGAAAGGCCCAAAACCCCGGAAACGCTATTAAACCTCCTACCAAATGGTTTTAACCTCCAATACCATATCTCATATTGTTTTTGAGCTCAACATTCACTTTTTATAAGGTTACGACACTCCGTGGTGTCACATTCTTCCCCCCTTCAATAGGATTCAACCTCGAATCTAAACGCACCAAAACGCAACCCAGCAAAACCGAAGATAGCTAGGTTTCACATCACATACCTGAGGCAAAAAGATCGGGATACTTGTCGCGCATGCGAGACTCCAGCTCCCAAGTCGCTTCTCTCTCGGTCTGATGTGACCACAGGACCTTGATAAACTTAAGCGTCCTGTTCTTCATTACTCGCTCCGAAGTCCCCAGAATTTCCACAGGGCGGGACTCGAAGGTGAGGTCCTGCTCAAGCACTAGTGGTTCCAATGGAACCACCAACTCTGGATCATGCAAGTATTTCCTCAACATCGAGACATGGAACACATTATGCACACCTTGCATGGATTCCGGTAGCTCTAGACGATAGGCCAGCCTACCAACTCGGGCGATGATAGGAAATGGCCCAACAAACCTCAGACTGAGATTTCCTTTGGTGCCAAAACGCACCACACCCTTGGTGGGAGATACTCGCAAGAGTACGCTATCACCCACCTCAAACTCCAAATCTCGCCGCCTCACACCAGCATAGCTTTTCTATCTGCTCTGCGTTGCGAGAAGGTTCTGCCGTACCTTCGCCACGTGATCAACAGTCTGCTGAACCCAATCCAGTCCAAGAACTGCTCTCTCGCCCACAGCATCCCAACAAAGTGGTGATATGCACTTCCGGCCATACAGTACCTCATAAGGAGCAGCCCGGATGCTGGAATGATAGCTGTTATTGTAAGCAAACTCTGAAAGAGGCAAATGATCTTCCCAGCTACCTTTCCAAGCCATCACACAGGCCCTGAGCATGTCCTCAGAAGTCTGAATGGTACGCTCAGACTGCCCATCGGTCTGAGGGTGAAAAGCGGTACTAAGGCGGTTGTGTACCCAAAGCACTCTGCAAGCTCTCCCAAAACTTGGAGACAAACTTCGCATCCAGATCGTAAATAATGGTCTTGGGTACACCATGCGCCTCACAATCTCCCGCACATAGATGGGAGCCAACTCGCCATTGAATTGGTAGTGCGGATAGGAATGAAATGCGCAGACTTGCCGAGACGGTCCACCACAACCCAAACAGATCCTTCCTCGTGGAGTACGAGGTAGTCCAACCACGAAATCCATGGAGATGTCATCCCATGGCCACACAGAATCTCCAATGGTCGCAACAGACCAATGGACGCTTATGCTCAGCCTTGATCTTTTGACAAATCCCACAAGACGCCACATACTTGGCAATATCCACTCTCATCCTTTTCCACCAGAAATTCTTTTTCAAGTCCCTGTACATCTTGGTCTCCCTATGATGGACCGTGTACGGGGTGCGATGAGCTTCTTTCAGAATGTCCTCTTTCACTTGGGATTTCTGAGGCACGCACAGACGACTCTAAAACCTCAAAGCTCCCACATCATCAACGGTAAAGTCTCCAGACTTGCCATCCTCAAGGCGTTTCCTCACCTGCTGGAGCAACCGATCATGCTGTTGTGCCTCCCGCACACGCTCGGGAATCGCTGACTCAAGAATCAATTGAGTTTCAGCTTGCACGGTCCCCGCAGCAAAGAGGAGACTCCCAAACGCTCAAAATCAGCAACAAGACAATCAACGACAGGGCATTGTCTTGCGATCGAGAGCGTCCACCGCCACATTTGCCTTACCCTGATGGTACCGATAGTGAGGTCATAGTCCTTTATCAATTCTAGCCACCTCCTCTGCCTCAAGTTCAAATCTTTCGAGTAAAGATGTACTTGAGGCTCTTGTGATCAGTGAAGATATCACAAGACTCACCATACGTATAGTGCCTCCATATCTTCAATGCAAACACCAGAGCGGCTAGCTCAAGATCATGTGTGGGATAGTTCTGCTCATGCTTTTTCAGTGCCTCGATGCATAAGCAATCACCTTGCCATCTTGCATGAGCACACAACCAAGTCCCAACCGAGAAGCATCGAATACATAGTGAAGCGCTTCCCGGCTCGGGAAGGGTAAGAACAGGAGCAGTCACTAACTTCTCCTTCAAAGTGCGTAAACTGTGCTCACACTCTGCAAATCCACTGAATTTCATCCCCTTCTAAGTCACCGCGAAAGTGGCTTGTCAATGATAGAGAAATCCTGCACAAAACACCGATAGTAGCCACTAACCCAAGGAAACTACGCACCTCTTTGACATTGGAAGGCCTCTTCCAATCCAAGACTCACGATACTTTGCTAGGATCTACGGATATGCCCTCTGGATTGATGATGTGGCCAAGAAAACCCACTTCAAATCCAGACCGTGCACTTTTTCACCTTAGCAAAGAACCGATTCTCCTCGAGGTGCTCAAAGACAAGCCTCAAGTGTCGCTCATGCTCCTCTTCCGATTTAGAGTAAACTGTAATGTCATCGATGAACACTACCACAAACTCATCAAGGTACTTGTGTAGCATACTGCTCATCGCCTCCATAAAGACAAAGAGAGCATTAGTTAGTCCAAAAGACATAACTTTAAATTCATAATGCCCATACCTAGTGGAGAAAGCAGTCTTCTCAATGTCCACTCCCTCACACGGATCTCGATTATACTCGATCAAGATCAATCTTGGAGAACACCTTTGCTCCCTTCAGTTGGTCAAACAGATCCTCAATTCGAGGCAAAGGATACTTGTTCTTGACTGTCACTTGATTAAGAGCACGATAATCAATGCACATGCGCCAACTTCCATCCTTCTTCGAGACGAAGAGAACGGGTGCTCCCCATGGTGAAATGCTACGCCGAATAAAGCCCATGGCCAACATATCCTCCAACTGCTTTTTCAACTCATCTTGAAAAGGATGAGCCAAGCGGTATGGAGAGATAGAAATAGGTCGAGTGCCAGGAACAAGATCGATACGAAACTCCACATTCCTCACAGGAGGTAAACCAGGCAACTCGTCAGGGAACACATCAACAAACTCCTTCACTACAGGAATCTCCTCAATGGAAACTGAAAAAGATGGCTTTTCTGACATAGCCATGAGGAAACCCAACTGCTTCAAACGGCGACCAGAAAACAGACTAGCCAAAGCAAAAACGGAACTGGAGGGTATACCACCCTGAAAGGTCAACTCTACCGACGGCCTGCAAGGCAACCGCCTTCCGTAAACAACAGATCTTGGCACGGTATCGATGCAGCCACCCATGCCCAAAATGACATCAAAAGGAGCCAACTGGATCACCATAAGATTGGCGAAGAAAACCTCGTCATCAATGGCGATGGTGCAACCCGGGCAAACCAAGGAACTAGCAATCAAACCCCCAGGAGAACTGACTAACACAGACTCAGAAATCTGCTGAACTCCCAACTTAGCTCTATTAGCAAACTCAGATGACACAAAAGAATAGGATGCTCCGGAATCAAACAGAACAAAGGCATCAACGGAATCCATGAGAAGAGTACCTGAAACCACCTCTGGATGCCCGGCTGACTCGGCGGTCGACAAAGCGTACACTCCTGGTGGCGCCGGGACAGTAGGAGCCCCGACTCCTGGCTGATGCCCCAACAGAGCTGGGGGCGGAGGAGGCAACTGCGGAGGAGCAGACGGCTGCGGGCACCAGTAAGTCGCTGGTGGCGCCCACGCAAAGGGCGGCTGAGGAGCAGGAGCAGCCATCATGTGCACCGATCCTATGGAAGATGCCGCTGGAGTGGGAGGAGAAGGCACCGTCTCCCACTTGATGATGCTACCGGGATTCATCCGGCAGACTCGTCACATGTGGCCAGGCTTGCCATAGTGGTTGCAACTCCCGGTCCAACCACACTCTGGAGCACGGTGCTCACCACCGCACTTGAAACACAACATGCCCTGCCCAGGCACAGGACGAATAGCCGCTCGCGAGGAAGACGACTGGGGTGGCCTCATCTTAGCCCCTGAGGAGGAGCCCTGTCCCCCCTTGAACTTCTTGAAGGTGGGTCGCTGAGAAGACCCACCTCCTCCACCAAAGGTCCTCTTCTGGCCCTGATGGCGCCGTGATGGCACTATGGGTGTCCCGATCTTTCGATGAGAAACACACGATCGATTTGTTAGAGTCAACTTTGACGATCCGACTACACCGTACGACGACGATGCGCCTTAGCAATCGCTAAACCAACTCCAGCGGGTTATTGATCTTGCCGTAGGCACGATCAACCTGAACACGAGGTTCAATTCCTGCAAGCAACCGAAGAACAAGCAAGAACAATAGGATAAGCAATCTGAAATTGCGGATAAAACTGGAAGCGAAACAAAGTGGAGTCTTATTGACGATCTTGACAAGGTGGTCGCCCAAAGACAACTCGCAGGATCAAGTTTTGCACTTGGCTAAACTAATCAAATAAAACCCAAAACCCTAAGGAGCCGATGTCTGGCTATTTATGAGAGGTAGGGGCGTGGGAAATCACGTCCAAAGCAGTAGGAGACCAACTACAACTCTATTACAAGGCCCAAAGCCCAAGTCTTCTCGATTTGGAAAAGTGACGCCAATTGTTTTGCAGATTCCTGTCGACTCGGACGGAATTTGGGGATGGGGTCGGATCCGTTGGAAAGAGGACGTCGAAACCTTTCAAACCAGTACTCATAGACCCCAATCACCCTTGTGGATCAAAAGTTATGGTCATTTTAAGTTGGTGCTGTCCCGGAGGCCGAATCCGAGTATAACTTGTGCACCGGGAGAATTGGCTTCATGCTTGACGTTTGGGAGTCCTTCTCCTTGGTTCCTAAGGACAATAAAATCATCACGAGGATTAAATAGCATTCCATTCATAAAATTATCTGTATGCAACCCGAGGAACGATTCACCTGGTAATTGAATTGTCGTGCCCGAGCTCGAGTAATTGGCCCTTGTATGACATTGTTGGTTTCCATTGGGTTTGTAAGTATGGCCATATCCATGGTAGTGATGTCCTCATCATCCTCCCTTCTTGCATTTGAGTCGCCCTCGACTCAAGTTCATCATCCTCTCCCAAGAATGGATTCAAATCGCCCATGTTGACTGTGGGACTAACCCCAAAATCTGCAGCAATTCAAGCTTGTATGCATTATCATTAATCTTTGCCAATACTTTGAAAGGACCATCAGCTCATGCATCAACTTAGATTTTCTTAATTCGAATCGATCTTTTCGCAAATGCAACCAAACTAAATCTCCTGGTTCAAAAGTTACATGTTTCCTTCCCTTACTACCAAAGAAGTTTATATTTAGCATTCATGCTCTATGTTTTCTTTAGTTGTCTCATGCATTTTCATAATCAAATCAGCACGTTGTTTAGCATCAAGATTCAATTTCTCCGAATATGGTAGAGGTAACAAATCAATTGGAGCATGAGGTACAAATCCATATACAATCTCAAAAGGGCAAATCTTAGTAGTAGAATGCATAGACCGATTATAAGCAAACTCAATATGAGGCAAACATTCTTCCCACAATTTAATGTTCTTTTTCAAAACAGCCCTAAGCATAGTAGATAAAGTTCGATTAACGACCTCGGTTTGTCCATCAGTTTGGGGATGACAAGTAGTAGAAAATAAAAGTTTAGTCCCCAATTTAGCCCACAAAGTTCTCCAAAAGTGGCTTAAGAATTTAGTGTCACGATCTGAAACTATTGTGTTAGGCACACCATGTAAGCGAACAATTTCACGAAAGAATAAGTCAAGAATGTTGGTAGCGCCATCGCTTTTGTGACAAGGTATGAAGTGTGCCATTTTAGAAAATCTATCCACAACGACAAGGATACTATCCCTCCCTTCTTTGTTCTAGGGAGTCCTAAAACAAAGTCCATAGAAATATCCTCCCAAGGCACGTTAGGAATGTGCAGAGGCATGTATAAACCATGGGGATGAAGTCGTGACTTAGCTTTTTGACATGTAGAACAGCGAGCGATGAAACGCTCCACGCCTCGTCTCATCCTCGGGCCAAAAGAAATGGCTAGCGAGTATGTCCTCCGTCCTTTTCACACCAAAGTGTCCCATCAATCCTCCTCCATGCGCTTCCTGTAGCAATAACAAACGAACAGAACTAGCTGGAATACATAGTTTGTTTGCTCTAAACACAAACCCATTATTGAGGACAAATTTGTTCCAAGTTTTTCCCTCTTTACAATGGAGCAACACATTTTTAAAATCATCATCATACACATATTGCTCTTTAATCGTTTCCAAACCAAAAATTTTGAAGTCAAGTTGTGAGAGCATGGTATATCTCCTAGACAAGGCATCAAAGAATGACATTATCCTTTCCCTGTTTGTGTTTGATGACATAAGGAAATGACTCAATGAATTCAACCCACTTTGCATGTCTACGGTTCAGTTTAGCTTGACTTCTAATATGTTTTAACGATTCATGATCCGAATGTATAACAAATTCCTTGGGCCATAAATAATGTTGCCACGTTTCTAAAGTTCGAACTAGCGCCTATAACTCCTTATCATAAGTAGAATAATTCAAACTTGGCCCACTCAATTTCTCACTAAAATAAGCAATGTGTTTTCCTTCTTGTAATGTAACACCACCCAAACCAATTCCACTAGCATCACATTCTAGTTCAAAAGTCTTAGAAAAGTCCTGAAGTCGGAGTAAGGGTGCATGGGTTAACTTAGCTTTGAATGTTGAAGGCATCTTCCGTGACTTGCCCCAAGCAAAGGTACACCCTTCTTGGTGAGCTCATTCATGGGTGCAAGCGATGGTGCTGAAGTCCTTCACAAAACGACGATAGAATCCAGCAAGTCCTAGGAAACTCCGCACTGTGTGACCGTGTTAGGAGTCGACCAACTCAGATTGCTTCAACCTTGGCTTGATCAACTTCACCCCTGTGGAGTAACAACATAGCCAAGAAAAGAGACTCGATCCGTGCAAAAGGTGCACTTATCAAGGTTACCAAATAAACGTGCATCGCGTAAAGCATTAAAAACAGCACGTAAATGTCCAAGATGGTCTTCTAAGGATTTGCTGTAGATCAAGATATCATCAAAGTAAACTACCACAAACTTTCCAATGAAAGCACGTAAAACCTCGCTCATCGCCTCATGAAAGTACTAGGAGCATTAGTCAACCCGAAAGGCATTACTAACCACTCATATAACCCGAACTTAGTTTTAAATGCTGTTTTCCATTCATCCCCTAACTTCATGCGAATCCGTGATACCCACTACGCAAATCCACTTTAGAGAACATAGTAGAGCCACTTAGTTCATCAAGCATATCGTCTAACCGAGGAATAGGATGGCGATATCTAATGGTGATATTATTAATTGCTCTACAATCCACACACATGCGCCATGTTCCGTCTTTCTTAGGTACTAAAATGACTGGTACAAAGACAAGGACTAAGAGATTCACGACGCACCTTTATCAAGCAATTCGTGAACTTGGCGTTGTATCTCTTGTGTCTCTTCGTGGTTGGTTCTGTAAGGTGCTCGGTTGGGCAAGGATGCCCTGGAATTAGATCAATTTGATGCTCAATCCTCTAATTGGCGGCAGCCCTGAGGGGATGTCCTTTGGAAAGATGTCGGTGTATTCTGCAAAAGGTTAGTGACAACAGGAGGCAAAGAGAGGGACATCTCCTCTAGTGAAAACAAAGTTTCTTTTGCACCAAAGCATAGCATGTATACCGACAAACATCCAACTCATTCAAATCAGATTTTGTTGCAAGAAAACAAGCACCTTTCAATTTAATCTCATTTGGCTTAGCACAATCAAGGTTAGATTCTCTCTGTTTATGTTATTCAAGTCCTTTGGCGACTGCCTGATTTTCACTCTTAGAATTCTCTCGATTTTTCTCTTTGCTAGATCTAGCGATTTCATCCTTTACAATGGCATCAAAGCGACATTGGGTGTAGTACAATTTTCTTTTCTTTATGCACAAAAGAGTATTGATTTGTTCTACCATGATGTAAACAATCCTTATCATATTGCCACGGTCTACCTAATAACATAGAACATGCTTGCATAGGTACGACATCGCAATCAACATAATCATGATAGGAACCTAAAGCGAAATGTACTCTTACCATGCGAGTTACCTTGAGTTTGCATTTGTTGTTGAACCATTGAATGTGGTAGGGCTGAGGGTGTGGTCTAGTGGAGAGTGCTAGCTTCTCCACCATATCCATGTGGCTAGATTATTGCAACTCCCACCATCAATGATTATTCGAATGGATCGCTTCCTTGATGACGCCTTTTGTGTAAAACAAGTTGTGGCGTTGATTTGGATCGGCGCGAGCAATCTGAGCACTAAGCACACATTGTGCAATAATACTCAAATATTGGTCAAGATCACCAGCGCTCACGTGCACCTCATCGTGCTCGGCATTTGGATCGCCGTCTTCATGTTCAATGAGCAAAGCATATGTTTCTTCATCAAGATCACTTGCCGAGTCATACTCGCCGCCTTCACGGATTATTAACACACGCTTGTTCGGACACTCCTTCATCATGTGTCCGAAACCCTTGCAGCGATGGCATCAACATCTTTGGTGCGTCCCGTTGATGCGACCGATTTACGACTAACTATTTGTAGTAGCTTGTGTGGCACTTTTCGCCGGCGTTGGTCGTGGTGCCGAATTTGGCGGTGGTGGACGCCGTTCTGTTGATGGAAGAGGTCGGGCGTGGTAGTACGGCCGGCAGGGGCAGCAGGGTGCGCGTGTCCACGAAGTAGTTCGACCTGCAGAAAAGTTAGTCTTGGCCCTCGATTGACGACCCTCGCACTTCACGCTCAGCTTTGCAAGCAAGATGGAACAACCGAGTCATCGAATTATAATCCTTATAGTCTAGAATATCCTGGATTTCTCGAGTTAAACCACCTAAGAAACGAGCCATAGAAGCTTCCTCATTCTCAATTAATCCACAACGCAACATGCCAATTTGCAATTCTTGGTAATATTCTTCCACCGAATTCTTACCTTGTCAGAGGGCGCTGCAATTTATTCAATAAATCTCTAGCATAGTATGAAGGAACAAATCTATGCCTCATTAGCAATTTCAAGGCTTCCCAAGTGGTGGGTATATTATTTGGATGAGCACGGCAATGTTCTCTCCACCAAACAGAAGCAAAATCGTTGAACTCACTTGTGGCAGCCCTAACTCTTCTATTCTCAGTGGAAATCATGGCACGCAAATTTTTGATCCACAAGTAATTCCCAACTAAGGTAACCATCAGGGTCATATTTACCTTCAAAAGGTGGCATATTGAAATTTACCTTAGGGAAAACATCATCTCGCTCGCTCCTTGGTCGTGGAGGATCACGCCGCATACCTTGCTTTGATTGAAGCGTAGTCGTTGATGGTTACGATCATTATCGTAATGGATGGGGTTGACCTCCTCCACCTCGATGGTGTCATCATATTCGTGCTCTTCGCTCGTTTCTTCTAAATCTGTTGGGGGCCTCCTGTGGAGCTGAATTGTTGCTTGGACGACGGGGAGGTGGATTGGAAGCACCAGATCTGGCCACTGCAAAAGTATCAAGTCTAGCCAAAATAGTAGCAAGAGTAGTGTTAGCAATCCCTTGTGCGGCCTCGATGGATCTCGAGACGGTCTTCTTGCATTGACATACGCCATTAGTGAGCCGTACATCCTCGCTAAGACCATCGGTGGTGTCCCTCGTCATCTTTTGGAAGTGAGCAATGATGCCCTTGGTTCGTGGAGAGTGATGAAGTGAACTCGTCACCGACATGGTTAGTTGATGACAAGGAAACAAAACCACAAGTATAATGTTCCTATCGACTACTAGGTGGCAAGTCTCTCAAGCGCTCAAGCCTATGACCCAAGTTCTTACAAGTTCTTACAATGCAAAGGCGTTGTCGGGCCGTTAGCGTTGTCAAAGGTTCTCCGGTTTGTGTAGAGCGATTGCCAAGGGATCGAACGCTCATACGGGTAGAAAGTGGAGCTTGGACAGGCTTAATTTAGTAGCAAAAGGTTAGCAATAATCCAATCAGTGAATGCAAAATTGAAGAATTGTTCAACGCCTAGTCACTAGTTGTCGACTCGAGGCTAGCAAGGATCGTGACTCAAAAGCGTGGTCGGCGACAAGATTCCACAAATAGATGAAAAAAAACAGCGCGAAAAAAATTCGCGAAAGAAGGGAACTATCTCAAAAGACTAGGAATCTTGTGAAAACAGGTTTAGCACATAAAAATTTTCGGATCTGTTCCATTTTTTTTTTTCGGAACGATCCGATTCGTTTTTCTTTCAAGTGCTATGCAGGCGGAAGATTAGTCGTGTGACCAGTCGGACGGCCAGGTGGCGACCAATCGGCTAACAGAGGCGGCCGTCGGCGGCGACGATCGGCTAACAGAGGGCGGCTGGTCGGGCGACGATCGGGCGGCGACGATCGGCTAAGAGGGCGACCGGTCGGCGACGATCGGCTAACAGAGGGCGACCGGCGACTGTGGGCGACGATCAGCCGACCGATCGGCGACTGGCTATCAGTGGGCGACAACGCAACATGCCAATTTGCAATTCTTGGTAATATTCTTCCAATCGAATTCTTACCTTGTCAGAGGCGCTGCAATTTATTCAATAAATCTCTAGCATAGTATGAAGGAACAAATCTATGCCTCATTAGCAATTTCAAGGCTTCCCAAGTGGTGGGTATATTATTTGGATGAGCACGGCAATGTTCTCTCCACCAAACGAAGCAAAATCGGTGAACTCACTTGTGGCAGCCCTAACTCTTCTATTCTCAGGGAAATCATGGCACGCAAATTTTTGATCCACAAGTAATTCCCAACTAAGGTAACCATCGTGGTCATATTTACCTTCAAAAGGTGGCATATTGAAATTTACCTTAGGGAAAACATCATCTCGCTCGCTCCTTGGTCGTGGAGGATCACGTCGCATACCTTGCTGATTGAAGCGTGGCCGTTGATGGTTACGATCATTATCGTAATGGATGGGGTTGACCTCCTCCACCTCGCTGGTGTCATCATATTCGTGCTCTTCGCTCGTTTCTTCTAAATCTGTTGGGGCCTCCTGTGGAGCCGAATTGTTGCTTGGACGACGGGAGGTGGATTGGAAGCACCAGATGCAAGAAATGCAAAAGTATCAAGTCTAGCCAAAATAGTAGCAAGAGTAGTGTTAGCAATCCCTTGTGCGGCCTCGATGGATCTGAGACGGTCTTCTTGCATTGACATACGCTCATTAGTGAGCCGTACATCCTCGCTTAAGACCATCGGTGGTGTCCCTCGTCATCTTTTGGAAGTGAGCAATGATGCCCTTGGTTCGTGGAGAGTGATGAAGTGAACTCGTCACCGACATGGTTAGTTGATGACAAGGAAACAAAACCACAAGTATAATGTTCCTATCGACTACTAGGTGGCAAGTCTCTCAAGCGCTCAAGCCTATGACCCAAGTTCTTACAAGTTCTTACAATGCAGCAGGGCGCTTGTCGGCTGGGCGTTGTCAAAGGTTCTCCGAAGTTTGTGTAGAGCGATTGCCAAGGGATCGAACGCCTGTACGGGTAGAAAGTGGAGCTTGGACAGGCTTAATTTAGTAGCAAAAGGTTAGCAATAATCCAATCAGTGAATGCAAAATTGAAGAATTGTTCAACGTCTAGTCACTAGTTGCTGACTCGAGGCTAGCAAGGACTGTGACTCAAAACTGTGGTCGGCGACAGTACAGTTCCACAGCAGATGAAAAAAAACAGCGCGAAAAAAATTCGCGAAAGAAGGGAACTATCTCAAAAGACTAGGAATCTTGTGAAAACAGGTTTAGCACATAAAAATTTTCGGATCTGTTCCATTTTTTTTTTTTCGGAACGATCCGATTCGTTTTTCTTTCAAGTGCTATGCAGGCGGAAGATTAGTCGTGTGACCAGTCGGACGGCCAGGTGGGCGACCAGTCGGCTAACAGGAGGGCGACCGGTCGGGCGGCGACCAGTCGGCTAACAGGAGGGCGACCAGTCGGGCGACCCGGCCGGGCGACGATCGGCTAACAGAGGGCGACCGGTCGGCGACGATCGAGCGGCGACGATCGGCTAACAGAGGGCGACTGTCGGGCGACTGTGGCGACGATCGGCAGCCAAACGATCGGGCGACGATGGGGCTATCAGTGGGCGACGATCGGCGGCGACTCGGCTAACAAGGGCGACGATCAGTGGCGACGATCGGAAGAAAAGAAAACTTGGTCCGAACACCTTTTCTTCTTTTTTTTTTTTCTTCAACAGTTCGGGACCGAACGGAACACAACTCGAAACCGAACACAACTCAAACCGCTTTCGACCTGGACTCCAACTAGACTAGAATTCAGCAACTCGACACGACGATGCAACCAAAAATTCAATAACGCAGCAATCGAAAGGAAAATGCGAGGCTCAAATTGTTTTGGTATGGGGAGATCCAACTGATGGCGTTTCTCTGGACTATAGGAAAGATATCAATCTACTAATCTAGGTAAAGACTCTCACCGAGCAACCTGGCTTGCTCGATACCACTTGATGGCGCCGTGATGGCACTATGGGTGTCCCGATCTTTCGATGAGAAACACACGATCGATTTGTTAGAGTCGACTTTGACGATCCGACTACACCGCATTTACGACGATGCGCCTTAGCAATCGCTAAACCAACTCCAGCTGGTTATTGATCTTGCCGTAGGCACGATCAACCTGAACACGAGGTTCAATTCCTGCAAGCAAATCGAAGAACAAGCAAGAACAATAGGATAAGCAATCTGAAATTGCGGATAAAATCGAAGTGAAACAAAGTGGAGTCTTATTGACGATCTTGACAAGGTGGCTGTCCAAAGACAACTCGCAGGATCAAGTTTTGCACTTGGCTAAACTAATCAAATAAAACCCAAAACCCTAAGGAGCCGATGTCTGGCTATTTATGAGAGGTAGGGCGTGGGAAATCACGTCCAAAGCAGTAGGAGACCAACTACAACTCTATTACAAGGCCCAAAGCCCAAGTCTTCTCGATTTGGAAAAGTGACGCCTAATTGTTTTGCAGATTCCTGTCGACTCGGACGGAATTTGGGGATGGGGTCGGATCCGTTGGAAAGAGGACGTCGAAACCTTTCAAACCAGTACTCATAGACCCCAATCACCCTTGTGGATCAAAAGTTATGGTCATTTTAATTTGGTGATGTACCGGAGGCCGAATCCGAGTATAAATTTTAAACCGGGAGAATTTGCTTCATGCTTGAAGTTTGGTAGTCATTCTCATTGGTTCATAATGACAATAAAATCATCACGAGGATTAAATAGCATTCCATTCATAAAATTATCTCAGATGCAACCCGAGGAACGCATTCACCTGGTAATTGAATTGTCGTGCCCGAGCTCGAGTAATTGGCCCTTGTATGACATTGTTGGTTTCCATTGGGTTTGTAAGTATGGCCGTATCCATGGTAGTGATGTCCTCATCAGGCCCCCGCCTAGGGCCGCAGGAACCCCTGAACCCCTGGGTTTTGCTTATCCCGGGAGAGCTCCAACTCGAGCTCCATGCCCTTCGCCTGCTCCACCATGGAGCAGAAGTCACGAGGGACAATCGCCCCCATGACAACTCTGAACTCCTGGTTGAGGCCCCTACGGAACCTCCTTGCCTTCTCCCGATCGTCGGCTGCCACAAACAAAGACGAGCGCACCACACTGTTGAACTCCACCTCATACTCGCCACCGACCTCTTTCCTGGGAAAGAGTCGCTGAGTATGCTCCATCCGCTCAAGGAAAGACTGCAGGTAGAACTTAGCTCTAAGCGAGCCACAAAGTCCTCCCAGTGATCGACCAAGATCGGGGCTCTAGAATGTAACTCCTCCCACCAGATATCGGCTTGGCCTTTCAAATTGAAAGGCCACAAAGCGAGCCCTTTGGACCGAGGTCAACTCTAGGACCTCAAACTGCCTCTCCATGTACCGCAGCCAATTTGCGGATTGGATCGGCGTGCCCGCTCCGTCAAAAGTGTCAAGACGGAGGGACGTCCACTCCCAGAGACTCATCCTCGGCTCCGGCACAGCGGGGGCAACAACTGGGCCTGCAGAGGGAGGCACAACAGCGGGGCTGCCTGCACCGCCGGCGCAGCTCTGAATCTCCTCTCAGAGCTTGAACTAAATCCTCATTGGCGGTGGGTACCTCCGCCCCGATCAGGCTACTGGAAGCTCCTCCCGAGCTGGCCCATGAGCATTGAGCGAACGCTACCCTCAAGAACAGACTCGCACTCCTCGAGAACCTCGCCCCTGGCCTCCACGGCCACGGCGACCACGGCCTCTACCCACGGCATGGCTGCTACAGACAGACAACCGTCTGATCGCATAACCATAAACACAACATCATATAATCAAGAACACATAGACATAATATTCATTAAATAATCAAGCGCAATGCAATGATGAACCAAAACCCCAACCTACTGTGCAACCAAGTGTGTCAAAATTTTAAATTACTTATTCCACTTTTGCAAGTTTTAATGTTGCTATCCTATGACAAAGTTTTAGCTATAACCTAAGCCATGTTTTTAAGTTCTTCCACATCATATTTTAGTTGCAACTTAAGGTATGGCACTAAAATACTTATTCCAAGGACCTACAGCCCGCTCTGATACCAACTGTAACACCCCGACATTTAATATGCCTGAATGCTAACAAACATAAGCTAAACAACACCTAAATACCACAATTAAACATAAATTCCAGCAAAGGCGCACATGCTAAAAATCGAGATTTCGGCAGCATCTCCTTTGTTTTAACATGAATTGAAGGAGCAACAACAGTAGCAATATAAGGCAATATGAGAGACAGCTAAAACCGCAATAATTAAAGACTTAACGACAATAAAATTCTATTATCAAGCACTTAATGTCTCCAAGAGTCAAACGAACAATAAAACTCTCATATAGCAAAGCTAAACCTTAAAGCAATAATCATCACACGCAGTTTATTATCAAAACTAATAGAATGACTTGTGGAATAAAAATGGGTGAAGCTACGTGCGGACGTGTGACTATTTTCCTTCCCCGCATACCGTTCTCGTGGTACCTAAAACAACAAGAAAACACAAGCGTGAGTTCAAAACTCAGCAAGCATATTGCAATGGTACAACAAGAACAATTACATAGCAATAATATCTCACATTATGTAAACCATCTCATTCATGGTCACATATTATCATCATCATCAATATGTATGAAGTGCAATGCGATCCTCATGTCTCCTTGGAAACTCATACCGGTATGGTTGAGTACACACCCGTCGGTGTGCACCCTCTCCCCCCTTCCATCCCGAAGATGGAGGGTGCCTACTCCTCGCTTCCGTTCACCGCGGTGAATGGAATCACGATGTAGGACTTACTCATTGGCTCTCCGGATTAGTCATAACTTTCTCACCGACCTTCCCGGACTAGTTATGACTTTCTCACCGCCCGGGCCATGTAATCATGCCATGTATGCAAATATGCCACATCATAATCAACTTGTACATTAACACATGGAATCATAACATGATAAACATACTCATCATATCAATGGCAATCATTAAAGCATGGCAAGTGATCATCACATATAATCAATCTCATCTAGTCTCAACTAGCAACCTACAAATCGCTATCCATTGCAATGCACTTGCCTCAACCACGGGCAACGGATTGGCGGGAAGTAGAAGGCACTCCCGGGGTCACACCACCTGCACATAGGTACCACACACTCACAATCATGACCACAAAACAGTACACAAATCCTCATCTACCCCGACATTGCCAACTACTCGCAACACCCAAAAACAGAGGTTCTGTCCCGTCGGGACAGCAGCCTTCCAAAAGGCATAACTTGAGTTCTGGGACCCCGAATCAATTAAACGAGTACATCCTCGCGTAGCTTAGGAAATTTCCCAACTTTTTCTAAGTATAAGGAAAGACTGATTCGGACTCTAAAGTGGTTTAATCTACAGAATACCGTGATCTGTTCCAATCACGTCACAGATTTTAACACGCTCGGTAAAACAGCCATAATTTTCAAACGAATGGATGGAATTTAATGTTCTTTATATCCACGGAAATATAATGAAATTATCTACAACTTCTTCAACATCCGTTCGACCAGATTCTGAATCTAAATTGGCAAAAACCCAAGCCCTAGGTCAACTGCTCATGCTGCCCGAAACAGAGAACGTGACAACTTCTAGATTTCAACTAATCTACTCAAATCCAGCACCACCAATTGATATAAAAACTTGATAAACACCTTTATAACAGTACCTAGCCCAACCCCAAGGAGTCCCATGGCCATACCTTCGCCCGACGCACGAAAACTCCAATAGATCTCCTCGCTCCTCGCTCCAATGGATGGATCTCTGAGGTGCAGGGGTGGGGAGGCTCCCCTAGGGCAGCAAGGGGTGGAGGAGAGGTGGTGGAGAGGTGGGGAGCAATGGGGGCAAGGGAGAGGGAGGCGCACGGCCAAGGGAGAGGGAGGGGGTGGCTAGGCAAGGGAGGAGGAGGTGGGGCGCAAGCTAGGGCAGGGGGGCGCAAGCTAGGGCAGGGGGTCCCCTAATAACCAGCCCAAAAGGAATCCTAGTCCTAAATGGACTCATACTCCATCCCACCAAAGCCCACAACCCCCTCTTTTAGGCCCAAACTCCCTCGGAAAGGCCCAAAACCCCGGAAACGCTATTAAACCTCCTACCATATGGTTTTAACCTCCAATACCATATCTCATAATGTTTTTGAGCTCAAAATTCACTTTTTATAAGGTTACGACACTCCGTGGTGTCACAATCATCACATGATTGGGTTTCTTCTTAATGCTTTCCTCGGTAGCCTTGAGCATCCCATGTAGCTCGGTTAGGCTCTTCTCCATGCTATTCATATGAAAATTCATAATGAAGGGCTCAAAGCTCTGAGGCAGAGATCGAGTATTACGCCTCAGAGCTGCACCAATGCTAAGGGGAAACTCAAGCTTTTCCAATCTCCCAATGTAGCCAATCATCTTGATTACATGTGGGCTGACCGGATTGCCTTCAGCCAGCTTACAAGCAAACAGAAGCTTTGAGATACCAAACCTCTTAGCCCTTGCTTGATTCCCAAACATGCCCTTCAAGCCCACAATCATATTGTAAGCATCCTGGTCCTCATATTGCTTTTGCAGCTCAGAGTCCATGGTGACAAGCATGAGACAGCTGACCTCTACAGAGGCATTAACATGTTTTTCATAGTCAGCCTTCAAATTCCGAGGAGCATTTTCAGCTGGTTCATCAGGAATCGGACTCTCTAGAACATATTCTTTCTTTTCATGTTTGAGAACAATTCTCAAGTTGCGATACTAATCCACAAAATTTGTTCCATTTAGTTTTTCTCTTTCCAAAACCGATCTCAAAGCAAAACCAGGTGCAGCAGTAGGAGCAGCAGGAGGTGCCATTGAACTACAACAAAAACATGCAGTTTCTAAGCACTATGTTTTGTAATACTTTTATTAAACATTTTAACAAAAGAAACTCCTATCATGTGCCCCCTTTATGGACACATGGTGAGTATTTAAGATCCATATTCATCAAACACTAGTGAGCTTTGGCATCACTGCTAGAAATCTAATGACATAGGTAAGCAACATCTTTGCTAATTACATCTTATGTAACTCTTGTTGGTTGAGCATGAAAACAAGCAATGAATGCCTCCGTCAACTTGAGTCATGACCAGGTCAACTCGCCCCTAGGGCTTACATGAGGGAGGGAGCACTTCCCATTTCCGGGTGCCAATTAAGAAACCTAGCCTCATTTGTGTTTTCCTAGACACCAATCGTCTTGTATCTGTTCCTTCATTACTGAAATCATATTCCAACCACTTATGTCCTTAAGACCAAAACCGTTTTGATAGCTTAGTTAAATCAACCATTGTTATGCGCGATGTGTCCAACACATCCCTATCATCTATTAAGATAGTCATTGATATACTACTTTTGCAGTCATATCAATAATGATCTAAATTCTTGATAGGTGCAACAATTGGATGGACAAGTGTGATTTAAAATTTTAACTATAGGGATGAACAATATCTACTATGAACATGGCATCATATGCAATGAGCATAAAGTAAATAGCAAGGATTAAACACACATCCACACATAATCAAATTAAGATGTGAAATAGTATGGCCCTTAGCATTAGGATCTCCATCATCATGCTTGATTGTTCACCTTGCCATCATGCTTGATGCCACCATCTTCATCATTGTAGATGCAACTCCTGACAACTTTGATAATGAATATTACATGAGGGTTTGAAACATCACAAGTCGACACGCAGGTCGTTATACATTTTAGATTGAAATAGCCTTATGGCTTGACACGGCACATAGGCCATGTAAATATTAGAGAGTGTGAGATTATAAAATGTGACAATATAGAATACGGCTTTCGGTACGACTTTATAGCGTGTTTTTGGGCTGTTTCCAGGTGTTTGGGCCTTTCCGGGGGATTTTGGGCCTTAGGGGTTGAGTTGGGCCTCCAGTGGAAGGGTTTGGGCCCAAGGGGGGCTTTTGGGCAGCCAACCCTAGCCCCCACCCCTTGGTGCGCCCCCCTCCCGCTCCACTCCCTAGCCGCCACCCCCAAACCCCCCATGCGCCTCCCCGCTCCCCTCTCTAACCCTAGCCCCCCTTGCCCCCACCTTGCGCCTCCACCTCTCCACCCCTCTCCTAGCTGGCCCTAGAAGAGTTTCATCCCCTCCCTTGCTTCCACACCCTTCCCCTCCATTGATTTTGCCATTGGGAAGCTCTGCAATCGGGAGGAACCGGCGAATTCGGCGCCGGGAGGGAGATCGGGACCGGGAGGAGAAGGCTTTCGTCGTCGTCGGTTCTTCAAGAAGAGGTAATGAACCATGGTTCTTTTGGGGTGGTCTAGGTTCTGGTTAGAAGGGAGATTTCATGCTTTAGATTCATGTTTAGGTGCTGTAATTAGAGGTATAGATTCGTTTAGTAGATCTGTTTCGCGCAGTAGCCTCGGCCAATTCTGGATAGTCGAATTCGGTCGCGGTTTTGGGGTTGTTAGATTCAGAATTTGGTCAGCCGCCTGTTGAGAAAGTTGTATATAATCGAAAAACCTTTCAATTAAGTCCAAGAACGCTTAATTTCGTCCAGCCGTTTAATAGTTATGGCTATTTTACCGAACATTGTCAAAACTATGACGTGATTGGGACAAATCATGTTGATCTGTAGATTACACAATTTTAGAGGCTGATTCAGTCTTCACGAATACTTAGAAAAAGCTAGGAAATTTCCTAAGCTTCGCGAAAATGTACTCGTTTGTCTGATTTGGAGTCATTAAGCCCTAGTTATGGTCTTCCGAAGGCTGCTGTCCCGTTGGATAGATTCTCTATTTTTGGGTATTTGGAGTAGATCGCGAAGTCGGTATAACTAAGTGTTCTTGTGTGGTCTTGTGTGCATGTGGTTGAGTGTATTGAACCTTTGTGCAGGTGGTGTGACCCCGGGAGTGCCGTCGTCGTCTCACCACGCCGTCTGACGAGGGTGAAGGCAAGTGCGTTATGATGGATTGTGATTGGTTGTTTTATGGTATTGTGATTGACAGGTTATACTAGCATGGTAGGAGTGAGATTTTGCTTTGCCATATGAGTAGTTGTTTGATGAATGAATTAATGCTATGAATGAGATTATGCAAATGCTATTAATGATTGAATGTGGTACATTATCATGGAATTTGCATCATTGCATTCATAAAAGGAAGAGCGTCCCATTCTGATGCGGGCCTTTGTGTTCACACGTAGTGAACACAAAAGTCCTACCTCGTAGTCCCTTACATGTGGTTGTACGGGAGCGGGTCAGTAAGAGTATGCACCCTCCATATACGGGATGGAAGGGAAAAAGAGGGTGCACACCGACTGGTGTGCACTCGGCAATACCGGTATGTGCTTCGAGGAGACATGTGCATTGCATTGCATTGCATATATGATGATGTTAATGAGATGTATACAATGTGAATATGAAATGAGTATGTTGTTGAGTATAAGTTGTAGTGATGATGGTATTGAAACTGTTTGCTTGTTCCAATGCAATATACTTGCTGAGTGATGAACTCACGCTTGTGTTTTATGATGTTTTTAGGTACCATGAAACCGGCATGCGGGAAAGGGGCTTAGTGGCACATCTTCACGAAGTTTCACTCATTTAGACATCTACAATTTTGCCATTCGTAGTTGTGATAATAAGTTAATGCACTAAAAACTTGGAGTATGCCTTATTTGTGTGCTTGGCCATATTATTTGATTCGTTTAGCTAATGAAGTGGTTGAATGCATTATTCTGGACTTAAATTGTTGCTATGTCACCTGTTATTACTGTTTTAGATGTCTTTTATTATGTTATATCTTGTGATAATATTGCTGTTGCTTCAAACCATGGAAAAACAAAGGAGATGCTGTCGAAATTTTCAGTTTTAGAATTTGGAGACGCCTGTGAGGAGCCGCCCAGACCGTCCTCGGGCCAGTTGAAGACTCAGTCATCCTAATCGGATTTGGAGGCTAACAGCGGATCGCCGAGGCCGCTCGCAGTGTTAGCACCCAAGCCCAATTGAGACAACAGTGAGACTCCTCGAATAACTCGAGAACAATCCCGGTATTCCCCTGTTATGCGACCCGAAGCTCGCCCAGGATCGCCCCGCATACCGGTTTTACTGTCATATCAGCTCAATTTACATAAAGGGGGCAACGAACCCCCACAACCAACACACCACGCGGAAGCACAACAACCACAACAACACACGCACGCACGAAGACAAAACCCGACGAACACGAACAACACAAAACAGCACCCCGACAACCACCCAACAACACGATCCAACGAGAAAGAGGACACCACATACATTAAAGAGTTGCAACAAAGTAACCAAGTGCTCAAAAGAGACATAACATAGTTTAACTAATCTATACAAAAAAAGTGAAAACCCAACTACTACATCAAGACAAAAGTACCACTCCTCTGGAAGTGTCCTGCCCCTGAACACTCCCGGGCGTAAGCCACACCGCCGGTAGCCTCTACTCAGTGCCCTGCCCGGTCACCGAGAGGCAGTACGGACAGAACTCACATCCATCCGGATCCTCACCTGAAAACCACAAAGCAGAAGCATGAGTACAGAAGGTACTCGCAAGACTTACCCATGGTCCATATATGACCGACTCGAAAGAATATGCATTTGGATGTAGCAAGGAATCAAGCTTTACGGTAACAAGTGCGAAAAGCTTAACTTTGTTGTTTAATTTCATTCCACTACTCAAATCCACAGCTTTTATAACACTTATGAACAGCATCTATTACTAGAGTGAAATCTGAAACTTTGCAATTAACGTAAAGTAAATGCCAGCATAAACAAGTATCACCACCATATTCAACCATCATCGAGTTCAAGTTATCACTACGTTGAATGTGCGATGACCAAGCGTGCTCATATCCGAGAGCGCGGCAATTTGAATCGCTTACTCACCCTGCAGGGGATCATCAATCGCACGACATGTGCCACAAGGAACCTCATGTCAACCCTCCCATCCATACTGTCGACGATTGGTGCCGTCGGCAATGAGATTTGTGATTCATGGGGATTCGTGCGAGATCAGAGCTAGATGGTAACACAGGATGAGAGGGCGATTTTTAGACAGGTTCGGGCTCTCTCGGTGGAGATAATACCCTAGTCCTGTGTTCTTGTTGGTATGAGTTTCTCTTCTCTTTTTTATTTCTCTCCTCTCTTACAGGGTTGTCCCCTCCCGCCTTATATACTGGGGGGAGGGCACATTACAAAGGGGTGCCACCTGGCCTTGCACCAGGGGGACTCATGAGTATCTTATTTGTCTCTGTCTGCCAAACCCAGCTATTGCTAGGAGATTTGGTCGTCTCTTTCCCAACCCGCGCCTGCTGATCCGCCAGGGTCTGGTGTCTGCAGGCTGCAGGCGCCAGGCTGCAGGCTTTAATTTAGGCGGGGTTGTCCTGACGTGAAATGAAGCTTCGTCGGGGAGGTAACCAGCTGCCTTGGAAAAGAAGTTGGGCCTGGCTATGGGCTCTTTGTGGCGCTCCCGAACTTTAGGCCCGGAGCACCGTCCTAGCCCAGTTGGCCATGGGATTCTCTGTGGGACCCCGGTCTCGGACATCCCACAGTAGCCCCCATGTGCTTTAAGATCGGATTTTCTCATCCTGTCATGTCAAAAACACTTCTGTAGGTAAGGAGATCATAAAGGACTTGTTAGTTTTCGGGATTATTGTCAACGTTTCCTGGCTCATGTCCGAGTAGCGCTTGTGCCCGTTCATTTGACCCTCATGGGGTATACCGAAGAATGGGTCGGCTCGTGGCCGAGTGGTACCCGCACCTGTTTGCGGTGTGCGGCAATTGGCTCATAAAGCACAATTGACCCTCTTGGGGCATACCTAAAGTCGATCGGCTCGGGGCCGAGTGGTACCCGCACCCATTTACGGTGTGCGACACTTGGCTCATAGAGCACAATTGACCCTCTTGGGGCATACCTAAAGTCGATTGGCTCGTGGCCGAGTGGTACCTGCACCCATTTACGGTGTGCGACAATTGGCTCATAGAGCACAATTGACCCTCTTGGGGCATACCTAAAGTCGATTGGCTCGTGGCCGAGTGGCTCGGGGCCGAGTGGTACCCGCACCCATTTACGGTGTGTGGCAATTGGCTCATAGAGCACAATTGACCCTCCTCAGAGTAATGCTCGTGCTCGTTTACGGTGCACAGCTTTAGACTCTCATGGAGCACATTCTCAAGACCATTTTGGTTAAATCCTCCCGCGGTACCCAATCACGCCAAGCAGCAATGACCAGCAATTGACCCCAAATTATGGGGTGTATCGCTAGAGGATGTTCGGAATGTGCCCAGTCCCAATCTTCCGTGGTGACCGGCGTTCAGGCCCATCGTGGGGCGCACTATATCCCAAACCTCGAACCAGACTTGACACCTGGTCGCGACTTGCGCGACACAGCAAACGGCCCATCGTGGGGCATGCCCTAGATCTGGCCCAGCATTACGTATGGGAGCCCTTACCGCCTTCCTGCCGCGAGGCGAAAACCAAGCCTCACCTCTTATAAACGAAGAAACCCTTGTTGGGGGAAAGACACCTTTTCCCCTCCACCAACACAGCTGAGAAATCTCCGAAACTCCTTGGGCGATCTTGGTAGCCTAGGGTTTGCGGTTTCGCACCTAAAACTTCTCCCCAGAAGCCGCACACCGCCAAGATGTCTTCTTCTTCATCGTCGGAGGAGAGCACGGGTCCGGCGGCCGCAGGATGGGAGGCCTCCATGTCTACGGGGGCTCGCCTGGAGGAGCTTGTCGCCGTCGGCGTTCTTCCACCTCTCAAACTGATCTCCGCCCGGCCCGCAGCAGGTGAAGCCTACCCCACTCCTCGGGCTAACGAAATTGTGGTCTTCGAATCCTTCTTTTGGCGAGGGTTTAGTGTTCCTGGGAGCGCTTTCTTTCGGGGGCTTCTTCATTTTTACGGGAATGAATTGATCAACCTAAACCCCAACTCCATTCTTCAAATCGCCATATTTGTCCAACTCTGCGAGGCGTATCTTGGGATCCGTCCTCATTTTGACTTATTCCGCTCCCTTTTCTTGCTTAAACCTCATCCAACTCGGAACGCTCCCAGTACAATTGGGGGAGCCGAACTCCAACTGCGTGAGGGCCTGAAGAAACATTACTTCACCATCCCCCTCAAAACTTCCCTCAAAGGTTGGAAGCGGTAGTGGTTCTATTGCACCAACGTTGATCCTTTTCTCTCTCCCTTCGCTGGCCGTGCTCCTACAGTCTTTCGATGCTGGAGCGATCCCCCAAAGGGCCGCGGATTGGACCAAGTCACCGAGCTTCTGGCGCTGGTTGATGGTCTGAAAAGCCAGGGCTTGACCGGCATTGGGATCGCCATCAGCTTCGCCAAGCGCCGGGTGCAACCCTTGAAGGAGCGAATCCATTTGGGGTTCCGGTATAATGGGACTCAGGATCCCACCCGGGAGACGAACGTGCCCCTTCCGAGAGATGTCTTGGCGGCACGGGTAATTGATTTCTTTGCTCTGGGCACCGAGATCACCAATAGAGGTTGTCCGGGCAAGTTTTCGGCGCAGAAGGCTCCTCCTCATGTGAGTATTCCTCACTTCTGAGAAGACGGGTACCATGCCGTAGCCTTGGTACGCTACCCATTCAAGCTACACAAAAGGTGTAGTTGACACCCGAGGTATCACATGCAAGTTATTAGTAACTTACTCAACTAGGACTGTCCCACTCCGGTCATGTGGTTGCACGATTGACTCAAGTCAAAGGCTTGCAAGGTGAAGTCCTTAGGTTGACCAGGGCAAGACTACTCGAAGAACCAAATCATCCTTCCTGATGCCACATCTGGCCCACCCGATCATTCTTACCACATGCCCCGATCCGAATCTATTTATCAAACCCCAGTTGGTTACCATGCACCACGTGCTATCCACATCATCATCAATAACACATGACACTTCTCAAAACACATTCCATATCTCATTAAGTCAATGTTAACATGTAATCATGTCATGAATACGTGGCAGGTCTAAGCATTATACTACAACGGTCTAAATACCCATGTTGGCAATCTAACAATGTCCAACTATTTAATCCTCAACTAGAGTGACAAGGGGTTCATGGCACATAATTAAATAATCAAGGTATCATAATACAAAGTTGGCATTTATCTAATTCTCCGGAATTAATTAAAGCATTTTCTAATTGAACTAGCATGCAATAATTTAAATCAAATTAATTTCAAAATGGGATCAACATGGTCAAAGCATAACTTGCCTTCAAAGAGTACTTGATCTTGGTCTTGAGCTGGCTCCTGGGTCAACACTTCACCTTCGAAGCCTTCTGGCACTTCTACGTCTACTCGCAAAACGTGCAAATAGCAATAAATAAATATAAAGTAGACAAAAAGTGTCCAAACTCTCAAATAAAGTCCATCAATAGAGATAGCATAATTTTATGAATTTTTAGAATTTGAATCATCAAAATCGGTGTTAAAACACAAAAGTTACAAGCGTTTAAAGTTTAAATAATAAATTAAATAATAATACAGATAAAAACTTTGGTTCAAAAATTTAATAAAATTCATCATTAGGTAGATCTCAATTTTATAAAAATTTAGAAATTTGAATCACCCAAATCGGAGTTAAAATGCAAAAGTTATAAGCATTTGAAGTTTCAAAATTCAATTAAAACAATAAACCGAATTAATTTATTTATTTTTATATTGAAAAACCGAATAATGACGTCAGCACGGAAATTCATTTTCCACCGAATTATTTTTCTATTGAAAAATCGGATTATTGCGTCAGCTGACGTCAGCGCATGGCTTGACCGAGGCTCTGACACGTGGGCCCCACTATGACGTCACACTGACGTCACGGATGACGTCATCGAGCCGTTGGGACGGCCGCTGACACGCGGGTCCCACGCTAACGTCATGCGTGACGTCAGCGGCGACCGGGCGGCGACCGCGCTGACCGCGACGGTCAAGCTTCCGGCCACGTGGCTCGATCTGGGCCGTTGATTTGAAAATCAACGGTCCAGATTGGATCTGACCTCAGGCGTTATGGAATAACGCGGTCGATCTGAGCCGTTCAATTTAGATCGGATGGTCCAGATCCGATCGGGTTTCATCGCACCGTGGGTGGCGTGGCATGACCCAGCGTGCAACACGTGGCGCTATCTACGCAGTTCGATCTCGATCTAACGGCTGGGATCTACCCGCGCACAGTGCGGTTGCGGCTACGTGGCTTAATCTTGGGCGTTGGATCTAAATCCAACAGCTGAGATTGGATCTAAATGCCGCAACGTGGATTTCGTTGCGGTGAGGTGGACTAACGTGGGCCATTGGATCTTGATCCAACGGTCCAGATCTAATCTGGTTCCTACGGTATCTGGGGAAACGTGGACTCACCGTAGCCATCTGATGGCGATCGGACGGTCCGTGGAGCTCCCCGATTTCGATGGCGTTGCGGCGGCGCTGGCAGACCGGAGCCGAGGATGACGACCATGAGCGCGGCGCTTCAGGGCGGATCCGGCGAGGTGAGTGGTACTGCTCGACGCGTCTCGACACAACGGTTCCAGATTTGGGCTCAACGGCGGCGGAGACGACTCGACGGCGACGGGAAACAGCAGAAACCGCGGCGGTGCGCACTCCCAACTTCGGCGAGCTCTAGCGCGTACGTGGCGGCGGCTCAGGCTCAATGAGTTAGGGCTATGGGTGCGCGCGGAAGAGGCGGTCCCAACATGGGTGGCGGCGCAATAAATAGCCCCTCGACGTCCGTGAAACACGCGGAAAACGAGGTCCTACGCGCAGGCGGCGGCGAAAACCAGCGAGGATACGGATTGGGTGACGTGGCGCAACGAGAGCCGTGGGATTAAGATCCAACGGTTGCGGGGTTTGGGCTCGGGTGGCTTGGCTAGCTCGGTCGGAGTCGGGCTCGGGCGACGCGGCTCGATCTCGGCCGTTGGATCGAGATCCAACGGTCGAGGGGATTAGGGTTCGGCCGACTTGGTTCGGCTTGACCGCGGTTCGGGTCGGACTCGGACTCGAGTCCAACTCGGGCTTGGTCGGAAGAATAGTACTAACCCGATTCGATTTTCCAGCGATTTAATATTCAAAATAATCTCCAGTAATTCATTTAATTCAAGAAAAATAGCAAAATACTCAGAAAAATTCCAGAAAAATTCTAGAAAATATTTTAGGGCATTTGGGACTTAAATAAAATATTTTCAACAAAACTTTATTTGAAACTTTTAATTCTTTAATTATTTCAAAAGGGAAAAAATTCAAATTAAATCCAAATAAATTCCAAAAATTCACAAAAGTGCAAAATATCATTTAAATCCATGAGAAGCAAAAATTGGGGTGTTACAAACCTCCCCCCTTAACAGAATCTCGTCCCCGAGATTCAGGGCTGACTAAGGAATAGATTCGGAAACTCCTTCTTCAAATCCTCTTCGCGTTCCCAAGTTGCTTCACTCTCTGCATGGTTGCTCCACTGGACTCTGCAGAAACGGGTCGACTTATTTCTCGTCTCTTGATCCATGGTGTCCAGAATCTTGACGGGGTGCTCCTTATAAGTCATATCCTCCTGCAGCTCTATTGACTCCAGTGGGGTTTGCTCATCTGGTACTCGGAGACACTTCTTCAGTTGTGACACATGGAACACATCATGTACTCCTGCCAACGACTGCGGCAACTCCAGCTGATATGCAACTTCACCTCTACGGCTGAGAACCTTGAATGGTCCAACATATCATGGCGCGAGTTTTCCTTTGGCATGGAATCTCTTAACTCCCTTGAGTGGCGTAACTCTGAGATACACGAAATCTTCTGGTTCAAAACTTAGGTCTCGGTGATGGTTATCGGCGTAGCTCTTTTGTCTCGATTGGGCTATCTTCAATCTTTCCCTGATCATGGCAATCTGCTCTTCGGCTTCTTGAAGAATATCTGGTCCAAAAACATGTCGTTCACCCGTCTCATTCCAGTTCAACGGTGTTCGACAAGGTCGACCATATAGTGCCTCGAAAGGTGACATCTGTAGACTTGCTTGATAACTGTTATTGTAGCTGAACTCGGCATACGGCAGACTCTTATCCCAAGAGGTAGCATAAGCTAATGCACAAGCTCTTAACATATCCTCCAGGATCTGATTAACTCTTTCATTCTGTCCATCCGTCTGCGGATGATAGGCTGTACTGAAGTTCATACGGGTCCCCATGGCTTCATGCAGCTTATTCCAGAATCTTGAGGTAAATTCGGTTCCTCTGTCCGATACAATCTTCTTCGGCACCCGTGCAAACAGACGATCCTGGTCATGTATAACTCGGCTAACTTGTCTCCCGAGTAAGTGGTCTTTACTGGGATAAAATGGGCGACTTTAGTCAGGCGGTCCACAATAACCCATATGGAGTCATAACCTCCTTGCGTTTTCGGCAAACCGGTAATGAAATCCATTCCGATTTCCTCCCATTTCCACTCAGGTATCTTCAACGGCTGCAGCAATCCTGCTGGCATCTGATGCATTGCCTTGACTCTCTGACATATGTCGCATAATGCGACATGCTCGGCAACCTCACGCTTCATGCTTGGCCACCAGAATCTTTCCTTCAAGTCTTGATACATCTTGGCGCTCCCTGGATGAATGGAATATTTGGAGTCATGGGCTTCTTCCAGAATCAGCTGCTTCAGCTCCTTCTTGTTCGGCACGCAGATCCGATCCATCATCCATAACGTGCCTTGCTCATCCATTTTGAAGTCTTTTGCCTTGCCTTCATCCATCTTGGACATAATTCTGCGAATCTTGTCATCATCCTTCTGTCCTTCTCTGATCTGATCCTCCAGAATAGGCTTTATCTCCAATGCGGCCAAGAATCCCTCATGTACTACCTCAATCTGCATCTTCTGAAAATTCTCGCATAGCTCATCCTGACTTGTGGCTATCAACATGTTCACGGTATGGCTTTTCTGACTCAGAGCATCGGCCACCACGTTGGCCTTTCCGGGATGGTAATGGATTCCGACATTGTAATCCTTGATCAACTCTAACCATCTCCTTTGTCTCATATTCAGATCCGACTGGGTGAAGATGTACTTAAGACTCTTATGGTCCGTGTATACTTCACATCTGTCCCCGATCAAATAATGATGCCATAATTTCAAAGCATGCAGTACGGTAGCTAACTCTAGGTCATGCGTTGGATAATTCTCCTCATGCGGTCTCAACTGCCGTGACGCATATGCGACGACCTTTCCGTTCTGCATCAGCACACATCCAAGTCCTTGGCGCGATGCATCACAATAAATATCAAAGCTTTGATTGACGTCCGGTAGAACTAACACTGGGGCTGATGTCAATCGTTTCTTCAATTCTTGAAATCCTTTCTCACATTCCGGTGTCCAGTTGAACTTCTTCTCCTTTTTCAACAATTGCGTAAGAGGTCTCGCAATCGTCGAAAAGCCTTCAATGAAGCGGCGGTAGTAACCTGCCATTCCTAGGAAACTCCGAATCTGGGTCACCGTCTTCGGCTGTTCCCAATGTAACACAGCTTCTACCTTGCTTGGATCCACGGCAACTCCTTCTGCGGTCATTACATGTCCAAGAAACTCCACCTTGTCTTTCCAAAAATCACACTTACTGAACTTGGCGAAGAGTTGCTGTTCTCTCAACTTCTCCAAAACTCGCCTCAAATGTTCTGCGTGCTCTTCTCTTGATTTGGAGTAAACGAGAATGTCATCTATGAACACGACGACAAACTTATCCAAGTACTCCATGAAAACCTTATTCATCATATTCATGAAATAGGCTGGCGCATTCGTCAGACCGAAGGACATAACAGTAAACTCGTAATGTCCATATCTTGACGAGAATGCGGTCTTCGGAATATCCTCTGATCGAATCTTCAGCTGGTGATATCCCGACCTCAGATCAATCTTGGAGAAAACTCCAGCTCCTCTCAACTGGTCAAACAGATCAGCGATCCTGGGTAACGGATATTTGTTCTTCACGGTGACTTCATTGAGTGCACGATAGTCAATGCACATCCTGAAACTCCCATCCTTTTTCTTGACGAACAGAACTGGAGCTCCCCACGGCGACGAACTCGGTCTAATGAATCCTTTCTCCATCAACTCTTCAAGCTGTTTCTTCATCTCTACCAATTCTTCAGTTGACATCCGATAAGTTCTCTTTGCTATCGGTGCTGTACCAGGTACTAATTCTAACACAAACTCTATGTTTCTGTCTGGTGGCATACCTGGCAGATCTTCAGGAAAAACTTCAGGATACTCATTTACCACTGGCACATCTTCTATGCTGACTGCCTCTATGCTGTTGACCATCAACTGTCCATCTCTTACGGTGGTCGCTTGAAATTCCACTTTTCTTCCACACAAGCTCTCAACTGATATGACTCTTCGTCCACAGTCCAATATGGCCTTGTGCTTGGATAACCAGTCCATTCCCAAGATAACATCTAGGGTCTGGGTTCCCAATATAATAAGGTTCACTAAGAACTCTACCCCATCTATTAATATTCTCACCCCAGAACATCCTACTTGAGATCGGAGTTCTAACCCAGGCGTTTGAACTAAAAGCATGCATTTATGATTCACAATCTCCAAATAATTCTTAGAAACAAAATCTCGGGAAACGAATGAATGCGAAGCTCCAGAGTCAAACAAAACTGTTGCAGGTACTGAGTTGACAAGTATCTTACCCAGTATGACGTCCATGGCATTCTGAAGTGCATTTGCGATGACAAGGTTGACTCGGCCTCTCACTACGGTCTGGGGCGTGGCTCCTGGCTGTGCTACTCCGCGGTTTTCTCCTGGGGCAGGTGTCCTGGCTGGTGTGGAGCCCAAGTTGAAGCGAACTGGGGTCACTCCTGCTGTCTTCTTGGGGCAATTGTTGGAGAAGTGCCCTGGCTCATTACATGTATAGCAGCGTCTCACTACTCCCTGTTGACTGCTAGAAGCGGTGTTTCTGGCTGGAGCTGGTGTTTGATAATTCTAGTTGACGGGTCTCGGTGCTGGTGACGGTGTTCTTGCTATATTCTGCGGCTGGAATCTGAAAAACTGATTTGGCGCAACCCGCAGACGTTGCTGCATTCCCTGACGTGATCCCTGCTGTTGCATCCTGCGTTTCCGGTTCTCATCCAGTTCCTTGCGCTTGTCCTCAAGAATAAGCGCCTTGTTCACAAGCTCCTGGAAATCTGGAAAGGTGTGGGTGATCAGTCCCACATGCAGTCCTGAGTTAAGTCCCTTCATGAAACGAGACTATCTGGCCTTATCTGTTGCTACGTCTTCAGGTGGGTAGCTTGCAAGCTGTGTGAACTTTTTCAGATATTCTGACACTGGTTGATTACCTTGCTTCAGTGCCCTGAATTCCTCCTTCTTTAAGTCCATTATTCCTTCAGGCACGTGATACTGACAAAATGCGGCTGTAAACTCCTCCCATGTGATATCCTGTGGGTTCTCCCGCATGGCGCAGAAGTTCTCCCACCATTCAGCTGCAGTCCCTTCCAACTGATGAGAGGCGTAGAGCACCTTCTCATTTCCCATGCATTGGGCAATGTGTAACTTCCTTTCTATTGACCTTAGCTAATCGTCGCCTCCAGTAGTTGGCATTCCAGAGAATGTGGGTGGATGAGTCCTCATAAACTCGACAACTTCGCTCCCTGTCGGCTGTCACTGATTTGCTTGGTTAGCGGCGGCGGCTGGCGATGACCTTTGCATCTCTGCATCATAGTATGCATCACCGGAGTCTCAGGCAGCAAGAAAAGCTCCAAAGTTACGCATGTCAATCAAGCGGTGCTTCGGTTGGGGTGCAGTGCTCCATCATTGGGGTTCCCAGCTGGGCGAGAACCACTCCCGTTGCCTCCAAGGTTTCCGCGGGTGTTCACCATCTGTCGATTGCTCCAAGGTTTCAGAGATGAGAGGGAACAAGAATAGACAAGTAGTAGGGAAACTGATGCGGGGGAAGGTGTAACTCAAAATCCAACTTTTATTATTTAATTAATAATAACTTGGTATGGTTGCTCACAACGCCTAAGGGCCTTGCAACACATACTGCACACTCAGCAAGCAATGAAAATCCAAATCAACTAACACTGGAGTCTAACGCCTCTAAGGGTGACTCTTATTCTATAACGAGACTCGACGAAGGAGTCTCAACTTCAAAACCTACACTCACTCGTCGAGAAAACCTCCGCTGCCTCCTCAGGGCGGGTGCGGCGGCATAAGCGTGCCAATCGCCATGCCACCTGCTGCGCGTGGTTGGCGATCTTGGCGTCCTCCTCTGGCTCGGGATCTGGCATTCTTTGTGGGTGTGGCGCGAGTGCAGGTGGCACCTCTTCAGGTCCTCCTGCGGCTGCAGGGTGTCCAAGCGCAACCTTTGGATCGGGGCCCTGCCCGTACAGTGCGGTCTCCAGCTCAGCGATCCTTTCCGCAGCATGGGCGACGTACTCACGAGCATTATCTAGGTGCTTTTTCCCTTCCTCGACCTGCTCACGAGCCTTCATCAACTCCTGAACTGTGTCATCGATAAGCTCCTCCTAGGCGACGACGAATCTGGCTAAGTGTGTGACAGTAGCATCCTCCTCTTCTATCGGCTTCTGCTGCCTCGGCGTGGGTGGTGACGGAATACTGTGCCTTCCAGTTCCCTGGAGTAAGTGCGAGCGATCTGCTGCATTGCTCGACGCGACACCTCCGGGATTCCCATCTCAAAGGTAGACCTCCTGGCGGTGAAGTGAAAAGGGCGACTGAACTTCGTCTTCTCTCGGGCATACACCGTGATCTTGACATCCCATCCTATGACCAGTCCTGCCTGCACGAGTGCAGTCCCTCGGTAGAGCGGTCTCTCAAAACCTCCAAGAAACTGAAGCATACGCCACAACTCGGCAGCGTAGCCTCCCTCACGCTCGGCGTAGTTGTTCTTCATCATCATCTGTCAAAGACACTCACGTAAGAACGCAACGTTTTAAAATCAAAGTGGGAGACAAAAAGAACTCAGCAAGGGGTATGAACAAGAAAGAAAGGGGTAAGTCGAGAATTCATTCATTATCATGACAACTTTTTAACTTTAGAAAATAAGTTTTATCCTCACTACGACCAATCTAACTATGGGTGAGCCTACAGTCAGTATGGCTCTGATACCACCTTTGTCGGGACCCGAATTTGCAAATACGGACCCTCTGTGTATTCAGCACTAGTCCAAGATCACGCTAGTGCACACAGTCTCAACATTAGTAAATACCACAATCATACTCAACGAAATAATAAAGTACTTTAATTAGTTAACCAAACTGGTTGCTCGACCTTAAGGTCAAGTTACAAATATACGCCTCGCAGGGCGACAACTTATTAAAAGAGATAACAGCAGCGGCAAAATAAGATAACTTTGTGGCGCCATCCAGTATACCACAGGCAACTGACTGGGCTCGCTCCCTAGTTAGACGGCTCCTCCTGATACTCCTCCTCCAAAGCTGGCGTCGTGTCGGGACCCCGAATTTGCAAATCCGGACCCTCTGTGTATTCAGCACTAGTCCAGGAACGCGCTAGTGCACACAGTCTTTAACATCGGTAAATATCACAATCATACCAATCGATATTATCAAAGTACTTTATTTAAATAACCAAAGGGTTACTTGACCTTATGGCCGAGGTACAAATATATGCCTTGCAAGGCGAAACTTATTCAGAGAAAAATAATAGCAGCGGAAAATCAAATAAACTTCGTGGCGCCATCCAGTATACCACAGGCAACTGACTGGGCTCGCATCCCTAAGTAGATGGGTCCTCTTGGAAATCCTCCTCCGAAGCTGGCGTAGTCTCCTCTTCAACTGGTGTTGTGTTGAGGCAAGGGTGAGTACTTGGTACTCGACAAGTCATGCATGAGAATGCAAGCTAATATACTATATGCATGGCTTGGTACAAAGGAATAGCTCAAGGTATATTTGCGATGCTTGACTTTTGACAAGTAATAAAAGTAGATTCAGCGGTAGAAATAAGTAAAGCATAAATAACTTTTCAAGAAGTTTAACAAACATTTTTCCCCATCCTAAACCACATTTAAATCATCTTCATTATTAAACCAACCCAACTTTTCAAACAAACGTTATTTTTGAGAAAATCTAACCCTTGACTGTAATTCCTGAGCATAGTCCAGTACAGTGGACTCGGCTATTTAAATAGATTCTAAACTCTGCATAGGTGATGAACTTTACCAACAAGATACAGACAAACACCACAAAGGCGAGTTCAGTAACAAAGCCTTTGGAAGCCTCAAACAACACAGGTGGTCCTCTCCGGTTCGTGCTCTACACCATCCCTTCCCTTAGCCAAGGCGAAGTATGGGACCAACACACCGATTAGATGGGTATCGGCCACGACCACGATACGCTCCCCGCACAATCACACAAGCGGTGTAATCGACACCCTGAGGCTCCACAAGTGAGTCCTTAGCGACTTAGTCAACTAGGGCCGCCCCATTCCAGCCATGTGGTTGCAAGTATGACCCAGTTCAAAGGCTTGCAAGGTTAAGTCCTTAGAGTGACCAGGGCAAGACTACAGAAAAACCAAATCAACATCCCCAATGCCACAATGGCCCACTGATTACTCTTGCCACATGCCCGATCGAAATCTGCTTATCAAACCCAGTTGATTACCATGCACCACGTGCCATCAACATCACATGATACTTTTCCAAAATAGGTTCAATATATCATTAAGTCAATATTAACATTTGATTGTCCAAAATCATGTTATGAGCACGAGTGTGTCTAAGCAAAGATACTACAACGATCTAAACCCATGTTGGCAATTTAATAATGTCCAACTAGTAATCCACAACTAGGGTGACAAGGATCATGGCACATACTTAGATAATCAAGGTGTCATACGACAAATTGGTATTTATCTAACCCCCATGTTTAAACAAAGTATCTTTCTAATTGATCTAGCATGCAATGGTTTAAATCAAAATAGATTTGAAATAGGATCAACATGGTCAAAGCACAACTTGCCTTCAAAAAGTACTTGCTCTTGGTCTTGAGTTGGATCCTGAGTCAACACTTCTCCTTGAATCCTTGGCACTTCAACGTCTACTCGTAAAAGCGTGCAAATAGCAAATACCCAAATAAACAATAGGCAAAAACATCCCAAAACTCCAAATAAAATCCATAAACAGAGAGAACATAATTTTCTGGATTTTTAGAAACTGGAATCGCCAAATTTGGAGTTAAGACGTTAAAAGTTATGATTATTTAAAGTTTAAATAATCAATTAAATAATATTACAGAGAAAAACTTTAGTCTAAAAATTAAATAAAATTCATATTTAGGTAGATCTCAATTTTATACAAATTTAGAAATTTGAATCACTCAAATCGGAGTTGAAACGCAAAAGTTATAAGCGTTTGAAGTTTGAATCTAAATTTGAAATCATTATTCGAATTAATAAATCATTTTCTTTTTTCGTAAATTAATTATTGCGTCAGCATGGACACGTGGCCGCCTCTGATTGGTCGGCTGACGTCAGCCGGTCCATGGACGTGGTCCACGCTCGGCTCGGGTCCACCGTGGACTCGGTCCACGACTCCACGTGAGACTGACATGTGGGCCCACTCGGGTGACGTCATCGCTGACGTCAGCGGGGCTCACCGCAGTCTGACATGTGGGACCCACTGTGACGCGTCATGGGTGACGCGTCGGCGCTCGGCTGGGACAGCCGGCGTGACATCGCGGCCCTTCGACACGCGGGCCCGCGTGTCGGCGTCCTGCGCGTGCGTGGGCCAGCGCCGACCGCGTCGGTCAACTTCCCGACACGTGGCGCAATCACGGCCGTTGGTTTGAAAATCAACGGCGCGGATTAGATCCGGTGTTGACGCGTTTGGGTTAACGCGATTGATTTGGACCGTTGGATCTAGATCCGATGGTCGAGATTAGATCTGGAAATCGTAACGCCAATCTCACCGTCGCGATGGCGTGGCGTGATCTCGGCGTTGGATCTTGATCGGACGGCCGAGAGAGCTTCGCGGTCCGGCGATGGCTTGCGGCGGCGCTCGCTCACCTAGCCGAGGACGACGACCTTGCCGACGGCGTTTCGGGCGCGCTTCCGGCGAAGTAGAAGATCCTCGGTGCGTCGTCGCGGTGAGTCCGGATCTGGGGTCAACGGCGGCAGAGGACGACTGACGGCGCGACAACGCAGTGAAAACCGCGGCGAGCGTTACGGCAACTCCGGCGAGCGATTGCGGTGAACGGCGGCGGCTCCGCGGCGTTGTTCTAGGTCTGGTGCGCTGAAGTCTAGGTTACGGCCGTGGTGGCGGCGCATTAAATAGCGACCTCGGCGTCAGGTAAACGCCACGGAGACCGAGGTCGACACCGGCGACGAGTCCGGCCGCACGAGAGGGTGGCGTGGCACGCGCAGGCCGTTGGATCTCGATCCAACGGTCGCGAAGTTTGGGTCCGGTCGGACTCGGCGAGCTGGTGGCTCGGTCGGGCTCGGTGGCGTGGCTCAATCGTGGCCGTTGGATCAAGATCCAGCGGCCACGCTGATTAAGGCTCGGCCGAGTGGAGTTCGATCGAGTCACGTGGCTCGGTCGGACTCGAACTCGAGTCTGACTCGGGCTCGATCGGATGAACGATGAATCGACTTCGGTTTGGATTTCAATGATTTAATATTTAAAATAATTCCCGATAATTCATTTAATTCATTAAAAATAGCAAATGACTCGGAAAAATTCGGAAAAATTCTGGAAAATACTTTGGATCATTTTGGACTCAAATAAAATATTTCCAACAAAATTTTATTTGCAAAATTAATTTCTTCAATTATTTCAAAATGGAATAAATTCAAATAAATTCCAAATAAATCCAAATAAATTCCAGAAAATTCCAAAAATTCACCAAAGTGCCAAACCACACATGAATTTAAGAAAAGCAAAATTTTGGGGTGTCACACGTCGCCTCTTCTTCAACTGATGTTGTTTTGTGGCAAGGGTGAGTACTTGGTACTCAGCGTCACACATGAGCTAACTCCCTGCGCTCAGGGGCTAGACTAGTCGGGCAGAGTGTTTAATAAAAGGAAGGAAGAACCACTCGGACTAACGAAAATCAAAGAGTAAGAGGGGTAAAAAAGGCTAATTTACAGACACAAAGGTAGTAGAACTTTTCATGTTCAGATACTACTTAATCCCATATGTTCATGTTGCAGGAAGTGGAGCCATATTTCGCCTTGAGCGGGAACGACGTTTCAACTCCTGTAAAAGTTCAGACCCAGATTTAGGTTTCGAGGGTATGCACCTAATGGGCGTACCTGTTGTGCTCCGCGCCAGCTGGGCTCAAGTACCACTCGGATAAACCTGATTTGGGCAAGGGCACACCCCACGATGGGCCGACTGCCAGTTACTGTTTTCAAACAGAAGCTGGGTGTCTACCAGACGAAAAATCAAAAGTTCCTCTTGCGATATGCCTCACGCTAGGCCTATTGCTGGTCACCGCATGACAGGATCGGGTATTACAGAATGGTTAAAGGTTCTAAAGGTATACGCCTAAAAGGCATGCTGGCTGAGCTCCGCACCAGCTTGGTTCATACCATTCGGGTAAAGCCTATCTAGGATAAGGCGCGCCTCATGCTAGGCCTTTCCCGGTTACCGTTTTTAACGGGACACTGGGTGCTAACATCCAAAGCTCCTTCGATATGCCTCATGTCAGGCCAATAGCTGGTTATCGCAAGTCGGAATCAGGTATCGTGAGAAGTCAAGTCCGAAGGGTATGCTCCATGAGGGTCGAAAGCTGTGCACCGCAATAGACGGGTACAGATACCACTCTGTAAATCTTTTCCAGGTATAAGGTATGCTCCAAGCTGGGCCAACTGCCAGTTTTCAACCAAGTTGAGCTGGGTACCTGTGGGGACCCGTCCGTGGGATTCCATTGATTCACTCCATTGCACAACACAGCTCGAGTAAATCAAGGGAGTCTCGAGCGGCCCGCATATATGCCAGTGTTGGTCCCAAGAAAGTTCACCAACACACGCGACAATGCATGACAGTTCGTATCACAACACATACACAATTAACGGAAGCATAAGCATATTCACATACAAAAGCAGGACTGCTGTCCAAAACGATATATTTAAAGTTATTACATAAACTAGCAGCGGAAACATAACATAGACAACAAAAGAGTCCAGCGTAGTGTGCCATAGACCCTCAGGCAACTTACTGGAGGTAAGTACGTGCCCCTAAGCGTTATCATCATCGAAATCTGCCCGGTGAAAGTCTCCGGGTAGTGCCTCATCCTCACCTGCAGCAAGTGGACAATCCGTTTGAGTACAAATAGTGTACTCGCACAATAATATAAGTTGTATGCTGAGTTCTAGCTACAGGTGGTGGCTTCATCACAAGAAAGGCACAAGGTTAATTTCAGCATAAAGCGATATTTGGGGTGAAAACATAGACACGTATAGATTGAAACTGCTATTTGATAAACATTTACAAGTCTAATACATAGTATAAGATCATCATAAACATCTTCATCTCATGCCTTCAAGCATTCTCCGAACCATGAGTCCAACGCTCATGTTCGCTTACCCCCACGGATACTCCAATATCCGTGAAGTTCCTTCCACGAGTACTCCAATACTCGTGAAGTTCTCCTCATGTGTACTCCAATACTCATGAGACTTGGTTTCCCAAACCATCCATTCTTACCCGGTCCTTAACACTCGCCCAGTGATTGACAACTTAAGTGATCGTCCTTAACCATGGACGCGGCTATTCGAATAGTTTATACTCTGCAGAGGTACGACTTTACCCACACGACACGCCACACTCGTAAGCCAAGCTATAAGCACAATTCCTTTGATGTGCCAGCCGAGGTGAACGTGACAAAACCTTCTTCCAGTATGCATGGTAGTGTATTTAAACCACCCGGGTGACTGTGACCCTTGATCCCGCGTGCTCAGTGCTCTGTGTATGTGGATCAAGGAGTACACCCGTTATTGAACATCCCAAACTCCACAAAGTTCGAGGGATTTCGAAGGATATTCTCGACACTCCACAAAGTTCGAGGAAATCCCGTGGACATTCCTTGACACTCTCCAAAGCTCAAGGGATTCCGAGTGCACTTGGTTTAAATGCCCTAGTCATACACAAGTACTTGGCTAAGCCGGTCCCATAAACGGCATGTGGTTCGCACGATAGTTACCCAAAGAGACGTCACCAGGATTTGATCCTTAAGATCCTTATCCAATATTACTACACAATATCCACAATTGAACTATCATCATCATAATCATCTCGATCATTGCGACCGATGGACTAAGTCCATCTATCACGTTTTCTAAAGGTGTTCTAAGCATGGCTAAGCAGATCGTACGAACCCATACGTAATAATTAAACCAACCACCTAGGGCGACAATGGTATACGAAAGGAATATGGTAAGAGGATAACATATCAACAAGGTAATAACTAAGCATTCTACCCCAACATAGGTATAATTGAAAGTAGGCATGCAATTTGTAAAATAACTTCAAAGCATAATTGCAAATAATAGGAGCAATCATGTTCAAGGTGTAAAGTAGTGCCTTGCTGCTCGCTCTTGACGTCGTAGGCGTAGTCGTACTCCGGATTGTCCTCCTAAGCGTCGACACCTAACGAGAAATTCAATTCCAAAGGAACACCAATCAAGAAACCAACAATAAACAACACGAGAACATGCACAATCATGCATGAAATGCACCATGATCATACCCCTAATCTTAGCATGCACACGAGAAGCATCTTATCCATTAATGTCCGGAGTATCCGGGTTTTAACCCGGAGTATCTGGGTTGATCTTCTCGGTACCCTAGTGCTGACTAACCCGAAGTATCCGGGTTATCCGGACAATTCGAGTTAAAAATCCGGAGTGTCCGGGTTGGGTCTCTCTGTTTTAATTTCACTCTTCGCCTAACCTATCCGAAGTGTCCGGACATGACCCGGAGTGTCCAGGTTGGCGCTCTCGGTTTTTCCCTTGGTATTGACGAATCCGGAGTATCCGGATTTAATCCCCGGAGTCTCCGGGTTGGCTGTTCTATCCGAAAATGGCCATTCAACTATGGGCTCCTACACTTCAAAAACACTAACTTGGGTGTGACCTTACCACTATAGGGTTGTTCTTGCACTTGGTGGGAAGTCGGTTCGTCGAAAGGAGGAAGAATGGCGTCGAGGTTGTGATCTTCGTTGGCTCTCCCGGTATCAACTCCTTCTCCGTGCTTGAGGAAGCAATGCCTCCACTTCTTGTGCTTGTAGTAGCTTCTACTCCTCCCCTTCAAGCTTCAAACTTAACATGCACACCCCGATTCTCAACTTGGAGATAATTTCAAGAAGAGGAATGGAATGAGCTCAATGCCACCAAAATTTCAGAAAATGGATGAGTAAAGAGTAGATTGGAACTCACCCAATACTTGGTGCATCAACAATCCATTTGGATGGAATTGAAGCTCTTAATGAGGAGAATCCAATGGCATAACATGCACAAGCTCACACTCAAAATGTGGATGGATTTGAGGAGGTGAAATAGGGAGGGTGGAGGTGTTCTTGCTCTCCTTGGCAGAATTTTCAGGTTGGGGGAAAGAATTGAGTGGGTAGGAAGGAGAAAAGAGGTGTGGGGTGTTTATATACTTGCCCACTTCATAACTTACATGTAGGGCAAGGTCCCACATGTCATAGGAAGGTAATAAAGTGGGTATGTAGTAGGTAAGGTGAGAAAAAGTAGATGAGGTGTGAGGAATTTTCTTCTCTCACTTACAATTGGGTCCACTTGTCATTGACTATGGGTGAAATGAAGCATGGTATAAGTAAGTAGCAATTTCTTTAGGTGTCATGAACATTACAAATCAATATTCATCTGGCTAAAATGATGCTAGCATTTATAAAGTCTTGATTAAATGTTAATCATGCCTCTAATACGAATGATACGAGCATGCCATGCACAATATGACTCGTGATTAAATTTTGGGCTGTTACAGTACCACTCAGGTAATTCAATGAGGGGCTTTAGAGTTCTTCACAGTCTCCTTGCATGCAATGGAGCACTCGGCATCAAATGTTAATACCTGTCAAATGCAGCAGCAACAAACTGGGAGCACTCGGCAGTAGAGCATGACTCGGCAAAAGGCAACCAGAGCAACAGCAACTCGACTGTAAAGCACTCGGGGGCTACTGTGGAATATACAGTCCCCGGGTATCCGGAAGAAAAGGAAGAGATAGAGTTCCATATCGATAAGGAAAGTACGATTGTAATCCCGTAGTACTCGGCATGACCGGATATGGGAACCAACCTTATAACTGACTAGGATTGCCTCCTTGTATCAGACTAGGACTCCTCCATGTAACCCAGCCCCCCTGATTATATAAAGGGGGCGGGAGCCTTAGACGAGGCAACCAACCACGGGATATCTCATCCAATCTCGTGATCTACACCCATCAATGCATACCACCGAACATAGGACGTAAGGTATTACCTCTCCTTGAGGGCCTGAACCAGTATAAATCCTTGTCTTGTGTTACCATCGAGCTTCGGATCCAGCGCCTTGCCCCACAAATTCACACCCCTAATATTATTGCCGATACCAAACGTCGACACTGGCGCAGGACGAACAGCCACCCGTGAGGAAGATGGCTGGGGCGGCTTCATCTTAGCCCCTGAGGAGGAACCCTATCCCCCCTTGAACTTCTTGAAGGTGGGTCACTGAGAAGACCCACCTCCTCCACCAAATGTCCTCTTCTGGCCCCCGCCCGGGGCCGCTAGAATCCTTAAACCTCCAGGGTTTTGCTTATCCCTGGAGAGCTCCAACTCGAGCTCCATGCCCTTTGCCTGCTCCACCACGGAGCAGAAGTCACGAGGGACAGTCTCCCCCATGATAACCCGGAACTCCTGATTGAGGCCCCTACGAAACCTCCTCGCCTTCTCCCTGTCATCCACTGCCACAGCCGGCACAAAGCGCACTACATTATTAAACTCCACTTCATACTCTACCATCGACTTCTTCCCCTACCATCGATTTAATTTGAATTTATTCTCTTTTGAGATAATTAAATAATTAAACTTTTTAAATAAAATTTTGTTGGAAATATTTTAATTGAGTCCAAAATGTCGCAAAGTATTTTCCAGAATTTTTCTGGAATTTTTCTAATTATTGTGCTATTTTTTTTGAATTACTTGAATTATTTTTAAAATATTAAATCGCTGGAAAACCTAACGGGTTTTCACTATTCATTCGACCCGGGTCAGACTCGAGTCTTACTCGAGTCCGACCAAGCCGGCCGAACCACGTTCGAGTCCAACCCGGACCCAAAACCCTAACCGTGTGGACTGTTGGATCATGATCTAACGGCCGCTTTAACGCCACGTCGCCCGCGAGCCACCCAGTGGGTTGCACTACACCAGATCGAATCTAGGACGTCGATCGCGCCACGTGGATGGCTGTCCGTCGTCGTCTCCAGCCCGGGTTCCTCGCTGATTCAGTTCGCCGCCGTCGCCATCTCGGACACGGATTCCAGGGCTATTTAACGCGTGAACCCACCCCCGAGGTTCGCCTTTCCGCGCTGAGCTCGTTGCCCTAGATCCCCTAGCCCTAGCCGCTGCCAAGCCGTGCCGATTGCTCGCCGAAGTTTAGAACAGCCGCCGCAAGTCTTCCTCATTTCCGTGCACGTCCGGCCGTTTTCCATTGCGTCAAGCACAGATCTGGGATCCCCGTGACGAGGTGAATCTGGGCTCATCACTCTCTTCGTCGGAGACGCACCGAAACTCCGCGCCGCTGGTCACCTTCCTCGACTCCGGTCTGCTCATACCGCCACACCGCCATCGACGCCCGCGAAGCTTCTCCACCGTCCGATCGTGATACAACCGTCCTGGTGAGTCCACGTTGCCCTGACCCACATAGAGAACCAAATTAGATCTAAATTGTTAGATCTAGATCCTAGCATCCATATGCGTCCACGTCACCCTGTGCAAAACTCCGTTTCACGATTTGGAATCGATAGCCACCGTCGGATCTAGATCCAACGCACGGGATTAAGCCACGTAGCCTTCCCCGCACCGTGCTAGGATTAGAGCTCAGCCGTTCGATCGTGATCGAACGGTGTACAATGAGCCATGTGTCGCCGCCCGGGTCAAGCCACGTCACCCCCAGCGACGCGGTACACCAGATCCAATCCTAACTGTCTAATTCGAATCATACGGTCCAGATCGACCACGTTAAATCCAAACGTGCGAGACCCAGATCCAATATGGACCGTTGATTTTCAAATCAATGGCCCGGATCAAGCCATGTGGCCGGGAGCCGAACAGTCGCAGTCCACGCGGGCGACGCCCGATTGCCGCTGATGTCACGCGTGACGTCAGCGTTGGGCCCGCGTGTTAGCGGCTCAGCCCACCATGCGGTGACGTCATCCGTGATGTCATGCTGACATCACGGTGGGGCCCATGTGTCAGTCCGTTCAGCCGAGCATGCTGACATCAGCAGCTGACGTCATTCGAGTGGGACCCGCGTGTCAGTGACACTGTTCCCGTGGAGCGAGTCCACGGGGGACCAAGCCCTAGCTGTGGACCGAGTCCATGGACCAGATGATGCAATCCTGACGTCATAATTCGATTTTTCTTTAGAAAAATAATTCGGTGGAAATCCAATTTCACCGCTGACGCAATGCTGACGTCACAATCGGATTTTTCAATAGAAAAATAAATGAATTAATTCAGTTTATTCCTTTATTTGATTTTTCAAACTTCAAACAACTATAACTTTTGCGTTTTAACTCCGATTTTGACGATTCAAATTTCTACAAATTTTTAAAATTGTGCTCTTTCTGTTTATGAATTTTATTTGAATTTTTGGACATTTTTGTCTACTATTTAATTATTTATTGTTATTTACGCACATTACGGATAGACGTTGAGGTGCCCGAAGGCTTTGAATGTGAAGTTTTAACCCAGGAACCAGCTCAAGATATTGACCAAGTACTTTTTGAAGGCAAGTTATGCTTTGACCATATTGATCCCACTTTTGAAATTATGTTTATTTAAATTATTGCATGCTAGTTTATTTAAAATGCTTTTTAATAATTCCGAGAATAGTTATGTATCCCACTTGGTCATGCCACCTTGTCAATGATAATTGTATGCCATGAATCCTTTGTCACCCTAGATTATGGATTAGTAGTTGGATATTAATAATTTGCCAACATGGGTTAATTAGCTCGTAGGTAGTGTGCTTAGTTATGCCACGTAGATTTGCCATGATTTTGGATATTAAAGTTAAGATTGACTTAATGAGATATAGAACATGTTTTCGAGAATGTGACACGTGTTGTTGAGTTTGATGATGACACGAGGTGCATGGTAAAGAACTGGGGTGATAAAAATGCTTTAGACTAGGGCAAGTGGCAAGATTGATCTGGTGGGCCATGATTGTTACCGGGAAAGTAATTTTGGTTTTTGTGTAGTCTTGCCTTGGTCAACCTAAGGATTTAACCTTGCAAGCCTTTGAATTGAGTCATTCATACAACCACAAGTCTGGAGTGGGACAGACCTAGCTGATTAATTTGTTGATTCTAAACTTCGGTACTATTGTGGTGGTGTGAGGCCCTGGTAGTGGTAACCATTCCTCGCACGGGTAGCTCACATGGCTCAAGAGGGGGGCCCTGGATGTGGAAACCAGTCCCACCAGTGTTGAACCCTCATCGAGTAGTACTTGGTTTAGATAGGCATTGGAAAGGTTTTGCTACGGACACTCGCCTTTGTGGTGTTTGACTGTATCTTGTGGGTAAAGTGTATAACCTCTGCAGAGTGTAAAATCTATTCGATTAGCCGTGTCCGCTGCATTGGACATTACTCGGGGATTACAGTCAAGGGTTAGACTTTCATGAAAATAATTTGGACTTCGGAAAATCGTTGGGTTGTGATTGAGAATTGGACGTAGGATGTGAAATGCTTTATTTGTGAAATTATTGTGAAAGTTATTATCTTTATCATTGTTTTACCGCTTTGCAATCTACTACTGTATTTACATATGCTGCTTTATTGCAAATGAACCTGCTAGCTAGCCTATCCTTGTAATAAGCCATGCATGCAAAATATTAGCTTGCATTCTGTGCATGACTTGCTGAGTACCAAGTACTCACCCCTTGCAAAACACAACATCAGTTGAAGAGGAAGCGACGCCAGCTTTGGAGGAGGAGTTTCAGGAGGAGCCGTCTAGTTAGGGAGCGAGCCTAGTCAGTTGCCTGTAGTATACTGGATGGCGCCACGAAGTTATATTATTTTCCCGCTGCTGTTATCTCTTATAATAAGTTTTCGCCCTGTGAGGCGTACTCTTGTAACTTGACCATAAGGTCGAGCAACCAGTTTGAATATTTTAAATAAAGTACTTTATTATTTCATGGAGTATGATTGTGTGCACTAGCGTGATCCTGGACTAGTGCTGAATACACAGAGGGTCCGGATTTGCAAATTCGGGTCCCAACAGTGCGGCTAGGTGGGAGGTGGGAACTGGAAGGTGGGAGGTCCGAGCGGCCGGACAGCGGAGTCGTCCGACGGTGGTGTCGGAGGTGGTGGTCGTGTACTGCTCCCGACCCCTTGCTGTCGTCAGCTCGTCGACCGCGAGGGTGCACCACAAGCATCGGTCCTCTGCCGGCAAGAACAGGCCCGTGCTATCCTCCTCACCTTCATGGACAATCGCTTGAGGAACCCCGTCAACTCCTCCTGGGAGACCTCCGAACCACCGCCCAAATGCCCTACCATGGACTGCACGTCCTCGTCAATCTCTGTAGCCATGTCACCCTGAAAGTGTTAACATGCGGTGAGATATTTGTATACTTGCATTCCAATAAAAATCTAGGTATAGTTTGTAGTGAACATACCGCGATGTGGATCGCCGATGCAACCCACGTGCCATATGTGTCGTAGGATGTAGCTAGAAGGATATCGTGTTGGTCATCAGCGGGCAAAAGGCGTACCCGTGTAAGTCCAAGGTACACGGGTACGCCTTTTGCCCGCTGATGTTTGGTGGGTCAATCCCCGGTAAGTGCTGTAAACGTTGCGGTGCCTCCCAACTACTCCCCCCAGCTTGCCTCTCTTCGTCACGTATCTACTTGGTAGTGAGCTCATCAAGCTTCTCCCAGATGGCAACAAACTTTCTGTGCTAATTTTGCTTGCACAACCTCTTGAACAGGTTCATGAGCCTCTTACTCTTGAAATATTTGAATAGGTTTGCCCCCCATGTGTCGCATGCACCACCGGTTCTGCAAATCCAGCCATGGAAATGGCTCTTCCACATCTTCCTGCATCTTCTTTATTGATTTCATCATCCCAGCATGGCGGTGATGTATTATGCACACATTGGGCCTATCTTTCACAACACCGATCTTCAGTCTCCTGAAGAACCACAGCCAACTCTCATAATTTTCACCCTCCACAAAAGCAACGGCTATCAGAAGTATTTGGTTGTTTCTGTCCACACCGATAGCCGTCAGGATTTGACCCTTGTACTTACCGGTGAGGAAAGTCCGGTCCACACACACAACCGGATGGCAATGCCTAAAAGCCTCCACACATGGCCCAAGTGATAAGAAAGCACGCTCCGTGACCAGGAAGCGGGGGGGGGGGGGGTTCTGAGATTCCCTTTCGTGTACAACAGTATATGTCCCGGGGTTTCTCTCCTTCAGGGCCTGTAGTAGTCGGGGAAGGTTGTCATAAGATGCCTCGAAGGTCCCGAAGCGCTTCTCCAATGCCTTCTGCTTCGCCTTCCAGGCTTTAGCATAGCTGATTTGGTATTTATATCTGTTCTTCATGGCAAGAACTATGTGTTGTGCCTTCATGTCAACCTTCTCGACAATCTCTCTGTACATCACGTTCGCGATGAAAGAGGATGTGAGGTTACGATGTCTCGATGTTACATTGCTAAGAACACAAGTGTGTTGCACCACCTTCGTGACAACCCATTTCATCTCGTACTTGGGCTTGTGGGCATGAACCCGCCAGCCACATTCAGCATTTTCACACTTCACCGTGTAACAGTCTTTACTGGATTTGACCACTCTCGCCGGCCGCTGCAAGCTCATCTCCCATACCCTTATAGCATCCTGCAAAGCAGACTTCTCCGCGTACATTGCGTGCACGTGTACCTCATTTGGTCGGTACTCACATGTCGAGTCATGAGCATCGTCCATTGCTAGGGCTCCCACTTCACCCCTATTCCAAGCATCAGGCACCTCTGTGGACGTATTTGCATCATCGTCCGACAAAGATTCATCATGTTCCTCCATGGCCAGTGCCTCTTCTTCCTCCGCCGTTCGCTGATCGTCCTACTCCATCACATCGTCTAACCCCTCCAACTCCTCCCCTTCATCTGCTTGTCCCATCGGTGCAGCACATGACCGAACATTGTCATGAACTTTCACCACAGTTTCTGCCTGCACCATGATGGAGTTTCATCACTAGGCAGGTTAGTTTTGATCGTCGCCTACACAAAGAGGATGAAACCCCAACCATGCCGCCTTGATGCATTGATGTAGTTCCTCCAAGACTGAGACCGCTCCAACGGTCTCAGTTCCCATACTGATTCTTGTTACCTCTCGGCCACAAGCATTTGACGCTGACATCAAACTCCGCAGGATTCAATGAAAGACCATCACAAAGCCACCCACACAGATTTTCAAAATTTATGTCCTCCGGATTCTGATGGTATAAAACACGGTGCTGAAAACCATTCAAATCAACCCCATATGGGCCCTCCCGAATTTCTCCTTCACCGTAATGCACTCTGAATGCAGCCATAACAGACATACCTACTGGAATACAAAAATAATATTGTATAATATATGCAAGGAATTATATAAATACGCAAAACAAAATTACTCAGTTCCTACATTTTTTGAGCTACCCTAGTATTTTTCTGAGACTATCTATGTTTTTTCTAACTACAAATCAATTATACACACAAAAAATAATTATATAACTACATTAAACAAAATTAATAGGCGACTACGAGAGGAATTATATAATTACGCAAAGCAAAATTACTCAGTTGCTACATTTTTTGAGCTACCCTAGTATTTTTCTGAGACTATCTATGTTTTTCCTAACTACAAATCAATTATACTCACAAAAAATAATTATATAACTACATTAAACAAAATTAATCGGCGACTACGTGAGGAATTATATAATTACGCAAAACAAAATTACTCAGTTGCTACATTTTTTTAGCTACCCTAGTATTTTTCTGAGACTATGTTTTTTGTAACTGCAAATCAATTTTACTCACAAAAAATAATTACATAACTACATAAAACAAAATGAATCGGCGACTACGTAAGGAATTATATAAATATGAAAAAGAAATTTACTCAGTTGCTACATTTTTTGAGCTACCATACTATTTTTCTGAGACTAACTATGTTTTTTGTAACTACAAATCAATTCTACTCATAAAAAATAATTACGTAAATACATAAAAAAAAATTAATCGGCGACTACGGAAAATTACTCGGTTGCTACATTTTCCGTGCTACCCTAGTATTTTTTGCTACATTTTCCTTGCTACCCTAGTATTTTCCTGAGACTATCTATATTTTTTCTAACTACAAATAAATTATACTCACAAGAAATAATTATCTAACTACATAAACCAAAATTAATCGGTGACTACTTTTTTTTTGAACTACCCTAATATTTTTCCGACACTAACTATATTTTTTCTAACTAGATATCAATTATGCTGAGGAAAAATTATTTATAGAAATTACTAACCGATGAACGACGAACGAAGAATGCACAGATCTGGGCTAATAAACTCTCTCTTTTTTCTCCTCTCCTTTTTTTCTTTCTCTTTTTTCTCTCTTTTCTTTTTCCTCTCTTTCTCCTCTTCTTCTTCCTCTCTTTTTCCTCTTCTTTTCTTCTTCTTCTTCTTTCTCTTCTCTTCTTCTTTCTTTCTCTTTTTTCCTTCTTCTGCCCGGCGCTGCGCGACCCCACGGGCAAATGACCTTTCTGCCCCCAACGCCGTCGCCTGGCGATGCGCGACCGCCATGTGGCAGCGTGCCCTTCAGTCCCGCCACCGTGGCGTAACTGGCCGCTCGGTCGCTGCCACGTGGCGCGACGGACCCAGATCGCTGCCACGTGGCGCGATAGGAAGACATTTCTGTAATTTTTTTAGTGTTATATTTATGAATTTTCCGATTGAGAAATGATTATTTGAAATAAAATTCGAGCGTAGGTGACGTGCGGCTTTTTTGCTTCCAGCGACAGCGACGCATGAAAGGAAATAAAGAAAGCAAAAGAAAAAAAAAGAGGTAAGGAGAAATAAAAACCTCGAGATTATTCGAGGATTGTGTTTTAATGTAAATGAATGTTTGTATGTGTTCTGTATTTTTAATTTGAGAAATAAATAACTATGGATTTTAATATACTAGTTTTTGTTCTTCATGTTTTTGTACAATTGATTTCTTGTTTACTTGTTTAATCTTATTTTCGTTCATGGTCTTAGATCTATTATCCTAGATTGGTTCTGTCATTTTAATCATTATTTTATAAATTTAGAGAATTAATTAAAATATAAAAAATTAGGTTTACATATTTGTTTGCATCAATTTACTCTTCCCTTAGTGCGCTGGATCCTTCGTAGTACTATAGTCAATCTTCAAATAAAAACTAGAATTTGTAGTGCTATTTGAATGCGCTGGACACCAGAGGAACCAGCAAACCGCCATGGCTTCCGTTGACTACAATAGGATGACTGCTTCTCCATGTAAAGCGATAAGACATTCCTCGCTATTCCCCTCTCACACACACAAACACCGAGAGAAACAAACGCGAAGAAAGACTCGTGGATGGAGATGCTTGTGTCTGCAATTGCAGGTGACCTAGTTAATCGATTAATATCCTTCTTGATCAACAAGTACGAGAGTCAAGACAATCTAGAGAAGAAGATGGAGAGGCTGCAACATCTCCTGCTTAGAGTCCACATGATCGTCGAAGAGGCTGAGGGGCGGCACATCACCAACTCCAAGATGCTACTGCAGCTCAAGAAGATTTTGGGGGCTATGTACCACGGATACCATGTCCTGGACACCATCAAGTATAGGAACCTTTGCAGCTCAAGGGTTGAAGAGGAGGTTGGTAGCTCCAATACCTTGTCAATTACCCATCCTACTAATCGCTTTCATGCCGCACAGAGCGCTTCCAGTAATCATGAGCTTGAAAATACATTGGATAATTTAGAAACCATTGTTTCCAACATGGCAGAGTTTGTGCTTCTTCTAGGCGGATGCGAACGCATGTTTCGTCGCCCCTATGACACGTACCTCTACATTGAAAACTCCATGTTTGGCCGTCACATAGAAAAGCAGCAAGTCATCAATGTCCTGCTGCAAGATAATCTTCCTCATTTCGCTCCAACTGTTCTCCCAATCATTGGCACCCGTAGAGTCGGTAAGAAAACTCTAGTGGCGCATGTGTGCAACATTGAGAATGTCCGGTCACACTTCAGTTCAATCTTGCACTTGAATGGAGAAAACATTGGGAAAAAGGAGCATGAAACTTTCATTCCAGGGAGGACTTTGGTGGTGATTGAATTTACTTCAGATATGGACGACGAGGATTGGCAAAAGTTTTATTCATCAGCCACACGTATGGGCAGAGGAAGGAAGATCATAATCATAAGTCGGATTGAGAAGCTAACAAGGTTCGGAACAGTAAGGCCGATTCGCTTAAACAGCTTGCCGCTTGAGGAGTACAGCTACCTCTTCAAGGCTCTCGCATTTGGAAGCACAAACCCGGAGGAGCACCCTCGGTTAGTATCAATAGCAAATGACCTAGCAGTGTTGTTAGGAGGGTCACTCGTGACGGCAAATGCGTATGCCGATGTCTTCAGAAAGAATCAAAATGTAAACCTTTGGCTCCACATCTTTAACAAATACAGAAATGTGGTAGAGAATAACTTTTCGATGTTCGCCGAACATCCAAAGATTCTTATGGAGAAAGATCACCAGATAGATATAACCAAAGTTGCATCATCGTCCATTCGACTTCGCCTCATGCCTCCTCATAGCGAAGACGATGATTTGAAGAGAGTTTTGCCCAAGGTGATGTTTGGGGACCTGATTGCTGACTCTGCTGCTCTACCGAAGGAGGAGTTTGAGTTTGTCGCGTGGGAATCACGGATACGACCTTACAAAAGGTTGGTCAACCTTGCTACGTACTGTGAAGAGGAGAATATCTCTCAGCATGATGAGCATACAACCTTACCTAGCAAGAAGCGCAAGAGATTAGATAAGTAACATGGTATCAAACTATCAACCTCAACAGTGTAAGAAAGTCAACCTCCATGTCATCTCTGCTTGCAATGTATTCAATCAAAGTAGCCTTCTATCGGTCATCACAGAAAAGTCAAAGGCAATGAATGAGCTCTTGTAATTTTGTACTCGTTAATGAAAGGGAACAGTTTTCTTTGAAGTTGAAATTTTGTTACATGTGTAAGGAAGACTGCTTTCTAACTTGCGTGGTTTTATCCAAACTATCCAATCATCGATTTATTCTGATAAATGATAATACAAGTATATAATTAATCCCTGGATATTTACTGCTTTACGAATCTATTTGCGAATCCGATAAAGTTGTGAACTTAGCATTCAAAAGGATCCAAATAACTTTCTTCGAATTACATGCTGAAACACAGTTGTAGAACAAAACGGCAAAACCTGACTCAAAATTGTCATTACAGAACATAATTTCAGATAAGGCCACGCCACAACACATCGCCCTAAAATGTTTCTGTTGATTTTATATCATGTGTTTCATCTTCATTACAATCACACAACTCAACCATATTGAAGATATAAAAGAATCCCTCATTAGTGATCCCACAGAGATGAACAATCAAAAAGCTGCACCTTGACAACAATCACACGTTGCAAGAAAGGTAACACAAACTGGGATTCAAAAGCACAGGCAGCATGTGCTTTGCAAATTGCAGGTGGTAATGCACATGAACACATGGATCATATATTGATGTCTGCTCGGCTTGTTCTACCACTGCTTGCATCAGGAATTGCTGATGAGTAGAACCTGTGATATCTGTAGTTCTCTGAGGAAGAAGACATTGGTTACTGCGTATTGAGTTGCATGCACTAAGGCCCCGTTTGGTACGGTTCCAGATTCTAGTAGAAACGGAAACGGTTCCAGATTCGTGGTAGAAACGTTTCAAGTGGAATCAGAATCACTTTCTGCAAACCGTTTGGTACGGTTCCAGATTCTAGTAGAAACTAGTGAAACGGGGTTGAGGGTGATTCAGCCACAGCGTGGAAAAAGAAGAAACGTTCCGAGGCGAATTGTTTCGAGTTTTAGCCCGTTTGGCTGGGTTTCTCCTAGATTCTAGTAGAAACAGCTCGGTTCCAAGTTGCCAAACGGGGCCTAACCAGTTCACCTAAAAGCTTAAGCTGATAAGAAAAGACAAACAATTCACTTATACTTGGACACTGAGGATAGGGAGTGGGGGGTTGAGTTAGGTTCCGCTGTGTAGGCAATGAGGCAACCCCATTGTATTTGTAATTGCAAACCGTTAAGAAATAAATGTGTCAACAATGTCCTGCAAAAGTAACTAATAATGAAATGATTGTTATTGTTTCTCTCATATTTCCTGTTGGCATCAAGAATATTAGTATATTACTCTCTTTAAAGCGGAAGAGATCCCCGAGCAGAGGGAGCGCCACCTCACCATTGCTCGGGAAAACGCCCTCTAGGGAATCCGAATTTGGATCTAGTTTCAAATGCCTGCAGAGAGGATCTGCAATCTATCAAGTGCGCATGCATGTTGACAGCAATAAATATAGGGAGACTCACCTTTTTCATCGTCATTCACAGTTTCTACAGGAAGAATGGTATCATCTCTGGGAGTGAGCGACCATGGACTAAGACCACATGAAAGTTCATTAAAAAATACCTTCTCCTTGTTGAAAATCAATCACAAAAAAACGAGAACGAGACACAGATCTTTTACGTGGAAAACCCTTGCGGGAAAAAACCACGGGCGCCAATCCGGCGAAATCACTATTTAGGGTTTGTGTAGGGATTACAATGATCTGTCATGCTCTTGTGCAGACTACAAGGGTATTTATAAAGTGGACAAGCGACTCGAGTCTAAACGGGCTATACCGAATAATGGGCCAAGGCGTCCCTAATGATGGGTTCTAAGCATGGAAAACAAAAATTTTTCCTACGAATGCAACCAAACACCAAGATCATATCTAGGAGATGCATGCAAACGGTTTCAGAAGGACTCACCCTCGTAGACCGAAAGCGGGAATAACGTTCCCGCAAACAAACGTGGTTGAAGTAGAGGTACACGCCCGACTTCAAAGTCACGAAGATGAGCGCCACAAATGGCAGCGCCTCCGTACTTGGTCACATGTCCGGAACAACGACGACCTCCAATCCCTCGATCCAGCGGGGCAGCGGAAGTAGAGGATCCACGGGAAACTCCAACAACACTACGACTTAGTGGTGGTGGTGGAGAAACTATTTCAGCAGCGCTTCGCTTAAGCTACTGCTTGAAAGGTGGAACAACAGGAGGAGGGAGAAAGGACCAACCAAAGGGTTATGGAGATTAGTACATGAGAGAGGAACTCCACCGTCCCTTTTATAGGAGTGAGTGGACTCTCCACTCTCTCCATGTGAATGGACTCTCCATTCTCTTCATGTGAATGGACTCTCCATTAAATAAATAAACAATTTTATTTCTGTTATTTTAATATTTGTTAATTCTTTTAATTAACAAAAATTAACACATACCCCCTTGAACTATTCCGATATCCCGAAACTATTCCGGTGTTTTCCAAACTTTTCTCCGGTGTTCCGTATCCACTCAAAAGCGTCGATGAACCTTAAGTGTGTCACCCTACGGTTCGTGAATAAAATGGACATGATCAAGACACCTCTCTGATCAATAATCATCACCGGATCCGAGATCCATAATGACTCCCACTTACTCAACGATGAACTAGTGATCGTGTGAACCAAAAACAACATAACCAATTCCTTTTGTCTCGCGATATATTACTTATCCGGGATCCGATCATTGGTATCAACTATACCTAGTTCGATCCCGTTACCGACAAGTACTCTTTACTCGTTCCGTGATATGACATTCTTGTGACCTAGTCACGTGCTTGCAAGCGATGTCAATGTGATATCACCGAGAGGGCCCAGTATATCTCTCTCTGTCATCTGGATGGACAAATCCCACTCTTGATGCATGAGCCTCAACTAATACTTTCATAGTACCCAAATCCATCTTTATAGTCACCGTGTTACGGAGTGACGTTTGATGTCATCAAAGTACTCTTCCGGAGTTAGTGATTGACATCATCTCATGGTCTAAGGAAAAGAGCTATTTTGTATATGTTCAGTACAGCAACAAACTTTAATGACTTGATCGAATTTGCTATACCAACTTGGGTGTGTGTTCATCACATCATTCTTCTAATAATGTGACCCCGTTATTAACAACATCCAATGTTCATGATCAAGAAACCTTGATCATCAGTTAATCAACGAGCTAGTTTAAAAGAGAGGCTTTACTAGGAACCTTTTTGTTTATTAAACACACATGTATCAACGTTTCCGGTTAATACAATTTTAGCATGAGAAATAAACATCTATTATAAACATGGAATAAGATAATAAACAATTTATTATTGCCTCTCGGGCATATTCCCTTCACCTAAAGCCCACAAAGGAAATTCGTATCAACACCCAACAAACTCCACCTTGAGACGAATTCCCTCTTGTAGCAAAAGAATCATCAATGAACACCCTTCAATAGTAAATATCACCGGCACCAAAAGTCTATAGGACTTAAACTGTAACTCCAACTAAGCTTGAGCATAGCTCAAACTTATTAGTCGGTAATGACTTTGTCATCATGTCAGCGGGGTTGTCATGTGTACTTATCTTGGATATTTTGATATTACCTTGAGCAATAACAGCTCGAATGTAATGATACCTCACATCAATATGCTTTGTCTTTTCATGAAATATCTGATCCTTTGTGAGGTAAATAACACTTTGACTGTCACAAAATATAGTAACACAAGAAGTGATCCCACTGAGCTCAGTGTACAAACCTCTCAACCAAATGGCTTCTTTACATGCTTCAGAAATAGCCATATATTCAACTTCAGGAGTTGATAAAGCAACAATGGCCCTGCAAACTTGCTTTCCAACTGACAACACAACCACCAATGATGAAAGCATAACCTATGAGAGATCTCCTCTTATCTAAATCACCAGCATAGTCAGAATCAACATAACCAACAAGTCCATCTCTAGATTTTCCAAACTGAAAACAAGCATTAGAAGTACCACGCAAGTATCTAAAAATCCACTGAACAGCTTTCCAATGCTCTTTGCTAGGATTAGCCATGTATCTACTGACAACACTTAGTGCATGAGACAAATCAGGACGAGAACAAACCATGGCATATATAAGAGAACCAACTGCATTGGAATATGGGACTCTAGACATGTACTCAATATCATCATCTGACTATGGACATAAAGCTGAAGATAATTTGAAATGTGTAGCTAATGGAGTAATCACTGGTTTTGCATCATGCATATTAAAACGGCGAAGGAGCTTTTCAATATAACATTGCTGACAAAGGTATAATTTACCAGATTTCCTTGCTCTAATAATTTCCATGCCAAGGATTTTCTTTGCTGCACCTAAATCTTTCATCTCAAATTCTTTACTCAATTGAGCCTTCAATTTAGCTATTTTTGATTTGTCTTTTGCAGCAATTAACATATCATCAACGTAAATAAGAAAATATATAGCTGAACCATTTACAGTCTTCAAGTAAACACAACTATCATAATTAGACCGTTTAAAACCATGAGAGAGCATAAATAAGTCAAATTTCTTGTACCATTGCCTAGGGGATTGTTTCAAGCCATAAAGAGATTTCCTCAATCTACAAACAAGGTGTTCTTTTTCAGGAATAACAAAACCTTCAAGTTGGTCCATATAAATATCTTCCTCTAACTCCCCATGCAAGAATGCAGTTTTAACATCTAATTGCTCAAGTTCATAATCATCCATGGCAACAATACTAAGTAGAGTGTGAATAGAACTATGCTTCACAACAAGAGAAAATACATCATTGAAGTCAAACCTGGAATCTGGATGTAACCTTTAGCAACCAACCTTGCTTTATACCTTGTTGAATCAGTAGGAGAAATTTCTTCCTTTCTTTTGAAAATCCATTTACAATGGATAGTCTTCTTATCTTTAGGCAATGTTACTAAATCACACGTACCATTCTTTTCAACAGACTCCATCTCATCTTGCATAGCAGTCATCCACTTTTTTGCAATCAGCAGAAGTAATAACCTCAACATAATTAGAGGGTTATACATTATTCTCAATTTATTCTGCAACACTTAAAGCATAAGAAGCAACATCACATTTTTCAATGAACCTTTTAGGTGGATGAATAGACCTCCTAGGTCTGTCAATAGCAATAGAATGTTGTGGAGGCTGCACAACTAGAGAAGAATGCTTAACAATATGTAAATCATCAGCAATAGATGCATCCTGAACATCAGTATTATTTTCTGGTGTATTTTCTGAATCAATAAGGTGCTCCACCTGCACACTAGTTTTCTGTTGTTTCTCAATAGGAAGATTTGCATCCACTTTGTCATTTAACATAACAGATTCATTAAAAATAACATTCCTACTGATGACAACCTTTTGTGTTTGAGGATTCCACAATTTATAACCTTTAACACCATATTTATAACCAAGAAAGATGCATTTAATAGCTCTAGGCTCCAATTTACCATTATCAACGTGAGCATAAGCAGTACAACAAAAAAACTCTCAATTGTGAATAATCAGCTGGAGAACCAGACCATACCTTAATTGGAGTTTTCTTATCAATAGCAATGGAGGGTGATCGATTAATAAGATAGCAAGCAGTGGAAGCAGCTTCAGCCCAAAATTGCTCATTCAAGCCAACATTAGACAACATGCAACAGGCCTTGGAGATGATAGTTTTGTTTATACGCTTAGCTACACCATTTTGTTGTGGAGTGTAAGGAACAATGTAGTGTCTGACAATGCCTTCAGACTTACAATATGGATTAATTCATAAGAACATAATTCCATCCCATTATCAGTGCGAAGTTTCATTACCTTCTTTTCAGTTTGCCTTTCAATAATAATCTTCCACTCTTTGAATGCTGAAAATGCTTCTGATTTATGCTTCAAGAAATAAGGCCAAACTTTTCTAGAATAATCATCAATATTTTTTAACATATAATGAGCACCTCGAAAAGAAGGCTCACGAGATGGCCCTCATAAATCAGAATGCACATAATCAAGAATACCTTCTGTAGAATGAACAGAAGTGTTGAATTTCACCCTCTTATGCTTACCAAATATGCAATGCTCACAGAAATCCAATTTTCCTCTATTATAACCATCAAGAAGTCCTCTTTGACTCAATTCTGCCAAACCCTATTCACTCATATGCCCAAGACGTTTGTGCCAAAAATTAGCAATATCAAGTACAGAATGTGAAGTAATACAGACATTACCTGTAATTGTAGTGCCTAGTAGACGATATAAATTTGCTGATTTCAAATCACCTTTCATAACAATAAGAGAGCCTTTTGATACCTTCAAAATTCCATTTCCTCCGGAATACTTATACCCTTTAGCATCAAAAGTACTCAAAGAAATGAGATTCCTAGTTATACTTGGAACGTGCCTTACATCTGTCAAGGTTCTAATGATGCCATCATGCATCTTAATTTGGACGGATCCAATGCCAACAATAGGACGTGACGAATCATCACCCATCCTAACAGAACCAATATCTTTAACAGACTCATAAGTGATGAACCAATCTCTATTAATGCATATATGAAAATAAGCAGCAGAATCAACAATCCATTTATCATCACTACTTGCACATCCAGCAAAATCTAAAAGAATCTCACCATCAGAACTACTACCAGCCATAGTAATAGAAGCTTTACCTTCCTCAGCAGATTTACCTTTTGGCCTGAAGGTACCATTCCTATGTTCTTTGTTTTTTAACTTGTGACACTCAGATATATCTGTTAGTGTTATGCCCTTCAGGCAATCATATGGATGATTGTAACATGACTATGTTTATGAATAATAATATGATTATTGGTCCAATGAATGTATATCATTGTTTTGATCAACAAGTGTGTGACTTGTTTATGAAGCTCTTTACTTATTGATATAATTCGATAAATATCTCTGATCGGATATCATCGTATAGGACAATGATGAATAGATCAGCACATGTACTGTTCGATGATCATGTTTCATAGATCATGGGATATGGAGATATCATCAATACATTGTGGACGCATATTGAAAAACATGTGTTAGATAGACCCACAATGGGACACTGCGAGAATGTTATATTCTTATGTGTTATCAGTGTATCTCATACATAGTAGATGTATGATCCTTAGACCTGAGATTGTCATATTCCCTACATTTGTAATAGTTTACTGTAACACCCCGGCATCTAGTACGCTTGAATGTTACCAAACATACACTAAACAGCATCTAAATACCACAAATAAAGATAAATTACAGCAAAGGAGCAAATGCTAAAACCGAAAATTTCGGCAGCATCTCCTTTGTTTTTCCATGAATTGAAGCAACAACAATATGATCACAGGATATAGCATAAAGAAAGACATCTAAATCATCAATAACGAGGATTCTAGCAACAGTATAAGTCTAGAATAACGAATTCAACCATCTCACGAGCTAAACGAAGCAAATGAGGGAAACAAGCACACAATTTAACCATGCACCAAGTTTCATGGCACTATTCTTATTATCATGACTCAAGCTGATAAATCTGCCTAAAGGTGTGGAGCTACGTGAAGATGTGTAGCTAATGCCCCTTCCCACATGCCGGTGTCATGGTACCAAAAACAACATAAAACACAAGCGTGAGTTCATCACTCAGCAAGTATATTGCAATGGACCATAAAGAACAATTCAACGTAAACATCACTACCATGCTCAACATCACGTACAAGCCATAATTTCATATACCACATCATTCTCATGTCTTAATATCATTGTACTCATTTCATCATCATCATCATCATGTATGCAATGCGATGCAAATGCTCATATCTCCTCGAAGCACATACCGGTATTGCCGAGTGCACACCCGTCGGCGCGCACCCCCTTCCCCTTCCATCCCGTAGATGGAGGGTGCCTACTCTTACTGACTCGCTCCCATGCACAAACGTGGATGGGACTACGAGGTAGGTCTTTCGTGTTCACTACGTGTGAACACAGAGGCCCGCATCAGCATAGGACGCCTCTTCCATTATGAATGCACATATGACGTAAACATGTAAATATTAGCATAAACATTAAATACCACACAATCATAATCAAAATGAAATCATGTTCATCATGTCATAGGCAAACATCATTCTTAGCATCATATCATAAAGCAAGTTGTATCCAATCAAGTCTAACAACAATCTAAACGATACCCATTCCAATACACTTGCCTTAACCTCGGGCGACGGATTGGCGAGAGGATGAGGGCACTCCCGGGGTCACACCACCTGCACATACATACCACACACTCAAAACGTGCCCCTACGCAAACACTCTTCTACCCCGACTTCGCAAACTACTCGCAAAACCCAAAAACAGAGGTTCTGTCCCGTCGGGACAGCAGACTTCCAACGAGCATAACTTGAGTTCTAAGACTCCAAATTGATTAAAAGAGTACATCCTTGCGTAGCTTAGGAAATTTTCTAACTTTTTCTAAGTATATGTAAAAACTGATTCGGCCTCTAAAGTGGTTTAATCTACAGAATACTGTGATCTGTTCCAATCTCGTCACAGTTTTGAACTCGCTCGGTAAAACGAGCATAACTTTCAAACGGCTGATCAGAATTAAGAATTCTTTATGTCTGTTCGCGCCAAAAACGTGAAGGGGGTTTTAGGCCTCGAACACACAAGACAAACACCGGGTTTGCAGAGCGTGCCAGTCGATTTGACCTGAAATCGACAAGGTAGAATTTGTAATTTGATCGAAGCCGATAAACAAGGATCTATCGGCTTTTCGCTAGTCGGCAAGAACCGATTAGGAGATAACTAGATCAACCGGTTACAGTTGATCCGGATACAAGGTAAAATCGGCTTCGGGAAGGCGATGCGCAACAAAACGAAGCAAATCAAACCTGGGTGAAATCGGCTAAAATCAACAATCGGCGATGCGCAACTATGTTGATTCCGTCGACTTGTAGAGAGATCTATGAGGCTAAAACAATGTAAAAGAAAAGCTTGTAAAAGTAGATGTGGGTGTTGTTGGATTGATTGATTGCTTGCCGCTTGACACCCACCTCCTTTTATAACACGCGCTGGCGATCCGAGTTGTACATGGATCACGGTGCGTTTTATCCGATGTCGGCCTATTATCGATTCCCTTTCCTTTTAGAAACGGATTCCTTTTCCGATTCGTTTGATAATTTCTTTCCATGCGAACGCTTCCTCTTCGTCTCGGACTGATTTCAATACACGCCGAATTCAGATGCAAACACATACAATTGCTTTTATCCGATTCAAACCCATTTTGCCATGTACCGAATTTTGGCGCAAACATATGCCCCCCAATTTTTGGAAAGATAACTTGATACTTTTCAAAAATTGCAATCGGCTTGTCGTCGGAAATTCTTGGTAACTTCCCATTAAATGGCGCCGTAATAATCTCAGTGCGTTTTTAATGCAGCAACTGTTCCGCCGCTCGCCTTCTTTCATCGCGGTATAAATATGGGGTCCACCCCACGGTCATTTTCACGCTTCCAAGCTCCCGAACCACGCATCATCGGCCTTCATCTTCTTCCTTCCGTTCTTTCAAAATCGGCTGAAATGGACCCTTCGCAGTATTCATTCCGATTCCTCAAAGCTCGGACCAATTTTACCTAGGGCCCATAGGTACCATATCGGCCGACACGGTTATCAATGACGAGATCCCTAGACTCCGTTGTCGGCCGCGAGGATATAATATTTACGAGTGGGGAAAAGTTTTAGAGCACTGGCCCACAAATTTGAAGGGATGGAGATCTTGGTTCATTAGGATATCGGCTCAGAAGAGGGTAGAATGGGAGAGAATGGGCATAGCTGAATCTTTGCCTTTGAGTCTAGCCGACCCTGAAGCCAATGAACCCTTAGTAGCTGCGGCTTGTTATTTACAGTCGGATTCTTTTAATGCTTTTCTATTCCCATCTGGCCCGATAGGCCCTACTTTACTTGACGTGGCTCAATTATCCTGCCTTAGGCCAGACGGGGGTCTGCTGTCGGCTTTTAGTGGGAAACCCACTTTTAAATTAATCCGCAAGAAAGGCGAAGGTTGGCATAAGTATGTCCAAAATAACAATAGGATCAATGGTCCTGTATCGACTGAAGAGCATGTTGCTTTTCTTAATCTTTGGTTAGACCGATACTTATTCTGCGGCGCCTCTCTTGGCCCCACCCAATCCTTTCAACTAATAGCGGAACGCTTAGTGGAAGGTCATCGGCTGGCCCTTGGTAAGATCTTTTTGGGAGCAGTATATCAGATGATGTATGTGATTCGTAGTCGGCTTTTTTCTGGTTTCGCTAAGTTTGTTGTCGGCAATATAGGAGGTCCCCTGTGGTTTATCCAAACATGGCTCTTCTGCATATTTAGCCGATCCATTTTACCGGAACCCATGGGGAGTTTGACTTTTCCCAGGGAAGATTATCCAGAACACGTGGTCCCCCAGTATAGAGCTAGCCGATCTTTCGGTGAGAGATTCATCATGTCGTCTACTGATGAGCTAAAAATGGACTCAGCTGGTTTTCACAAGTATCTCCGTTTTTTCCTCACTTTAGACAGGTCTTCTTTCGGCCAACAAGATTTTTCATTACACCGACCTAGCCGATTGTCCATACCCATCATTTCTTCACTTAGATGCCGATAGTTCCTTGATGCCCAGTCCACTTTGGACTTGTATAAAATTATCCTCTCCCCCTGCCTTATTCACATCGGCTTGAATACACGCAACAGGACATTTCAGCCTTCCTACGAATTCTATCATCCATCGGTTTATGCCCGTCAATTGGGTTTTGGGCAAACCATCCCTTCCTTTCCTTGCTGTCACCGCATCGAACCTCGTTCGGGTGACCAACAAGTGTTCTTCGGAGATCGTCCCGAAGTAGCCGACGGATTTCAACTTCTTTCTTTGCCACATTTCATTCTTAACTCCCGTCGGTCGGCCATATTTTCTCAATGGTGGTCTCGGATATCGAGGCCTTGTTGATGGACAGAACTCAATCGGCTATAATTCTAAACTTTTTGCACGACTTCCATGAGCCGATGGTGGCTTCTGGCCCAGCGAGTTCGGTTATACCGACTCCTCAGTAGCTGTAGAGGTACCGGTGTCCTTTTATTTGTTTCCATGTTGGCCATTGGTTTTTCATTAAGTATGGTTTTTGAACTTTTCAGGGCGGCACAGATGCTGGTGATCAAATAGCCGACCCTCATATTTCTGCCAGTAGTGGCAGACAGAGACGCCCGGGTCAATCCGTCGGAACTACAGGATATACTTCTGGAAATTTGGGCGTTCAGAGTCCATCCCTGTCGGACCTGGCTCGCCAACGTGCTCCAAGTAAGTCTTTTGCATATCGGCTAATATGCCCCTTGCTTTGATAATTGCTAACTCGAAGGCACTGCAGAGAGGAGGAAGAAGTCGGCCAGGCGCTCGCCCAGACCCGTGAGGCGGCAACCCGATGGCTCTCCGGAGCACTCAGCTACTGATGTAAGTTTTATTCTTTATTCTTTGCTTAATATCATTTTTTACGCCCATCTTGCATTGCTGATTTTATTCTTTTAAATCCCTAGCAATCTCCGTCAGTGCAAGTAGCGGGAGTTATAGCCGATCTCCAAGGTGCTACATCGGCTATCCCTCCATCCTTTCCATTGCCGCCCGGCCGTCACAGCAATTGTCGAGATCTCCGATCCACGACCCCAAAGCGCCATCAAGCGATCGGCCGATTTCTTTGAGCTTCACTCTGGGCGAGCTCGGCGATCCGGAAGTGCTAGCCACCGACGACTACCCGGTAGACATCCGGCGCATAATAGCGACCTGCGCGACATCGGCCATTTCTTTATTACCGTGGCCGGGTATTCAGGAGCGACTCAATCGTCTCTTGGACTAAGTGATGCAGCCGGATGCAGCTCTTCTGGACAACACTCATCACTTGAGGAATGCTATTGCGGTCATGCAAGCCGATCTTCCCTCTGCAGCCATGAATGCTTTGCTAGAAGTGTGCCATCTGGATGATCGTCGGCTAGGCGTAGAATCGGCCAAAGCAAGAATTGAGCAGAGGAAGGCCCGACAAGCCGACCAAGAGATCTTGGACAAACTTATAGCGGATGCTAAATCTCGAAAGAGTGCTTTTGACCAGAGTGCCGCTATCTTGAAATCGGCCAAAGCTAAGGCCCAGAGCCGGAGTCATCCAAGAAAAACTTGAAGAACGGTGGCCTTGGTTATAAGAGAACTTGCAGATTGCCAAATCGGCATTGCAGATGCGACATCTTCACTAGCGGCTCGGAAGGCGACAAATCTGCGAAGTTTTTGCCAAACTCAAGATCCAATCGGCTAAGATGATCCAGTTCGAGCGATCTGGCCGATGACCGATTAATAGATAGCGTTCAAGCTACTATTGGTAAACGGCAAAGCGGCATTGTCGGCTTTGGGAGCCCATCTGCCTGGCTCGGGGCTTCATTGAAAACGACGTTGTCTCTGGTGTAATATTGGCTGTACTGGAATATTTTGTAAACTCTTTAATCTGGTGGATAAGGAATATTTGTTCCTGACTCGGTCGGCTGTATGACCGATTTTATATGCATGTGCTTGTCATTGATCTCGATGCCTTCACCTCTGTAGTTAGGACCCGACCCATATGCTTGGGTGATACGCCTTCAGATACTTTCCATTGATCGCTTTAGGTAGGACGAACCCTTCTAACGATTCCAAAGATATATGAATTCCGTCAAGCTGGCGATTGATCTTATAAGGCCCTTCCCATGTTGGAGACCATTTGCCGAATCGATTATCCCTAGACCCAATCGGCAACACGGTTTTCCATACTAAATCGGCTTGATTGAATGCTTTAAAAATCACTTTTTTATTGTACGACTTGGCAACCATCTCTTTGTTCTTTTTAAGCCGATCTAGCGTGATCAGCCTTAGTTCAGCCAAATCATCTAGATTGTCCAGCATCGCCTGTTTGTATTCATCGGCTGATACCTTATCTTGCTCGTGTAGCCTTATTGAGCCGATGTTGATTTCAACGGGCAAAACGGCTTCTTGTCCGTATACCAACTGAAAGGGTGACAATTTAGTTGATCCGTGATGAGATAGCCGATAAGCCCATAAAGCCTCCGATAGCGTTGAATGCCATCTCCTTGGCTCTTCCTCAATTTTTCTTTTTATCAGCTTTATCAATGTTTTGTTTGATGATTCGGCCTGTCCGTTGGCCTGAGCGTAGTAAGGGGAGGAGTTGAGTAATTTTATCCCAAGACTTTCCGCAAACCCTTTGAACTCGTTAGACATGAACACAGTACCTTGATCAAGAGTGATTGTTTGTGGAATCCCAAGCGATGGACGATGTGTTCATTTACAAAGTCGATCAGTTCTTTACTAGTAACCTTCTTGAGTGGCACAGCCTCAACCCATTTTGAGAAATAATCCGTGGCTGCAAGGATGAATTTATGTCCTTTCTTTGGATAGCGGAAATATCGGCCGATTATGTCTATACCCCATCCTCTAAATGGCCATGGCTTGATGATCGGATGTAAAGCCGATCTTTGGTCTTGATCGTATGTTACCAAACTTTTGACACGTTTGGCATCCTCTATAATATTTGAAGCGATCTTCTAACATCGTCGGCCAAAAATATCCTGTTCGTCTCGAGATCCATTTCATCTTATGAGCCGATTGATGTGACCCACAAATGCCTTCATGAACTTCACCCATCGCCACTTTGGCTTCCTCGGTTCCCAGACATCTTAATAACAAACCTTCCATAGTCCGAAAGTACAATACGTCTTCTAGTAGAACATATTTGAGTGCTTTGCGCCTGACCTTTTGCTCGGTCGGCTTGGTTGGATCTGACAAATAATCCCTTATCTCTGTTCTCCAGTCGACAGGGTGAACACATAAAACCGGCCAAACGTTTAGCTCGATTGGTCCCTGTCGGCTTTCAATCTTGTACCCTGATGCACATTGTGCCAATCGGTTTGCTTTATCATTAGCTTCTCTGGGGATATGTTCTATGGAAAATGTAGTGAACATCTCGATGATCTGGAGGCATTGATGCAAGTACTGGGCTAGTGCATCATCGTTGCATCGGTATTCTCCTCTGACTTGCTGTACAATTAACATCGAATCTCCAAAAGCTTCGACGTCTCTCACTCCGATGCTATCTAACAGTTGTAGACCCCTTAGTAATGCTTCGTATTCTGCTTGATTATTTGAACATCGGCTATTTAGCCGATACATGAAGTCATACTCCTGCTTTCTAGGTGAAACTAATATCACACCGATGCCTTCGCCTTCTTGGCAAACAGACCCATCAAAATACAGTTGCCAAGGAGTTACACTAGTTGTTCCTACTAATGTTTCACTCCCTGTGATAAAATCGGCCACAGCTTGTCCTTTCACAGATTTAGCCGATTCATAGGATAACTCAAACTCTGTTAGGGCGTATGCCCATTTACCAAGCCGACCACGCAGGATGGGCGCCGATAATATGTATTTAACTACATCGGTTTTGCATATTATAACGCATTTGGACGCCAGCATATAATGTCTTAACTTGGTGCAAGCAAAGTACAATGACAAGCATAATTTTTCTACTAAGGGATACCTGGTTTCTGCATCTAGAAGACGTCGGCTTAAGTAATATATTGCTCGTTCCTTCCTATCGGCTTCTTGTGTTAAAGCTGCTCCAATCGAATCACCTTCGGCCGATATATATAGTCTAAAAGGTATCACCGTGTTTAGGTGCGGTCAATACTTGGTGGACTCATCAAATAACCTTTTATGTAAATCGAAGGCCTTTTGCTGATCGGCTTCCCACTTAAACTCTTGGTTATCTTTAATTTTCAGCAGCGGTGTGAAGGCCGAATACGTCTGATAAGTTTGAGATAAAACGTCGCAAGTAATTGATTTTCCCAATCAACACCTGCAACTCCTTTTTACTTGTCGGTGGCTTAGTATCGGCTATGGCTTTCACTTTGGTTGGGTTTACTTCAATCCCTCCTTCATGCATTGTAAACCCAAGAAATTGTCCAGCCGATACTCCGAAAGCACATTTGAGAGGGTTCATTTTTAACCCATGTACCCTTGTGCTTTCGAACATTTTTCTCAGATCGGCTAAATGTTGCCAGTCTTCTTTGGATTTTACCACTACGTCGTCAATGTATATTTCCACAGTATTGCCGATCAAATCATGGAAAATATGGTTCATAGCACGTTGATACGTAGCACCGGCATTTTTTAAACCGAAGGTCATAACTTTCCATTCATATAGCCCTAAAGCCCCCGGACATCTGAAAGCCGTTTTGGGTATATCGGCTTCGGCCATGAATATCTGATTGTATCCGGCGTTCCCGTCCAAAAAGCTTATGATTTTATTCCCAGATGCAGCATCGATAAGCATATCGGCTATGGGCATCGGGTACTCGTATTTTGGTGTAGCTTTGTTCAAATCTCTAAAATCGACACATACCCTAAGTTTGCCGTTTTTCTTCTTCACAGGGACGATGTTTGAGACCCACTCAGCGTATCGGCAAGGCCGGATAAATTTCGCCTCTAGCAATCGTCCTACTTCTTCCTTTATAGCGTCATACAACGTAGGGTTAAACCGCCTAGGTACTTGTTTGAGCAGCCGATACCAGGTTTTATAGGTAGCCGATGTTCAACTAGTCAGTCGGCTTAAACACGGCATTTCATAATACTCCCACGCCAAAGCAATCCTTATATTCCTTGAGTATTTCGACCAACTTTGTTTTATAAGCTGGGTTCTAATTTAGCACTTACAAGCGTTGGTCTTTTGCTATCCCTTCCCCAATATCGATTTCTTCAAGGAAATCGGCGTATGAATCCTAACCCCTTTCTTTCTTCTTCAAAATCTTCAACAGCTTCTTCGTATTCTTCCTGCCCGATAGCTCCTTGCCTTTTCCTGCGATTTCGCTAGTGTCTCGCGCTCCATCTTCTTATCACTTGTGCAGTCCGATCAAGCGTATTGGGTTTAACGCTGATCGGCACGAATCACGATTTCTCAATACGAGATAAAATCGCAATTGTCCAAGGCTTTTCTGATATGCATTCAGCCTCTTCGTGTGGCCAATTGGTGTCGAGGCTAGCCATGGCGATATGAGCCGATGTGTCGGTGATACGACTTCTCTTGTATCATCGTTCCTTGCACGATTTACGGTGCATAGTTGATGGTATACAACGATTAGCATGGATCCAATCCGCCCAAGGAGTACGCCAGTAATTGCCTTTAGCTTCAATCACAAAAAAGCGATCGGCAAAGTTTTATTACCGTATCGCCGCTTCGACACCATTACGCCTTTAGCCTCGGTTGGGTCTCCGGTGAAGTCATTTAGCACCATGTTGGTCTTGATTAAGTCTTCATCGGCTTTTCCCAATTTTCTGAAAGTACTTAACGGCATCAGATTGACCGTCGCCCCGCCATCGACCAACATGCGGGATATTGGTCGGCCATTAATGTATCCTTTTAGATACAATGGTTTCAAATGCCGATGCATGTCTTGTGGTTTTTCAAACACAGCGTCTGGTGCTCCGAGGCACAATTGGGCGAACACTTCTTCAGCCGATTCTTCGGTTCTGAACTCGGCAGGTAATGTGAATACCATGTTTATATCCATTGGTGGCGTATCATCTCGGATCATCGGAGAACTGGATTGAACTGATTGATCTGAATCACTATCGATCTGTTTCTTCTCTCTCCACTCCTTTTTCAAAATCGGTACCGGTCTTAACTTATTAAACGTCCGATCCCTCTCACTCTCCTTTTCGGCTTCCCTTTCTTCTTGTGTTTTTAATCGCTGAAGCCTCCTGCGTTGCGACTTGCTGAGTCCCGAAGGGCACCATCTAGGTTTGGGTTCTATCGGCTTTCTTATCTTTCCAGCTAAATTGCCCATTTCGCTGTCAGATTCCATCCTTCTTGCGTTAGCCGATAATTCCTGATTTTGGGAGGATTCGCCTTGTTCTGATGTTGACAACCTTTCATAGATCGGCCTTCTGCTCCTTACTTCTGGACGATCGTGTATCGGTCTGGACAACCTGTCTTTTACAGATTGGTTTGGCCGACATGTAGACGAGTGTTGCATAGGACAAGATACAACTGTTGGTAAGGTCATCCCTCTTTCCCCAAAGAAACTGCCAAAAGGACATTGCCGATGTTTCTCTTCTTACATGTCGGCCGATGTGGCACATCTGGCCGCCGATGTTCGTCCCTCCTTTGCCCTGATCGATGAAAACCCTGGTGTGGTTGAGGGTTATACCTTCGACCTATCCTTTCGTATTTCCCCAGGAGTTGTGAGAAGGTCGGCTTTGGTTTGAAATCGGCTCTTCTTGGAGCCCTCTCAGCTCGATACCATTTACCGATCTCTAAGTCCCCTCTTGGTTTTACCGTTCTTGAGTTTTGTCCATTTTTATCGGCTTCTATTTGTATAGACCCGACAATGATCTGCACTGTCTCGTCTCGTGATACAATTCCCTTAGTCGGCTTATCCTCTTCCAGCCTCTTTCTTTTAAGTGAACATTGAACCATGTTGACCTGAAAAGGGCCCATATCTATCTGCATAGCCGATTCTTCTGCAAACTTTAACCTGCCATCGGCGATGGCCGATTGGATCTGTTGTCGAAAAATATTGCAATCGTTAGTGTTATGAGAGAACGAATGATGCCATTTGCAATACCTTCGCTTTTTAATTTATTCGGCCGATGGTATGATTTGCCCGTCTGGTAACCTTATGAGTTTTTCTTGTAGTAATAAATCAAATATTTTGTCGCACATTGACACATCATAAGAGTACTTGACTTCCGCGTTATTATTTGTCGGCCTAAGCGAGAGAGCATACGAGTGGTTTTTTGGAACCTTTGGCCCACTCGGCTATGTTCACTTCTGCTTCGTCGTCAGAGGTGTCGCCCGAATCGTAATCTACCATGTTTACTTTGGCCTTTTCATTGCCGTTTGTCCTAAACCTTTCTTTAAACCCTTGTTTCTCTGCATATCGGCTTTCATGTGCCGACACAGCGATGGAGTAGGTGGCCTAAGTCGGGAACTCCTGGCCCGATAGTTTCTCTTTTAACGGCGGGATTAACCCTTGGAACGCTTAGATTGGCCAATTGATCATCGGGTAATGTTACATCAAGCATCTGTTTTAAATGCGCCTCTAAATCTTTTGATATAATCAGAGACCGATTCACCGTACTTCTGTCGGACTGAACTAAGATCAGAAATCCTAAGCTCCATGGTCCCTGAAAAGAAGTATTCATGGAATCGGCTTTCTAAATCGTTCCACATATGTACTGAATTTGGGGGTAGATTCGTGAACCAAGTGAGCAGCGCGGATAATGATAAAGGGAACAATCTAATTTTTAATCCGTCGGACTGTGCAGTCTCTCCACATTGAGCCATGAATCGTCCGATATGCTCAATTGTGGTAATAGAATCATCCCCTGAGAATTTAGCAAAGTCTGGTATCCTAAAGTTGTGGGGGTACGGCATTCGGTCTATGTAATCGGGGTACGGCTTCCTGTAGCCGATCACTCTCCCTCTGGGTTGTAAACCGAACTGTTCTCTCAAAACATTGGCAATTTGTTCTGCCCAATTAACATTGTCGGCCAGGTGCAGCCGGACACGGCCAATTCTCATTGTTTGCGCCCTGCCCCCCGAGTGCAAACTCGGGTCTTTGTCCAACTCGCACCTCAGGAGGTCTTGGTGCTGCGTCATAATTGTGATTAAAACCTAATGCATCGGGTATGGGCGCGAAAGGTTCGGCGTATGGCACCACCCTATATGGTGCTTGTTTCATGGTTGTGGCCCTCGTGATCGTGGAACTGCCCCATTTCGATCGGTGATAAGCCGATAACCCGATGTTATTGGAGGGCGCTTGATTGATTTGATCGCCTATCTTGGCTCCATCCGTGTGCCCATGGTAGTGTGTGAACCCATCTCTCTGTATGCTTGGTTTCAAAACAGTAGGTTGAGCCGGCATCATGATAGGTGCTTGAGCCGACACGTTTACTGTGTTGGTGTTGGGTGCTATGGAATATCTTTGGAGTGCGTAGGGATGGTTTGTGGTGGATCTAGCAGGCTTCCAGACGCAGCTAATTCTTGAGCAATTGTTTTCACACTATTTTCTATCATCGGCTTTAAAGTAGATACTAGAGCCGATGATTGGTTAATCAACGCGTGATGGACAGATTGCTCGATCATACTTGATAAATCAGCTTGAGCGGGTGCGTATCGGCTTACCGATTCAGATGTTGAATCTCCGATAGGATTGATGCTTGGGAGTGCAATCTTTTGAGTAACGCCACGGCGTGTTTTCTGGAAGCATCGTAGCATCATTTCCTCCAGAGCTGCCTTTCGATCTTCGAGTTCTTTCCGTTGCTCAGGGGTTAAATCGGCCATCTGGGGCGCGATTATGGCATCGGTGTTGATATCGGCGGTGACTGCGGGCTTGTCGGTTGACGACATTCTTTTTGGGTCCCACCGGGCGTGCCAAAATATGTTCGCGCCAAAAACGTGAAGGGGGTTTTAGGCCTCGAACACACAAGACAAACACCGGGTTTGCAGAGCGTGCCAGTCGATTTGACCTGAAATCGACAAGGTAGAATTTGTAATTTGATCGGCCGATAAACAAGGATCTATCGGCTTTTAAGCTAGTCGGCAAGAACCGATTAGGAGATAACTAGATCAACCGGTTCTGATTGATCCGGATACAAGGTAAAATCGGCTTCGGGAAGGCGATGCGCAACAAAACGAAGCAAATCAAACCTGGGTGAAATCGGCTAAAATCAACAATCGGCGATGCGCAACTATGTTGATTCCGTCGACTTGTAGAGAGATCTATGAGGCTAAAACAATGTAAAAGAAAAGCTTGTAAAAGTAGATGTGGGTGTTGTTGGATTGATTGATTGCTTGCCGCTTGACACCCACCTCCTTTTATAACACGCCTGGCCGATCCGAGTTGTACATGGATACGGTGCGTTTTATCCGTATCGGCCTATTATCTGATTCCCTTTCCTTTTAGAAACGGATTCCTTTTCCGATTCGTTTGATAATTTCTTTCCATGCGAACGCTTCCTCTTCGTCTCGGACTGATTTCAATACACGCCGAATTCAGATGCAAACACATACAATTGCTTTTATCCGATTCAAACCCATTTTGCCATGTACCGAATTTTGGCGCAAACAATGTCCAATTAAATGTATTTCAATTACCTACAACTTCTTCAACAGGCGGGCGACCAAATTCCGACTCTAAATTGGCGAAACTCCAAACCCTAGGTCGACTGCGCAATCTGTCCGAAACAGAGAACGTGGCAAACTCTAGATTTCATCTAATCTACCCAATGATAGCACCACCAATTGATATAAAAGCATGATATAAACCCCTAGAACAGTACCTAGACCAACCCAAGGATTCCTGTGGCCATACCTTCGCCCGACGAACGAAGAACCAACGGATCTTCTCCCGGTTCGCGCGATCTCCTTCCTCGCTCCAAATCCACTAGATCTCCTCGTCGCGGAGCGCTCCAATGGACGGATCTACGGGGTGGTGAGGTGGAGAGGCTTCCCTAGGGCAGCAAGGGTGGTGGAGAGGGGAGGGGAGGGGTGGTGGTGCAATGGGGAGGAGAGAGGAGGGGCGCACGACCATGGAGGGGTGGCGGCTAGATTGGGGAGAGGGGGAGGCGCCACATGGGGGAGAGGTGTGTGGGGGGCGGCTAGGGTAGGGAGGGGGCGCACCAAGCCCCCTCAACCTGGTCTCCCTTCCCTCATGGGCCCACACCCCCTCCACAAAAGCCCACAATTCATCCCCCTTGGGCCCAAACTTCCCCGGAAAGGCTCAAACTCCCGAAATCGGCTCGGAAACGCGATTAAACTTCACACCGTATAGTTTTTAACCTCAAATTTCACAATTTATAAAGTTTTGACATTCCGTAGTGTCACATTTACCTTGGGGTTACCAAACACTATTTCCTAACCGGATAGTTATAAAGGTAGCTTTCATGTTTACTATGAAACATGCAGAGGGAAGTGAGCAGTCAAGATGGAATTTCCCACTCCAATGTAACGGAGATATATGTCTAGGCCACTCGTGTGATATGATTAAGGAAGTGCATGGCCATGCCATGATTGAGAAGTCAATCACAACTTATTAATATATCACGGATACAAGAGATGGATTGAACTGTCAAAGGATGACATGCTTCTCGCCTTGAGTTCGATCTTCATATAGTTTGGCAAAGGGATTAGTACATCAGTACTTTAATCATATGCGTTTGGGAGTTGGCATGCTCTGCAAGGAACCGCTACCGACTATTGGATTAGAAAAAGGGTTTTTCGAATCCATGTCCAAATGCGCATGAACCTACAGGGTCACACACTTAACGGGTTGGGACGCATTAATTCGGATTGGATCCGTAATTAATGGACCTCGTGGGCTTAGCGTGTAGATGGGCCCTGACTGCCTAGGGTTTCACCTCGTGCCTATATAAGGAGGGGAGGAGGCTAGACGCAGAACACACTTTCGTGTGGTTTAGAGGTGTTTCGCCAGAAACCCTAGCCACCTCCTCTCGTTGCCCCTGTCGAGCGACCTAGTGCTTGCACACCGACGCACGGCGTTCCATCCCCAGACGTGTGGACTGCTGTGGTGACGCTACTGCTACTGCGGCGTGGAGAGGACGATCCGCGGCGAGGATGATCCGCGGCGAGGATGATCCACTACAACGACGTGAGAAGGATTCCGCAATTGTGTGTCTAGTGGTAATAGATCTATGATCCCCTTCTTGCGAGTAGCTGTTCTGGTTTGCGGTAGAATTTTTAATTTGTGCTAGTGTAGCATACCGCGTTCCCCTACAATATCATAATTATTCTTCTTGCAATACCTGCAGAATTTTTCTTTACCTCTGGGCTTAGAACGGCCCCTGTGACTGCTTGAACTTCTGCATCTATATTCATTGTATGATTTCTTTTCCTTTGTCCGTCCACGAACAGACAATGCTTCACCATACGAACTGGAACTTTCAGAAGACACCATCAATTTCATCTTTTCTTTTGCATGTAAGGCCTCATAAACTTCAGCAACAGTTAGTGTGTCACGGCTATATAGAATAGTGTCTCTAAAATTTGAAAATGACGGAAGCAGTGAACACAAAAGAATAAGGTCTAGATCCTCATCCTCAAATTTTACCTCCATAGATTTAAGGTCAGAAACGATCTCCTTGAAGACCGATAGATGATTCAATACGGAACCACCCTCTTGCAACTTGTGTGACAATAATTTCATCTTCACATTGATCTTGCTAGTCAAATCCTTGGACATGCAAATTGATTCCAGCTTTAAACATAAAGCAGCTACAGTTTTCTCCTGCAAAACATCATGCAAAATATTATTAGATAAATGAAGATGAATTTGAGATAAAGCCTTACGGTCCTTTCTTTTTTCTTCATCAGTCCAGGCATTTTGATCTTTGTTCCAAATTTCTCAAGCGTCATCCAGATCAGTGTGCGCAAGAATAGCTCGCATCTTGACTTGCCATAACGAAAACCTGGTATCACGGTCTAATAGAGGAATATCATATTTCAACAAAGCCATAATGCAGAGAAATAATCAAATGATCTTAATTTTGCTTTGCACTTCCTGTTCTGAAGCCGCGCCTCTTTTCTACTGCAGAGTGCAGTGTTGCTACAGTATGGGTATGCAGCATTTGTTGATTGCACTGGCTCCTTGGAAGATCTGGTTCTTTTTTCTTTTTTCCTTGGAATCGCTGCAGCAAAAAGAAAAAAAAATCTTCACTGGTCAAAGGCTTGAAGGCTTGAAGTTCCTCACTAGAGGTGGGCACTTGGGCCGGGTTTTTTTGGGCCGGCCCGAAGCACGATGGGATGGCCCGGTGCAAATCACGGCACACAACTGTAGTTCGGTCCGTGCTGGGCCCGGGAACCAGGCACGACGGGCAGCACGGCACGACAGTTTGGGCCGGGCCTGTGCCGGTACGGCACGAACGGGCACGAAATCACGGATTAAAGCCTAAAAGTTGACAGATATTGTTGATTCAGGGCATCTTCAAGGATTGCATTTATGTTTGACATTTTGTTGATGTGATTATTCTCTTATGTAATTAAAATAGGTAGTTTAGTAGTAGTGATTTTTTTTTATTTCTTTGCTCGTCACAATAGTAAAAATGGGTTGGGCTTGGGCCGGCACGGCACGAAGTAGGCACGAAGCGTAAATGGGCCGAGCTTGGGCTCGCCAAAAGTGAGTCGGCCGGCACGGCCCGGCACGGTGGGTACGATGGGCCATCGTGGCACGTCACGGTTTCGGCCCGAAGCACGATAGGCCCGAACCGGACCGGCACGGCACGGCACGACGCCCACCTCTACCCCTCACGATGTGTACTGTCCTCTCCTCTTTTCCTTGGAAACTGGACGTGGCTTGCAACTTTTCTAGCACTTCCCGTGACAAAAGTCTGGAGGACGAAGCGACGGGATGGAGCCAACCAGATCGGGCGCGGGACGGCAGAGATCAGCAACGGATGGCTGCGCCGAATGGTGCGAGCGACTGCGCCCACGAATGCAAGTCGGCGTAGATTGGCTGCGACCCGAGAATGGAGCAGACCCAGCGTAGATGGCGAGTCGCTGAGAAGATCAAAGCCGAGAAGACGTGCGATGCCCGAGAAGACGCGACCACCACGTTGAGCCGAAGATCGAGGCGACGCTGCAGAAGCCGAGAAGACCTGACGGCCGGCGTCTCGACGGCAACGACGCATCGGAAGCGGCGCGTTAGATCGATCGAGAGGACGACCAGAAGAATGGCGGCGATGGCGCGACAACAGATCTATTTTTTTCTTCTCTCGTGATTGATCTGTATGCTCTGATATGAAAATCAATCACAAGAAAACGAGAACAAGACACAGATATTTTACGTGGAAAACCTTTATGGGAAAAAACCACGAGCGTCAATCCGGCGAAATCACTATTTAGGATTTGTGTAGGGATTACAATGAGCTGTCATGCTCTTGTGCATCTCTAAAACCCACAAAGAAAATTCGGATCAACACCCAACACTCCTTATCGACTGAAAGATGCACCTCAACAGCATTAACAAATAACAAGGCATAACAAGACTTGTTAATCAAATGGATAATGATTCTTTTGCACAAACCATGCGGAAGAACTTGACAAAGGCTTCTTTGTCATATCTTGCCTCTTTGGCCGACTGTATTCAAAGGTCAACATGTCATTCCAAAAGTCATAAAAGCCTTACTGCGTATACAAGGAGAGATAAAATGAGTAAAAATTATTATCCAATAGTCAAACTGCCCATGGACCATCACATTATAGATGAGTGAAAGGGCAAGACATGAATAGCAAGCAAGGATTCAAATCTCGTTTTGGATAAAATCCCGGAGGTCACCGAAATCCGAAATCTCGGTGAGATTCAAAAATTTTGGACAAAATCCAGACGAAATATAAAAACCAAATTTCAAATCCGGTTTTTTTTCAACCGGGGAATCTGAGATCTCGGCCGAAATCTCAGTCCAAGTTGAATCGACCAAAAAATGGTCCAAAACACGTCAAAATTTTTGAAATTTTTTTTGGATGGTCCTGACACATAACTAAGGTTTCCATAAAAATTTGAGATGATAATCAAGCATAAATAATTTTTAAAAAATCTAACAGTGGTAAAGTCGTCATAAAAACCGTATGTAAAATCAGTTTTTGATTTTTCAAATGTAACAAATGAACTTCAAGTCATTTGAAAAGTTTTATATATGTTTCTATCATCCTATGTATTATAGAGAAATATTTATTCTATACATAGAAGCCATAATGTAACTGAATTGGGGCAACACAACATATTGCATATAGACAATACCTCGAGTATTTATTCCATTAAGAAATACCTCATGGGATTGGGATATCAATCTAACTAGTTACCTAGACTAGTAGACATAAACTACAGAGTGATTATTATTGATACCACAATATTGTACATAAAATCTAATTCACTGATTCACCAACAAACATATGTAGCATACTAACATCCACAATCAGAAGTGCTAGCTGGACTCACCAACCATCATATCTATGCATCCATATACAAAAGTCAGAACAAAACATAATTTCATATTTTCATGCAATGATGCAAATGATCAAATATCTACCATAAATATATTCACTCATTTGCTGCACAACCAATAGCACGTGTTTATTCCTACCAAATCTCCCAAATTTAGAACCTATTTGAAGAAATTTACTGCTGAAAACTGACACAAATCCGGCGAGATCTCGAAGAAATAAGACGAGATGTCGGTATTGGACGGCGAGATCTCGCTATTTGACGGCGAGATGCAAAGATAACTCACTGGAGATGGCTGGAGATGGCCGGAGTTTGCCCATAGTCGACCGAGCTAGCTATGAGGAGTGAGAATATTATGCTGTTTATGTCTTGGCTATGAGAAATCGAGTTTGCTTTTAAGTTTCTACTCTCCACATTGGGACAAATATACAAATACTAGCTATCTATACCATAGGATAGGAAATATGATTGGGTGAGTTGGTCAGTGCGACTGATTTAAGCATTTTGTAGAGGTCATGGGTTCGAATCCCCTTCGGCCATAATTTTTTTCCTTTTTCTTTTTCATTTTTTCCACTTGATAGTTGTTCATGTTAGTCAATGAAATACTCCAGAAAAAAGTTTACTTTGAAAACGATTTAGTACTTGGCACCTTAATTTTATGTGTGCTCAACCTTTTCTTTGGAAATGAAAAATAGTTCAAACCATTTTAGAAAATTTTGAATTTTTTTGTGAATGGTCGTAACACATCCATAATATTCCCATAAAATTTTCAGATGATGATCAATCTTAAGAAATTTTAAAAAATTCGGACAGTGCAAACCGACAAATTAAACCGACCATAAAATGGTCAAAAACACATCAAAAATATTAGAAATTTTTTGTGGATGATCTTGACCCTAAATACAATCAAATACAGTGCACAAAAATCAAAATCCGGCAAAAACATCCGAGATCTCGCCGAGAAATTCGAAATTTGAATTTTTTTTGAATTTTCCGGGCTTTTAAATCTTGGAGGGGTCCGAAATCCAAAATCTCGGCCAAGATTTCGGATTTTGGTCCAAAATTTCAATCCTTGCTTGTAAGCGTCTGATGGTTCTCTCGTTTCGATCTATCAATTCCGAAGTTTCTAACCATCCAATTTCTGACGCTTTTTGTGAAGTGATGGCGCCGTGATGGCAATATGGGTGTCCCGATCTTTCGATGAGAAACACACGATCGATTTGTTAGAGTCGACTTTGACGATCCGACTACACCGTACGACGACGATGCGCCTTAGCAATCGCTAAACCAACTCCGGTAGTTATTGATCTTGCCGTGAGCACGATCAACCTGAACACGAGTTCAATTCCTGCAAGCAACCGAAGAACAAGCAAGAACAATAGGATAAGCAATCTGAAATTGCGGATAAAGCTGAAGCGAAACAAAGTGGAGTCTTATTGACGATCTTGACAAGGTGGCTGTCCGGCCTGGCTCTCAGGATCAAGTTTTCACTTGTCTAAACTAATCAAATATAACCCATAACCCTAAGGAGCCGATGTCTGGCTATTTATAAGAGGTAGGGGCGTGGGAAACACGTCCAAAGCAGTAGGATACCAACTACAACTCTATTACAAGGCCCAAAGCCCAAGTCTTCTCGATTTGGAAAAGTGACGCCAATTGTTCTGCAGATTCCCGTTGACTCGGACGGAATTTGGGGATGGGGTCGGATCCGTTGGAAAGAGGACGTCGAAACCTTTCCAACCAGTACTCATAGACCTCAAACACCCTTGTGGATCAAAAGTTATGGTCGTTTGAAGTTGGTGCTGTCCCGGAGGCCGAATCCGAGTTGAACTTGTGTACCGGAAGAATTGGCTTCATGCTTGACGTTTGGGAGTCCTTCTCCTTGGTTCCTAAGGACAATAAAATCATCACAAGGATTAAATAGCATTCCATTCATTAAATTATTTGTATGCAGCCCGAGGAACGCATTCACCTGGTAATTGAATTGTCGTGCCCGAGCTCGAGTAATTGGCCCTTGTATGATATTGTTGGTTTCCATTGGGTTTGTAAGTATGGCCGTATCCATGGTAGTGATGTCCTCATCATCCTCCCTTCTTGCATTTGAGTCGTCCTCGACTCAAGTTCATCATCCTCTCCCAAGTATGGTTTCAAATCGGTAATGTTGAATGTGGGACTAACCCCAAAATCTGCAGGCAATTCAAGCTTGTATGCATTATCATTAATCTTTGCCAATACTTTGAAAGGACCATCAGCTCGCGGCATCAACTTAGATTTTCTTAATTCTGGGAATCGATCTTTTCGCAAATGCAACCAAACTAAATCGCCTGGTTCAAAAGTTACATGTTTCCTTCCCTTACTACCAAAGCAAGTTTATATTTAGCATTCATGCGTTCTATGTTTTCTTTAGTTGTCTCATGCAGTTTCATAATCAAATCAAGACGTTGTTTAGCATCAAGATTCAATTTCTCCGAAGATGGTAGAGGTAACAAATCAATTGGAGCATGAGGTACAAATCCATATACAATCTCAAAAGGGCACATCTTAGTAGTAGAATGCATAGACCGATTATAAGCAAACTCAATATGAGGCAAACATTCTTCCCACAATTTAATGTTCTTTTTCAAAATAGCCCTAAGCATAGTAGATAAAGTTCGATTAACGACCTCAGTTTGTCCATCAGTTTGGGGATGACAAGTAGTAGCAAATAAAAGTTTAGTCCCCAATTTAGCCCACAAAGTTCTCCAAAAGTGGCTTAAGAATTTAGTGTCACGATCTGAAACTATTGTGTTAGGCACACCATGTAAGCGAACAATTTCACGAAAGAATAAGTCAGCAATGTTGGTAGCGTCATCGCTTTTGTGACAAGGTATGAAGTGTGCCATTTTAGAAAATCTATCCACAACGACAAAGATACTATCCCTCCCCTTCTTTGTTCTAGGGAGTCCTAAAACAAAGTCCATAGAAATATCCTCCCAAGGCACGTTAGGAATAGGCGAGAGGTATGTATAAACCATGGGGATTAAGTCGTGACTTAGCTTTTTGACATGTAGAACAGCGGCGATGAAACGTTCCACGTCTCGTCTCATCCTGGGCCAAAAGAAATGGCTAGCGAGTATGTCCTCCGTCCTTTTCACACCAAAGTGTCCCATCAATCCTCCTCCATGCGCTTCTGTAGCAATAACAAGCGAAACGAGAACTAGCTGGAATACATAGTTTGTTTGCTCTAAACACAAACCCATTATTGAGGACAAATTTGTTCCAAGTTTTTCCCTCTTTACAATTGAGCAACACATTTTTAAAATCATCATCATACACATATTGCTCTTTAATCGTTTCCAAACCAAAAATTTTGAAGTCAAGTTGTGAGAGCATGGTATATCTCCTAGACAAGGCATCAGCAATGACATTATCCTTTCCCTATTTGTGTTTGATGACATAAGGAAATGACTCAATGAATTCAACCCACTTTGCATGTCTACGGTTCAGTTTAGCTTGACTTCTAATATGTTTTAACGATTCATGATCCGAATGTATAACAAATTCCTTGGGCCATAAATAATGTTGCCATGTTTCTAAAGTTCGAACTAGCGCATATAACTCCTTATCATAAGTAGAATAATTCAAACTTGGCCCACTCAATTTCTCACTAAAATAAGCAACAGGTTTTCCTTCTTGTAACAGAACACCACCCAAACCAATTCCACTAGCATCACATTCTAGTTCAAAAGTCTTAGAAAAGTCCGAAGCTGGAGTAAGGGTGCATGGGTTAACTTAGCTTTCGAGAATGTTGAAGGCATCTTCCTGTGACTTGCCCCAAGCAAAGGTACACCCTTCTTGGTGAGCTCATTCATGGGTGCAGCGATGGTGCTGAAGTCCTTAACAAAGCGACGATAGAATCCAGCAAGTCCTAGAAAACTTCGCACTGTGTGACCGTGTTAGGAGTCGGCCAACTCTGTATTGCTTCAACCTTGGCTTGGTCAACTTCAATTCCTGTGGAGTAACAACATAGCCAAGAAAAGATACTCGATCCGTGCAAAAGGTGCACTTCTCAAGGTTACCAAATAGCGTGCATCGCGTAAAGCATTAAAAACAGCACGTAGATGTTCAAGATGATCCTCTAAAGATTTGCTATAAATCAAGATATCATCGAAGTAAACTACCACAAATTTTCCAATGAAAACACGTAAAACCTCGTTCATCGCCTCATGAATGTGCTAGGAGCATTAGTCAACCCGAAAGGCATTACTAACCACTCATATAACCCGAACTTAGTTTTAAATGCTGTTTTCCATTCATCTCCTAACTTCATGCGAATCTGGTGATAGCCACTACGCAAATCCACTTTAGAGAACATAGTAGAGCCACTTAGTTCATCAAGCATATCGTCTAACCGAGGAATAGGATGGCGATATCTAATGGTGATATTATTAATTGCTCTACAATCCACACACATGCGCCATGTTCCATCTTTCTTAGGTACTAAAATGACTGGTACAGACAAGGACTAAGAGATTCACGTACGGACCCTTTATCAAGCAATTCGTGAACTTGGCGTTGTATCTCTTGTGTTTCTTCAGGGTTGGTTCTGTAAGGTGCTCGGTTGGGCAAAGATGCCCCTGGAATGAGATCAATTTGATGCTCAATCCCTCTAATTGGCGGCAGCCCTGAGGGAATGTCCTTTGGAAAGATGTCGGTGTATTCTGCAAAGGTTAGTGACAACAGGAGGCAAAGAGAGGACATCTCCTCTAGAAAACAAAGTTTCTTTGCAGACCAAAGCATAGCATGTAGACCTACAAACATCCAACTCATTCAAATCAGATTTTGTTGCAAGAAAACAAGCACCTTTCAATTTAATCTCATTCGGCTTAGCACAATCAAGGTTAGATTCTTTCTGTTTATGTTGTTCAAGTCCTTTGGTGACAATCTGATTTTCACTCTTAGAATTCTCTCGATTTTTCTCTTTGCTAGATCTAGCGATTTCATCCTTTACAATGGCATCAGGCGACATTGGGTGTAGCACAATTTTCTTTTCTTTATGCACAAAAGAGTATTGATTTGTTCTACCATGATGTAAACAATCCTTATCATATTGCCACGGTCTACCTAATAACATAGAACATGCTTGCATAGGTACGACATCGCAATCAACATAATCATGATAGGAACCTAAAGCAAAATGTACTCTTACCATGCGAGTTACCTTGAGTTTGCCGCTGTTGGTGAACCACTGAATGTGGTAGGGCTGAGGGTGTGGTCTAGTGGAGAGTGCTAGCTTCTCCACCATGTCCATCTTTGGCTAGATTATTGCAACTCCCACCATCAATGATTATTCGAATGGATCGCTCCTTGATGACGCCTTTTGTGTAAAACAAGTTGTGGCGTTGATTTGGATCGGCGCGAGCAATCTGAGCACTAAGCACACGTTGTGCAATAATACTCAAATATTGGTCAGCATCACCAGCTCCACGTGTACCTCGTCGTGCTCGGCATTTGGATCGCCGTCTTCATGTTCAATGAGCAAAGCATATGTTTCGTCATCAAGATCACTTGCCGAAGTCATACTCGCCGTCTTCCACGGATTATTAGCACACGCTTGTTCGGACACTCCCTCATCATGTGACCGAAACCCTTGCAGCGATGGCACTGAACATCTTTAGTGCGTCCGTTGATGCGGCCGACGACGGCCGAACTATTTGTAGTAGCTTGTGTGGCACTTTTCGTCGGCGTTGGTTGTGGTGCCGAATTTGCGGTGGTGGGCGCCGTTCTGTTGATGGAAGAGGTCGGCGTGGTAAGTACGGCCGGCAGGGCAGCAGGGTGCGCGGTGTCCACGAAGTAGTTCGACCTGCAGAAAAGTTAGTCTTGGCCCTCGATTGGCGACCCGCACTTCACGTTCAGCTTTGCAAGCAAGATGGAACAACCGAGTCATCGAATTATAATCCTTATAGTCTAGAATATCCTGGATTTCTCGAGTTAAACCACCTAAGAAACGAGCCATAGAAGCTTCCTCATTCTCAATTAATCCACAACGCAACATGCCAATTTGCAATTCTTGGTAATATTCTTCCACCGAATTCTTACCTTCTGTAAGGCGCTGCAATTTATTCAATAAATCTCTAGCATAGTATGAAGGAACAAATCTATGCCTCATTAGCAATTTCAAGGCTTCCCAAGTGGTGGGTATATTATTTGGATGAGCACGGCAATGTTCTCTCCACCAAAGCGAAGCAAAATCGGTGAACTCACTTGTGGCAGCTCTAACTCTTCTATTCTCGGAAATCATGGCACGCAAATTTTTGATCCACAAGTAATTCCCAACTAAGGTAACCATCGAGGTCATATTTACCTTCAAGCGATGGCATGTTGAAATTTACCTTAGGAAAACATCATCTCGTTCGTTCCCTTGGTCGTGGAGGATCACGTCGCATACCTTCTGATTGAAGCGTAGTCGTTGATGGTTACGATCATTATCGTAATGGATGGGGTTGACCTCCTCCGCATCGCTGGTGTCATCATATTCGTGCTCTTCGTTCTGTTCTTCTAAATCTGTTGGGGCCTCCCTGTGGAGCTGAATTGTTGCTTGGACGACGGGAGGTGGATTGGAAGCACCAGATGCAGCAGCTGCAAAAGTATCAAGTCTAGCCAAAATAGTAGCAAGAGTAGTGTTAGCAATCCCTTGTGCGGCCTCGATGGATCTGAGGCGGTCTTCTTGCATTGACATACGCTCATTAGTGAGCCGTACATCCTCGCTAAGACCATCGGTGGCTTCCTCGTCATCTTTTGGAAGTGAGCAATGATGCCCTTGGTTCGTGGAGAGTGATGAAATGAACTCTCGTCACTGACATGGTTAGTTGATGACAAGGAAACAAAAACCACAAGTATAATGTTCCTATCAACTACTAGGTGGCAAGTCTCTCAAGCGCTCAAGCCTATGACCCAAGTTCTTACAAGTTCTTACAATGTAGCAAAGCGTTGTCGGCTGTTGGCGTTATCAAAGGTTCTCCGAAGTTTGTGTAGAAGCGATTGCCAAGGGATCGAGCGCTGTGCGGGTAGAAAGTGGAGCTTGGACAGGCTTAATTTAGTAGCAAAGGTTAGCAATAATCCAATCGGTGAATGCAAAATTGAAGAATTGTTCAACGTCTAGTCACTGAGTTCTTGACTCGAGGCTAGCAAGGACTGTGACTCAAAAGCGTGGTCGGCGACAAGATGCAGTTCCACAATGAGATGAAGAAACGTAGCGAAAAAAAAATTCGCGAAAGAAGGGAACTATCTCAAAAGATCGGGAATCTTGTGAAAACAGGTTTAGCACATAAAAATTTTGGATCTGTTCGGACTTTTTTTTTTTTTTTTTTTTTTTTTTTTTTATGAACGATCCGATTCGTTTTCTTTCAAGTGCTATGCGGCGGAAGACGATCGTGTGACGATCGGACGGCCAGGTGGCGACGATCGGCTATCGGGAGGGCGACGATCGAGCGACGATGGGCTATCAGTGGGCGACGATCACCGGCGACGATCGAGCAACGATGGGCTATCAGGTGGGCGACGATCGGTAGCGACGATCAGGCGACGATCGGCGACGATCAGGCAGCGACGATCAGGCGACGATGGGCTATCCAGTGGGCGACGATCGGAAGCGACTGATCGGCGGCGACGATCGGGAGGCGACGATCGGCTAACAGAGGGCAACGGTCGGACGACCAAGTGGGCGACGATCGACGATTGGATGAGAAGGAAGCTTGGTCCGAACACCTTTTTTTCAACAGTTCGGGACCGACCACGGAACACAACTCAAAGCGGAACACAACTTCGAACCGAACACAACTTCCGGAACGTGTAGGAGACAAAATTTTCTTCTGACCTGGAACTAGACTAGAATTCAGCAACTCGACACGGCGATGCAACCAAAAATTCAATAACGCAGTGCCTTTGGAAAGGAAAATGCGAGGCTCAAATTGTTTTGGTATGGGGAGATCCAACTGATGGCGTTTCTCTGGACTATAGGAAAGATATCAATCTACTAATCTAGGGTAAAGAATTCTCACCGAGCAACCTGGTTTGCTCGATACCACTTGATGGCGCCCGTGATGGCAATATGGGTGTCCCGATCTTTCGATGAGAAACACACGATCGATTTGTTAGAGTCGACTTTGACGATCCGACTTCACCGTACGACGACGATGCGCCTTAGCAATCGCTAAACCAACTCCAGCGGGTTATTGATCTTGCCGTCAGCACGATCAACCTGAACACGAGGTTCAATTCCTGCAAGCAACCGAAGAACAAGCAAGAACAATAGGATAAGCAATCTGAAATTGCGGATAAAGCTGAAGCGAAACAAAGTGGAGTCTTATTGACGATCTTGACAAGGTGGCTGTCCAGCACAACTCGCAGGATCAAGTTTGCACTTGGCTAAACTAATCAAATAAAACCCAAAACCCTAAGGAGCCGATGTCTGGCTATTTATAAGAGGTAGGGGCGTGGGAAACACGTCCAAAGCAGTAGGATACCAACTACAACTCTATTACAAGGCCCAAAGCCCAAGTCTTCTCGATTTGGAAAAGTGACGCCAATTGTTCTGCAGATTCCCGTTGACTCGGACGGAATTTGGGGATGGGGTCGGATCCGTTGGAAAGAGGACGTCGAAACCTTTCCAACCAGTACTCATAGACCTCAAACACCCTTGTGGATCAAAAGTTATGGTCGTTTGAAGTTGGTGCTGTCCCGGAGGCCGAATCCGAGTTGAACTTGTGTACCGGAAGAATTGGCTTCATGCTTGACGTTTGGGAGTCCTTCTCCTTGGTTCCTAAGGACAATAAAATCATCACAAGGATTAAATAGCATTCCATTCATTAAATTATTTGTATGCAGCCCGAGGAACGCATTCACCTGGTAATTGAATTGTCGTGCCCGAGCTCGAGTAATTGGCCCTTGTATGATATTGTTGGTTTCCATTGGGTTTGTAAGTATGGCCGTATCCATGGTAGTGATGTCCTCATCATGAAGGGAGGCATCCGTGATTCCCACGTGTAACATCCCAAAATTTGCCTCTAAAATATTTAGTGTGTTTCGAGATTATTTGGATTTTTTTTCCTGAATTTATTCGGACTCAAGTTTATTGAACTAATCGCATTAAATAAATATCACGCATTTTTGCATAAGCATAAAATCCAAAATTTTGTTGATAATTAAGATAATTGGTAGACGAGAGTGTTCACTTCAAATATTTTCGAAAAACATGCTATATAACTTGATTCGTTGATTTTACAAAATCTGTACAGGTGTCTGATTCACTAAAAAAAATTTTACGAAAAATCTATACGTCGAAAAATTGCGAAACCAACTTCGTTGAGTTCCAAATGGTTCCTAGTATTTTGGAGGAGTTTTTCGGATTTTTAGAACCTCTCTTTTATTTTATTTTTTCTCAACACGTTTTTGAGAACGTATATGTGTATTGGACGTCGGTTTTGTCTCAGCCGTTTCCATTCCTTGTCTTTCCATCCGATTTCCATTTTTTTTTCCTTCCAGCCATTCCCAATGCATGGATTAGTATTGTAGTGTTCATTCTAGCATTCATGAGTTAGTAGGGTGATCAATAGTATGAGTAGTAACGTGTGAATCATGCTTCCTCTCCAACCTAGCTACTCATTCAAGCATACACCCACGCACGCACCTAATGGAATTTTAATTCTAGCCGTTTCCAACCTCTAAAGCAGTTTCATTTTTTTTTCTTGGACACGTTAGGGAATGATCAATGCCATTTCCTTTCTCCAGAGCATCACTTGAGTTCCTTCCAGCCGTTTCTAGTACTTGTGCACGCACGTAATGGATGTCATTACAGCCGTTACTACTTCCAGACATTACTAGCCATTTCTCCTGCCGTTTCATTTCCATGTAGTAGCATTCACCAGCAGCCGTTTCTTCCTTGCATGCATGGCTGCAGCCCCACTAGCAATTGATGATAGTTACTCTTCAGTGCTGGTTTGTTTCATTGCTCCGTCGTCCCATCTTCCTTGAAGTTCAGCCTATATAAGCACCGGCGTCGATTGCTATTTGGTTCTTCACGTCAAAACTTCTGTTTGCCTTCCATTACCATGCATGAATTTTTTTTGAGCCATTACTAGTTACTAGCCAGTTATACATACCTCTCCATTGTTCATCTCACGCCGATTCCTTCAACCGTCACGCACTACTGCCGTCGTGTACTGCCGCCGTCGTCGCCGTCGCCATCTTCGCTGTCATCGCCGTCGCCGTCGCTCGTCGACCTGTGCGCTCGCTCGACCGGACGTCTCCTCCTGCGCGCTAGTCTTGCTGCGTTTCTTTTTCTACTGCTTCCTCACGCACGAAACCAAGCCAGCCGAGGCTCCCTCACGTAGACAAATGAAGGTACAGTACCATGCATGCTCCCAGCCGAAACATTAGTTGTACATGATTTTTTCTTAAAATTGCGGATTTTGTCTTTTTCACTAGAAATTCGTTTTAAGTCCAAATAGTATGCGACTAATTTTGTTAATTAGTATAAATTAATACCTTTCTACAGTAATTTTTATGAAATTTTATAAATAAATCTATACTATTAAATTATTCGCAGAGAGGCTAAATTTATGAATTTTGTAAGTCTTAAAATATACGTCCAAAAATTTTGAAATAAATTTTATGAATCGTATAAAATGCTAAACAAATTATTCGGAAGTTTTCATATGGTTACAACTTTATTTGTTTCTTCGTATTTTCCGAATGGTTGTTTATTCGCTGTTTTTCGTTTAATAGAAACGCTAGACGTCGACTCCGTCGCAGAACCGCAGGAAGACAACCCTCTCATCACCGACCAAGGCAAGTTCCCACAAGTTCCCGCAAGTTTCCTGCAAGTTCCCCTCCAGTTTCGGATAAGTTCCCTTGAAGCATGTTGATCCATGTTTTGAAATGTTTTATAGATTTACTAACTTGCATGCTATGGTTGTTTATATAAAATGATATGTTATGATAGATTATAGTTATATACCTTGTTAATATGTATGTTTGCTACATATTAATCTATCTATCCTTTGGTTGCCCTAGAATGAGTAATTTGTATGGCTTAACACCCTTGTTTAGTCTAATAGTAGTGCTTAGTATGCTAAATACTATTCGTATGTTTAATGGAAAGCTTGTTATTTGAAATTCCAAATGATTGAGCAAAAATGTTATTTTAAAAAGGGTAGTTGGTGCTGCCAGTTTGGTAAAGCAAAAGAAAAGAGAAACTTGGAATTTCAAAAATGAGAATAGGGTGGAAGGTTGCAAGGCGGGTGCAGTATGCACGAGACTCGGGTTTGAGTATGTGCCACCCTAGTCACCCTAAGGACCGATCCCTTGTGATTGTCAAACAATGTACAACAGTGCGACCGCGGGTTCCGGTATGGGATGGGCCTGGCTGAGTAACTAGTGAAAACTTAATTAAGGCATGCCAAACGGTGGAGTGGGCGTGGCTGTAGCCACAGTAGTCCTACAGGCGCAAGAGGGGGCTTCCAACTTGGTTGTAGCCATTTGGCGGTGAAACCTCAGCGGGCGTGACTTAGTTAAGACGTAGCTAGAGAAATGGCCTTGTGATTTTCACTTGGGGTTATATGCTGTCAGCGTATTAAACGCTGGGGTACCCACGCATTAAGTACTCGCCCGGAGGCGGTGGCGTTGAGCCACTCCTCGGGCGACGAGCAAAGGTGCTCGCCAAGAGGACAGTGGCGTTGAGCCACTCCTCGGCGACCAGCGAAGGTGCTCGCCAAGAAGGGCAGTGGCGTTGAGCCACTCCTCGAGACGAACAGCGAAGGTGCTCGCCAAGAAGGACAGTGGCGTTCGAGCCACTCCTCGGCGACAGCGAAGGTGCTCGCCAAGAAGGACAGTGGCGTTGAGCCACTCCTCGAGGCGAGCAGCGAAGGTGCTCGCCAGGGACAGTGGCGTTGAGCCACTCCTCGGGCGACCAGCAAAGTGCTCGCCAAGAAGGACAGGTGGCGTTGAGCCACTCCTCGGCGACGGTGAAGGTACTCGCCAAGAGGGCGAGTGGCGTTGAGCCACTCCTCGGCGACAGCGAAAGGTGCTCGCCCAGGGCGAGTGGCGTTGAGCCACTCCTGGGCGACCGGCAAAGGTGCTCGCCAAGAAGGACAGTGGCGTTGAGCCACTCCTCGGCGACAGCGAAGGTACTCGCCAAGAGGCGAGTGGCGTTCGAGCCACTCCTCGGCGACAGCGAAAGGTGCTCGTCCAGGGGCAGTGGCGTTGAGCCACTCCTCGAAGCGACCGGCAAAAGGTGCTCGCCAAGAAGGGCGAGTGGCGTTGAGCCACTCCTCGAAGCGTAGTTCCCAAGAATCAACCCGTAATCCGTACTCTGAGGCGAAGGGTCAAGGATATTTAATGCGAGGCGTGCGCATTAATTGCGAGATATGTAAGCGATGGTATGGCGGCGCGTCTTCCCCAGCGCGCATTAATGATGGTGGCCCGAATCGACATCCCCTCTCTCTGGCGAACTGCAGGGTGACAGACAGCGGGACCCAAGGCGAAGTCTAAGTCGGCTAGGGCGAGAGTCGGCTAGGACAGGCATTAAATGTGATGTAAGAGAGTGTGACGGGTGCATTAAATGCACTATGGTAGTGTGTCAGACGCTTGCTTTACGCAAGCTTGTAAGCCCCATGCGCCTCAGCCAGCCCGAGTATAAAAGGGAGCTAGGGTGCATGGGAGAAGGGTTGTTGATTCTGGGTTGGCAGAACCTGAGAGGGTCTTCTTCCCCAGCCTTGTAAGAACCTTGAACCCAGAGGAAACCACCAAGCAGGACTAGGGTCATTACTCCTTTGGAGGGCCCGAACCTGGGTAAACTCGACTGTCTTCTTGCTTGCTCCCAACATCCCGTTCTTCCCGTCTTTGGAGCGGTTGCCACAAAAGCCCCCAGTCCGAATCTCTCAAGCACCCGGTCTTAGGGTGCCTGTTGAATTAATGGCCACGGCCAGTGGCGCGCCAGGTAGGGGCTTAGTGGTTAGATCGTTCCTTTCTTCCATTCCTTTTTGAGGAGTTTGCAAGAATCCGAAGATCATCCGGTATGGCGGAATCTCATCGCCAGCGTAGCGCCCTTCCCGAGGAAAGCAGCGCCCGAAGCCGATCTCGGCTCCCGGTAAGGGAGTCGGGTCAGCCGGGTCCTTCATGGCGGGAGGGGCGCGAAGTCGCATCCAAGCCCGGAGTTCACCGGCCCGGTAGCGCTTCTTTGTTGGGGAAGATACCCCAATGCAAAGCCTTCATGCCCGGTTGCTCCTGGATCATCCTCGGTCAAGCGGCCGGCGACACCCCAGCCACCCCTTGGCTCCAGGACATTGCCCGTCTAGTGGACTCAGCCCAGCAGCAGGTTGCTGTGGCAATTCAGCCGGGGGCTTCCGGCGTCCTCCGCCAAGGAGTTCGTATGGTGGATGCACAAGCTTCCAGTCGCTCTTTGGCGACCTCTCCCGGCCGCAGGAGCCGTGATAAAGGGAAGGAGCAGCAGCTGCGGCCCCTGCACGCAAGCGAGGGGCGTGCACAAGCTTCGCATCTTCCCGCGGTACTCCCATGCCGGAGGAGAACCGCGGGGATCTAAGGGCACGCCTCGGCGGCTCGGCGGGGTGATGATCTGCGTCAAGTTCTTGGGCGTCATCCGCAACGACGCCGAACCCGCTGCCGGTCGATCGAGAAGGAGCTTCCTTCCGACTCTGAGGAGAGTGTAGACTCGCACCCCTCGACCCCATCTCAGGGTCAGGGGGCTGGTGGGCGACACTACTCCCCATATAATGTTGGGTGCCAGGCGTTTTCCTCCGTCTCATGCCAATCGGCGTGGCCGAAAAGATTTCGTCGCGCCCATCGAGAAGTATGACGGCACCACCAACCCTGAAGAATTCCTGCAGATTTATCACGACGGTGGTGCGTCTTTGCCGGGGTCGAGATAGAGTTATGGCCAACTACTTCCCGATGTCGCCGACAGTTCGCCCGCTCTGGCTGCTGAACCTTCCTCGAGGTTCGGTACACTCGTGGGAGGAAGCGTGCGACATTTTTGTAGCCAACTTTCGTGGCTCCTACGCTCAACCGGTGTGGAGGGCGACCTTCACGCTTTGGAGGCAGAAGGAGGGGAGTCACGAGGGTTTATTCGGCGGTTTAGCCATTGCCGCAACCACGATCCCCAGGATCTCTGGCGATCGGTTATTATTGCGTTCGGAGGGTTAGGGATCGAAGATGCGGGAGAAGATGGCTACCCGCCTTGTCGCTACCACTTCAAGCTTTTCTCCCTGGCTCACAAGTGTGCTCGGCGTGGAGGCTCGGAAGGGTGCAGCGAGGCCCTCAAACCCTGACGGCCGGGCGTCGAAGTCCTCCGACCGTAAAGAAGAAGCGCCAAGGAGGCCGTCGCCGAGAGGTTTTGGTGGCGATCCGAAGCCAAGCCTCGGCGCGCGACGATCGAGAAGCGAAGGAGAGATCGCCGGGACCAGCGAGACAATCGCGAGGACCGCCCGTTCTCCCGCCAGTGAAGGCGACGAGGGCAAGCCATACTGCCCCATCCACGCACAAATGGGCACGACCTGGAAGATTGCCAGGTTGTGTCCAAATTGGTGGAAAAGCGGCTCAAGAAGCGCCGCGAAAAGGATCGCGAAGATGATGGCGGCGAAGATGACACCCCACCGGCTTTCCAACAAGCCGAGCACACGGTGGCATACATTCATGGGGGTTCGCCACCTACTCTTCCAACTCGCGATACAAGCGAGAGCCGAGGCAGTGTGTGCCACCATGCGAGCCCGGGGCGAGTCGGCTGCTGAAGTGGTCGGATCAATCGATCACTTCGGTCGGGCCGACCACCCGGCTGAACACTTCAGGCCCAAACCATCTCCGATCGTGGTCGCCCCTACGGTCGAGGAATGCGAAGCTTAGGCGAGTACTCGTTGATGGAGGAAGTGCCATCAACTCTTTGTCGATCGGGGCGTATCAAGCACTCCAAATACCTTATGAAGAAGCTGCGCCCCGCACGCTTTTATGGAATTGCCCCGGGATGGGCCTAATGCCCTGGGACAAGTCCAGGTGCCCGTCACGTTCGAGCCTGAAAACTTCCGGACGGAACTCATCAACCGAGGTCGCCGACTTGACCTCCCTTACAATGCCCCTGCTTGGCCGGCGCTAGTCAAATTCATGGCGATTCGCATCATGCTTATTTGCCGATGAAGATCCACTGGCCGAGGGCCCAATTGTGGTAAAGGTGGACAAGCTCGAAGCCTTGCGCCTCGATAAGCAAGTGCAAGACTTCTGGAGCCGCTTTGTTCGGCGCGTGGCACAGAAGACCCCTCGAGCGCTCCCCCGGCCAAGGCCCGCGCTTCACCCAGTCCCTTGGGTGAGGTGAAGGTGGTCCCCGTGGGTGAGGAAGGCTCGGGCAAGGCTGTGAGAATTGGCGCTGATCTCAGCGCCAAATAGGAAGACGCGCTCGTCACCTTCCTCCGGTCTAATCTAGATGTGTTCGCACAGGAACCATCTCGAAATGACCGGGTCCCTAGGGAGGTGATCGAGCACCGATTGGCAACGCTGCCTGGAGCGCACCCAGTCCGGCAGAAGGTCCGGAGGCAGGCGCCAGAGCGACAAGAGGCCATTCGGGAAGAAGTGGAGAAGCTATTGCAAGCCGGAGTTGTGCGGGAAGCCGCCTACCCTGAGTGGCTGGCTAACCCCGTACTCGTGAAGAAGTCCAATGGGAAGTGGCGAATGTGTATAGACTTCACCGACCTCAATAAAGCCTGCCCTAAGGACCCTTACCCTCTGCCAAGGATTGACCTCGTTGTCGATTCTCTGGCGGGATGTGAAGCTCTATGTTTCCTAGACGCCTACTCGGGATATCATCGATTAGAATGGCGCAGAAGGCGAAGAAAAGACGGCCTTTGTGACCTCTTTTGGTGTGTCTTTGTTATGTTCGAATGCCCTTTGGGTTGAAGAATGCCGGATCTACCTACCAAATGAGCCATGCATATTGTATTCAAGTCACAAATTGGGAAGAACACGGAGGTATATGTTGATGACTTGGTGATAAAAGCTAAGGCGATGGGTTGGTTGAAGATCTGAAGGAAACTTTCTCCCATCTCCGGCACTCGCTTAAAGTGAATCACGAGAAGTGCGTGTTCGGGTGTCGCTGCAGGAAGGCTGCTTGGCTTCCTGGTCTCGACCGCGGGATCGAAGCCAACCAGACAAGATTGAAGCAATAGAACGAATGATGCCACCTGTCCGGCTCAAGCGGCTTGATTGCTTAGCTGGTCGCTGGCCTCCTCGGCCGGTTCATAGCCGGTGGGGAGAAAAGTCTCCCATTGTTCAAGGCGATGAAGAAGACTAATTCCTTGAGTGGACCGGAAGCCCAGCGGCATTTGAAGATCTCAAGAAGTATCTCTCCTCGCCTCTGTCTTTGGTCGCCCCCTGAGCCGGGTGAGCCGCTTCTCCTTTATGTAGCGGCAAGCCCCTCGGCGGTGAGTGCAGACTAGTAGCAGAGCGGAAGGCGTGCAATGGCCGGTCTATTATGTGAGCAAGGTGCTGCATGATGCTGAAACTAGGTATCCTCAGGCCCAGAAAATGGTGTATGCTGTGCTGGTGGCATCAAGAAAGCTGCGACATTATTTCCAAGGAAGGGAGATCACTGTGGTCTCCTCGTATCCTCTGCGGGAGATCCTTCACAATCGTGAAGCTGAAGGTCGATGTCGCCAAGTGATGCATGTCGAGCCGGGGAATTTGGCTTCAAATTTGCCCCCCGCACTGCTATCAAGAGTCAAAGGCTGGCGGACTTCATTGTTGAATGGACTCCGGCAGATGGGGAAGATAAGGAAGTCCCCGTGCCCACGCCTTGGACGCTCTTCTTTGATGGATCCTTCAGGCTCGGCGCGGGGCTGGGTTCCTCTGGTCTCCCCGGCCAGAGACCCCTCAAATATATAGTCGTCCTGGACTTTAAAGCTACCAACAATGTTGCGGAATACGAAGGATTCTTGGTGAGCTCATTGCCGCCAGCCATCGGCGTCACGGTGCCCTCTGATTAAAGGCGATTCTTTGTCGGTCGTCAACCAGGCAAGGAAGGACTTCACTGCTCTGATCCCGTCATGGCAGCTTACAGCGGAGGTTAGAAAGATGGAGAGACACTTGAAGGGCTAGGGTATACACACATACCCGGCGCGACAATTATTTAGCGGACGAGCTCGCTCACCGCCTCGACAAGAGCCCTGTTCGGTCGGAGTCTTTGAAGAAAGGCTTCCGCGACCGTCCATCTCAGCCCCGTCTCTGGTGGGGAGGATGGTGATGCCGCTTCAGCCCTCACTTGGATGGGAAAGCGGCGGCGCCTATCGCAACCCCGTTTACGGTGGGGGCGATGGTGGCGCCGCCCAGCCACGTTGCGAGGAGGAAAAGTGGCACCGGCGTGAAACGCTGGCTGGCGAGTACCCGGGACGATCACTCTGTGGTCGCCGTGCTTGACCGGGAAGGCACATGGATGGACCGATCCTGGCCTACTGCGGGATCAAGTATGCCCCGACGATGATGCGTCAACGAGAAGATAGCGCGAAAGGCCAAGCGCTACACCCTGGTAGATGGGGACCTGTCACCGGGTGGAAACGGAGTTCTTCTGAAGTGCATCACTCGGGAAGAGGAAGCATTTTGCTTTCGATATCCATGGAGGCGTGTCACGGGGAGCCATTTTCGATCGAACCTGGTGGGAAAAGCTTTCCGCCACGGGTTCTATTGGCCAACTGCCCTCCAGGATGCTTGCGGTGGTGAGGAGATGCAGGCGTGCGATTCCACGCCAAGCAAATCCACCAACCAGCCCAAGCTCTGCAAACCATCCCGCTCTCATGGCCCTTCGGCGGTGCAGGGGCTGGATATCTGAGTCCGTTCGCGGGCCACGGGAGGCTACACTCATCTGTTCGTCGCCATTGACAAGTTCACCAAGTGGGTGGAAGCTGAAGCCGTGAGAACCATTACCGCCGCAGCCGGTCAAGTTCATGCGAGGATCTTCGCCCGCCGGGTCGCCAACCGTATCATCACCGACAATGGCGCCCGATTCACCAGCGCGCTTTTACGGACTTTTGCGAAGAAATGGGCACGAAGGTCTGCTTTGCCTCCGTTGCCCATCCAAGAAGCAACGCCAAGTTGAGCGAGCCAATGCCTTTAGTCTTTGAAGGGCCTCAAGACTCAGGCGTTTGATCGACTTCACCAACGCGGCTCGCGGTGGGTTGAAGAACTCCGGCGATCTTGTGGTCACTCGGACCACTCCACCGGGCTCTGGAGAGACTCCATTCTTTCCGGTTTACGGGCGCAGGCTGTCCTCCCTTCGTAATTGACATTTGGGTCGCCGCGCGTTGCTGCGTTCGCGGAAGAAGATCGTGAAGAGATGCGCCAAGGCAGCGTCAATCTCCTGGAAGAAGCCGGGATCGTGCGGCCTGCGCGCCGCTTCGGTATCAACAAAGCCTCGGGAGGTACCACGCCACCCGGTCGGTGAGAGAACAGCGGCGTTAGGCGACCTGGTCTTGCGAAAGATTCGATCGCAGTGGGTTGCACAAACTGTCTCCCAGTGGGAGGGCCCCTTTAAGGTGGTCTCGGTCTCGACCCGGGCGGTCGGGTTGGCCAGCGAGGGCGAGGAGGAATCGCGAACTCGCGAGAATATAGAGAACTGCGCAAGTTCTACCCTTGAGCGGTTGTAAGTTTCAGGTTTTGTTCCTCGTGTCGGTCGAATCATGTCTCTTTGCTGCCGACTAGCCGAGGAACGACTGTTGTTCGTAAATTAAGTATTACGTTCCGTTGTTTTTTAGCAGTTACTTCATGCCTTTCTGGTTCTGTGCTTTGTGGCGAAGTGTTCGGGTGATCACTCTAGTCCGCTCGATCTGTGGCGCCCGATGCAAAGCGGGACCACTATGTAAGTGCGGCGAACAGGATTGGGCAATTGGGCGGCTGGTTTGAACTCAGCTCCCGACACGGTCATGACACTCCGGGTGTCCCCGTGGGGGCTGGCGATTTAAACACTGCTATCAAAAGCCTACGTCCTGTCACGTCTTACACTGTGTCCGCCCCGCGGAGGCCACAAGGGTACGTGTTGTTTGCAGGACTATAAGGCAACGAGAAAAGAATCGCCCGGACACAAGGGATACTTTACTCCCTTCTTTTTTCCTTCTAAGCCTTAAGCCGGGCAGTAGCACTCAAGTTAATGCTGGCGGTCAGTAAGGTGGAAGGCTAAGAAGACAAGTTAAACATTGCTGAATAAGTCTAAAAAGTGTCATGTCTATCCCATGAAAGTGCTTTACAAAAGTTGTTGCAGGACAGCAAGTTAAAAGGAAAAAGAAGGCGAAAAGGGGGGAAGGGTCTAGGTTATCCTATCCTTCTTCCTCCTCGTCCGCCACTGCGGCTGCTACTGCAGGGTCTTCCGCGAGGGGCCCGACGTCCAGCGCCAGTGCCACCTCTTCTGCTGCGTCCTCCGGTAGCGAGGTTGGCCATCTCCGGTGGCGGCGGCGTGGTCGGCAGCTGCCTACACCAGCGCCTCGCCTCCGCCGATCTCCTTCAATCCCTGGACGGCAGCTAGAGGATCAAAGTTGGCGTCCTGGGCGCGAAGACGCCAAAACGAACGTCGCGATAGCAGCCGCTCGCGGCGTCCTTCCTGAGTGGACCGATCGGCAGGGCGGCGGAAGCCGGCGGTGAAGTCCGCGATCCGACCGAAGCGTAAGGCGTAGTGCGGCGGCTTCGTTCGATGGCGCTTGCTGCACCAACCCAGCCGAGCGGTAGGCTGTCCTCCATCCGGTCAAAGGCGTACCTCGGCATCTGCAGAGTGTCCGCCTGATCGATGCGGTGTGTCCATTGCGCCTCGAGCTCTTCCATGAGCTTCGGCGTATGGCAGCGGCCCCGCTCGCTCCCCACCGACTCCGCTCTGCCTTTTCATCCGGTCATGTAAATCAGCCACCTCTGCCGGGCGCTGATCTCGATGTGGCGTCGGCCACCGTTGCACGCTTTCGGCAGCGGTGGGCTGGTGTGGGAGTAGAGCTGTCCAAAGCGGCCAGCGATGCATCTGCGTCCGCCGAAGGAACGGAGTCCGCGGGAGGATCCCCAGTGGGCTGTGGCCCAGCGCCTCTGAGGCTGCACTGGCGGCAGCCATTGGGCTGCATCTTGATCGCCGCTTCTTCTTGTCTGGCGGATCATTTGCTTTGCTCCGTCGCTACCTCAGCCCCCGATCGCCCGGTATGCAAGCGGTGAAGATCTGCGGAGTGCCCTGAAAAAAGCAAAAGCAGGCAAAGGTAAGGCTCCACTCGAAAATTAAAAAATTTTACCGTCCTTCTTTTTGTATGTTTCAAGGATTCAGGTACATGGGCTGAGGCCTCGGAAACCGAGGCACTCCGGAGTGAAGCAAGCCCCCTCGAGGCACCGGCGGCCTCGGTGGCCGGTGGCGAAACCGCCACCGGAAGCGGCGGAGTCAACGCCGGTGAATCCGCCACAGCGGCTGGCGGAGTCAGCCGCGATGACGGTGGCGCGGCGAAGGATCTTCTTGGCCGGTGGAGTCCACTGCAGCGGCCAGCCGTGGATCGGCCGCCGGCGGTGGCGATGGCGGCGGAGCTCTTCGCGGTGGAGTCCACCAGCAGCCGGCGAATCGGCCGCCCGGCGGTGGCGGTGGCGACGAGGCTAACTGCGCGGTGGGTCCCACCAGCGCGCCGCGAATCGGCCGCCCGGCGGTGGCGGCGAAAGCTAACTGCGCCGATGGTCCGCCATCGTAGCGCCGGCGGGTCGGCCGCCATGCGCGATGGCGATAGCGATGGAAAAGCCTTGGCGTAGTCGGCCAGGCGCCAGCGCCAATGAACGAATCTGGCGGTGATGGCGGAGGCGAAGCGTCGCGACCGTTGATGAAGACCCCGCGGTGAGAGGAAGTCCCGATGGCGGGCTGCTGTGAAGATCCGGCCGGCGGCCGACGAAGATGGCCCCGATAGCCGTGGTAATTGGTGGGCGTTCGATGAAGCGATGTAAATCGGCCGGGGCGCTTGTTCCTCCCAGCGCCGCCGGTGAAGAAGTGCCGCGGATTATCGAGGCCCTTGATGGGCGATGATGGGCGTCCCCATGGCGTCCATCTTGGGCATCGCCTCGACGATCCCCGCCCGATCCGGAGGCTGCATGTCGCGAGTGGAAGCGCGACCTCGAGGAAGGAGTGGAACGTCGCTCGATCGCCCGATCGCCCCATCCAGGAAGCGATCTGCGGCGTCCGGCTCTCCACCACCGACACAAAGAAAAAGAAGAAGAAAGCGATGTTAAAAAAAGAATGATGATGAAGAAGGAAGGCGTAAGAGCTTACCTCCTGGAACCGTCCGAGTCCGTCGTCCACGCCCGGTAGTGCCAGGCTGGCGGTGCAGGCGGCGCAAAGGGCTAATCCTCGGGACCACGAAGTCGGGAGAACCATACCTCGGTCAGCCTGGCATCGCGGCCCGATCAACCCGAGCCAACATTGTAAGTAGCTCGGGCGTGTCGGCGACCGGAGATACCTGATCAGATTTGCTGCCCACCGCTCGGTGGAAGCCCTGTGGCTTCAATGCCGCTGTCGTCTTCAACGTACAACCATTCGTGGCGCCACATTTTCCGGTGGATCGGTTCTCCATTGGAATGTAGCGGCGCAACGGCCCGTCTCTAAGTCGCAGATGGCAGCACCCGGAGATGCTGGAGCCCTGGCTGACGCGGAGCGAGAAGAAGTAGCGGAAAAGGAGAAGATTGGGCATTACCCCTATAAACATCTCACAGAAGTGGGCGAAGACGGAGAGGAGCACAACGGAGTTAGACGGAAGGTGGATGTTGTGAATGTCGTAGAAGTTGAGGACGGCGATGTAGAAGTCCGAGATGGGCGGGACCAAGCCCGCCATCATCGCCCAGACAAAGAAGATGACTTCCCCGGGCTGGCCGTGGGAGCGGCGATCCCGGCCATGCGGAGAAGCGCCAGCGTCACCTTGGAGCATTTAGCGGCGGCGTTCTCTTCCACAGCTTGAAGGAGGGAGGGCAGAGTCGGAGAGGCCATCGAGAATCAGCTAAAGGCGAGGAAGGAAGCGAGGCGGCAGCAGGGAACATGCCCCCCCCCGTCGCCTGCTTATTTATAAGAATTCAAGGGAGAGCCTGGCGGGAAAAAGTCGAAGAGACGCGGCGGTTCGGATGCGGGAAAACCAAAGCATTTTTCAAGGAAGTAGGCACGTCCCACGAAGCCACGAAGCGGCTGCGATATCCACCTCGGGGACCGGAAAAAGAGGCAAGTTTTAAAAGCTGCGGCGTGCGTGGGCATTTATGGGCCCCACCCGAGATTGAGCCGTTCGGCGAAGAAAAGGAAAGAATAAAGACACTCACTGGGTGGGCGGGGAGCTCTTGTCGGCGTAAACGCTGAGGTACCTGCCACGCGCATTAAGTACTCGCCCGGAAGGGCGGTGGCGTTGAGCCACTCCTGGCGACCGGCAAAGGTGCTCGCCAAGAGGGCAGTGGCGTTGAGCCACTCCTCGAGGCGACCAGCGAAGGTGCTCGCCAAGAAGGGCGAGTGGCGTTCGAGCCACTCCTCGAGGCGAACAGCGAAAGGTGCTCGCCAAGAAGGGCAGGTGGCGTTGAGCCACTCCTCGGCGACAGCGAAGGTGCTCGCCAAGAGGACAGTGGCGTTCGAGCCACTCCTCGAGACGAGCAGCGAAGGTGCTCGCCCAGAGGCAGTGGCGTTGAGCCACTCCTGAAGCGACAGCAAGGTGCTCGCCAAGAAGGGCAGTGGCGTTCGAGCCACTCCTCGGCGACAGTGAAGGTACTCGCCAAGAGGGCGAGTGGCGTTCGAGCCACTCCTCGGCGACAGCGAAGGTGCTCGCCAGGGGCAGTGGCGTTGAGCCACTCCTGAAGCGACCAGCAAGGTGCTCGCCAAGAAGGACAGTGGCGTTGAGCCACTCCTCGGCGACCAGCGAAGGTACTCGCCAAGAGGGCAGTGGCGTTCGAGCCACTCCTCGAGGCGACAGCGAAGGTGCTCGTCCAGGGGCAGTGGCGTTCGAGCCACTCCTCGAAGCGACCAAGAAAGGTGCTCGCCAAGAGGACAGGTGGCATTCAGGCCACTCCTCGGGGCGTAGTTCCCAAGAATCAACCCCGTAATCTGTACTACAGGGCGAAGGGTCAAGGATATTTAATGCGAGACGTGCGCATTAATTGCAGGATATGTAGGCAGTGGTATGGCGGCGCGTCTTCCCCAGGCGCGCATTAATGATGGGTGGCCCCGAATCGACATCCCCTCTCTCTGGCGAACTGCGGGGGTGACAGACAGGCGGGACCCAAGGCGAAGTCTAAGTCGGCTAGGACAGGAGTCGGCTAGGACAGGCATTAAATGTGATGTAAGAGAGTGTGACGGGTGCATTAAATGCACTATGGTAGTGTGTCAGACGCTTGCTTTACGCAAGCTTGTAAGCCCCATGCGCCTCAGCCAGCCCGAGTATAAAAGGGAGCTAGGGTGCATGGGAGAAGGGTTGTTGATTCTGGGTTGGCAGAACCTGAGAGGGTCTTCTTCCCCAGCCTTGTAAGAACCTTGAACCCAGAGGAAACCACCAAGCAGGACTAGGGTCATTACTCCTTTGGAGGGCCCGAACCTGGGTAAACTCGACTGTCTTCTTGCTTGCTCCCAACATCCCGTTCTTCCCGTCTTTGGAGCGGTTGCCACAAAAGCCCCCAGTCCGAATCTCTCAAGCACCCGGTCTTAGGGTGCCTGTTGGTTAGTAAGCCGACATATGCCAAAGGAAGCAAATGACCAAAAAGAGTGAAATACCTCTCGCGGGTAAAGCGTGCAAGCTCTGCAGAGTAAACAAACTATTCGAATAGCCGTACCCACGGTCAAGGGTGGACAAAGTCTTATTTGTCGCCAGGTAGATTTTCTCTATTTGATTCCAAAATCAGACTTTACAAAAGAAAAGCACGGTTGTAGCCGTGAATGTTATGATTTGATAAAATTCGTGGTTGTAGCCACGAGGAAAAGATTTCAAAAGTATTCTTAAAATAAAACCATGGTCGATGCCATGCTTGTTTTGATTTCCACGGTTGGAGCTGTGTCCCAAAAAGTTTAAACTCTGATTTATCAAAAGAAAATACTTTTGAAAAATGCTATTAAAAATTCTAGGATAAAATTTTAAAAATTGGCTTTTGCAAAATTAAGCAATACCTTCCCTTGAATCAAATTGCATATTGCATTTCTTACTGGACTTGTTGAGTATGTTGCATACTCACCCTCGCTTTTATTATGGGGTGCTTATTCCATGAAGCAGATCAGGAAGATAAAGATAGCTATCAAAGGGCCTGCGTTCCACCATTCGATATCTGCAATGAAGACTTTGAAGAGGAAGATTATCAGGACATCTAGGATCACGTTATCTTCAGTCTTTGCCTGTGGTGTTTTTGGACTTCATTATATCATGTTAATTTGTCAGTTTAATATTTCCGCTGCTATATGACCTACGGGTCCAACTTTTGTAATAATGGGCCTTGTTGGCTAGTACTCTGTATTAAACTTTATTTATCGCATGGTGATGATCCATACTGTTATGACCTGTGTGTGCTAGCTATTGATCCAGGGACTAGTACAGGTAAACACAGGTGGGCCCGTGTCCTATTGCGGGTTCCGACACCACGCCATAATTTGATACTTGTCCCGAGATTGAATAGCACAAGAACCTAACACTAGCTATGCCCCCAAGTGTTACACTGGATAGGTCCGTTCTACATATGTCAGTTTCGTTGCACGGAGACATGATATGCAGTGGAGAGGACATCTTTGACCCAAATTTGGTGATGTCTACCGGATGATTTTTCTCATAAAGAGCTCTTGGATGCGCGCCAAACACAAAGAAGTTATTCTTTATCACTTTCCTATACTTTTTTATTTTTCAGCTTGTAACAATTGAAAACATCATGACCATAAGTCTAGCAATAACGATAAAAATTGTTGGATTTACATCCTCTTAACTTAGATCTAGACTTTGATCTTTTAGAATTGCTTTTATGCTATTATCTAGCTCTAACAATTAAACCCTCTGCCTTAACTTCAGAACGAGAATGAATATCAAAATTTTCCTTGGACAAAAAATTTGATTTAACATTCTCAAAACTAAGAGTGTCATGATTGCTATAAAGAATAATTTCCTTAAAATGTTTAAAGGTAGCAGGCAAAGAGACGACTAACAGAATAGCCTTATCTCCATTATCAATTTTTACCTCTAATTTTTCAAGATCAATGATGAGTGAATTAAACTCATTAAGATGAGACTGAATAGATGTACCTTTCACCATGCAAATTGTGTACATACATTCTTTGAGGCGCAATTTATTGGCGAGATTTTTCTTTATGTACAAATCTTCAAATTTTTTTCACAGTTGTGCGGCAGTTGTCTCGCTAATAACTTCATGCAGAACATCTATAGACAAGCTGAGCTTTATGGCAAAAAGGGCTTTCTGGTCAAGTTCTTCCCATTCTTCATCTTTCATTATCGCTGGTTTAGCTGACAATGTTTTTCTGACACCCACCTATGTAAGAATAGCTTTCATTTGAACCTGTCATATCGCAAAATGGATCTTGCCATCAAACTTCTCGACATCAAATTAGTGGATGACATAATGGAGAATAAAATTGCAGATCAAATAATATGATAGATTCTGAAAAATAAACATCCTAGTGCTCTCTGGATGCTCCTACCAATTTTCTGTGAAAGCCTGGTACACTTCGGGTGCGATTAGCAATTTTGGCCGAATTTTTTTCTTCAGCTGAAATTTTTTCTTTGTCACGGAAGTAAAGTCTATCGCACCTGAATCTGCTCTTCTGCTTGTGGACATGAACCGGTCTCACTTGGAGAGTTGAGTCCAATTGATACTTCTTCACGGACAGATGTGGACCTCCTGGCTTATCTTCTCACAGAGAGCAACCGGAGCTTGGGCCTGGCGAGCGAAGGCCAGGTGCGTCGAAGCGCATGGATCGACCGGAGATCGCGGAGCCGATGAGGAGGCGAGCGGAGTGCATCACGCTAGCCGCGCGTGGGAAGTCGAGAAGACAAGCAGTCGTGGTGACCACGCGAAGGCTGAGGACGGCATGGTCGAGCGTCGGTGAAGATGAACCAGCGGGCAGTGCAGATCGGAGCGCGACCGGCTTGGGCGTAGGACGACTGAGACCGGAGATGGCTGCGGTGCTACAGTGCCGATGGCACAGAAGCTGAAGAGACCTAAGGTCGGTCGCGGTGAGGAAGACAGCAATAAGACCGAGGCTCAGAGATGCGTGCAGGCTGGTGAGGAAGCCGAAGAGGCGGTCGGATGGAAGTCAAAGTCAACGATGGTGCACAGATACCAAGCGATCATGGCATCGGTCGTTGCAGCCGAGTGATGAAGATGGCGTGGCGCACGGAATCCAAACGGTCGAAAGCGGCGAAAAGAACCAAGGCGATAGTGCGTGGATCTGAGGAGTCGATGACGGCTCGAATGCGGGTGAATGCGGCGTGATCGAAAGGAGGTCACGCGGACGGAGGCACAATCAATAACCACTTGTTAAGTTTAGGGTTAGATCACACACACATAAAGTGGAACACGGGATTTACGTGGAATTCCTTGCGGGAAAAAACCACGGCAGACGAAAATTCATTATAATGTTCAATGTTACAAATACATGGGGGTGGCTTACATAGCCAATGAGTCCATATCATAGAAGGCAAGGACTACGAGATGTGGTAGGTTAAGATTTAAGGCATATTCCTAACAATTACTTTTCACACACATTGTTATCGAAAACTAAACTGATAAAAAGGACAGGATTGGAGCAGAGTTTGTACTATATCACTGCAGCATGTTCTAGCTGAAGGGCTGAATGTCAGATGCAACGATGGGGAGTAGAATCATTTCAGATTTGCTGATTTCTACTTAGCTAGACTATTAAATCATGTGGTGAAAAATTGGCTTAGTGATGAATTTGGCATTACAAAGTGGTTATACTCATGGCATGTGAGGTGTTTGTGCATGTACTATTTTAGATGATTATTTGATATGCTTGTGATAGATTGGTAATGGTTTTGCTTGATGCAATGCACTCATGTGAGTAGTTGCATGGATTGATGTTGAGTTAAGTTGGAAAGAACTTGTGCTAGGAAAATTGTTTCATGGTTTGTTCATTTGCAAGTGTTGCTTGAGATCGAACGTGGTTGATGATAAGAATCAGAACTAGGTTCTGATATGAATCAAAGTTCAGATGATCGAGAATGTTATACGAGGCGAGGCAGTGCACACGTCGTGAGTTCTAGCCGCTGTGTTCGTGGGAAGTTGTATTCGGTGGCACAGTAGCAGAGCTCCTAACATCACGTGGTGGTGCAAAGCAATAGAAGCGAGAGCAGCTACTATTTATTGAGCATGGAAAGAAAAGAGGTTTGTATGTGCATCGATAGAAAAGAAAAGGCAGGTTGGTGTATGCACTGACTAATATTATAAGTAGCATTGTTGATTTCTCAGGAGAGGTAACAAATTGAAAGCACCTATCCCACTTAGATTCAAGTCATTGTTCTTTTATGTTCTTAGATTAAGGGGGTGTTTGGCAGAGCTCCAGCTTCACCAAATTCTTGAGCTCCAGCTCCACCAAATTCTTGGAGTTGGTGGAGTTAAGTATTCCTAGCTTCACTAAATTCGTGGAGTTGGAGCTGTAGGTATATTAAGAGTGTTTATATGGATCATATTGTTTACATTTTAGAATAAAATTATAAACTTAAGTCACTTTATTTCAGTCTATAAGTTTCAGCTCTGAGGTGAAGCTAGGATCTGGAGCTCTGCTAAACAGGGCCTGATTGCACTAAATTGATTTATTGTTTCATCATGATAATTTTGATTTGATCTATTCGTGTAGGATCGAAGTATACGAATATAGCAATCATAGGGGGGTGAATGATTGTGCGGAAGCTAAAACTAAATCTTTGATCTACTAAAAGGTTCACCCCAAAACGGAACCAAATAATTGCCTCGTATTCGACAAAAACAGATTGACAGAGGTTCGATAAATTGTGTATTCCCGGAGATACAACCGTAGGATCGATCTGAAAATTGGACACAAGAAACTAGATTCCAACATGAATCGAACTAAAAAAGAATCAGCTCGATCGGACTTACAGATCAAAAGTTATGAACCTTGCATGCTTGCTGTAACAGAATATGACGAGAATTGATCTAACCAAAACTTCAAGATTAAACAAGATTTTCAAAAGATTAATCAACTAAACTTTGAGGAACTCTAAATCAATACCCTAGAAAGGTTTTTGATGAATCAATTTAAGATGAAACTCAAGGAACAAAAACCAATCTAGAAATAGAACAAGCATGCAAACAAGAACCAAAACAGGGAACACTGTAGCAACGTAGTTACTGTAGCACGCAAGGATTTGGAAGAATTGATCTTTATTTCTTTTGTCTAAAGTACTCCCATAAAAAGAGTACAAACCCTAAAACAAAGCTCTATGCTTTCAATGTTTGGGTTGATCCCTAAACAGGAGACAACCCCTCCTATTTAAAGGAGCAACCACAAGGAGTCCTGAATACAATTCCTACTCCTAATCCTAGAAGGGGTATGTATTCAACACAACTCCACTTGGCCCAACCTGGCCGAGTACAACTCTTGCACGCGTATGGCAACCCTGTCATACTCACGTGACTAACAACTCTGCACGCGTATGGCCCACCTGCCATACTCACGTGACTAATCATTCTTCATGTGCACCATTCTCTTAGCCCGAACGTCCCGCATGACATCCTTGACCACCAAGACCTCAGTTTCTCCTGAACCTAGTCCCGAACCTCAGTTCCTCCATGAACCTAGTTCCAGTCCCATCATCGACCACGTTCGCCCTCGAGCAATACCTGCACATGAGCAAACAAGAAACGAATCCGAGCACAAGTCCACGACTTGACTCAAAGTCAATCCATGCAACTACTCATACGAGCATTGCATAAAGTCCACTTCAAAACAAGCATCATGAAATTCTCACCAATTTCATAATCTCAAATTCAAACCAAAATTCAATTTCAAAATTGCTCAAAACCCTAATCGAGCAAAAGACCATTCATGCCGGACCAAACATCGGTCCGGCGCAACTCACGACGGACCAAAAACTCGGTCCGGCGTACACGCAAAATTCTCGATTTTAAATCAAAGCAAACATGTTCAAAAACACGTTCACGATGGACTAAATCTTTTGTCCGGCGTACATGCAAAAACATCGCTCAAAAAATGCGTTCACGACGGACCAAGAATTTGGTCCGGCGTGCATGGTCCGGTGTAACATAGTAGCTTACTGTTTTTGTAAGGAGTTGATCCGGCACTAAGGCTCAAAAGCACATTCACGATGGACCAAATTTTTGGTCCGGCGTGCACGTCAAAACAAGCTTTCAAAATAAAGTCAACCACGGACCAAAAAACTTGTCCGGCGCGGATGCAAAAACAGGGACTAGTTTGGTCTGGGGCCAATGCGAGTGCAACATCCAAAAACACGTTCACAGCGGACTAAAGTTTGATCCAGCGCAATGGTCCGGCGCAATGGTCCGGTGTAAGAGTAAAATCTTACTGTTTCTTGGAACTTCAGTCCGGCGCAAAGGAGACACTGTTTCTTGTCAATTTATCAAACACATGCACAAACACAATTTTCAAATTCAATTCTTTAAGCCAATTTTTCAGCACATGATTTCACAATTCGAAACCTTTCTAGAGAATTAAGTAATTGGTGTGAAAAGTTTGATTGATTAATTCTTCGTAGATCCTGATTAATCTTGTAATTAGGGTTTGATCAATTTTCGTCACTATTTAGTTCAGTCAAATTGCGAAGCTCATAACTTTATATTCATAGCTCCGATTGAGATAATTCCTGTAAGGTTAGTTTGCAAATTGAATCTAGTTTCTACAGTCCAAATTTCACATCAATCCAACAGTGGGTTCTTCAGGAATTACGATTTTAGTGAACATATGTCAATCTATTTTCATACAATCCGAAGCAATTTTTTATACTTTGTTTAGGGGTGTTTTGAGAATCACTAAAAATTTAGTTTTAGCTTCCGTACAATTATTCACCCCCCATCTGATTGTTATATTAGTCTATATCGATCCTACAAGTGGTATCAGAGCAAGCTTTTTCAAGTTAATCTTAACCGGTGATTAGAAATTGTAGCGATGGGTAGATCTGGCATTACGGTAGGACTTTGTGATATTTTGATATGAATTTTATCGTGTTTTTGGGCTTTTCCGGGTGTTAGGGCTTGTCCGAGGGAGTTTGGGCCTTGGGGGGATTAGTTTGGGCCGTTGGTGGGGGTTTTTGGCCCATGTGGGGGGATGATTTTCAGCCAACTCTAGCCTCCCCCACACCTTGGGCGCCACCCCCTTCCCCCCTTTCCTCCCTCACCAAGCCACCACCCCTCCCCCATGCGCCTCCCCCGTCCCCTCCCAACCCTAGCGGCCACCACCCCTCCCCCTTGGGCACCCCTTCTCCCTTGGCGCAGTCCTCTCCTTTCACTTCCCCAGTGGTCGTTGTGGCCGCGCTTGGAGGTTCGTTCTTCTGGAGAACTCCGGCGAATCGCTACGGATCCGAATGAAGGAGCGGCCAAGAGGAGGAAGGATTTCGTCGTCCAGTTGATTCTCCAAGAAGAGGTAACGATTTGTGGTTATTTTGTGGTGGTCTAGGTGCTATTAGATGGGAGAATCCATGCCTTGAACCCTCAATTAGTTGCTGCTATTAGATGGATTAAGTTGATTGTTATATCTGTCTTGCGTGGTGCCCTCGGCCAGTTTACAGAGCTGACTTCGGGCGTAGATTTGAGGATTTTAGATGCGTTTTCTGGTCAGCCAGCTATTGCAAAAGTTGTAGGTAATCGAATTACCTTTAATTGGGCACTGAAAACGTTAAATTCCGTTCAACTGTTTAAAAGTTATGATCGATTTACCGAGCGATGTCCAATCTTTGACGTGATTGGGACAGTCTGTGTTTAACTGTAGATTAGAAGATTTTAGATGCCGAATCAGTTTTCGCGAATACTTAGAAAAAGATGGGAACTTTCCTAAGGTTCTAGAAAATGTACTTGTTTACCTGATTTGGAGTTGTATGTCTCAAGTTATGCTTGTTAGAAGCCTGTTGTCCTGTTGGACATATTCTCTGTTTTTCGGGTTTTGGGAATAGGTTGCGCAGTCGATGTTGTTGATTGTTCTTGTGTCATTTTGTGGGCATAATTTTGAGTGGATTATACCTATATGTAGGTGGTGTGACCCCGGGAGTGTCGTCAACATTTCGTCACTCCGTCTCGCGAGGTTGAAGGCAAGTGTGTTGTAGTGGTTGTGGCTTGGGTGGCCACATTACTTTGTTATGCGTAGTTTATCCATGTGCTAGATTAAGTCGCCATGTTTGATACTTACATGTGTTATGATGAATATAATTTGTTAAATGGCTATGCAATTGTTAATTCGAGTTTATATGCAAGTTATTCATGTTTATGGCATATGTGCATGCATAAAGGAAGAGGCGACCCATTCTGATGCGGGCCTCTGTATTCACACGTAGTGAACACGAAAGACCTACCTCGTAGTCCCATCCACAGTGGTGAATGTGAGACCCCGGATCAGCTATCCGAAATCTCCTATGTATTTCTGTACTAGTCCCAGATCAATTGCTAGTACACACAGTCAGACTGTAACAAATCATTACCGAACATAATGAAATTGTAACATAAACATAAAGTATTAGCCACATGGCTAGTTATTACATCACATGGTCACATGACCAGAGTTCACGATAGCGGAAACAAATGACAAGTAATGAAACCCAAATCACACCACATGCGACGACTAGAAATGCGACAAGTTGTCCTGGAGATCTTCTTCAAACACCTCCGCGTAGAACTCACCGTCTTCAACAGCATCCTGATAATTCTCTGATGACAACAATTTTGGTAGTATGTGAGTACAAAAGTACTCAGCAAGTCTGGGAAAGTATGCACGTGTAGGGCTTTCCAAGGAAGGTTTATTATGTCTCTTTTGCATAAAGCTGAGTTTCATCAAATCATACTTAATAATAATTTTCTCAAAGCACATTTTAACAATTATTTAACAATTGAATTATTTAATATTTTAGTGAGGGTTCTATCCACCATCACTAGTATAAAGGCTCTATCCGCCACACTTTTAAAAGATCAAGGTTATCCCCACATGACTCTATCCGTCATGAAATAAAACAGGTTCCATCTACCTAGTTGGCTCAATCTGCCAACAAAACATCCGATAGTTCTAACCACTCCCGAACCCCAAAACATCATTCATTTTTTTTTCAAAACCAAAACCAAAGTCTACCAATATGAAAGCATTCTTTGCTTTGCCCTTGACCGTAGGTACGGCTATTCGAATAGTTTTTCACTCTGTAGAGATGAACAGCTTTACCCACAAGACATGATATTCCCTTAGTGCCATGTACAATTAACACACTTCCTTAGGTGTGCCGACAGGGATATCATGACAAGGCCTTTACAATGTATACGCCTAACTCGACCCACCCGCTGAGGTTTCACCGCTGTTAGGGTTCTATCCACCCAGTACAGAAGCCCCCTCTTGCGCCGTATGAGAAAATAGTCTTGCCTCTATCCGGCACTCACATTCCACCAACTGGTGAGTCTAAGTTAGGTTTCTACAAATTATTCAGCCAGGTTGTGCCCACTTTGACATGTTGTTGTACGGTAATGCTTAGAATGAGAACAGTTATAAGCATCGGTCCTTAATTGACTTGGGGCGGTACTTGCACATTGGAAACTACTGCTCCATCCGCACCCACCCGACATTCCACTCTGCCCAAGTCCAAATCCTTTTCCTTTTCATTTATATTTTAGAAAAATAGTACCAAATATTTTGTAATATTTCATAAACCACATGTTAAATCACTATTTTTGTCTATTCCCACCCCTGGGTCATTTTCATCAATTTGCACCCTAAGAATTTCTACCGTTCTAACCAACAATTGTCACAATAGCATAAGTATGACATATCAATGAGTCCTAGGGTTACAAATAAACATGGAAAACAATATTCAAGGAGGTGATCACGATTCGGAATAACTAGTAACCTATATTTGACATACGATGATAAAGATAGCAATGCATGTGATAAAATGTTGTAAAAACATTTGCACTAATGGGATCAACATGCGTCAAGGGACTTGCCTTCAGTCGCAGCGAGGGCGTCGAAGTCTTGCGGGTCGGCGATGACGTCAGCGGCTCCAACGAACTCTTCTCTTACACGCAAAACAGTACAACCAATAAATAAATAAAATAAAATAAAATCTAAAAATTATAAAAGTTATACTGGCAGAAAGGTTTTGATTTAAGAAGAATTTAGAAATTTGAACGGAGTGATTTGGAGTTACGACGAAAGAGAATGAGCATTTCGAACCTCCGCTGGACTAGGAGAAGAAATGGCTGCCGGCGGAGCTCCAAAAATCAAATTAAAAATATGATTTTACTGGAGGTAGAGGACACCGAGAGGGAGCTCCAGTAAAAATTTGAAGCCGAACGGAGGTCGGGAGTGACCGGGAGAGCTCACCGAAGTTTCAGAAAGAATGGCTTCTACAGGGAGATCCATAGGTTGGATTGGAGAAACTTCAATTTGGTTGTGTGGGGAATGAGCGGACGATCGGACGAGCGGATCATCGGGAAAATCCCGTCGAAGTTATGATCGGAGGTGCGCGTAGCGGCGTGTGGCACCGTCGATGGGAGGGGCGGCGCATGGCCATGGAAGGGGTGGGGATGGTGCGGCCAGGCATGGGGAACGCAATGCTCGCGCCGGTTCAGCTGGAGGATCGCCGGAACAGCGGCGGCCACTGTCATGTCGACAGCAAGGACACCCAAAATATTAAAAAAAATTTCAGAGAATGCGAAAAGGAGATGAGCACCGTGTAGGGCTCGACGAGACGAATCCAACGATGTGGTCGGATTCGCGAGGAACTCACCGGATCAAGAGTAGTCGACGAAAAACCGAGCTCCAAACAAGAACTTCGACGGCGAAATTCGTCACTACCCTACAACAAAACATGAAATTGATTGTGGGGTTTTGATCTATACGACGATGCGAACACAATGACGTGATCGAAATCGAGTTTGGCTCACCGGATTGAAAGATGACACGGGGATGTCAATGGAGGACGAACGGCGATGGTTCATGCGAGATTGCAGCCAAATGAGGAGGAGTGGCTTTGTGAGAGTGAGAGCACGGGGTAGAGGGTTCCAAGACAGAGATTTGAGAGGTGGAAGCACGTCGTTTGGAGTTGAAACGACCGAGTAATCTCCATTTAACCTAATTTTGATTTCGGGTTGATTGTGCCGTTTCCGGTGGAATTTGGAACGAATGGTCATGGGGGATGGGATCTCCTCGTCTTCCTCTTTCAAACGCAACTGGCCGTTCATGATTTGGTGTTGAAATGGGGAAGTTATGAGAGTTTAAAGTGGGTCACCATTGATTGAGGAGTGAGGTTTCGTGTTTGCTGGAATTCCAACAGAGGTTGAAGATGATGAACAATAATGCTGCCATGTGTCACTCCTGGATTGGTCGGAAATTACGTAAAAGCAACGCCCTAGAAAAAAATAGCAAAAAGGATCTAAAAATTCCGAAAAAATTCCCAAAAATACTAATATTTGGAACCCAATATAATTGGTTTCATGGAATTTGGATGAAATTTGGAATTTATAAAATTCCGGGACGAATAAAGGGCTTTTGACGAAAGGCCACGAGCGATAAAATACCAGAGAATTTCCAAAAATCTTAGGAAAATTTCCAAAATATTTTTGGAATATTTGGGACCTAATGCAATAGGTTTCGGGATTTTTGGAGCATTTTGGAACACAGGTGAAATTTCGGGTACGGACCGGAATTCGGAAATTCAATTTTTCGAACGATGAAAGATTGGACTCCACTTTCAGACGAATAAGGATGCCAGGATAATAATAACACGAGGAAAATCCAAATTTTGCATTTTATTAATTTAAAATAACTTTTAGCGGAAGATCGAAATTGGGGATGTTACAGTGAATGGGAGTGAGTTAGTAAGAGTAGGCACCGTCCATTGGATGGAAGGGAAAGAGGGTGCACACCGACGGGTATGCACTCGGCAATACCGGTATGTGCTAAGCAAAGAGGCATGATGCATTGCATTGCATTGCATAAATGAGAATGTGAATGAGAAAGTATATGAGAATGTGGTTGAGGAAGTCTTCATGGATTGTTTTCCATGGTTGGTGATCGGTATGTCGTATGTATGAGAATTTGTTATTGCTTTGTACCATTGCAATACACTTTGCTAAGTGATGAACTCACGCTTGTTGTTTAATGTTTTTTTTAGGTACCTCGATTTCAGCATGTGGGAAATGGAGCTAGACACACGACATCACTTAGCATCACTCATTTAATCAATGTCATATTCCTTCCATAGTCGTGATGGTTATCTTATCTAGCTAAACCTTGGAATAATTGCCTCGTTGGTTGTCATGAATAAGTGGTTATTTCTTATTGGTTTAGGTGATGATTAAATATATGTGTTGGGCTTGAATTGTTGTTGAAATCCTGGTTTGGCCATGTTATTGTTGTCTCCCATTGTACCATCTTGTTATGCTATTATTGTTGATGCTGAAAACCATGAAAAAAATAGAGAACATACTACCAAAATTTCGTATGAATCATTAGCGTAGTTACCGTAATTTATGGTTAAATATGTGTTTTGGTTGCTGCTAGTTTCCTTTGTGGTGACATTCTGGGCGTACTAGGTGCCGGGGTGTTACATAGATATTCGACAAAATCTTGTATTTTCGATGGTGTTGATTGTTAAAAATGCTAGTTGTTCTACTATTTATTTGCATGATCCAACTCCATATTCTAAATGTTCTACACTAGAATTGAAGTTGCATGATGCTAATGCTAGAGTTTCTCAAATGACTAATGCTTTGCTCACACATGAGGTTCTTTCATGCTCTAATTGTCATATGCGAAAAGAAAAAGTGGATGTTACTTGCAATAATTGTTCTATTCTTTCTCAAAAGGTTAATTACTTGCAAGAGTCTTTAGAACATTTCACTAAAGGGAAGAAAAACTTAAACATGATTTTGGACCAATCTAAGGTTAGCACAAACAAGAGAGGTTTAGGTTTTGATCCTTATGTTTCATATAAAACTCATGCTCCCACTTCAATTAAGGCTCTTTGTAATGGCAAGTTTGAGATTATTGAAGAGGGTTATAAGAAAAGTCCTTTCAAGTCTGCTGGAATTTTATCTTCTACTACGATGAATGTGAATGATGCTTCTACTTCTAAAGCTAAACATCATGTTAAGTACAATTGCACTCACTGTGGTAGAGATGGACATCTAGTAGATTTTTGCATTAGACTAGATAAACAACAAAAGAAAGAAAGGGCTATGGTTACGTCTAATTTCAGACAGGCACGCTTTGCTTCTTATTATGTGCCTAGGGTGAAGCAAACACCTTTTATTGCTAGAAACACGGAAAAGAGCAAATATGATTTTGTGCATAAAAATACTCGTGTCATGCCTACTTTTGTGCATCGTGTGTCTCAGTACTGGATTCCTAAACATCTTATTTCAAACTCCAGTACTGAGGCCTTGACATTTTCTACCTCTATGTAGGCTTCTCGCGCGAGGAAGGAGAACATATGGCTAGTGGATTCCGGATGCTCACACCACATGTCCGTTGATAAGAATTGGTTTTCCTCCCTCACTGTGCTCCTCGTGGTTAAAGTGTTACTTTTGGAGATGTTTCTTCCACTTCTGTTGTGGCAAAAGGTACAGTGAAGGTAAATGATAAGTTTATGTTTAAGGATGTGGCCCTTGTTGAAAATTTCAAATAGAACTTGTTTTTTGTCTCACAAATGGTTGATGAAGATCTCGAAGTGTGTTTTAAGAAAAATGAATGCAAAGTTTTAGATGCTTCTAGTAATCTTGTTTTCAAGATTTCACACTTTCGAAGAATATTTAAAGCTAATTTTGATGCATCTCCTTCTTCTAAATATAGGTGTCTAGTTGTCAATGTTTCTAAATATTTATTCTTTTGGTACTGTAGACTTGGTCACGTTGGTTTTGACCATCTTACTCATGTTGGTGGTTTGAACCTCATACGTGGTTTGTCTAAGCTTAAGGGTGATAGAGATTTAGTGTGCTCTTCTTGTAGACATGGTAAGATGATTGCCGGTTCACATCCACCTCTTACCATGGTGACGACAAATGAACCAGGATAGTTACTACATCTTGACACAGTTGGACATTCTCGAGTTCAATCTTTTGGAGGCAAATGGTATGTATTTGTTATTGTTGATGATTATTCTAGATACTCTTGGGTTTATTTTATGGCATCTAAAGATAAGAATTTTAGTCATTTTAGAAGTCTTGTTCTTAGATTATCTGTTGATCACCCAAGAGCTCTTAGAGCTATTAGAAATGATAATGGAACTGAGTTTAAAAATTCTTATTTTGATCACTTTTTGCCGAAAAAGGAATTGATCATCAATTTTCATCACTGTCGGGACCCGAATTTGCAAATCCGGACCCTAGGTGTATTCAGCACTAGTCCAGGATCACGCTAGTGCACACAGTCTCAACGTCGGTAAATATCACAATCATACACTTCGATAGAAGTAAAGTACTTTAATTAAAATAACCAAGCTGGTTGCTCGACCTTATGGTCAAGTTACAAGAGTACGCCACACAGGGTGAAAACTTATTAAAAGAAATAAATTGGAGCGGAATAAAATTATCAACATGGCGCCATTCAATATACCGCAGGCAACTGACTGGGCTCGCTCCCTAGATAGACGGTTCCTCCTGAAATTCTTCATCCAAAGCTGGCGTCACTTCTTTTTCAACTGGTGTTGTATAATTGCAAGGGTGAGTACTTGGTACTCAGCAAGTCATGCACAGAATGCAAACTAATATTCTACATGCATAGCTTAGTACAAGGAATGTTTCATGGTTCATTTACGGTAAAACAGCAATTAACAAGTAGCACAAGTAGATTCGAAAGCGGTAAAAGCAAATATAGTATCAATAACTTTTTCAGGAGTTAAGTAAATACTTTCCCCTTCCTAATCCACATTTCCATCAACGTCATCATTAAACTCAACCAAGCTTTTCAAGTCCAAGTTGTTTTCATGAAAGTCTAACCCTTGACTGTAATCCCCGAGCAATGTCCAATGCCGTGGACTCGGCTATTCAAATAGGTTGTACACTCTGCAGAGGTTATGCACTTTACCAACAAGATACAGTCAAACACCACAAAGGCGAGTGATTGTAACATCCCAAAATTTGGGTTTTCAAAAATTTTGGTTTTGTTTAGCTTCCCAAAAATTTTCGTGGATTTTCTCGCATTTATAAAACTTGATTTGAATTTTTCTAAAAGCTAAAACAATTTAATTTAATTATTCTAAACATCAAATAAAATTTATTTAATTTTATTTGGATTCCTTGTGCTTCAAGAAGTTTTCCTGTAATTTTTGAGATTTTTCGGAGCTCGTTTGCTATTTATTGGATTTATTCGGAATCGATTTGTATTAAGCCCTTTTGTTAAAATTAATAAATTATTTGGAAAAGTTTATATAAATTTTTGTTGAAAATATTTTATTTGAGTTGGAAATGTCTCAAAATATTCTCTGGAATTTTTGTAGAATTTTTCTGGTATTTTTATTGCCCTAAATGATTTGATTGAATTTGTGGAATTATTTTAATTGGAAAATGTTGGAAAATCCGAATTTCTGCTTGGGCCTCATCTCCTTCCTCTCTCCTCCCGCCGGCCCATGCCGCCACCCGGCCTCGCTCCACTTGCGCCCGCCACTGAGCCACCATGGCCAAACGGCCCGGGCCTCCAGCCTCCACTTCAGCCGACGCCCACCTCCTCCAAGCCTTGGCAGCGCGCATGGGCCGCCGGCCAGCCCAGCCGCGCCCCACCCGGACAGGTGTCAGCCTCCCGATCGGCCACGCCAGCCCAATCCGAGTCTTGCACGGCAAGTGCTCGATAAAATGCCCAAACCGACCCAAACACCTCCAAACGCGTCCAAACTTGATTTTTCTTGATCTAGCCTCTTCCCCAAACCTATATAAGTGCCCCTAGACCTCTCCCACGGATATACAACCTCCGGATCATCTCCAAAACTCCGAGATCCATCCAATGTCGCCCGAACGTCGCCCAACGCCGGCCGAACTTTGGAGCCGCGTCCCGGGCAACTCGTCGACTCTTTTCGAGATCCGTCTTCTCCGTGGTGTGCCACAAGGTACCATCTACTTGCTGTCCAAAATTCAGCCAATTTGGTCCACGGGATCAAAAGTTACGGCCGTTTCAATCTCGAATCTTGCCGAGGCCATAACTCCCTCAATTTTTCGAGTTTGACGGTGAAATTTTTTGTGTAGACTCCTGGGGATGTCCTCTACAGGATGCACATCTTGCCCCAAGGTTTTGCCCTCTGGATTTGGCGCAGAAAAATAAATTCTCCGTTTAGACTGCGTTCCAGACAGCGGCAAACTTCCTCGCGCGTCCCCCGCTGTTCCAGAAGGTATTTCTTCGAGCCACCTGCGTCACGGTGTGCCTCTTGGTCCCATCTAGCTCTCGGTCAAATTTCGTTAAGTTCCGATCATTATTCTAGAAGTTATGGCCGTCCAAAGTTTTGATCCGAAACCCGTTAATCGCCAGTTTGTGATTAATCCGGAAGGGCGCCGCAAAATCCGCCTATACCGTTGAGATCGTCTCGCCGCGTTCTACGCAGTAGACATTCTCCCTTTGCCATCCCATCCTCCGGAATTTTTTTTATATATTTAGGCCACCGTTTGCCGTCGCCGCGCGTCGCCTTTTGACGCCGGTTATTTTGGTTCACTCCGGCCGTGTTGTTGCGTCCGTAGGATCATCTTTTACTGTTTTGGATCATACTTAAGGTTCTTTTGGTCTCCGTTTGCCGAGAAGCCCGGCGCCCGCCTTAAACCGTCGTCTTTCGGCCTAAACTGTTGCCGCCGGTTCGCGCACCGGTTAGCCGTCCTTGGTAGCGTTCTACCGCGGCCATGTCGTTGTACCGACGGTCGCTACTTCGCTTCATGAAGTCTCCTATCATTGTTGACCTCCACCGTTAACGTTCGCCGTTAACGATCCACCGTTAACGTTCTGCCGTTAACGTTCGCCGTTAACGTTTCCCCGTTAACGTTCTTCCGTTAACGTTCCGTTAACGTTCCTCCGCTAACGTTTTGCCGACAATGTTTCACCGTTAACACTCTGTCGTTAACGCTCCGTCGGTAACGTCTTGCCGTTAACGTTTTGTCATTAACGCTCCGTTAATGTTCCTCCGTTAATGTTTCCCCGTTAACGCTCCGTCGTTAACACTCTGTCGTTAACGTTCCACCGTTAACGTTTCATCGTTAACGTTCCATCGTTAACGTTTCATCGTTAACAATTGGCTCTCTTCGCCTCGTTGTCATCGCATGTGTGTATTCTTGCACAAACCCTAGTGCGATGCCTTCACCTGTTCTATCATCGTGACGTGAGCCTAGTCTCATCGTCATATCATCTTCAAGCCGAATCAAAACCCTAACCGAAGACCGGTTTGATGAACTAAGTTTATCGTGAGCCGCGTTGTTATCTTTGCAATCTTTCCCGTTGTCTCAACCGTGGTAAGACACTTGTCTTGTCTTATCCCTGAAAACCTAATCTGCCATTAATCGAGAATTCCTTCGTGGACTTGGTCGATAGACCATTGGCCATCTGTCATACCTTTGTGCCCAATCTAGTCTATCAGTCTTCTTCTCTTTTGTTTGACTGTGTCCGTTCGGTCAACAAAAGTCAACGTCAAGAATCAGTTTAGTTCACTGCGAACTAACATATCCTTATGGACCCGATCTATAGATTGAGAGCCCATATGTCGCTAACTGTCCAATCAAGATAATAACTTCGGAAGAAATATTCTTCGGAATATTATTCTTTCTTTCCCAGTTATTAGTCTTTCCCTTTTCGGTGTTTTGCCGAAAGCCCGTTCTCTTTTGTCAACTCTTCGATCTAATCCGTTCGAGTTCCCAAATCTCTCCCAAGCCGTTGTGGCCAATGCTGTTCGTTCTTAATTTGGAGTTTACTTGATTTGTCTTTTGAATTGGTTTGTATTTGCTTCTTCCTTAATCGTTAGACGTGTCGTCCGGAAGTCGTTCGAACGAGCTGAGGATCGAGAAAGTGGAAGTTGAAGCTCGAGGATCAAGGATCAAGGATAAAGAGTAAAAGACAGTAAAGTTTGCAAGGGCCAGGCAAGTTGTGCTTTGACCATGTTGATCCTATTTCGAAATCTATTTTGATTTAAATTATTGCATGCTAGTTTAATTAGAAAGATACTTTGTTTAAACATGGGGGTTAGATAAATACCAATTTGCTATATGACACCTTGATTACTTAAGTATGTGCCATGACCTTTTGTCACCCTAGTTGTGGTTTACTAGTTGGACATTATTAAATTGCCAACATGGGTTTAGACCGTTGTAGTATCGCTTAGACTCTGCTCGTGCTCATGACATGATTTTGGATAATCAAATGCTAATATTGACTTAATGATATATTGAACCTGTTTTGGAAAAGTATCATGTGATGTTGATGGCACGTGGTGCATGGTAATCAAGCGGGGTTTGATAAACGATTTCGGCCAGGGGCATGTGGCAAGAGTAATCAGGTGGGCCAGTGTGGCACTGGGGATGATGATTTGGTTTTTCGGGTAGTCTTGCCCTGGTCACTCTAAGGACTTAACCTTGCAAGCCTTTGAACTGGGTCATACTTGCAACCACATGGCTGGAATGGGACGGCCCTAGTTGACTAAGTCGCTAAGGACTCACTTGTGGAGCCTCAGTGGTGTCGATTACACCGTTTGTGTGATTGTGCGGGAGCGTATCGTGGGCGTGGCCAGGTACCCATCTAACGGTGTGTTGGTCCCATACTTCGCCTTGGCTAAGGGAAGGATGGTGTAGAGCACGAACCTGAGAGGACCACCTGTGTTGTTTGAGGCTTCCAAAGGCTTTGTTATGATCGCTCATTCGCATACTTTTGTATGGCGATTCACGGTACCGCGTGGTGAGTGGATTGTATCTTGTGGGTAAAGTGCATAACCTCTGCAGAGTGTAGAATCTATTTGAATAGCCGAGTCCACGGTCTTTGGACAATGCTCGGGATTACAGTCAAGGGTTAGATTTTCTCAAAAATAACTTGGATTTGGAAAGTTGGGTTGGTTTAATGGAAATGATGGAAATGTGGTTTAGGATGGGGAAAATGTTTATTAAACTTTTGAAAAGTTATTTATGTTTTACTTGTTTCTCTTGCTTTCGAATCTACTTATATTACTTTTCCAAAGTGTTTCTTGCAAATATACCTTGAGCTATTCCTTTGTACCAAGCCATGCATATAGCTATTAGACTTGCATTACATGCATGACTTGGTCGAGTGCTTTATGTACTCACCCCTTGCAAACAAACAATCACCAAGTGAGCAAAAGTCTACATCGTCGAAGAAGAAGAAGTTCCGTGAGAAGGCGATTATCTAGGAGTCGAACCTGTCGGTTACTGTGGCGTATTGATGGGATTCACCGATGTTCTTCGTTCATTGCCGCTTATTTGGAGTTGAAGCCGTCAGGGTTTCACAAATGTAAGGTTGACCTTAAGGTCGCTCAATAGTTTATATTCTATTATTGAGTTATTTTTACTATTCCGCTGTGTATGATTGTGATATTCATCTATGTTGAGACTGTGTGCACTAGCGTGATCCTGGACTAGTGCCAGAATACACGAGGGTCCTGGATTTGCAAATTCGGGTCCCGACAGAGGTGGTATCAGAGCCATACTGACTGTAGGTCTTGACCTTAGATAGATTGGCCGTCTTTAGGAGCTTCAAAATTATTTTCTAAAGAGAAAAAAATTTAACTTGAAAGAATAATACATTCTTGACTTATCTTATTCTTCCATTCTTTCCTCTTTGCTGAAAGTTCCATCCTTCCCTTCGATTTAAATGGAAATCTTACCTGAGTTGTTCCCAATAGTTAACGATGGTTCACACTTAAGGAGAAAGTACTGGATGTCGTCGTCAACCCTGAAGATCGTGAAGTAAGAAATCATCGAGCTCGAAGAGAAATGGATCGATGAAGTATTCCAGAAGCTTGAAGAACCAGTGCTTAGTAGTAAGTTGAGACTCATGTGTGAGAGTCGCGTCTCTTAAGATATGAGTGTTACCCCTTTTAGATGCTAGATTATTGTGTGCTTAGGAATTTGGATCTTTCTTGATTGTTGAGTGTGCAGTATGTGTTGCAAAGCTTTTAGGCTTGGATAAGCAACCATACCTAGTTTTTAGTTGTTTTTATAAGTTTTTGGGTTAAACCTGTTCTCCCCGCAATAGGATTCTTGAACCTCATCTATGCTTTTCCCTCTTACCTAAAAACCTGGAGTGGACAAAAGATGGAAAGGACCGACTACAGCAGTTACTTAGAGGCAGTTCAAGTCAGTTCAGTTGCTACTAGTGGAGTCAGTGTTAAAGCAGATAGTGACCAGCAGTCGTCCACTGTACCAACCGTGACAATTCAACACTTGGATCAGTTTGTCCCCACCCAAACTCAGCTTATGCAGACAATGATGCAACAGATGAATGTTATCAGTGCCAAAATCAACCCCTCCACCACTGAAGTCGCAACCTCCTGTTCACAGTCAAAGTTTGCCTTGTTCATAAAGACTAAAACCACCCACGTTTGATGGATTAGCCACTCTCAAAGACGGAGAAATATGGCTTCGTGTCATAGAAGAGAAGCTTGCTTGGGTACAATGTGAAGATGAGGAGAAGGTCCCCTATGCTACTTGTCAGTTAGAAGGAGATGCATTAGCCTGGAAGAGAGGTTTCTACGCCACCTCGGAAGATGGACATACTATCACTTGGTTGGAAATTGCCACCGCCCTTCGTCAGTTTGTTGCGTCATCAGAAGATAGTGTGACTACCGCGAGTTCAGAGAAGAGCACAACCCCTGCACCTAATACCATACCGAGATGTTGTTCTTTGAAGTGTTGTCACTAAACAAGTCGAGAAGACCGTGCATGCATCCGATGTGGAGAAATAGGACAACCTGCTGTTGATGAACATGCAATCAGTTGTTCCAGGTTGTGAAGGAAGCCATTTACAGGAGAATGTCCTATGCGCAATATCACCTGCTATCTTTGCGAAGGTCGTGATCATTGCCCAGCTCAATGTCCCTTAGATCCAATAGTGACATTGTGACTCAGCATCAGCAAGAAGATTTTCGAGCTGTCATTGCTCAAGAGTTAGCGAAAAGAGAATGATTGTCATTCGCACTAGCTGTGCCATGTGAAGAAAAGAAGAGGAAACATGTCAACCCTATCCATTTACCTCAAGAAATCAGTAATACTTGGTCACCATGGAATTGTTTCTTGTGTGGTAAATGAGGTCATTGGCCTAGAGAATGCCCCATCAACCCAGCACGATGACCCAAACGTTCATGTTACCACTGTGGTGAGTCAGGTCATTGGTTAAGGAATGCCACAGAAAGATCAAGCAATTTCGAAAGCCATGATCATCCCAGGAAATTACGTCAGTAAAGATTTTAACACAGAAAGTGAATGGTAAGGCTATGGAAGCAACTTGCTTAAGGAGCCAGTTGAAGCAAGAGGAATTGGTTAATAAGACCCCTGATCCAAAAGATGAATGCAAGGAATTGGAAGACCACCGTAGCGTCGAAAGTTGTCAAGAAGGACCACCAAGAATAAATGAATGAGGAGTACCCCTCAACAATTTAGTTGCCATCTTTGCTCAGACTTTGTTAGAGACACTTTCACACTGTGCCATCCCTAATGGTCAGAGTTTTCATAACACCAACCTAGTGAAAAGTTCTCAAGGAAGAAGCCTGGTTTCTAGAGTCTGCTTTGCCTACCGTCAGCCAGGATATTTTTCTAATCACTGCCCTCAAAAGAAAGTGATCACCGCTGATCGCATCGATCTCAGCTCTGCCCTACCAAGATTAGTGCCATGTCAGGAGGAAGCCAACGGATGTCAGTCAAGTATTGCTTCAGATGCAATGAGCCGGGACACTTTGCTAATAGTTGTCCTAGGAGAAAAGATATTTTACCTGCCCACTTCAATCCTAATCCTACCCCTACCAAGACACTTGCGTCAGAAAGTGAATTGTGACGGAGTATTCAGTTGATACAGAGTTTCAGTCAAAGAATCAAGCCGACAAAGATAGTGCCAGACCAACCGGAATGCTATTCAAGTCTTGTCGAAAACCACGTAATCACAAGTAAGCTTTGTTGTCAGATACAGCCTGTCCAATTTCTAGAAGAAGCGGAAAATCAAGTGTTCAGAGCGAAGCAAGGAGCCTATCAATGGAGTTACCAGAAACGTCAGCATGAGTGCAGAAGATGTTCAAGATTTCCCGACAAAGTTAGTATTAAGATTTTCCGCAGAAGAAGTGCCTTTTGTGCCAGAAAAGTAGACACTGGTTGAGTCAGTGAACTTGTAAGAGGATCTCATCCGCAAGGAGCAGCCTGCAAAATTTTGGATGTTACCAAGCGTTTGTTCAGAAGTGACCCGGTCCAGTATACAGTTGTTGGGAGTTTGAAGAAGCCCAAGAGTTGAGTCCCCCTGAACCTAATTCTATAGTCAGCCCTGAATCTCGGGGACGAGATTCTGTTAAGGGGGGGAGATTTGTAACATCCCAAAATTTGGGTTTTCAAAAATTTTGGTTTTGTTTAGCTTCCCAAAAATTTTCGTGGATTTTCTCGCATTTATAAAACTTGATTTGAATTTTTCTAAAAGCTAAAACAATTTAATTTAATTATTCTAAACATCAAATAAAATTTATTTAATTTTATTTGGATTCCTTGTGCTTCAAGAAGTTTTCCTGTAATTTTTGAGATTTTTCGGAGCTCGTTTGCTATTTATTGGATTTATTCGGAATCGATTTGTATTAAGCCCTTTTGTTAAAATTAATAAATTATTTGGAAAAGTTTATATAAATTTTTGTTGAAAATATTTTATTTGAGTTGGAAATGTCTCAAAATATTTTCTGGAATTTTTGTAGAATTTTTCTGGTATTTTTATTGCCCTAAATGATTTGATTGAATTTGTGGAATTATTTTAATTGGAAAATGTTGGAAAATCCGAATTTCTGCTTGGGCCTCATCTCCTTCCTCTCTCCTCCCGCCGGCCCACGCCGCCACCCGGGCCCCGCTCCCTTGCGCGCCGCCCTGGGCCACCCGCCAAACAGCCCAGCCGCCTTCCACTCACAGCCCGACCAGGCCCACCTCCTCCTCCAGCCACAGCCACAAGATGGGCCGGCCAGGCCAGCCGCGCCCCACCCGGCCAGGTGTCGGTCTCCCGATCGGCCACGCCAGCCCAATCCGAGTCTTGCACGGAGAGTGCTCGATAAAATGCCCAAACCGACCCAAACACCTCCAAACGCGTCCAAACTTGATTTTTCTTGATCTAGCCTCTTCCCCAAACTTATATAAGTGCCCCTAGACCTCTCCCACGGATATACAACCTCCGGATCATCTACAAAACTCCGAGATCCATCCAATGTCGCCTCGAACGTCGCCCAACGCCGGCCGAACTTTGGAGCCGCGTCCCGGGCAACTCGTCGACTCTTTTCGAGATCCGTCTTCTCCGTGGTGTGCCACAAGGTACCATCTACTTGCTGTCCAAAAATTCAGCCAATTTGGTCCACGGGATCAAAAGTTACGGCCGTTTCAATCTCGAATCTTGCCGAGGCCATAACTCCCTCAATTTTTCGAGTTTGACGGTGAAATTTTTTGTGTAGACTCCTGGGGATGTCCTCTACAGGATGCACATCTTGCCCCAAGGTTTTGCCCTCTGGATTTGGCGCAGAAAAATAAATTCTCCGTTTAGACTGCGTTCGGACAGCGGCAAACTTCCTCGCGCGTCCCCGCTGTTCCAGAAGGTATTTCTTCGAGCCACCTGCGTCACGGTGTGCCTCTTGGTCCCATCTAGCTCTCGGTCAAATTTCGTTAAGTTCCGATCATTATTCTAGAAGTTATGGCTGTTCAAAGTTTTGATCCAAACCCGTTAATCGCCAGCTTGTGATTAATCCGGAAGGGCGCCGCAAAATCCGCCTATACCGTTGAGATCGTCTCGCCGGGTTCTACGCAGTAGACATTCTCCCTTTGCCATCCCATCCTCCGAATTTTTTATATATTTAGGCCACCGTTTGCCGTCGCCGCGCCGCTTTTGACGCCGGTTATTTTGGTTCACTCCGGCCGTGTTGTTGCGTCCGTAGGATCATCTTTTACTGTTTTGGATCATACTTAAGGTTCTTTTGGTCTCCGTTTGCCGAAGCCCGGCGCCCGCTTTAAACCGTCGTCTTCGGCCTAAATCGTTGCCGCGGATTCGCGCGCGGTTAGCCGTCCTTGGTAGCGTTCTACCGCGGCCATGTCGTTGTACCGATTTCGCCGCTACTTCGCTTCATGAAGTCTCCTATCATTGTTGACCTCCACCGTTGCGTTCGCGGTTAACGATCCACCGTTAACGTTACGCGGTGCGTTACGCGATGCGTTTCCCCGTTAACGTTCTTCCGTTAACGTTCCGTTAACGTTCCTCCGCTAACGTTTTGCCGACAATGTTTCACCGTTAACACTCTGTCGTTAACGCTCCGTCGGTAACGTCTTGCCGTTAACGTTTTGTCATTAACGCTCCGTTAATGTTCCTCCGTTAACGCTCCTCCGTTAATGTTTCCCCGTTAACGCTCCGTCGTTAACACTCTGTCGTTAACGTTCCACCGTTAACGTTTCATCGTTAACGTTCCATCGTTAACGTTTCATCGTTAACAATTGGCTCTCTTCGCCTCGTTGTCATCGCATGTGTGTATTCTTGCACAAACCCTAGTGCGATGCCTTCACCTGTTCTATCATCGTGACGTGAGCCTAGTCTCATCGTCATATCATCTTCAAGCCGAATCAAAACCCTAACCGAAGACCGGTTTGATGAACTAAGTTTATCGTGAGCCGCGTTGTTATCTTTGCAATCTTTCCCGTTGTCTCAACCGTGGTAAGACACTTGTCTTGTCTTATCCCTGAAAACCTAATCTGCCATTAATCGAGAATTCCTTCGTGGACTTGGTCGATAGACCATTGGCCATCTGTCATACCTTTGTGCCCAATCTAGTCTATCAGTCTTCTTCTCTTTTGTTTGATTTGTGTCCGTTAGGTCAACAAAGTCAACGTCAGAATCGAGTTTAGTTCACTTTGCGAACTAACATATCCTTATGGACCCGATCTATAGATTGAGAGCCCATATGTCGCTAATTGTCAATCAAGATAATAACCGGAAGAAATATTCTTGAATATTATTCTTTCTTTCCCGATTATTAGTCTTTCCCTTTTCGGTGTTTTGCGAAAGCCCGTTCTCTTTTGTCAACTCTTGATCTAATCCGTTCGAGTTCCCAAATCTCTCCCAAGCCGTTGTGGCCAATGCTTTATTCGTTCTTAATTTGGAGTTTACTTGATTTGTCTTTTGAATTGGTTTGTATTTGCTTCTTCCTTAATCGTTAGGCGTGTCGTCGGAAGTCGTTCGAGCAGTGAGGATCGAGAAAGTGGAAGTTGAAGCTCGAGGATCAAGGATCAAGGATAAAGAGTAAAAGGCAAGTAAAGTTTGCAAGGGCCAGGCAAGTTGTGCTTTGACCATGTTGATCCTATTTGAAATCTATTTTGATTTAAATTATTGCATGCTAGTTTAATTAGAAAGATACTTTGTTTAAACATGGGGTTAGATAAATACCAATTTGCTATATGACACCTTGATTACTTAAGTATGTGCCATGACCTTTGTCACCCTAGTTGTGGTTTACTAGTTGGACATTATTAAATTGCCAACATGGGTTTAGACCGTTGTAGTATCTTTGCTTAGACACACTCGTGCTCATGACATGATTTTGGATAATCAAATGCTAATATTGACTTAATGATATATTGAACCTGTTTTGGAAAAGTATCATGTGATGTTGATGGCACGTGGTGCATGGTAATCAAGCGGGGTTTGATAAACGATTTCGGCCAGGGGCATGTGGCAAGAGTAATCAGGTGGGCGATGTGGCAGGGATGATGATTTGGTTTTGGGTAGTCTTGCCCTGGTCACTCTAAGGACTTAACCTTGCAAGCCTTTGAACTGGGTCATACTTGCAACCACATGGGTGGAATGGGACGGCCCTAGTTGACTAAGTCGCTAAGGACTCACTTGTGGAGCCTCAGGGTGTCGGATTACACCGTTTGTGTGATTGTGCGGGGAGCGTATCGTGGTCGTGGCCAGGTACCCATCTAACGGTGTGTTGGTCCCATACTTCGCCTTGGCTAAGGGAAGGGATGGTGTAGAGCACGAACCGGAGAGGACCACTGTGTTGTTTGAGGCTTAGAAGGCTTTGTTATGATCGCTCATTCGCATACTTTTGTATGGCGATTCACGGCTGACGTGGTGAGTGGATTGTATCTTGTGGGTAAAGTGCATAACCTCTGCAGAGTGTAGAATCTATTTGAATAGCCGAGTCCACGGTACTGGACAATGCTCGGGGATTACAGTCAAGGGTTAGATTTTCTCAAAAATAACTTGGATTTGGAAAGTTGGGTTGGTTTAATGGAAATGATGGAAATGTGGTTTAGGATGGGGAAAATGTTTATTAAACTTTTTGAAAAGTTATTTATGTTTTACTTGTTTCTACTGCTTTCGAATCTACTTATATTACTTTTCAAAAGCTGTTTACTGCAAATATACCTTGAGCTATTCCTTTGTACCAAGCCATGCATATAGCTATTAGACTTGCATTCTGTGCATGACTTGCTGAGTGCTTTATGTACTCACCCCTTGCAAACAAACAATCACCAGTGAGCAAAAGTCTACATCGTCGAAGAAGAAGAAGTTCCGTGAGAAGGCGATTATCTAGGAGTCGAACCCTGTCAGTTGCCTGTGGCGTATTGATGGGATTCACCGATGTTCTTCGTTCCGCTGCTGCTTATTTGGAGTTGAAGCCGTCGGGGTTTCACAAATGTAAGGTTGACCTTAAGGTCGCTCAATAGTTTATATTCTATTATTGAGTTATTTTTACTATTCCGCTGTGTATGATTGTGATATTCATCTATGTTGAGACTGTGTGCACTAGCGTGATCCTGGACTAGTGCTGAATACACAGAGGGTCCGGATTTGCAAATTCGGGTCCCGACAGTGATCATAACAAAGCATTTCAGAGACCACAACTTTACAAGTGAACCTCTCCAGTTTTTGCCATACACCATCACTTCCCTTAACAGAGGCGAAGTATGGGACCGACATACCGTTGGACGGGTACCATGCTGTAGCCCTGGTACGCTCCCCTTTCAAGCTACACAAAAGATGTAGTTGACACCCCGAGGTACCACATGCAAGTTATTAGTAACTTACTCAAGTAGGTCCGTCCCATTACGGACATGTTGTTGCACGATCGACTCAGATCAAAGGCTTGTAAGGTTAAGTCCTTAGGGTGACCAGGACAAGACTACCCGAAGAACCAAAACGACATCCCCGGTGCCACTCATGGCCCACCATATCATTCTTGCCACTTGCCCCGGTCTAAATCTATTTATCAAACCCAGTTGATTACCATGCACCACGTGCCTTCATCATCATCACAACACATGATACTTCTCCAAAACAGGTTCAATATCTCATTAAGTCAGTAATAACATTTGATTGTCCGAAATCATGTCAAGTGTGCGTAGCAAGTCTAAGCAATATACTACAACGGTCTAAATACCCAATGTTGGTAATTTAACAGTGTCCACCTAAATATCCCACAACTATGGTGACAAGGGTTCAGGTCACATAATTTAATTAATCAAGATGTCATATAGCAATTTGGCATTTATCTAATTCCCAGAAATAATTTAAATAATCTCTAATTAAATTAGCATGCAATAATTTAAATTAAATTAATTTCAGAAATGGGATCAATATGGTCAAAGCATAACTTGTCTTCAAAAAGTACTTGTTCTTGGTCTTGAGTTGGCTCCTGAGTCAAAACTTCACCTTCGTAGCCTTCGGGCACTTCAACGTCTATTCGTAACGTGTGCAAATAGTAATAACATAAATAAACAGTAGGCAAAAAGTGTCCAAAATTCAAATAAACTTCATAAACAGAGAGAGCACATTTTTATAAATTTTTAGAAATTTGAATGGTCCAAATCGGAGTTAAAACGCAAAAGTTATACCTATTTAAAGTTTGGGAAATTAATTAAATAAATATAAATATTAAAAACTTATGTCCAAAAATTAAATAAAATTCACCAATAAGTAGATCTCAATTTTATACAAATTTAGAAATTGGAATCACCCAAATTGGAGTTAAAATGCAAAAATTATAAGCGTTTGAAGTTTGAAAAATCAAATAAAAGAATAAACCAAATTAATTCATTTATTTTTCTATTGAAAAATCGATTTATTGCTTCATCATGCCATGTGGACCAATTAGAGGCTGTCAAGTCGCCTCAGGTCCATGGACCTGGCGCACGGCTTGGCTCGGTCCACAGCTACAGTGCCATTGGCACATGGGACCCACTACTGACGTCATTGCTGACGTCAGCGGGGCTCGGCCGAATGGCTCTGACACATGGGCCCCACCGTGACGTCAGCATGATGTTACGGATGACGTCACATGCATGCGGGCACGAGGCGGCTGACGCCGGGCTGTTCTTGCGACGTCGAGGTGACGTTAGCGGCGACCAAAGCCGACGCGTGGACGCGTCGGTTAAGCTCTGCACCGCGTGGCTTGATCTGGGCCGTTGGTTTGAAATCCAACAGTCCAAATCGGATCCAATCTTATGCGTTTTGGAATAACGCGATCAATCTGGACCGTTCGATTTGGATTGGACGGTTGGGATTGGATCGGGTTTCACCGCGTCACTGGGGGGTGACGTGGCATGACCCGGTGTACGACCCGGCGTCCATGGACATTACGAGTTTACAGTTATGTCCTTTGGGCTGACGAATGCGCCAGCTTATTTCATGAATATGATGAATAAGGTGTTCATGGAATATTTGGACAAGTTTGTCGTCGTATTCATAGACGATATCCTAATCTACTCCAAGACAGAGGATGAACATGCCGAACACTTAAGGCGAGTTTTGGAAAAGTGAGGAGCAGCAACTTTTCGCCAAGTTCGGCAAGTGTGATTTTTGGAAGGACAAGGTGGAGTTTCTTGGACATGTAATGACTGCGGAAGGAGTCGCCAGTAGATCCAAGCAAAGTAGAAGGCTGTTACATTGGGAGCGGTAGAGGCGTGACCCGGTCGGAGTTTCCTTGGAATGGCGAGGATACTACCGCCGTTTCATTGAAGGCTTCTCGACAATTGCGAAACCTCTTACGCAATGGCTGAAGAAGGAAAAGAAGTTTGCATGGGCCTTGAGAATGTGAGAAAGGATTTTAGGAGCTGAAGAAGCGATTGACATCAGCACCGGTGTTAGTTCTACCGGATGTTGCTCAAAGCTTCGATATTTATTGTGACGCATCGCGCCAAGGACTTGGATGTGTCTTGTCTGAGAAGGGAAAGGTCGTCGCTTATGCATCAAGGCGATTGAGGCCGCATGAGGAAAATTATCCGACACATGACCTAGAGTTAGGCTCGTAGTGCATGCCTTGAAGATATGGCGTCACTATCTCGATTGGAAAGCGGATGTGAAGTGTATCACGGATCATAAGAGCCTTAAGTACATATTCACCCGATCGGATCTGAATATGAGGCAGAGGAGATGGTTAGAGTTAATCAAGGACTACAATGTGGGAATCCATTACCATCCCGGGAAGGCCAACGTAGTAGCCGATGCCCTGAGTCGGAAAAGCCATACCGTGAGTACGTTGCTAGCCACAAGTCAGGATGAGTTATGTGAGGATTTTCAGAAAATGAAGATTGAGGTAGTACCTAGGGGATTCTTGGCAGCATTAGAAGTAAAGCCTACCCTAGAGGATCAGATCCGAGAAGGACAGAAGGATGATGACAAGATCCGCAGGATTAAGTCCATCAAGGAGGAAGGCAAGGCAGAGGACTTCAAGTTGGATGAGCAAGGCACGTTGTGGATGAAGGATCGCATCTGTGTGCCTAACAAAAAGGAGTTAAAGCAATTGATTCTGGAGGAAGCCCATGACTCCAAGTATTCAATTCATCCTGGAAGCCCCAAGATGTATCAGGATCTGAAGGAGAGATTCTGGTGGCCGAGTATGAAACGTGAAGTTGCCGAGCATGTTGCCTTGTGCGATGTATGCCAGAGAGTCAAGGCAATGCATCAGAGACCAGCAGGATTGCTACAACCGCTGAAAATACCTGAGTGGAAGTGGGAGGAAATCGGAATGGATTTCATTACCGGTTTGCCGAAGACTCAAGGAGGTTATGACTCCATATGGGTTATAGTGGATCGCTTGACTAAAGTAGCCCATTTTATCACCGTTAAGCCCACTTACTCGGGTGATTATTTAGCAGAATTATAAATGACCTGTATTGTCTGTTTGCACTGTGTGCCAAAGAGGATTGTATCGAGACGAAGGTACCCAATTTACCTCAAGGTTCGGAATAAGTTGCATGAAGCCATGGGAACCCGTTTGAACTTCAAGATGACTTATCATCCCACAGGCGGATGGACAGGCAGAAAGAGTCAACCAGTCTGGAGGATATGTTGAGAGCTTGTGCATTGGCTTATGCTACCTCTTGGGATAAAAGCTTGCCGTATGCCGAGTTCGATTACAACAATAGTTATCGAGGCTAGTTCTGAGATGTCACCTTTTGAGGCCTTTGTATGGTCGACCTGTCGGACGCCATTGAATTGGAATGAGACCGGCGGCGCCGTGTCTTGGACCTGATATTCTTCAAGAGGTGAAGAGCGGTCGCCATGATTAGGGAAAGGTTGAAGATAGCCCAATCTCGACGAGAAGAGTTATCTTGACAATCGTCGCCGAGACTTGAGTTTTGAACCGAGAAGACTTTGTATACCTCGAGTTACGCCTCTCGGGGGAGTTAAGAGGTTCCATGCCAAAGGGAAACTTCGCACCCGTTATGTTGGACCATTTAAGATTTTGAGTCGCAGAGGCGAAGTTGCTTACCGGTGGAGTTGCCACGATCGTTGGCGAGGAGTGCATGATGTATTCCATGTATCCCGATTGAAGAAGTGTCTCAGAGTTCTGAGGAGCAGACACCGTTAGAATCAATTGAGTTGCAAGAGGATTTGACTTATAAGGAGTATCCCGTGAGGATTACGGACACAATGGATCGAGAAACTAGAAACAAGTCAACCCGTTTAGCAGAGTTCGATTGGAGCAACCATGAAGAAAGCGAAGCGACTTGGGAGCGAAGAGGATTTGAAGAAAGAATTTCCAAACCTATTCTCAGAGTGAGCCACTGAATCTCGAGGGCGAGATTCTATTAATGGGGGGAGGATTATAACACCCCAAAATTATGCTATTCTTAAATTCATGTGTGATTTCGCACTTTGGTGAATTTTTGGAATTTTCTGGAATTTATTTGGATTTATTTGGAATTTATTTGAATTTATTCCATTTTGAAATAATTAAAGAATTTAATTTTGCAAATAAAATTTTGTTGGAAATATTTTATTGAGTCCAAAATGATCCAAAGTATTTTCCAGAATTTTTAAAATTTTTACGAGTCATTTGCTATTTTTAATGAATTAAATGAATTCACGGGAATTATTTTAAATATTAAATCATTGGAAATCCAAACCAGCCTGATTCGTGTTCATCCGACCGAAGGCCAGTCAGACTCGAAGTTCGAGTCCGACCGAACCACGTGACTCGGCCAGAACCCACTCGGCCGAAAGCCTAACGCGTGGCCAGTTGGATCTTGATCCAGCGGCCCACGATTGAGCCAAATCACCGAGCCCGAGCCCGGCCGAGGCGGCCCGGCTTCGCCCGAGTCCGACCGGACCCAAACTTCGCGCGACCGTTGGATCGAGATCCAGCGGCTGTCGCGTGCCACGTCACCCTCTCCGTGCGCCGCCACGGACTCGCCCGTCGGCGTATCGACCTCGGTCTCCGTGCGTTCCACCAGGCGAAGCTGCTATTTAATGCGCCGCCACCACGGTCGTGACCTAGACTTCAGCGCGCGCACCGTGAGCCTGAACAACGTCGCGGAGCGCCGCCCGTTCAGCCGCATCGCTCGCCGGAGTTGCCGTAACGCTCCGCCGCGATTTTATTTGCGTTAAATCGCCGTCAGTCGTCCTCTGCCGCCGTTGACCCCGGTCCGGACTCACCGCGACGAGAGCGCACCCGAGATCTCTCACTTCGCCGGGCGCGCCCGAAGCGCCGTCGGCAAGGTCGTCGTCCTCGCGCCCGGTGAGCTGCGCCGCCGCAAGCCATCGCCGGACCCGCGAGCTCTCTCGGCCGTCGATCAAGATCCAACGCCGAGATCACGCCACGCCATCGCCACGGTGAGATTGCGTTACGATTTCGAATCTAATCTCGACCATCGGATCTAGATCCAACGGTCCGAAATCAATGCGTTAACCCAAAGCGCGTCAACACCGATCTAATCCGCGCCGTTGATTTTCAAACCAACGGCCGTGATTGCGCCACGTGTCGGGAAGTTGGACCGACGCGGTCAGCGCCGTCCACGCACGCGTGCGTGTGACGCTGACACGCGGGGCCCGCGTGTCAGAGGGCCCGCATGTCAGCGGCTGTCCCAGCTGAGCGCTGACGTCACCCCTGACGTCACGATGGGTCCTACATGTCGCCACTAAGCCGAGCCCGCCGACGCCGGCCGATGACGCGTCACCCGAGTGGGCCCACATGTCAGTCTCACGTGGAGTCGTGGACCGAGTCCACGGTGGACCCGAGCCGAGCGTGGACCACGTCCATGGACCGGCTGACGTCAGCCGACCAATCAGAGGTTGCCACGTGTCCATGCTGACGCAATAATTAATTTCCGAAAAAAAAAGGATTTATTAATTCGAATAATGATTTCAAATTTAGATTCAAACTTCAAACGCTTATAACTTTTGCGTTTCAACTCCGATTTGAGTGATTCAAATTTCTAAATTTGTATAAAATTGAGATCTACCTAAATATGAATTTTATTTAATTTTTAGACTAAAGTTTTTCTCTGAAATATTATTTAATTGATTATTTAAACTTTAAATAATCATAACTTTTGCGTCTTAACTCCAAATTTGACGATTCCAGTTTCTAAAAATCCAGAAAATTATGTTCTCTCTGTTTATGGATTTTATTTGGAGTTTTGGGATGTTTTTGCCTATTGTTTATTTGGGTATTTGCTATTTGCACGCTTTACGAGTAGACGTTGAAGTGCTTGGGAGGGATTCAAGGAGAAGTGTTGATTCAGATCCAATTCAAGACCAAGAGCAAGTACTTTTGAAGGCAAGTTGTGCTTTGACCATGTTGATCCTATTTGAAATCTATTTTGATTTAAACTATTGCATGCTAGATCAATTAGAAAGATACTTTGTTTAAACATGGGGTTAGATAAATACCAATTTCTTTGTATGACACCTTGATTATCTAAGTATGTGCCATGACCCTTGTCACCCTAGTTGTGGATTACTAGTTGGACATTATTGAATTGCCAACATGGGTTTAGATCGTTGTAGTATCTTGCTTAGACACACTCGTGCTCATAACATGATTTTGGACAATCAAATGTTAATATTGACTTAATGATATATTGAACCTGTTTTGGAAAAGTATCATGTGATGTTGATGGCACGTGGTGCATGGTAATCAAGCGGGGTTTGATAAAGCGATTTGTTGGGGCATGTGGCAAGAGTAATCAGTGGGCCGCTTGTGGCATTGGGGATGTTGATTTGGTTTTTCGGGTAGTCTTGCCCTGGTCACTCTAAGGACTTAACCTTGCAAGCCTTTGAACTGGGTCATACTTGCAACCACATGGCTGGAATGGGACGGCCCTAGTTGACTAAGTCGCTAAGGACTCACTTGTGGAGCCTCGGGGTGTCGATTACACCGTTTGTGTGATTATGCGGGGAGCGTATCGTGGTGTGGCCCGATACCCATCTAACGGTGTGTTGGTCCCATACTTCGCCTTGGCTAAGGGAAGGGATGGTGTAGAGCACTGACAGGAGAGGACCACCTGTGTTGTTTGAGGCTTCCGAAAGGCTTTATTACTGAACTCGCCTTTGTGGTGTTTGACTGTATCTTGTGGGTAAAGTGCATAACCTCTGCAGAGTTTAGAATCTATTTAAATAGCCGAGTCCACGGTACTGGACAATGCTCGGGAATTACAGTCAAGGGGTAGATTTTCTCAAAAATAACGTTGGTTTGAAAAGTTGGGTTGGTTTAATAATGAAGATGATGGAAATATGGTTTAGGATGGGGAAAAATGTTTGTTAAACTTCTTGAAAAGTTATTTATGCTTTACTTGTTTCTACTGCTTTCGAATCTATTTATGATACTTGTCAAATGCTGTTTACTGCAAATATACCTTAAACTATTTCTTTGTACCAAGCCATGCATATAGTATATTAGCTCGCATTCTGTGCATGACTTGCTGAGTACCAAGTACTCACCCTTGCCTCAACACAACACCAGTTGAAGAGGAGACTACGCCAGCTTCGGAGGAGGATTTCCAAGAGGACCCATCTACTTAGGGATGCGAGCCCGATCGATTGCCTGTGGTATCTTTGGATGGCGCCACGAAGTTTATTTGATTTTCCATTGCTATTATTTTCTCTGAATAAGTTTCGCCTTGCAAGGCATATATTTGTACCTTGGCCATAAGGTCAAGTAACCCTTTGGTTATTTAAATAAAGTACTTTGATAATATCGATTGGTATGATTGTGATATTTACCGATGTTAAAGACTGTGTGCACTAGCGCGTTCCTGGACTAGTGCTGAATACACAGAGGGTCCGGATTTGCAAATTCGGGGTCCCGACAGTGACCTAGGGCTACGGGTGAGCACGGAAACCGGGAACACGGCACGGGTGGCGGCGCAATAAATAGTGGCCTCGGAGTCCATGAAAACCGCGGAAACCGATGCCCACATGCGCGCGGCGGCGGAATCCGACGGCGACTCTAACGGATGATGTGGCTACATCCTAGCCATCCACGTGTCCACGATCGACGACCACGATCGCGTCGGGCGCGAGCGGGTTCGCACGGGAACGGGCTCGGGTGACGTGGCGCAACGCTGGCCGTTGGATCTCGATCCAATGATCGCGTGCGTTAGGGTTTGACCTTGCTCAGGTCTGGCTCAGGTCCGGCTCGGTCGGATGAACAGTGAAACCCACTTGGATTTCCAGAGATTAAATAATTAAATTAATTCCTAGAAATTCAAATAAACCGAGAAAAATAGCAAAATACTTAGAATAATTCTAGAAAAATTCTGGAAAATACTTTGAGACATTTTGGACTCAAATAAAATATTTTCAACAAAATTTTTTTTCAGAACTTTTAATTATTTAATTATCTAAAAAGGGAATAAATTCAAATTAAATCCAAATAAATCCTAGAAAATTCCAAAATTTCTCAAAAGTGTAAAATTTCAATTAAATTCATGAAAATAAAAAATTGGGGGTGTTACAAACCTCCCCCCTTAACAGAATCTCGACCTGGAGATTCATGGTTGACTAAGGAATAGGTTCGGAAATTCTTTTCTCAAATCCTCTTCGCGCTCCCAAGTCGCTTCACTCTCTGCATGGTTGCTCCACTGAACTCTGCAGAAACGGGTTGACTTATTCCTTGTCTCTCGATCCATGGTGTCCAGAATTTTCAAGGGTGTTTCTTATGTGTCAGATCTTCCTGCAGCTCTATTGACTCTAGTGGCGTCTGTTCGTCTGGCACTCGGAGACACTTCTTCAGTTGGGATACATGGAACACATCATGTACTCCTGCCAACAATTGCGGCAACTCCAACTGGTAAGCAACTTCTCCTCGGCGACTTAGGACCTTGAACGGACCAACATATCTTGGCGCAAGCTTCCCTTTTGCATGGAATCTCTTAACCCCCTTGAGTGGTGTAACTTTGAGGTATACAAAATCTTCCGGTTCAAAACTCAAGTCTCAGCGACGATTATCAGCGTAACTTTTCTATCTCGACTGAGCTATCTTCAGTCTTTCCTGGATCATGGCGATATTCTCTTCGGCTTCTTGAAGAATATCCGGTCCAAAGACATGTTGTTCACCCGTCTCATTCCAATTCAATGGTGTTCAACATGGTCGGCCATACAGTGCCTCAAAAGGTGACATCTGTAGACTGGCCTGATAGCTGTTATTTTAGCTGAACTCAGCATATGGCAGACTCTTATCCCAGGAGGTAGCATAAGCCAATGCGCAAGCTCTTAGCATATCCTCCAGAATCTGATTAACTCTTTCGGTCTGTGCATCTGTCTGCGGATGATATGTTGTACTAAAGTTCAAACGGGTCCCCATGGCTTCGTGCAACTTATTCCAGAATCTCGAGGTAAATTGGGTACCCCTGTCTGATACAATCTTCTTTGGCACTCCGTGCAAACAGACGATCCTGGTCATATTCAACTCTGCTAATTTATCCTCTGAGTAAGTGGTCTTTACATTAATAAAATGGGCGACTTTAGTCAAGCGATCCACTATAACCCATATGGAGTCATAACCTCCCTGAGTCTTTGGCAAACCGGTAATGAAATCCATCCCGATTTTCTCGCACTTCCACTCAGGTATTTTTAGCGGCTGCAGTAATCCTGCTGGCCTCTGATGCATTGCCTTGACTCCCTGACATACATCACACAACGCAACATGTTCAGCAACTTCACGTTTCATGCTTTGCCACCAGAATCTCTCCTTCAAGTCTTGGTACATCTTGGCACTTCCTGGATGAATGGAATACTTGAAATCATGAGCTTCCTCCATAATCAACTGCTTCAGCTCTTTCTTGTTCGGTACACAGATGCGGTCCTTAATCCACAATGTACCCTGCTCATCCAACTTGAAGTCCTTAGCCTTGCCTTCACTCATTTTGGACTTGATCCTCTGGATCTTGGCATCATCCTTCTGCCCTTCTCGGATTTGGTCTTCTACGGTAGGTTTTACTTCCAAAGTGGCTAGGAATCCTTCCTGTACTACTTCTAGCTTCAGCTTCTGAAACTCCTTGCACAGCTCGTCCTGACTTCCTGCTATCATCATATTCACAGTATGGCTCTTCCGACTAAAGGCATCGGCCACCACATTGGCCTTTCCGGGATGGTAATGGATTCCGACATTGTAATCCTCGATCAACTCCAGCCATCTCCTTTGCCTCATGTTCAGATCCAAATGGGTGAAAATGTATTTAAGACTTTTATGGTCCGTGTATACTTCACATCTGTTCCCAATCAGAGATAATGCCGCCACAACTTCAAAGCATGCACTACGACTGCTAACTCCAGGCATGCGTCATGTAATTCTCTTCATGCGGCCTCAGCTGCCTTGATGCATACGCAACGACCTTCCGGTTTTGCATCAACACGCATCCAAGCCCCTGGCACGATGCATCACAATAGATATCAAAGCTTTGATTAGCATCCAGTAGGACTAACACCAGCGCTGATGTCAATCGCTTCTTCAGCTCTTGGAAACCTTTCTCACATTCTAGCGTCCAGTTAAACTTCTTCTCCTTTTTCAACAATTGCGTAAGAGGTCTCACAATCGTCGAAAAGCCTTCAATGAAACGGCGGTAGTAACCAGCCATTCCCAGGAAACTATGGATCTGGGTCACTCTTCGGTTGTTCCCAATGTAACACGACTTCCACCTTTCTTGGGTCAACGGCGACTCCTTCTGCGGTCATTACGTGCCCAAGGAACTCCACCTTGTCCTTCCAGAAGTCGCACTTGCTGAACTTGGCGAAGAGCTATTGTTCCCTTAGCTTCTCCAAAACTAGCCTCAAGTGTTCTGCGTGCTCTTCTCTTGTCTTGGAGTAGACTAAGATATCATCTATGAATACGACAACGAACTTGTCCAAATATTCCATGAAGACCTTATTCATCATATTCATGAAGTAAGCTGGCGCATTTGTCAGACCGAAGGACATAACAGTGAACTCGTAATGTCCGTATCTTGACGAGAATGCGGTATTTGGAATATCCTCTGATCAGATCTTCAACTGGTGATATCCTAATCTTAGATCAATCTTGGAGAAAACTCCGGCTCCTCTCAGCTGGTCGAACAGATCATCGATCCTGGGTAGCGGGTACTTGTTCTTTACGGTGACTTCATTGAGTGCTTGGTAATCTATGCACATCCTGAAACTCCCGTCCTTCTTCTTGACGAACAGAACTGGTGCTCCCCATGGTGACGAACTCGATCTAATGAATTCTTTCTCCATCAACTCTTCAAGCTTTTTCTTCATCTCTACCAATTCTTCGGTTGACATCCGATTGTGTCTCTTTGCTATCGGCGTTGTCCCGGGGACCAACTCGATCACAAACTCGATGTCTCTGTCTTGTGGCATCCCGGGTAAGTCTTCAGGAAAAACATCAGGATACTCATTCACCACTGAAACATCTTCTATGTTGATTGCCTTCGTACTGTTGACCATCAACGCGGCGGCTGCTTGAGCTCGGTGACCTAGGGCTACGGGGGCGCACGGAAACCGGGAACAAGGCACGGGTGGTGGCGCAACAAATAGTGGCATCGGTCTCCGTGAAAACTGCAGAAACTGGCGGCAACTCGGACTTATGATGTGGCCGCATCCTAGCCATCCACGTGTCCATGATCGATGGCCACGATCGCGTCGGGCATGAGCGGGTTCGCACCGGAACGGGCTCGGGCGACGTGGCACAACGCTGGCCGTTGGATCTCGATCCAACGGTTGCGTGCGTTAGGGTTTGACCTGGCTCGGGTCTGGCTCGGGTCCGGCTCGGTTGGATGAAAAGTGAAACCCACTCGGATTTCCAGCGATTAAATAATTAAACTAATTCCTAGAAATTCAAATAAATCGAGAAAAATAGCAAAATACTCAGAAAAATTCCAGAAAAATTCTGGAAAATACTTTGAGACATTTTGGACTCAAATAAAATATTTCTAACAAAATTTTATTTAGAACTTTTAATTATTTAATTATCTAAAAAGGGAATAAATTCAAATTAAATCCAAATAAATCCTAGAAAATTCCAAAATTTCTCAAAAGTGTAAAATTTCAATTAAATTCATGAAAAGAAAAAATTAGGGTGTTACAATCACCTAGAGTACTGTGGCGGAATTGATCCGCCAGGTTGTTTTTTTTGTCTCGTTTTTCGATCACCTGCTCTCTCTCTTTTATATTGAGGGAAGGGGACATGCATGCATTGGTCGGCTTCTTTTTTAACCTACTCTGCCGCCAAGCCACAGGCTTTGTTCATGGACTTTCAATCATTCTCTTCCACCTGTCCCTAGCCGGGGGCTAGTTTGGCTCTACATGGCATTTTTTGTTCTTGCTTTACATTTTTGCCCTTTCGTTTTGTTCTCACCCCAAGGGTTTTAGTGGAACTTCACATGCCCTAGGGTCCAGGACTCACCTGGCAACGCCAGAAGCTCCTCTTTAGCTCTGGCAGGGTGTCAGGTCCGAGCGGTCCCCACCTTGGTAATCCTCATGGGAGACGGAGGAGGCGGGTTTCCTCCGCCGACTTCCCTCCGCTGCCCTTCTCATTGCTTCGGACTCCTTCCTGGCCCGATTATTTTTGATTGTATGCATTAGACTTCCTTCACCGCTTCGTCCGGAGTATCGCCTCCAGGAGCAAGCGGTTCTTACTTTGCTCATAGGAGAGGGGATAGGTATATCGGACATATTCCCTTGACCCAGACGAAGATGTGGGCTGTGCTTCGCCTGCCAAAAAGAGTGGACTCATTGGGCCTACAACAGTAGCCCCTCATGACTGCGGGTTGATATTGTTTCACCTGCTGGAATGTCAGAGGAAGGTCCAGATTATGGCTCACCTTATCAGGCATGCGAAGGGAGGTTCCTTCTTCGTTTCTCCTCGGCAATAGATAAGGTATATATGTTTATTTTATTATATTGGTTGGGGTGATGTGAAGTTTGACCGTTGTTAGACGGGCGCCCGGGTTCTTTATGACGTCTCAGACCGAGCGCCATAGCTGCGTGGCCTTTTGATTACATCTGTACGCTGCCTTCCCTCTCCCCTTCCTTTCCCCCTTCTTTTTTTGTGTTAAATGTAGTGGCCGATGGGATCGAGGTTCCTCTATCTTTTGGATCTGCTTTGTCCTGTGCTTTTCATTTCTCTTTTCCTCTCACGTCGTCCTCCCTTATTTGGCGTCGGTCCTCTCCTTCATGGGTCCTCGATGTGCTCCTTTGATGAAGCCGGTCCTGAGCAGGGAGGATGCTGCAGAACTGTCTCCAGTTTTGGGGCGGTCGCTCCTGAATTTTGTCGAACTCGACATTTTGGCAAGGGACTTTGGCGTGGTGCGCTCTTCTATGCGGCTTCCTGGTGAAAAGGAGACCCCCCTGCCTCAGCCAAATGAGGCGGTGGTGTTTGCCGAGTTCTTAGAGGCGGGCCTTCGATTTCCCTCTGCTCCTTTGTTGGCATATGTGTTGTGGGCCTTTCAGGCGGAGCTTTCACAGCTAACGCCCAATGCCATTGTGTGATTGGCGGTGTTGGAATGGGCGTTCCATCCTGCCAAAATGAGACTGACTGGGCGTCTGTTTTCTCTGATTGAAGATGCATTTTGGCAGCCGAAGCAGCATAAGGCGGGGAGCAAAGGTCACAGGTCGTGTTTTGGTTCCTTAAATTTCCATACGAAGAGGTGTCTAGTGAAAGAAATTCCTGTAGCGGCCGCCAAAGGAAAGTGGGAATCAGGATGGATACAATGGTGGTATTATCAGATATTGGATGGTCCGGATTCTCCTCTCCGTACTTCTATGGGTTCTGTCCGCGCTGTCCGATCTCCAAACTGGAGCGTGAATGCGGATGAGCTCAAGTGCCTTGACTATTTGAAGGCCCTTCGCGCCTAGAGCACGATGCGAGACTTGGTGGAAGAGTATTGTCTCTGTCGAGTTGAGCCTCTGGCGAGGGATGTTGCTGTGACCTTGAAATGGACGTCTGAGGGCTCAGTATCCGTGGCTATGCCGGAGGGGGTCCAGGTCCTTGGGCGCGGTGTAGCTGAGAAGCTAGCGAGGGGGTTGCTAGGGCCTTGTAAACAGATTGAGTATGAGGCGGCCATGGAGATGGTACGAGCCGCTAGGAATCCTCGGTTCGTAGAGTGGGGGCCCCGAGCGGTTCCCACCCCTCGGGGAGCAGCTGGCTCCACCCGTCCGTTGAAGCGAGCCAAATTGACCCAAATGGTTCCACCCCGAACAACTGTTTCGGCTGAAGAGAGCGAAGAGCTAGGCGAGGATGAAGACGACAGTTCGAGCGATGAAGAAATGAGCGAAGAGGAGATTCGTCGGCTTCTGTAGCGATTGTTCCGCCCGTCCTACCATCTACTTCTAGGGCGGGCCATTCCGGGTCAACATTCATCGCCACGGATGCCATGCCCGGTCCGAATGCGATTCCTGGCGGAGCCTCATCTATTAATGTGGTAATGGACCCATCGACGCGGTCTCGCGCTGTGGAGCTGGTGCCTCCCGAAGGACAACCTACTTTGGAGACGGCAGAGCTTTCCTCCGCAGCACGTCCTTTGGATACGGGCCTGAATGCTAGTCCGAGCGATGAGCGTTCTCCTGGGTACTCGTTTTTAGACATTCCCGATGTAAACTTTAGTGATCTCGAAGGTGAAGAAGAAGGAGAAAAAGAAGAAGACGGTCTGTTAGTTGAGGAGATTTTCGGCTCATTGGCGGGCGGATCCAAATCCATTGCTGGAGAAGCTACTCCTCCGGCTGCGGAGGTGCTGGACGTTCCCGGCGAGACCACTGTTCTGCTCCCTGAGGAAGCACGTGGCCTTTGACTAGAAACGGTAGCTCCGGATACCCCTTTGGGGGCTGAAGGTTTGACCCTTGAAACCTCTCCCCGGGGGTCCTTTGGTTGCACTGATTTATTGGGATTTGACGGAGCGCGCGCAGGGGCGGATGGCGTCGAGATAGCGAAGGAGGCTGCGGCTGCTGGATCAACTCCTTCTGGGTCATACGCCGCTGCTCCGGTTCCTGCCAGACCCGGGCGTTAGGATCCCCTTGCGACTACCTTCGCAGGTTCTTCTCTCGCACGCGAGAGGGATCCATTGCCCGAGATGCTTGATCCTAGGGCTACACTAAGAAAGATGCGGCAGGCCTTAAGTCCATATTCGGGTTCAGTGGCCCTCTTCGAAGGCCTTCATGATCACCGGTTGTGCGAGACTTCTTTGGATCTTTCCCTAAAAGGGGCCATCGTGGCATCTGAAATAATTCGTCGAAACTGGGACCTTTAGAAGTGGCATAATGCAGCCGCTGGTCAATGCAGGACGGCACAAGATCGTGTAAAGGAGCTGGAAGTCGAGAACGTTCGGTTGACGGGGGCTCTGCAGAGCTCCGCTGAAACTTTAGCAAAGGCACAGAGCGAGCTTTCACAGAGCCGTGACTTGGTGGCTCGAAATGCTGAGCTTGAGGAGGCTGTATCTTCGTTGAAGGGGAACCTTGATGCTGCAGAAGAGGCTCGTGCTGTGGCTGAGCGGAATGAGAAGAAGAAGGACGATCGTATTGAAGAGCTAAAAAGTCTTCTAAAAGCCATGGAAGATAGCAATAGGACCCTCAGGGAGGCTGCGGAGGAGCACCCTCGCCAGCTCGCGATAGCGAAGATGGAGGCGCAGATGCATTTTAACAATACCAAGTGGGCGGAGGGACAGTGCAAGCAAATTGAAAAGGCGCGGCAATTTTTGGCTTCGGGGATTCAAGGAACAATGGACATTTTTCTGCAACAACTTCCTTGCTTGGGAATCGAAGTCATCTTGGGCCGAAGGCACGTTCCTTCGTCTGACTCTGAAGCGGTCAAGTTCCTTCAAACCTCCACTGGGTTGCTTGGGTCTTCCACGGTAGCTTTCGGCGATCACTGTGCGAAATTAGGATCCCTCAAAACTGCACAGCTTCTAGAGGCGAAGGGCTGCACCCATGTCGTGAGCGCTTTGGGGCTGTTTCCGTTGCCTCGCCACAGCCAGGGTTCGCTGATCTCGCATCGATCGGAAGCCTTCCTCCGCCGCTACGCGGTTAGCTTCTCGTTTCATTTCTGATTACTGGAAGCAACACGGAGAAGAGGCTGCGAAGGAGTCTGTGCTTCGTGCTGGCGCGGTGATGAGTACTTTGAAGCCTGCAACTAAGTCAAGCGAAGCGAAAGGCAAAGAGACATGTGCTCCTCTGTAGTCCCGCCTCTTATGCATAACTGACCCTTTATATGTAAATGGATGTTCTCGCTCGACGTGGTGAACATGCTTTTGTGTGTTACGTAGCTCCGCTTGTTTCCTTGACACTGAATTTGCAGATTTTTAATGACACGACATTCGTATGACTGTATCCGCCTCGCTTAGTTTGCCCGCGGGCAATCGTGCACTTATTAAGTGTAGCCCCTAGCTTACTGCCTAAATGCGGGGAAATAAATGTGGCCACAATGCGCTATTTGCGTGGTCAACTCGAATCTTCCTCGGGAATGTGGAGTTGCTTCGGCTTCCCGCCCCTTCTTTTAGCTTCCGGCCCTTTGCCTTCTGCGCTTTTCAGTATAAAAAGGGGTGGAGCGAGCCTCAGACGGTTGTTTTGCGCCTTTCTCCTTAACCTCCTTTTTCTTTCTCACGACCTGCCATGGTGGGTCATCCTCCTCGTCCTTGGTACTTAGGGCTACCCCACGAGGCGACGTGGAGGGTGATCGAGGCGGGCATGGAGCGGGCGGCCGTGGAGCGCGACACTGCCGCCTCGATGCTCTCCTGGAGGTTGTCCCTCGCCTTTTTAGGGCGAGGGAGGCCCTCATTAAGGCGGTTGGCCGAGTGCGCCGCGGCGAGACCTGAGAGGTTCTGTGTATATATTAATTGTGTAATATGTAATAATGAAATGAAATGAAAGTGTTAGCTTTCCTTCGCGTCTCTCAGTGTACTCCGCCTTTTCCCTCTCTTTTTTCCTTCTTTTTTTTGCGCAGCCCCCGAATACTGGCTCGTCGATTGTTTTGATACGTAGAGATCGAGGGGTCAAGCTGAGTGCTTGGGAAACGAAGAGTTTCCCCAGTTCTTTTCGCCGGCCTTTACTTCGGACTCTTTGGCTTCCTCGCCTTGGATAAATGGCGCCGGATTGATTAGTCTTCGGTAGAGGTGTGGGTACTTTGACTTCACCATTTACGTTTGCATGGGGCTCCTCAGCTTCCCCGATCTGGCTATACATATATATGCATGCGTGTGGTTTCTATGAGAGTGAACCATCATTCTTCAAGCTCTTTAGTCTCGACTTGCCCTACTCCCTTCCGGTAGTTCTTTAGCACTCCTGCAATGGCCGGCGCCCCTCCAACTCCCAATGATGAAGTTGAACTTCTTGTCGAGCCAGCGCCTGCTGCCGGGGAAGCCCATCCCCTTGTCTTTGGCTTCGAAGTGGCTCCCCCGTGCCGATTGACGAGGAGGCCGAGCTTTGGGCCCAATTTGACTTGGCGATAGCCGAGGTGGCGAAGGAAGAAGCTCAGGCTCGCGATGTGGCCAATGTTGACGTGCTGATCTGGGTCATCCCGAAGCTGGCCGAAGCGAGGGACGCTCTCATCGAAGTTGTATGCTGCGCGCGCCGTGCTTGAGCATTATTATCTCATGTAATGACTATAATGATAAGTTATCATACATGATCCTGTGTTAGGCATCTTCTCCTCTCTCTTCTTCTTTTATTAAAGCAGTGTAGCCGATATGGTTTTGCTCGAGTTTCTCTGTGATGAAGGTCTCGTCTTGCGTAGAGTTGGTGCATGCTACATTCTGTCGCTGTAATGTACGTCGGGCGCTTCTGTTATTAGGCTATTGTCGCGAGTTTTCGCTCATGCATAGGGCAGAGAAATAAGTGTCCGTGTTAAAGCCTTTTGCCCGACGCGCAGCGATGGGCCTTTGGAGCGAAGGGATGGGTGGGATGCTAGCCCGACCAAGCATCCCGTTAAGTCCTACCCGGCGCGAGGCTACGGGTCTTCGGAGCGAAGGGATGGGTGGGACGCTAGCCCGACCAGGCATCCCGTTAAGTCCTACCTGGCGCGAGGCTACGGGTCTTCGGAGCGAAGGGATGGGTGGGACGTTAGCCCGACCAAGCATCCCGTTAAGTCCTACCCGGCGCGAGGCTACAGGTCTTCGGAGCCAAGGGATGGGTGGGACGTTAGCCCAACCAAGCATCCCATTAAGTCCTACCCGGCGCGAGACTACGGGTCTTCGGAGCGAAGGGATAGGTGCGACGTTAGCCCGACTGAAGGACCATGTGGAGGTCCATCCATATTTGTGATGAGTATTTGACTTTATTTGTGCAAGGTGTGCTCAGGTTTGAGTTTGATTTGACTCGGTATTGCATGTTTGAATTAATGATAATTGTGGACTAACATACAGGAAGATAAAGGTATGTGTATTGCGGTATGTGCAAAATGGTTTGGTCCCATTGGTACAGGTTATTGAGGCAGCTATGGCAGTTGGTGAGTACCGGGACTAGGTTGGGAGAACCAAGGTCCGGAGCGGTCGAGGATGCCGACGAGATGGTTGGGCTCAAACCAGGTTCACTTGGACGTCATGGAAATGGACTTGAGGTGGCTTAAGGTTTCCGGTTCGAGTTGGAGGCTCGAAGAGGCGGAAACTGAGCAGTCAAGTCCGGCGGATGAAGGCCCGTTGCATCGGGTTGACCGGGTTTTGTTTAAAACCCATGTATGGCCAATGTGGCCCATGTGTGGGGTGAAATGAGTGGGTTAATCCTAGCCCTTGGTGGAGTGCCCTAGGGTTTGGGATTCATCCAAGGGTGGTAGGTGGCCCTAGAGTAGTATAAATAGAGGGGGAGGGGTGCCCTCCCTCACTTGAAGGTTTGAGTTGCTCCTTTGAGCTTTGCCCACATGAAGTGAGGCTTTGTAAACCTTCCAACCAGAAAATACAAATATTTTCTTTACATTCTTGTGAATTTAAATTCCGCATTTACATTATGTCTTTACTTTACGCAATTTAAATTCAACATTTACTTTCCCGCATGTAAATTCTCGCAATTTACTTTCTCGCAATTTGGATTTGCTCCTCTCCTTCTAAATGCTGTTGATCAAGGATGTCTTGAGGGTGCACATTTGGTTTTACATCTTTCTTGCACCCTAGGATAGATCAAGTTTCTATCAAGATTGCAAATATGTCCTGAACATGTTCTTCGCACAGCAGTCAGTCTTCAATTTTTAGAAAAATCTAGAAAAATCCTTTTTTAGTGATTCTTGTTGAAGAAGGTTCCTGACTCATATATCCATCTGTGGAAAAAATTTTGAGTCCACTGGGTGCACCTTTTTGGAGCTGCGAGGTGAAAACAGAGCCCCAAATTTCCTGATTGAAGATCCTGACTGTTCGTAGTTCTTAATTTTTCCTGATTTTTGTAGAAGGATTTTTGTGGTGATTTTTGGTGGAGTGCTTCACAACTCATCTTCTCAGATGGTGAAAAATTCCCAAAAATTTTGGAGCAACAGAAGTCCACCATCCACCTGCTCTAAATGAGGACAATTCCTGAAAAATCTGCTTTTGCTTTCCTAAAAGAGGCTTTTGTGTTTTCTTTGATCTCTTTTAGAAAAGAGTATTTGAATTGATCCCTCTTTGCTTTGGACACTTGACAACCAGGATTGTGATTTAAGAATCCCTCACATGATTCATGGTTATCATCCATGTAAGCTAGGGATACACATAGTTGTCTAGTCGTTCCCGATTTTGCGGGTTTTGCGATTTTGAGGAGCACCGAGTTTCTTTGCAGGATTGTTTGGAGTACGTTGAGTAGGGGATAATTTTATTTGGGATCATTCACCCCCCTCTGATTGCCATCTCGGTCTTTCACCGACCAAGCATCCCGTTAAGTCCTACCCGGCGCGAGGCCACGGGTCTTTGGAGCGAAGGGATGGGTGGGACGTTAGCCCGACCAAGCATCCCGTTAAGTCCTACCCGACGCGAGGCTACGGGTCTTCGGAGCGAAGGGATGGGTGGGACGTTAGCCCGACCAAGCATCCCGTTAAGTCCTACCCGACGTGAGGCTACGGGTCTTCGGAGCGAAGGGATGGGTGGGACGTTAGCCCGACCAAGCATCCCGTTAAGTCCTACCCGGCGCAATGCTACGGGTCCTCGGAGCGAAGGGATGGGTGGGACGTTAGCCCGACCAAGCATCCCATTAAGTCCTACCCGGCGCGAGTCTACGGGTCTTCGGAGCGAAGGGATGGGTGGGACGTTGTCGGGACCCGTATCTGCAAATCCGGACCCTCTGTGTATTCAGCACTAGTCCAGGAACGCGCTAGTGCACACAGTCTTAACATCGGTAAATATCACAGTCATACCACTCGATACTAATAAAGTACTTTAATTAGATAGTCAAACTGGTTGCTCGACCTTATGGTCAAGTTACAAATATACGCCACGCAGGGCGAAACTTATTAAGAGAGAAATAATAGCAGCGGAAAAATAAGATAACTTCGTGGCGCCATCCAATATACCACAGGCAACTGACTGGGCTCGCTCCCTAAGTAGACGGTTCCTCTTGGAGCTCCTCCTCCAAAGCTGGTGTAGTCTCCTCTTCAACTGGTGTTGTATTGTGGCAAGGGTGAGTACTTGGTACTCAGCAAGTCATGCACAGAATGCAGCTAATATACTACATGCATGGCTTAATACAAAGGAATAGCTCAGGTATATTTGCAGTAAAACAGCATTTGACAAGTAGCATAAGTAGATTCGAAAGCAATAGAAACAAGTATAGCATCAATAACTTTTCCAGGAGTTTAATCAACATCCTTCCCATTCCTAAACCACATTTCCATCAACATCATTATTTAACCAAACCCAACCTTTCAAGTCCAAGTTATTTTCAAGAAAATCTAACCCTTGACTGTAATTCCCGAGCGATGTCCAATACCGCGGACACGGCTATTCGAATAGATTTTACACTCTGCAGAGGTTATGCACTTTACCCACAAGATACAGTCAAACACCACAAAGGCGAGTTCCCGTAACAAAGTCTTTCGAAAACTTCTAACAATACAAGTGAGCCTCCCCGGTTATTGCACACTAACCCTTCCCTTAGCGAAGGCGAAGTTTAGGCCAATCAACCGTTAGATGGGTACCTGGCCGCAGCCCCGGTACGCTCCCCCGTACAACTTACACAAAGGGTGTAGTTGACAACCTGAGGTCCCACAGGTACGTTATTAGCAACTTAATCAACTAGGTCCGTCCCATTATAGACATGTGGTTGCAAGATTGACTCAGTTCAAAGGCTTGCAAGGTTAAGTCCTTAGGGTGACCAGGGCAAGACTACCCGAAGAACCAAACCAACGTTTCCGGTGCCACAACTGGCCCACCTGATCATTCTTGCCACATGCCCCGGTCAAAAGCTATTTATCAAACCCCAGTTGATTACCATGCACCACGTGCCATCAACATCACATGATACCTTCCCAAAACAGGTTCAATATATCATTAAGTCAATATTAACATTTGATTGTCCAAAATCATGTCATGAGCACGTAGCAGGTCTAAGCCATATACTACAATGATCTACAATCCCATGTTGGCAATTTAGTAATGTCCAACTAGTAATCCACAACTAGGGTGACAAGGGGGTCATGGCACATATTTAAATAGTCAAGGTGTCATACAGCATTTTGGCATTTATCTAATTTCCCATAATTAAGTAAAGCATTTTCTATTTGAACTAGCATGCAATACATTAAATCAAAATGGGATCAATATGGTCAAAACACAACTTGCCTTCAAAAAGTACTTGTTCTTGGTCTTGAGTTGGATCCTGAGTCAATACTTCTCCTTCGAATCCTTCCGGCACTTCAACGTCTACTCGTAACGCGTGCAAATAGCAACAAATGAATAAAACAGTAGACAAAAAGTATCCAAACATCCAAATAAAGTTCATAAACAGAGAGAACATAATTTTATGAATTTTTAGAAACTGGAATCGTCAAATTCGGAGTTTAAATGCAAAAGTTATAGCATTTTGAAGTTTAAATAATCAATTAAATAATATTACAGAGGAAAACTTTAATCCAAAAATTAAATAAAATTCATAATTAGGTAGATCTCAATTTTATACAAATTTAGAAATTTGAATCACTCAAATCGGAGTTGAAACGCAAAAGTTATAAGCGTTTGAAGTTTGAAACAAAATCTGAAATCATTATTTCGAAATAATAAATCATTTTTTTCGGAAATTAATTATTGCGTCAGCGAACACACGTGGCAGCCTCTGATTGGTTTGCTGACGTCAGCCGGTTCATGGACGTGTTCCATGGTTTGGCTCGGGTCTACCGTTGACCCGGTCCACGGCTCACGTCGCGGTATACAGTGGGACCACTCGGGTAGCGTCATTGTCGACGTCGGCGAGGCTCGGCCGCAGTCTTGGCGGCAGTGGGACCCACTATGACGTCATGGGTGACGCCATCGCGACGGCTGGGGTGGCCGACGGTGGGCCCGTCTTGGCCGACGCTATGGTGCGATTTCGCCGCCGAGCCGACGTCGCGGTCCGGCGTGTCAGCGTCACGCACGCCAGACGGCCGACCGTGCCGGTCCAACTTCCGCACATGTGGCTCAATCTCGGCCGTTGATTTGAAAAACAACGGCCCAGATTGGATCTGGCTCTCACGCGTTTGGGTTAACGCGTTTGATCTGGACCGTTGGATCTAGATCCAACGGTTGAGATTGGATCTGGGGTTTTTGAATTGGAATCTCACCGGCGGTGACGGGGCGTGATCCTAGCCGTGCGATGGTGATCCGACGGTCCACGAAGCTCGGGGTCGGCGATGGCGGCGCGGCGAGCCGGGCCGCCGAGCTGGGAACGGCGACACGGACAACGGCGTTTGCGGGCTCCTCCGGCGAGGTGAGTCCTCCCCTTGGGTGCGTCTCGTCGCGGGGAGTCCGGATCTGGGGTCAACGGCGGCGAAGGACGACGGACGGCGGCGGGGCGAAGCAAAAACCGCGGCGGAGAGGGATTCCAACTACGGCGAGCTCGCGCGGCTAAACGGCGGTGGCTCCGACGGGGTGGGTTAGGGCTACGGGTGCGCAAGGGAACGGGCTTCACGATGGCGGCGCATTAAATAGGGGCCTCAGCTTCCGTGTATCGCGCGGAGACCGAGGTCGACACGGCTGCGGCGGCAGAGTCCGAATCCCATTCGGATTGGGTGACGTGGATCAACGTGAGCTGTTGGATCTCAATCCAACGGTCACGGGCTAGGGTTCGGTGGCTATTGCGGTTGATCTCAGCCGTTGGATCTTGATCCAACAGTTGAGTTTCTGGCCAGGATGGCCGGGTTCGACCAAAGTCGCATGGCTCGGTCGGACTCGGACTCGAAGTCTGACTTCGGGCTCGGTCGGATGAACAAGATGTAGGCCGGTTTGGATTTCTCAGCAATTTAATATTTAAAATAATTTCCAGTAATTCATTTAATTCAAGAAAAATAGTAAAATACTCAGAAAAATTCCAGAAAAATTTTGGAAAATATTTTGGATCATTTTGGACTCAAATAAAATATTTCCAACAAAATTTTATTTGCAAAGTTAAATTCTTTAATTATTTCAAAATGGAATAAATTCAAATAAATTCCAAATAAATCCAAATAAATTCCAGAAAATTCCAAAAATTCACCAAAGTGCCAAATCACACATGAATTCAAGAAAAGCAAAATTTTGGGGTGTTACAGACGTTAGCCCGACCAAGCATCCCGTTAAGTCCTACCCGGCGCGAGGCTACGGGTCTTCAGAGCGAAGGGATGGGTGGGACGTTAGCCCGACCAAGCATCCCGTTAAGTCCTACCCGGCGCGAGGCTACGGGTCTTCGAAGCGAAGGGATGGGTGGGACGTTAGCCCGACCAAGCATCCCATTAAGTCCTACCCGGCGCGAGGTGACGGGTCTTTGGAGTGAAGGGATAGGTGGGACGTTAGCTTGACCAAGCATCCCGTTAAGTCCTTGTGCTCAATTACTTGGAACGCCAAATGAGTCTTCATTCATGAGGGCTTGTATTATTTTATTGATAGAACTTTGTACATTCCTCGCCTCCGTATTTCATCGTCTACAGGTAAAACTTCTTAATAGCGTCTGTTTTCCAAGTTCTTGGTATGTCTTCGTCGTCAAGCGTGACGAGCTTGTGTGCACCCTTCGCTGTGGAATTTTGGATGATGTAAGGTCCTTCCCATGTTGTCTCCAGTTTAGTAAAGGCTGGGGCAGCTTTTTTGAGCACCACATCTCCAGGATGTAACTAGCATCTTTTTACCCTTTTTCCGAAGCTCCGTACGGAGGCCGCGGCGTATGCCTTCATGGTCTTTAAGGCTTGAAGTTTATGTTCCTCCGTCAAATCATGCATAATGTCGATTTCCTCGTGGATTGGGGCCCTGATTACCCGAAGAGACTTCTCATGGACTTCTGCAGGGGAGACGGCCTCCTCGCCGAATATGAGTCGAAATGGAGAAAATCCGGTTGCTCTTGACACAGAAGTACGAGTTGCCCACAAGACATGAGCAAGCTCATCGAGCCATAATCCCTTTGCTGAATCATAGAGCCTCTTCTTGATGCTATCGAGGAGCAATCCGTTCGCCCATTCAACCGCCCCGTTAGACTGAGGATGGCCCACCGAAGCGAAACATATCGTTGTCCCGAGGCTTTCACAATAATCGCGGAAATTCTTAGAATCGAACTGGGATCCATTGTCGGTCACAATCTGGAATGGGACTCCATATCGGCATATAATAGTCTTCCATAGAAATTTGACGGCCGCATCTGCAGTTATCATGGCCACCGGTTCTGCCTCAATCCATCGAGAGAAGTAATCGATGGCGACGATCACGAACTGAAGATTGGAACGGGCTTTGGGGAGCGCCCCGATAATATCCATCCCCCATTTGGCGAAGGGCCAAATTGGGGGCACCGGTCGTAGCTCGCCGGGGGGCACCTTGTTCTATTTCGTCATCCATTGACATGCGTGACAATGTCGGACTATTTGCAAAGGCTGGGGCGCTCGCAAGACCCCCGGTGTACTTCGCGTAGGGTCTGTATCCCCTCTTCATGGGATATACAGTGGAGACATGGGGCGCAGAGGCCGCTGCGGAACAGGAGCCCATCAATAATGGCGTATTTCCTCGCTTGTCTCTCGAGGCGCTTAGCTTGCGCTTCATCATCTGGTGAAGTTCCCTCGAGGAGATAGTCGTATATCTCACTTCTCCAGTCCTCGCTGGTCGCACGAGCAATGAGGTTTATCTGGGGAGGAATGGAGGCGGCGCGAAGTATCTCGAAGAATACTATCGAGGGCAGACCCCCTCCGGTGGCAGCGATCTTCGCCAGCTCGTCGGCTTGTTCATTTTGGGCTCTGGGTATCGCCTCAATGGTGAACCCGATGAAGCCCTTCTCCATCGCCCGGACCGCTTCGACGTACTTCTGGAGCTGTTCGTCCTTTACCTGGTATTCTTTTGAGATATACCCCTGGATAAGCTTTGAATCGGTGTATATAACGGCCTTTTTTGCTCCCATTGTCTTCGCTTTCCGGAGCCCCAGCAAGAGCGCTTCATACTCAGCCACATTATTGGTGGAAGGGTGATGGAGCCGTGATGGCAATATGGGTGTCCCGATCTTTCGATGAGAAACACACGATCGATTTGTTAGAGTCGACTTTGACGATCCGACTACACCGTACGACGACGATGCGCCTTAGCAATCGCTAAACCAACTCCAGCGGGTTATTGATCTTGCCGTAGGCACGATCAACCTGAACACGAGGTTCAATTCCTGCAAGCAACCGAAGAACAAGCAAGAACAATAGGATAAGCAATCTGAAATTGCGGATAAAACTGGAAGCGAAACAAAGTGGAGTCTTATTGACGATCTTGACAAGGTGGCTGTCCAAAGACAACTCGCAGGATCAAGTTTGCACTTGGCTAAACTAATCAAATAAAACCCAAAACCCTAAGGAGCCGATGTCTGGCTATTTATGAGAGGTAGGGCCGTGGGAAATCACGTCCAAAGCAGTAGGAGACCAACTACAACTCTATTACAAGGCCCAAAGCCCAAGTCTTCTCGATTTGGAAAAGTGACGCCAATTGTTTTGCAGATTCCTGTCGACTCGGACGGAATTTGGGGATGGGGTCGGATCCGTTGGAAAGAGGACGTCGAAACCTTTCAAACCAGTACTCATAGACCCCAATCACCCTTGTGGATCAAAAGTTATGGTCATTTTAAGTTGGTGCTGTCCCGGAGGCCGAATCCGAGTATAACTTGTGCACCGGAAGAATTGGCTTCATGCTTGACGTTTGGGAGTCCTTCTCCTTGGTTCCTAAGGACAATAAAATCATCACGAGGATTAAATAGCATTCCATTCATAAAATTATCTGTATGCAACCCGAGGAACGCATTCACCTGGTAATTGAATTGTCGTGCCCGAGCTCGAGTAATTGGCCCTTGTATGACATTGTTGGTTTCCATTGAGTTTGTAAGTATGGCCGTATCCATGGTAGTGATGTCCTCATCAAAGGGAAATCCAGCTTTGCTGCGAATTTGGCTTTTTCTCCTCCGGGAGCTTTCACTACCGCAGCTACTCCTGCTCCACTTGCCCCCCATGACCCATCAGAGTTGACGGACCACATCGCCGAGGCGTCGTTATCTTCGCGCGACGAGGAGGTCCATTCTACCATGAAATCAGCTATGGCTTGGCTTTTGATGGCAATGCGCGGCTTTATAGTTAGTTCGAAAGGCGCCAGCTCGACCGCCCATTTGCTGACATGCCCGGTGCTTTCCCTGTTGGTTAGCATAGGACCAAGAGGATACGCCTCGGTACTTTGATGCGATTAGCTTGAAAGTAATGGCGGAGCTTCCTGGACGCCATCAGCAGCGCATACGCTAGCATTTCCATTTCTGAGTATCGGAGCTTCGCCCCTTGTAATGCTTCGGAGACAAAGTAGATCGGATGTTGTTTTGCTCCTTGAGGTCACACCAGTACCGCGCTCACAGTGTCCGGGCTTGCTGCGAGGTACAACAGAAGCTCCTCTCCTTGTTTTGGGCTTTGTAGGATTGGGACTTCCATGTGCCTTTGCTTCAGTCTATCGAAGGCATGTTGGCATTCCTTCGTCCAGGCGAATGCACCACTTGAACGTAGCGCTTTGAAGACTGGTAAGCTTTGCTCCGCTGACTTCGGCAAGAATCTATTTAGCGCCGCAAGTTGCCCCGCCAATCGTTGCACCTCCTTTAGGTTTCTTGGCGGGGCCATGTCCTGGATGGCTCTTATCTTTTCCGGATTTGCCTCAATGCCTCTCTGAGAGACCAGGAAGCCTAGAAGCTTCCCCGCGTTTATGCTGAAGACAAACTTGGATGGGTTGAGCCTTACTTTCTTCTTCATCAGGTTGTCAAAGGTTTCCCGAAGGTCCGCAATATGGTTTTCCTTCTTCTCGCTCTTGACGATGATATCATCGACGTATGCTTCTACATTTCTCCCCAACTGATTGACGAAGATCTTGGCGATGAGTCACGCGAAGGTTGCACCCGCGTTTTTGAGGCTGAAGGGCATTCGTACGAAGCAGTACGTGCCGAAGGGGGTGATGAATGCTGTTTTATCTTCGTCCTCCTTCCGCATGTATACTTGGCGATAGCCGGAGTAGGCGTCGAGGAAGCTCAATCTTTCTGACCCGGAGGTAGAGTCGACGAGTTGATCTATGTGGGGCAGGAGGAAGTCATCTTTAGGGCATGCTTTGTTTAAGTCGGTAAAATCGATGCACATTTGCTAGGCTCCGCTGGACTTCTTGACCATAACCACATTGGCCAGCCAATCGGTATGAAGGGCTCTGCGTATGATCCCCGCCTGGAGTAACTTGTCTACCTCTACTTTAGCGGCGAATTGCCTTTCCACAACAAGCTTCTGGAGCTTTTGCTTTTTAGGCTTCGCGTCTAGATTGATGGCGAGAGAGTGTTCGATGGTTTCCCTGTGGACCCCAGGGAGATCTTAGGGCCCCCACGCGAACAAAGCTTCGTATTCCTGGAGGAGTTGCATCAAACATTTCTCTTCCTCGGGGGATTGCACGGCGCCGAGGGTCATTGTCTTTTCTCCGCCCTGCCACAATGACGCTTGTTTTGTTTCCCCTTGAGGTTGTGGTTTGGGGAGCCATCGACTGCGCGGCATTGGCACAGGGTCTGACTCCGAAATGCAAACATGTTTCACCTGGGGAGGATTTTCCATATCTATCTTCCTCGCGAGAGCCTGGTCCCCTCGCACTGTAATGACACCATCAGTAGAGGGAATTTTCATGCACAGGAACCCATGATGGATTACGGCTCCCATGACCGTCAACGAGCCCTGGCCCAGGATAGCATTATACTGGAAAGGTCTGTCCACCACGTCAAACATTACATCGTTAGTGACTCTGGCATGTGGCATCGCGAAGGTGACCTCCAGTTCCACTTGTCCTAAGGTGCTGACGGTGCCCCCCCAAAGCCCATCAAAGGCACCTCCGACTTCTTCAGCCGGTCTTGGGGGATCATCATTTGCCGAAAAGCCTCCGCAGAGAGAATGTCCGCCGCGCTTCCTCCATCTATTAGCACTCGACGTACCTCGCAATCGGCAATGATTGCGGTCACCACCAAGGAGTCTTGATGTGGGAAATGCACGCCCGCAGCATCTTCTTGTGTGAAGGTTATCGGCTCAAATCTCAACGGAGGGGGAGTAACCGGGTTGATCCAAACGTGGTTGATTTGCCTCGTATAAGCTTTCCTCTGTCTTTTTGATGAGAGATGCGACGAAGAACCCCCGGCGATGACGTTGATGATGCGGCGGAGGTGATTTACTCCCCCCTGAGGAGGGGGGTGTCGACGTTTGGCCAGGGTTGCTTCGGGTGGTGGAGGGCATACCCCAGCTTCCTTCCGCTTAGCCTCAAAACACCGATATCCCTCAATCACCTTGCAGTGGATGGTGTCATGGGTGTTGTTCTCGCCATGATACTCGCAGTGGTACCGCTTTCGCACTTGTCCTTCCCCCTTGATCATTCGAGTTCCGTCATCTTGTCTTTCTCGGCCCAAGACAAGACCTTGCCTTTGCCGCTCCGGTTGTCAATCGCCGACAATTTGCCGATTGCTTTGCTCATCCATATAGTGTATCCTCCTTTCTCCGTCTCTTTTGGATGACTCAGCGTATCGTCCCTTCGCCCCAGTCCTGAGCGGGGGGTCCCCCGCCCTCTTTTGCAGGAAACCGACTCTTGGGCTTCATGTCGGGGCCTGCCATCCCTGCAGAGATTGTCTTCCTTCACCCGCGCATATTCTCTCATTTTTGCAAAGACAGTGTGCACTTCCTTGCGCGCGAGCCTTTCTGCTAACGGTCCCCTTTGTAGGCCACATCGCACCGCGTTGATGATGGTGGTATCGCTGACACCTCGGATCTGGCATTTAACTCTGGAAAAGCGCTGAAAATAACTTTTAAGGGTTTCCCCTTCGCGCTGCCTAATCGCGAATAGGTCACTCTCTTTCATACTGTCGATATTGCCTTGGAAGTTGCCCTCCAACTTGCTGCGGAGTCGCGACTAGCTTGTGATCGAACCGGACTCCAGTGAGGAGTACCAAGATAAGGCGATGCCTTCAAGCGCCAGCAGGAGCCCCTTTGCCTTAATATCGTCATCTCCCCCCGCGGCCTCCACCGCCGTATCGTAGACACGGAGGAACTCCCTGGGGTCCATCTTGCCGTCATACGGTTTAATTGTAGGGAACTGGAAACTTCCTGGAGAAGGCCATTTTTTGGCCTGTAAGCGGAGGCTAAGGGGGCTTGGATCATCATCCTTCCTGATTGCCGCTGCATATGTTGGAGATAGCACTTCGCGGCTTGGGCTTTCATCTTGTGATTCGTTTCTCCCCCAGCCTTGTTGTTCTTGTAGGCATCTCACCTCCGCCATGAGCTTTTCATTGGCTTCCATCAACGTCCGTACGTTGAGGTCGGAATCCCCCTGAGTTCTGGTCCCTTCTTCAATGATCTCTTCGCCTCCATGAGTGACTTGATGGCGAGTTGGGTGCGCCGACGCTCCCGCTTCATCTCCTCCCGGTGTTGAGGTTCCCTGGCCCGCAGCTGGGAGCCGCCGCTTCGGGGCTCGCTTACGTGTCGCCGCCGGGGTCTGTGGAGGTGACGCTCCTTGCGTCCCCCCTGCTTCTACTGGGGCCGACAGCCGATTCTCGCCACCCAGGAGTTGGGGTGGATCGCGTGATTGGCCCCTTGCAGATTGTCTGGATCCTTCCGCTCCCGTCGTCGCCGCAGTTCCCTTGGACGTCATTCCCGTCGTCGCCGCCGCTTCCTTGGATGTCATTCCCTTCTTTGGTGGCATGGTTGGAGAGGGTTTTTTTGTTAGTCGGAGAGCTGTGGTTTCACTTGTGGTTAGGGTTCCCCACGGATGGCGCTAGTGTGGCGGAATCGATCTGCCAGGTTATTGTTTTTTTGGTCTCTCTTTTTTCGATCACCTGCTCTCTCTCTTTTATATGGAGGGAAGGGGTCATGCATGCATTGGTCAGCTTCTTTTTTAACCTACTCTGCCGCCAAGCCACAGGCTTTGTTCATGGTCTTCCAATCATTCTCTTCCACCTGTCCCTAGCCGGGGGCTAGTTTGGCTCTACATGGCGTTTTTTGTTCTTGCTTTACATTTTTGCCCTTTCGTTTTGTTCTCACCCCAAGGGTTTTAGTGGAACTTCACATGCCCTAGGGTCCAGGACTCGCCTGGCAGCGCCAGAAGCTCCCCTGTAGCTCTGGCAGGTGTCAGGTCCGAGCGGCCCCCACCTTGGTAATCCTCATGGGAGACGGAGGAGGCGGGTTTCCTCTGCCGACTTCCCTCCGCTGCCCTTCTCGTGGCTTCAGACTCCTTCCTGGCCTGATTATTTTTGATTGTATGTATTAGACTTCCTTAACTGCTTCGTCCGGAGTATCGCCTCCAGGAGCAAGCGGTTCTTACTTTGCTCATAGGAGAGGGGATAGGTATATCAGACATATTCCCTCGACCCAGACGAAGATGTGGGCTGTGCTTCGCCTGCCAAAAAGAGTGGGCTCATTGGGCCTACAACACCTGGCGTCTGGGATATACGGCTTAATTTTCATCTTTCTAATGTGCGTGCATATCCCATATTTAAATATTCAACAAATATTGTATGTTCTCCTTGCTGGCATGGCAAGATGGTTGCTGCTTCTCATCCACCAGAGTGATGACTGATGCACTAGGAGAGCTTTTGCACATGGACATGGTTGGTCTAGCTCGAGTGCAGTTAGCAGGAGGGAAGTGGTACATTCTTGTCATAGTCGATGATTATTCGAGGTATTCTTGGGTGTTCTTCATGTCCTCGAAGGATGACTCATTTTCTCACTTTAGGGGTTTGAACCGTAGGTTGTCCATTGAGCTCCCTGGTGCCTTACAAGCGATTCGCAGTGACAATGGCACAGAGTTCAAGAACTCCTACTTTAGCAGCTTCTATGAGGAGTTAGGCATAGAGCATCAGTTCTCTTCTCCATACGTTCCTCAACAGAGTGGTATAGTGGAGAGGAAGAACAGGACCCTAGTTGAGATGGCCAGGACGATGCTAGATGAATATAATACTCCTAGGAAATTTTGGGTTGAGGCTGTAGCTACGGCATGCCATGTTGCCAACAAAGTTTTTCTTAGGGCACACTTGCACCGCACTTCTTATGAGTTGAGAAATGGGCGCAAGCCCAATGTGTCTCATTTTCGTGTTTTCGGTTGCAAAGTGCTTCTTCTTGAAGTTTGGGAACCTAGACAAGTTCGAGTCACGCTCTGCTGACGGGATCTTTCTAGGTTACTCGACTTCTTCCCGTTGCTATAGCATTTGGGCTGTAGACTTGGGTAGGATATAGAGACCTGTGAGGTGACCTTTGATGAGGCTAGTCCCGGTGCTAGACCAGACATTTCAGGCTCTTCTCCTCTTTCCCAGTCTATTTTCACAAATGATGATGATGACGGAGATGAAGGCGTCTTGCCTGATCCAGTCTCCATTCCTGCTCCTGAGGTGCCAATCTAACTTCGGCGAGCGATTGAGGGTGGGCGGCGGCTTGAGCTCGGTAACCTAGGGCTACGGGTGCGCACGGAAACCGGGAACAAGGCACGGGTGGTGGCGCAATAAATAGTGGCATTGGCGTCCGTGAAAACCGCGGAAACCGAGGCCTACACGCGCGCGGCGGTAGAATCCGGCGGTGACTCGGACGGATGACGTGGCCGCATCCTAGCCGTCCATGTGTCCATGATCGATGGCCACGATCGCGTCTGGCGCGAGCGGGTTCGCACGGGAACGGGCTCGGGTGATATGGCGCAACGCTGGCCGTTGGATCTCGATCCAACGGTTGCGTGCGTTAGGGTTTGACCTGGCTCGGGTCTGGCTCGGGTCCGGCTCGGTCGGATGAAAAGTGAAACCCACTCGGATTTCCAGCGATTAAATAATTAAACTAATTCCTAGAACTTCAAATAAATCGAGAAAAATAGCAAAATACTCAGAAAAATTCCATAAAATTTTAGAAAATACTTTGAGACATTTTAGACTCAAATAAAATATTTCCAACAAAATTTTATTTAGAACTTTTAATTATTTAATTATCTAAAAAGGGAATAAATTCAAATTAAATCCAAATAAATCCTAGAAAATTCCAAATTTTCTCAAAAGTATAAAATTTCAATTAAATTCATGAAAATCAAAAATTGGGGTGTTACAATCACCTAGAGTACATCACCAAAATGGTGTAGTTGAAAGAAAAAATAAAACTTTTGCGGAGATGGCTAGGATCATGTTAGATGAATATCAAACTCCTAGAAAGTTTTGGGCTGAAGCTATATCTACTGTATGTCATGTTTCAACCCATATTTATTTGAGATCAAAATTGGGTAAAACTCCATATGAACTTCGGTTTGGACATATAGGCCTAGTATTTCTCACTTTAGAGTTTTTGGGTGCAAATGCTTTATCCTGAAATCTAGACATCTTGATAAATTTGAAGCTAGATCAACTGATGACATTTTTCTTGGATATCCTGCTCATACATGTGTCTATCGTGTGCTTGTTTTGGAGACTAACAAAATTGTAGAAACTTGTGAAGTTACTTTTGATGAGTCTAGTTCAGGCACTAGTCCAAATGAATCAGGTACAGGTGCATCAGTTCAGGGGAGAGTATATTTGTTTATGAGGACGATGATGATGATGTTGACGATGAGATGTTGATTCCTACTGCATAACCAGCTGTAGCATGTTTGGCTCCTACTACTACATCACCTACAGCTGAGCATCCTCAAGCTACAACAACTTCTGTACATGTTGAAAATGAAGAAGGACAATGAGACGTTTCTGAAGTTACAGCTCCTTTGCACATTCAGAGGAGGCATCCACCTGAATAGATGATTGGAGATTTAAATGAGAGACTCATCCAGTCCAGGTTTATCCATTCTGATACTCATGTTCATTCTGCTTTAGTTGCCCTGATCATGTGTACAAATGGATGTGAAAAGGGTTTTTCTTAATATCTATATTAATGAGGAAGTATATGTAAGCAACCACCTGGTTTTGAAAATCCTAATTATCCTGATCATGTGTACAAATTGTCAAAAGCTTTGTATGGTTTAAAACAAGCCCCTAGGGCATGGTATGATAGGCTAAAAACTTTTTTACTTGAAAAGGGGTCTACAATGGGAAAGGTTGACAAAACTCTCTTTTTACCCAAGCAAAGCAATGATCAACTGTTCGTTTAGATTTTTGTTGATGATATTATCTTTAATGGTTCCTCTCATGTTCTAATGTCTAAGTTTTCAAAAACTATGAGGAAGGAATTTGAGATGAGTATGATGGGTGAGTTAACATACTTTTTGGGACTTCAAATCAAACAAACAAAGGAAGGTACTTTTGTTCATCAAAGTTAGTACACAAAAGATTTGCTTCATCGCTTTGGGATAGAAAACTGCAAGCAAATCATGATACCCATGGGAGGCACTTGCACACTTGATCCAGATAAAGATGGTGAGCCGGTTGACCAAAAGGAGTATAGAAGCATAATAAGTTCACTTTTGTACCTCACTGTATCAAGGTCGGATATACAATTTGTTGTGTGCTTGTGTGCTCATTTTCAAGCTTCCCCACGTGCTTCACATTGACAAGCTGTTAAGCGAATTTTCAGGTATCTCCATGGTACTCAAGATTTTGGCATTTGTCTTTCTGCTTCCTCATTCATTAGTTTAAGAGCATTTTCTGATGTTGATTTTGGAGGATGTAGAATTGATAGAAAAAGTACATCTGGTTCACGTCACTTCTTGAGTAATTCTCTTATTGCATGGTCATCTAGAAAACAATCTTTTATTGCACAAGCAACTGCTACATCTGAATATGTGGCTGCTGCTAGTTGTTGTTCTCAAATTCTTTGGATAGTAGCTACACTTAAAGATTATGGGGTAATCTTTTATTGCACAATCAACTGCTAAATCTGAATATGTGGCTGCTACTAGTTGTTGTTCTCAAATTCTTTGGACAGTAGCTACACTTATAGATTATGGGGTTAATTTGTATAGTGTTCCTCTTTTTTGTGATAACACTAGTGCAATAAGCATTGCTAAGAAAACTGTGCAATATTTTAGGACAAAACATATTGAGATTAGATTTCACTTTTTTAAAGATTATGTAGAAAAGGGAAATAGTGCGCTTCATCATGTGGATCCGAACATCAATTGGCAGACATTTTACAAAACCTTTGTCTTCTTCTCGTCTTTCTTTTATTCGGGGAGAACATGGGGTGGTTCACCTAATGGGTTTGTTTTGAGGGGGAGTTTGTGAAAACTTTGTAATATTTTGTAACATATTTTTTGTGTGTTTCTTAAATAAAAATTAAAAAATAGAAAAATAATAAAAAAGTAATGAGCATTGTATTTGATACACATATGTTATTTGAAGCCATGCTTATGGTACAAGGTTTTGCAACTTCATGTTTATGCATATATGGTTTAGATTATGACATGACTATTTAAATGGAATGAAAACTTGAATTAAATCTTGTCATGATTGAACTTTCCTAGCTATCTTGATCCTCCCAAAAAGTGCTAAATGTGAAAGTTATCAAAGTTAAGATCTAAAAGCTCAAAAAGTGATAATTGATAGGTGCAAGATCAAGGGAGTATGTACTATCACACTTCTTTTTTACGAGATTGCTTATCATTGAACTTTTATATGAATTTGGAAGAGGTTGTGTATGACCAAAACCATGAAACATTAAGCTAATTGCTTGGCATGGTTGGAAAGTAAGGCTGATGTTGCATATAATTCCTTGCAATTTTTTATATTCTGTTGCAATCAATCAATAAATCAGTTTTTCAAGCACCAATTAAGTACAAAAAATTCAATGTTTTTCAGGTTTTGATGTAGTTGAGGAAGGAAGATCATGCCATACAAAAATCGTTAATAGTACTTGATTTCTAGTTATACTTACTCTACATTGTCTGTGTAGATTTGAGGGTGCAAGTATTTTTGATAGTATGACTTTGTAGATGAATTACATTTGTAGATGACTTATAATGCTCATTACATAAAAAAAATGATAAACTGAAAACAAACAAAAAGATTTTGTTTTCTCTTTTGTATTCTTGATGAATCCATTGTCAAAGGGGGGAATTTTGGACATATCGCACATTCGCACACATATTTTTTTCACTTTGATTTTTGATTTTAAAATTTCTTAAAAATTTTCTTGTGAGGTGAATGCCAATGATCAATTCTAAGTGGTGTTGCCAATGTTTTCATCAAGTGGGCGATTGTGAAATCATGTGCTAAAAAATTGGCTTACTGATGAATCTGACATTGCAAAGTGGTTGTACTCATGGCATGTGTGGTGCTTGTGCATGTGCTATTTCAGATGATTATTTGATATGCTTGTGATAGCTTGCTAATGGTTTTCTTGATGTAATGCGCTCATGTGAGTGGTTGTATAGATTGATGTTGAGTCAAGTTGGAAAGAACTTGTGCTTGGAAAATTATTTCGTGGTTTGTTCATGTGCAGGTGTTGCTTGAGGTCGAACGTGATCGATGACAGGGATTGGAACAAAATTCTGGGATGAATCGAGGTTCAGATGATCTAGAATGTCATGTGAGGCGAGGCAGCGCACACGTTGTGAGTTCTAGCCGCTGGTGTTCGTGCCTTCGTGGGAAGTTGGATTCTATGGCATAGTAGCAGAGCTCCTAAAATCACGTGGTGGTGCAAAGCAACAGAAGCAAGAGCAGCTACTATTTATTGAGCAAGGAAAGAAAAAAGGCTTGTACGTGTATCAATAGAAAAGAAAAGGCATGTTGATGTATGCATTGACTAATCTTATAAGTAGCATTGCTGATTTCTCACGAGAAGTAACAAATTGAAAGTAGGGATGGCAACGGGTCGGATCGGGTGCGGGTTTTACAAAACCTGACATGAACCCGAACCCGATTCCGAATACCCGACCCGAACCCGAATAACCTTTCGGGTAGAAACATATACCCGAATCCGAATCTGACGGGTACCCAACGGGTATCAAACATATGCAATTATGCAGTATTAAAACATTCGGGTCGGAAATAACCCAAATTACCACCATTACTGTTTCTACTAATCACGATGCATACAATTGGAGCACAGAACACATGCAAGGTATTAGCCAAACTAGCTACAACCGCTCAATTGAAACATGTGACGAGGGGAGAGTACTCACTGATGATGGTTTGGCGATATGCCTGGAGCATGGCCCTGCCCACCACGGCTCCGCCCATGACGATGAGATTCGCAAGAAGCCTACCCGCCTGCCAAATTAGTAGCATTAACCATGAGATTAAGCTCGAAAAGGTGGGGAGATACAGGAACAAATCGGTGGTAAGAATCGAATCAAGAAAGAAATCAGAAATTCGGATACCCGCCGGGTACCCACGGGTGATTTTCAAAACCCGAATCCGATCCGATTCATCTCGGGTACCCGACCCGAAAAACCCATGGGTAAAAAATATGACCCGAACCCGAACCCGACGGGTGCAGAACCCGTGGGTATGATTGCCACCCCTAATTGAAAGCACCTATCCCACTTAGATTCAATCACAGTACTAATCTATCGGTCATTGTTCTTTTATGTTCTTAGATTAATTGCACTAGATTGATCTCTTTTTTTTCGAGAGGTGCTTCTATGCTTTTCCTCCTAATACAAGTTGCACAAATCTTGAAGTAAATGAAGAGGTAAGTAATCCTCATCTACCCTTCATTCACGCTTTAATATTTGTGCAACTTTAAAAAGGAAGAGCATAGAAGCACCTCTCCTTTCGAGATAATTTTGATTTGATCCATTCAAAACCTTTCTAGAGCATTAAGTATTGATATGAAAAGTTTGATTGATCAATTCCTCGTAGATCCTGATTAATCTCGTAATTAGGGTTCGATCAATTTTCGTCACTATTTAGTTCAGTCAACTTGCGAAGCTCATAACTTTAGATTTGTATATCCGATTGAGCTAATACTTATTGGATTAGTTTGAAAATTGAATCTAGTTTTTACAGTCCAAATTTCACATCAATCCAACAGTGGGATCTTGGGGAATTACGGTTTTAGTGAACATATGTAAATATGTTCTTGTACAATCTGAAGCAATTTTTCATACTTTGTTTAGGGGTGTTTTGAGAATAACTAAAAATTTGGTTTTAGCTTCGACGCAATCACTCACCCCCCTGATTGCTGTATTAGTCTATATCGTTCTACACAGATGATAAATTACAGTAGAGGATTTGGCTTAAGATACACTACTAAAAACAAAGAACATGGTGATATTTGGCTTAGGGTCACCTTTCTTAAAATTCTTTACAAACAATTAGTTCTTGGCGCACCAGTGAATCGGCCAATTCATTATGAAAACTATGAAATGAATTATGTTCATGATGATGTTTATGTTAATCAAACATCCATTGTCACAAGTAGAAACTAATGCAGTCCCTGTAAAGTACACCGAATTTAAGAAGCTAGTCATCAAATTTAGATAGCAAAACACTTTTCAGGAATTTAAATACAAAATTTTGGATACCTTAAATTTCACAAATTAAAAAATTTCAATTCTTTTCATTATTTAATCACAGTTGAGCGATTGAATTTTGGTATTTACGTACATTAAGATACCATATTAAATACAATTTTTTATTAATATATATTTGGATATATAAAACAGGCTTTCAAAGATAGATTTATTAGGGTTTGTTAAGATTTTATAAATTTTTCAAATTTCTAACCATCTTTTCAAAGGAATAGTAGTGTGAGAACCGTCCCTTTTTGGCTTGGAATACCAAGGAAGGTTCTATGTGCAAATAGTACTAGTGCCACGATCAGTGGCTAGTACGCACATTTACAACATTGATATTACATCCATACACAATATTATGATTATACAATAAGATATATATATCATAGCAGAAGATGATTATACAATAAGGTCTTACAAGCCAAAATAAACTGCAGCAAAAATTCAAAAGTCTTGTAGTATGCCCATTCATCTCTCAGGCAATTGACGTTGAATAAACCCTAGAAAAGTTCGTCATAATATCCGTAACCTGCATTGTGGAATGCGACTTCAGGGTCTTCTGATTCTTCACCTAAAGAATATCAACAACAGTAAGGTTGAGTACATTTGTACTCAGCAGACTTGTAGTGTATCGAAAATATATAATAAATGCAGGCTATATCGTTCGAAAGGCTTCTAGGTTATTTTGCATAAAGCAAAGTTGAATTATAAATACTAAAAAGCAGATTGCAAATGAAATTCATAAGAGCAATTTGACGGGTATATAAATAACAAGTTTAAAGAACATAAATGTAACAAATCACGGTCCTCTATGAATGTGAGCAACAATTTGAACAATTTCCGACCAACTCATGGCGTAAAATCTGAAACAAAGACTTTTCCAATAAATATTCCCAATTCAATCCATTTTATGAAAATATCAAAACTCTAACTAAGTGATGACTTTACCTAGTAGCCCTTAACCACAGGGGCGGTTTTTTGAAAAAAATTACACTCTTCAGAGGCATACAGTTTCAGCTCCACTTGGGTATGGTGGTCCAGGAGGCCTTCCTGTTCCTTACCTAGTTATTTCTAACAAAGTGGACATTGCTCCAAGAGATGGTAGAAGAGTTAGCAGTGGAAATCTTGTTGATGTTGCTCGTCAGTGGGTTGAGAAGCAAGGTCGACTTCCATCGAGCGAAGAACTTCCACTAGCAGAGAGTTTCCCTGGCAATTCTGGTCTGCTCACGTTAAAGCATTTGTCTTAACTTGCCCCTGTTCGCATCTTGCATTGCTTGCTAACTCCGAGAGGCATACGCCTCTTGATTGCAGAGCATAGGTGACGTGCGGCGCGGGATGGCAGGCAGGTGACGCAGCGACAGCGACGCATGAAAGAAAAGGGAGAAAATGAGAAGAAGAAAAATTGAGCGTACTCTCCATTAATTCCTCGCTATTCTCCTCTCTCACACACAAACAACGAGAGAAACACAAACGCGAAGAAAGGCTCGAGGATGGAGCTGGTTGTGTCTGCAATTGCAGGTGACCTAGTTAGTCGATTCATATCCTTCTTGATCAGCAAGTACGAGAGTCAAGATAATCTAGAGAAGGAGAAGGAGAGGCTGCAACATCCCCTGGAGAGTCAAGACAATCTAGAGAAGAAGATGGAGAGGCTGCAACATCTCCTGCTTAGAGTTCACATGATCGTCGAAGAGGCTGAGGGGCGGCACATCACCAACTCCACGATGCTACTGCAGCTCAAGAAGCTTCTGGGGGCTATGTACCACGGATACCATGTCCTAGACACCATCAAGTATAGGAACCTTTGCAGCTCAAGGGTTGAAGAGGAGGTTGGTAGCTCCAAATCCAATACCTTGTCAATTACCAATTCTACTAATCGCTTTCATGCCGCACAGAGCGCTTCCAGTAATCATGAGTTTGAAAATACGTTGGATAATTTAGAAACCATTGTTTCCAACATGACAGAATTTGTGCTTCTTCTAGGCGGATGCGAACGCATGTTTCGTCGCCCCTATGACACGTACCTCTACATTGAAAACTCCATGTTTGGCCGTCACATAGAAAAGCAGCAAGTAATCAATGTCTTACTGCAAGATAATCTTCCTCCTTTCGCTCCAACTGTTCTCCCGATCATTGGCGCTGGTAGAGTCGGTAAGAAAACTCTAGTGGCGCATGTGTGCAACAGTGAGAAAGTCCGGTCGCACTTCTGTTCAATCTTGCACTTGAATGGAGAAAACATTGGAAAAACGAAGGATGAAACTTTCATTCCAGGGAGAACTTTGGTGGTGGTTGAATTTACTTCAGATATGGACGACGAGGATTGGCAAAAGTTTTATTCATCAGTCACACGTATGGGCAGAGGAAGCAAGATCATAATCGTAAGCAGGATTGAGAAGCTAACAAGGTTCGGAACAGTAAGGCCGATTCACTTGAACAGCTTACCGCTTGAGGAGTATAGCTACCTCTTCAAGGTTCTCGCATTTGGAAGCACAAACCCGGAGGAGCACCCTCGGTTAGTATCAATAGCAAACGAGCTAGCAGTGTCGTTGGGAGGGTCATTCGTGACGGCAAATGTGTGTGCCGATATCTTCAGAAAGAATCAAAATGTTAGCCTTTGGCTCCACGTCTTGAACAAGTACAGAAATATGCTAGAGAACAACTTTTCGGTGTTCGGCGAACATCCAAAGGTTCGTATGGAGAATGATCTCCAGATACATATAACCAAATTTGCATCATCGTCTACTCCGCTTCGCCTCATGCCACCTCATAGCGAAGACGATGATTCGAAGAGGGAGTTGCCCAAGGTGATGTTTGATGACCTGATAACTGGCTCTGCTGTTCCACCAAAGGAGGAGTTTGAGTTAATAGCGTGGGAATCACGGATACCCCCTTACAAAAGGTTTGTCCACCTTGCTGCATACTGTGAAGAGGAGAATATCTCTCAGCATGAAGCCTTACCTAGCAAGAAGCGCAGGAGATTAGGTAAGTAACATGGTATCAACCTCAATGGTGTATGTCGTTCCTTGTCATCTCTGCTTGCAATGTACTCAATCAAAGTAGCCTTCTATCGGTCATCACAGATATATATGTCAAGGCAATGAATGAGCTCTTGTAATTTTGTACTCGTTAATGAAAGGGAACAGTTTTCTTTGAAGTTGTAATTTTGTTACATGTGTAAGAAAGACTGCTTTCTAACTTTTGAAGTTGTTTTCTGAACAGATTACTCCAAAAAAAAAACGTAACAAAAAAATACAGTCATGTAACACAGGATGGGCAAACAGCTACACAGACAAATGCAGGTGAATACGGGCGTGGTTTTTATCCAAACTATCCAATCACTGATGTATTCTGATAAATGATAATGTCAAGTATATAACCCCTGGATATACTGCTTTCCAACCCAAATCTATTTGGCAATCCGATAAAGTTATGAACTTGGCATTCAAAAGGATCCACAACCTGATTCAAAATTGTCGTTACAGAACATGATTCAAAATTGATGTCTGCTCGGCTGTAACACCTCTCCTGTGTTGTGGGTCCCACTGGCAGGTGTGTGAGAAGGTATAAGAGTAGTCATGTACCACAGAAGAGATCAGAAAAGAAATGGAATAGAAATTTGTTCCCCTTTTGCTTTCTTCTCCTTCCTCTGCCTGTTCTTCCATTTTGCTACCAGATCGATTTCCCGATCTCACGTCCCGATCCAATCGGTGGCCAAGGGATGTGACAAGTGGTATCAGAGCTTCATCGATCCGGCCTTGAGTTGTAAAATCCCAGGTTGCGATCGTCTCATTTGGTATCAGGCAGCGGATCGTAGAGTCTGGTGTGAGGTTGGGAAAATACCTCTGATCAACTCGATCTGGGTGTTGTTCCTCGTAAAATCCCACACATCGCAAAGGGGCGATCTTGGAGAGACATCACAGCTCATTTGGCAGGGAGTCAATCGACATCACAGGCCGCTCCGCCGTTCCGCGTACCGTCACGACCTCGCCTCCACCGCCGCCCTTCCCGCACCTCCCGGATTCGCCTTTTCAAGGATCGACCTATTCGGTTGGGAACGCTTCAAGCCGATTCGCTCGTACAACTCCGCCGCGTCCTCCGCCGCAATCTCCGTCGTCTGCGCCGCCAGCGCCGATTACGGGCGCCATCGCCGCAGCTCCTCCGCCGTCCACTCCACCGCCTCTATGACATCCTCGAAGAAGGTGATGACGCGCGACGAGTGGCAGCGGAAGCTCCGTGAAGTCCAGATCCGCCTCGACATGAACTTCTCTCCCGTCAACGAGGGCTTCGTCGACGTTACCAACACCTCAGTGCCGACCTGGGCTTCACCAACACCCACTGCGATGAAGGAATCAGATGAACGAACAACAGAGAAATTGACAAAGATTAAAGAGAGACTTGATCTAATGTTTGCGCGGGTTGAATCCATAGAAGATGCAACTGAAGATGATTCAGAGGGACCAGAGCATGGTGAAATCGGAGCTGGAACGGATGCTCTGTGTACGCCATATCAAGCTCCCAAGAATGATGATGAAGCAATTGAAATACCTGAAGATGTTACGGCTGAATTATCGGATGTTCCTGAGGATCCTGAAGTCAAGGACTCAGGTGACGAGGATGAAGACATGAATTTGGAGGATATGTTGTATGATGAGCAAGACATTCTCCGGTCCATGGACAAAATAGAGGTCAAGCAAAGAGGAACAGTGGCTTCATCAGAACAGGTAATGAAGCAGATGAAGGAGGGTGACACTAACCCATGTTTGATGCACTCTTTGGTAGCAGGTGCTGCCCCGAAGGTGTTTGACGCAATGTCTATCAAAGGTGTGGTGTGGGATGAGGAGATACCACATGACCTCGACCTTCACGAGGGTATATTACAGCAACTAGCTCAAGGTGAGGAGTTTTGGGATGACCAGAAGGAGGAGTCAGTTGTCCAGGAGGTCAATGGTGAAGTGCTTACCCATGTTGGTGGCTTGTCTTTGTTCCTAGAGCTTGGTATGGGTGATGCAAACCAAACAATCATAGAAACCAAAAGGTTCTCACATCCAACACCCGTTGTTGCCTTTGATAGTTCTCTGATCGACCTTCACCCCCAGCTGTGTAGCAAACAAGTGAGGTGTCAGTTTTTGGTGACCAAGATGGTGATGTCAAGCTCCTGTGGATTTCACTTCAAGTATCCAAATAGCTGTATAGATGATAGTAGCTTGGGGGCAAACTGCTCTTCAGGTAGATGTCGTGATTTTCGTCCAGGAAGTACAGCCACTAAGTCCAAGAATACTACACATGATAACGAGGACAAGGCACTAGTTAGCTTGTCTGTTAACCGACCATGGGATCCGGGTGTTCAGCAATTTAGTTTTGAAGCTACATTTGATTGGATGAGTTCGCATTGTGGTGATTTGGAACTAATTGGCCGCCTGGAGGTTGGTAGTGAGACAGTGATCGACAAAAGCAAATCCATCAAAACTTGGCTGATGCAAATTTTTGAGGAAAGTGGCATTCCAGAGCTGAAACTGCCCCCATGTCAGGTCAAGCCACATAAGCAGATACAATCGTTGCTGCTTAGGATTTTGCTTCCAGTGGCTGGTATTACTATATGCTTATCTCTGTTATTGTGGCTGCTCTTCTGGTTTAAGGGGGAAATAACAGTCGGCAGGATGAAAAGTGCTGGCCTCAGTGAGTTGGACGACAAGTATCCTAGAGTTTCATACCTTGAACTGTTTCAAGCTACAGATGGTTTTGCACATGCCAATCTGATAGGTGCTGGAACATATGGTTCCGTTTATAAAGGTAACTTGTCTCTTCCGTCTGTCAGGAATGCTGTTGTAGCTATGAAGGTGTTCACTCTTCACCAAATTGGTTCTTCCAGAAGTTTCTTGGCAGAATGTGAGGCCCTCAGACAAGTGAAACATCGGAACTTGATATATATTATCACCTGCTGCTCTAGCATTGAATCCAGAGGCAATGACTTCCGAGCTCTTGTGTTCGAGTTCATGCCTAACTACAGCCTTGACAGATGGTTGCATCCGAGGACAGATAAGCAGTGGCACAAGTTGAGTCTTGTGCAACTATTGAACATAGCGGTTGATGTTGCAGACGCGCTAGACTATTTTCACAATAATAGTTTGCCGTCAGTAATACACTGTGATTTGAAGTCTAGCAACATCCTCTTTGGCAGTGACTGGACTGCTTTTGTTGCGGACTTTGGGCTTTCAAAGCTGGTTGGTAAGAGCATGGACCAATTCGGTTTGAATTCTGGGAGCTCTGTTGGGATAAGAGGAACTATAGGAAAGGTTGCTCCAGAATATGGATCAAGACGTCAAGTGTCGATGGCGAGTGATGCTTACAGCTTTGGGATTACTCTGCTAGAGATGTTCACAGGGAGGGCACCAACTGATGATATGTTCAAACAAGGGTTGAGTCTGCATTTGTTTGCTGAGATGGTATTTCCTGACAAGATATCAAAAATCATGGACCCAACCCTCTTGCAATTGCAGCCTTACGATAGGAAATGTTGCCCTAGATGGTTCTTTTGTTCTGCTACATGGTTGCTATGCTTTTGCTTGGGGACAAGCAAAGTTTCGAGGGGGCGGTAATGTAACACCTCTCCTGTGTTGTGGGTCCCACTGGCAGGTGTGTGAGAAGGTATAAGAGTAGTCATGTACCACAGAAGAGATCAGAAAAGAAATGGAATAGAAACTTGTTCCCCTTTTGCTTTCTTCTCCTTCCTCTGCCTGTTCTTCCATTTTGCTACCAGATCGATTTCCCGATCTCACGTCCCGATCCAATCGGTGGCCAAGGGATGTGACATCGGCATGTTCTACCACTGCTTGCATCAGGAATTGCTGATGAGGAGAACCAGTGATATCTGTAGTTCTCCGAGGAAGAAGACATTGGCTGCTGCGGATAGATAGTGGGGGGTGGAGTTAGGTTCCGCAGTTCAGGCAATGGGGCAACCCCATTGTATTTGTAGCTGCCAAACGTTAAGAAATAAATGTGTCAACAATATGCTGAAAAAGTAACTAATAATGTAATGATGGCTATTGTTTCTCTCATATTTCTGCTCATATTTCCTGTTGGCATCAAGAATTTCAAATGACTACAGAGAGGATCTGCACTCTGTCAAGTGCGCATGCATGTTGTCAGCAGACAGCAACAAATAGAGGGAGACTCACCTTTTTCTTTGGAACAGGTCATCGTCATTCACAGTTTCTAAAGAAGAATGGTATCATCTCTGGGAGTGAGCGACCATGGACTAGGAACAGGAAGTTCATTCAAAAAAATACTTTCTCCTTATCAAGTGAAAGATGCACCTCAACAGCATTAACAAATAATAATGCATAACAAGACTTGGTAATCAAATGGACAATGATTCTTTTGCACAAACCATGCGGAACAGCTAGACAAAGGCTTCTTTGTCATATCTTGCCTCTTTGGCAGACTGTATTCAAAGGTCAACATGTCATTCCAAAAGTCCTAAAAGCCTCAATGCGTAAACAAAGAGAGAGAGAATGAGTAAGCGTTATTATCCACTAGTCAAACTGCCTATGGACCATCACATTATAGATGAGTGAAAGGGCAAGACATGGATAGCAAGCAATGCAAGATGCGAACAGGGGCAAGTTAATACAAATGCTTTAACGTGAGCAGACCAGAATTGCCAGGGAAACTCTGCGAGTGGAAGTTCTTCGCTCGATGGAAGTCGACCTTGCTTCTCAACCCACTGACGAGCAACATCAACAAGATTTCCACTGCTAACCATCTCTTGGAGCAATGTCCACTTTGTTAGAAATAACTACGTAAGGAACAGGAAGGCCTCCTGAACCACCAGACCCAAGGCGAGCTGAATAGGTCCAGATTCAGCAACCTCCACTGCCCTCTTGTTCAAATTTGTCTGTCTTCCTCTGAGAGGTGTCATAAACAAATATGACACCTGAAAAATAATTTTGGAAGAGGTGAATACAGGATCTGTAATATCTACTTCTAACCAATACGTGAGCTCAAAACAGTTAGAAGGAATTAAAAAAGAGACGTTGGCTGTGAATAGATACTTTTTCCTTTTTTCTAATTTTTTTCATTTGTCAGAATTTTATAAATTTTGGGTCAAATTGAACTTGAATTCTTATATGGAGTCGAGTTAATTTGCTAAATACACTCTCTCTTTTTTTTCGGAATGTTGGTGTATATGTAGTGCACAAGCAAAAATGATCTGCACTAGATTTGTCCTCAGATCAACTAGGCCAATAAGCGGCATGCGTGAACCAAAAATGATTTTGTGTTTTTTTCCGGAGAAAAAATAGACTTAGATGTATTTTTCAAACTTTTGGAGGCTCAAAAAATATTAGAGGTCGAGTTGAAAAAAAAAAGCACATATTTCTGTTGACGAAAACATTTTTTTCCGGGGAAAACGGAGAAAGGACCTGGATGTAAGAATCGGGGACCTGTTTGTTATATTTTTTGACCTCACCGCTATTTCGAAAAAATAGAAAAAGGCTCGTTCATGATTTTTATTGAACGGGAGGCTTTTCCAGTAAAGTAACGAGCGAGGGACCCAAACGCGATTTAAAAAAGTTTTTTCTTGCCCTCACAAAAAATCGCGAAGCATCTTTTTATAATTTGTAAGAACCTATCTGTAATTTGAAAGAATGGAAGGACCTTTTCAGAAAACCGAAGGGATGGTAGATGGATGCCCTGAGGAGGCCTCGATATGACCACTGACTAAAGTGACAAATGACGGTCAAACTTAGTTCACTAACATTTTCTTCTAGATGATTTCTGCTGACTCAATTTTGCGACTATTTGCCTTGTAGCTGGTCTCTGTTGTTGTCTACAAAGTATGAAGTCCAAATTCGAAGTCCTACCAAGTGAAATACTCTTACAAGGGCTCACACGTTGTAGTTTGGTGATATGAAATAGTTTTCTGTAGCCCCACAATCCACGGTTGCACTTCCTGCAATTTGATGGTCATCATCATTCTAGAAAGTCCATGTTCAAAGTCAGTCCGTTGCATAGCAACTATCTATCTATTTATCTATCTATCTATCTATCTTTTTATCTATATCTATATTAATTTAAGGTTGGTCCGGACATCCTACCTCTTCTTAATCCTAGGTGGTAAAAAATGAAAAAATCACATTAATTAGAGTAAAAGAGTGTAACACCCCGGCACCTCACGTGCCCGAAGTGCTACCAAAACCTATCTAATTTTCACTAAAAAAAGTTTCGCGAGACCTCCCTACTAAGTGAACATCCACTCAGCAGGCAAAAGAGATCACAATTATCAATATAGCAATAATAATTTCAACATGTCATGGAATCAATCAACCATCATGACATGTAGGCAATTAACAACTACCCAAAAAAAAATCCATTCATTAACAACTCAACTTAAATACCACATGATTACACAAATAGATTAACTAGTTACAAATTTACTAATTGATTCCAAAAGTCTGAAATATGTCGTGAGACACGGTGGAGGTGCAGCTGTGGTGGTGTGGAACCACCGGGTCTCTCTCTCTCTTCTTACTCGTCGGACTGCTTCTTGTTTTTCGGGGAACCTGCCTCTCTACTGTCTTCTTCCCCCCTTTATAGGGTAGGCATGGGAACATGCCCATATTGATTGGCCTTCTTTTTCTTTTTTTTTTATTTCTGGCCAAGGGCTAACCTGAATTTTTTATTGAATCACGTCTCTCATGCGTTGGGTTTTTTGCCCTCTGTTCGTACACCTTTTATAGGGGTTCGACGGGAATTTTACTTGTGTTGGGGTCTCAGTTTGCCTGGACACGTCATTGCGTACTCGGAAGGAGTTGTTGGGGGGTGCCAGACCTTGGAGATTGGCACTAGGTTCACGTCAGAGGGAGACATGGCTGGGAGTGATTTCCTCCGGTTTTCTCCCTTGCCACGGAAGGGGGCTTCCCCTCGTTGCGGGGGGGGGGGGGGGACGGGCGATCTTTATCCATCGCCCCTTTTTACCGGGGGATGATCTCCTAGGGTATGGACTTATTGCTTTATCGAAGGAAGAGGTTAACGATTATAAACCCGTTCACGTGGGCCATTAGATACGGGGGCTTCGTTTAGCTAGCCGAGGGGGGAGGGATGAGCCTGGTCGGTCCACCACAATAGCCCCTCATGTCAGCGGGTAGATGTCGTTCTGCTCGCTGGGATGTAATAGTAAATAATTTTATTTTTCGCATATCCTATGGAGATAAGGTTTTCCGATGGTGGTGAGGTTCTTTTTCTTTTGCTCCGCATTTCTTCCGTTTTCTTTTCTCATTCGTGTTCTCCCCTGGCGTCTATCTTCCTGATCTTCCACCAATCTAGATCTCCATGGGTCCTAGACGCCCTCCTAAGATAAAGCCGGTTTTGAGTAAGGAGGATGCCGCGGGATTATCCCCCATTTTGGGGCGGTGGATGTTGAGTTCTGCCGATCTCGACGCATTAGCGGCTGATTTCGGGGTGATGCGCCCTTCCATGCGCCTCCCCGATGATGAGGAAGCCCCTCAGCCTCAAGCGAATGAAGCAGTGGTGTTCGCGGCGTTTCTCGAAGCGGGCCTTCGCTTCCCGTCCGCCCCTCTGTTGGCGTCAGTACTCCGGGTTTTCCATGCAGAGCTCTCGCAGCTTACCCCTAACGCTATTGTGCGATTGGCAGTGCTGGAATGGGCGTTCCGTCCGGCTGGGATCCACTTGACAGGGCGCTTGTTTTCTCTCATAGAAGATGCATTTTGGCAACCAAAACAACAGAAAACAGGGAACGAAGGCCGCAAGTCGTGTTTTGGTTCTCTGAATTTTCAGACGAAGAGGTCCCTCATAAAGGAAATCCCAGTAGCGGCCGCCAAGGGGAAATGGGATTCAGGATGGATGTCACGGTGGTATTACCAAATCCTCGTGGGTCCAGACTCTTCCCTTCATACTTCGATGGGTCCAGTCCGCGCGATTCGATCCCCTAATTGGAGCGCGACTGCGGAGGAAATTGGATATCTTGATTATCTGAAGGCTCTTCGTGCCCAGAGTACGATGCGAGACCTGGTGGAGGAATATTGTCTGTGTCGTATCGACCCCTTAGCCAGGAGCTCCGCCGTTACTCTGGAGCGGTCGTCGGGAGGCACGGTGTCTGTGGTTCGGCCAGAGGGGGTACAAGATCTGGGGCGCGGTGCGGCCGAGAGATTGGCTCGCAAGCTTCTGGGTCCTTGCCAAGCAATTGAGTATGAGGCCGCTATGAGTGCTATTGGGATCACCCGATGCTCGTTTCTTATCGAGGGACGCCGCGCCTCATCCCAGAGGGTCAGTCGGTTCTCCTCGTCCGGCCAAACGAGCGAGGTTAGCTCGCGTGGTGCTGCCCCAAGCTGCTGCCACTTCTGGCGGGATCGAGGATTTGGGGGATGATGACGACGAAGATGCGGATTGGGGTGAGGAGGAATCCAGCGACGAAGGTGATTCCTCCGGCTCTGTTGCGCTTATCCTCAAGAATAAGCGCCTTATTCACCAACTCTTGGAAATCTGGAAAGGTGTGGGTGATCAGTCCCACCTGTAATCCTGAGTTAAGTCCCTTCATGAAGCGAGACTGTCTGGCTTTATCTGTCGCTACATCCTCAGGTGCATAGCGTGCAAGCAGTGTGAACTTGTTCAGGTATTCGGCCACCGGCTGATTACCTTGCTTCAGTGCTCTGAATTCCTCCTTCTTGAGGTCCATGATTCCTTCAGGCACGTGATACTGACGGAATGCAGCTGTGAACTCCTCCCAAGTGATGTCCTGAGGGTTCACTTGCGTGGCACAGAAGTTCTCCCACCATTCAACGGCTGTTCCTTCCAACTGATGAGAAGCGTAGAGTACCTTCTCATTTCTATGCATTGAGCTATGTGTAGCTTCCTCTCAATTGACCTTAACCAGTCATCGGCTTCCAACGGATTCGTATTCCCGGAGAAAGTGGGTGGATGAGTTCTCATAAACTCTGACAGTCTTGTGTTCTGGCGTTGTCCCTGATTGACTTGATTAGCAGTGGCCTGAGCAGTGACGTGCTGCATCTGTTGCATCATGGCATGCATCAACTGAGTCTGAGCAGCAAGAAAAGCTCCGAAATTCTGCATATCAACTGGCGGTGCTGGTGCTCCATCATTGGGGTTTTCTGTTGGGCGAGAACCACTTCCACTGCCTCCAAGGTTTCCACGAGTGTTCACCATCTGTGGTTTGCTCTAGGTTTTAGAGATGAGAGGGAAACAAGAATAGACAAGTAGTATGGAACTTATGCGGGGCGAAAGGTGTAACTTAAAGTCCAACTTTATTATTTTAATCAATAGTAACTTGGTATGGTTGCTTACAATGCCTAGGGGCCTTGCAACACATACTGCACACTCAGCAAGCAATGAAAATCCAAATCGAACTAACACTGGAGTCTAACGCCTAAAGGGTGACTCTTTATTCTATGACGCGACTCGGCGAAGGAGTCTCACTATAGAACCTACGCTCACTCATCGAGAAAACCTCCATGGCCTGGGTACGGACGCTGCGGCATAGGCGCGAAACGATCGCCATGTCCAGCAACTGTGTCATCTGTGGTAGTCGAAGAAGCAGTGTCCTCCTCAAGCTCCGGCTCCTCCGGGTCTGGCTCGTGCAGCTCGAGCATTGGCTCCGGCTCTGGTGCGTACAATGCCGTCTCTAACTCTCCAATCCTTTGCAGAAGGTGTGACACATACTCTTGAGCTTCCCGCCATCTGTTCTTCTCTGTCGTGATCTCCTTGCGGGCCTTCTGTAGCTCCTTGCTTGTATCATCGAGTACATCCTCCTGGGCGACAACAAGTCGTGCCAACTGCGTAACCATGGCATTCTCATCCTGAATCGCCTTTGGGTCAAGAAGGTTATTGCTGCGCGGATGATATCGGAACACCGTGCTCTCCAATTCTCTGGCGTAGATGCGGGTAATGTGTCGCATCGCTCGTCGTGACACCTCTTGGATACCCATCTGCATTGTAGACCTCCTGGCAATGCAGTGTATCGGGCGATTGCCTGGGCCCTTCTTCCTAGCAGGTATCTCAATCTTCACGTCACAAGCCTTGATCAATCCTGCTTGTCTGATCACGTCCACTTGGTATTGTGGCTTCTCAAAATCTCCAAGAGTCTGTAGCATACGCCAAAGTTCCGCGGCGTGACCAACCTCCAGATCGACGTAGTTGAATTCTCCCTCCATCTGTCACAAGGGTGCTCACATAAGAACTCGAAAATTGTTAAATCGTGACAAGGTAAGGAAAAATTCAGCAAGAGACAAGAAAAGAAAGAATGGGATAAGTCGAGATGTCATTTCTTATCTTGACAAATTTTATCTTTTAGAAAATAGGTTTTATCCTCACTACGACCGTTCTAACTATGGGTGAGCCTACAGTCAGTATGGCTCTGATACCACCTCTGTCGGGACCCGAATTTGCAAATCCGGACCCTCTGTGTATTCAGCACTAGTCCAGGAACGCGCTAGTGCACACAGTCTTAACATCGGTAAATATCACAATCATACCACTCGATACTAATAAAGTACTTTAATTAAATAGTCAAACTGGTTGCTCGACCTTATGGTCAAGTTACAAATATACGCCACGTAGGGCAAAACTTATTAAGAGAGAAATAATAGCAGCGGAAAAATAAGATAACTTCGTGGCGCCATCCAGTATACCACAGGCAACTGACTGGGCTTGCTCCCTAAGTAGACGGTTCCTCTTGGAGCTCCTCCTCCAAAGCTGGTGTAGTCTCCTCTTCAACTGGTGTTGTATTGTGGCAAGGGTGAGTACTTGGTACTCAGCAAGTCATGCACAGAATGCAATCTAATATTCTATATGCACGGCTTGATACAAAGGAATAGCTCAAGGTATATTTGCAGTAAATAGCATTTGACAAGTAGCATAAGTAGATTCGAAAGCAGTAGTAACAAGTAAAGCATAAATAACTTTTCAAAGGTTTAGTAAACATCTTTCCCATCCTAATCCACATTTCTATCAACATCATTATTAATCCAACCCAACCTTTCAAGTCCAAGTTATTTTTGAGAAAGTCTAATCCTTGACTGTAATTCCCGAGCGATGTCCAATACTGCGGACACGGCTATTCGAATAGATTTTATACTCTGCAGAGGTTATGCACTTTACCCACAAGATACAGTCAAACACCACAAAGGCGAGTTCCCGTAACAAAGTCTTTCGGAAACTTCTAACAATACAAGTGGTCCTCCCCGGTTGTTGCACACTAACCCTTCCCTTAGCTAAGGCGAAGTTTAGGCCAACCAACCGTTAGATGGGTACTGGCCTCGGCCCGATGCGCTCCCCCGTACAACTTACACAAAGGGTGTAGTTGACCTCCTGAGGTCCCACAGGTACGTTATTAGCAACTTAGTCAACTAGGTCCGTCCCATTACAGACATGTGGTTGCACGTTAGACCCAGTTCAAAGGCGTGCAAGGTGAAGTCCTTAGGGTGACCAGGGCAAGACTACCCGAAGAACCAAAACAACATTCCCGGTGCCACAACTGGCCCACCCGATCATTCTTGCCACATGCCCCGGTCGAAAACTATTTATCAAACCCCAGTTGATTACCATGCACCATGTGCCATCAACATCACATGATACCTTTCCAAAACAGGTTCAATATGTCATTAAGTCAATATTAGCGTTTGAGTGTCCAAAATCATGTCATGAGCACGTAGCAGGTCTAAGCCATATACTACAACGATCTACAAACCCATGTTGGCAATTTAGTAATGTCCAACTAATAATCCACAACTAGGGTGACAAGGGGTCATGGCACATATTTAAGTAATCAAGGTGTCATACAGCAATTAGGCATTTATCTAATTACCCATAATTAAGTAAAGCATTTTCTAATTTAAACTAGCATGCAATAATTTGAACCAAAATAGGTTTCAAAATGGGATCAATATGGTCAAAGCATAACTTGCATTCAAAAAGTACTTGTTCTTGGTCTTGAGTTGGATCCTGAGTCAATACTTCTCCTTCGAATCCCTCCGGCACTTCAACGTCTACTCGTAAAGCTTGCAAATAGCAATACACAAATAAACAATAGGCAAAAGCATCCCAAAACTCCAAGTAAAATCCATAAACAGAGAGAACATAATTCTATGAATTTTTAGAAACTGGAATCGTCAAATTTGGAGTTACAATGCAAAAGTTATAACATTTCGAAGTTTAAATAATCAATTAAATAATATTACAGAGGAAAAATTTAATCCAAAAATTAAATAAAATTCATAATTAGGTAGATCTCAATTTTATACAAATTTAGAAATTTGAATCACTCAAATCGGAGTTGAAACGCAAAAGTTATAAGCGTTTGAAGTTTGAATCAAAATCTGAAATCATTATTTCGAATTAATAAATCATTTTCTTTTTCGGAAATTAATTATTGCGTCAGCGAGGACACGTGGCAGCTTCTGATTGGGCGGCTGACGTCAGCCGGTCCATGGGCTCAGCCCACGGCTTGGCTCGGTCCACGGTGAACTCGGTCCACGGTTCCATGTGTCGCTGACAGGTGGGTCCCCTCGGGTGACGTCATTGCTGACGTCAGCGGGGCTCAGCCCACGGTGCTGACAGGTGGGACCCGCTGTGACGTCATGGGTGACGTCACTGCACGGTTGGGGTGGCCGCTGACATGCGGGCCCGCCATGACATCAGCATGACGTCATGGTGCAGTGTGGCTGGGCCGCTGACATGCGGGCCCCGCGTGTCAGCGTCACACGCACGCGTGCGTGGACGGCGCTGACCGCGACGGTCAGCCTTCCTGGACGCGTGGCGCAATCTCGGCCGTTGATTTGAAAATCAACGGCCCAGATTAGATCTGGCTCTCACGTGTTTGGGTTAACGCGTTTGATCGGACGGTCAAGATTGGATCTGGGGGTTTTGGATTGGGATCTCACCGGCGGTGACGTGGCGTGATCTGGGACGTTGGATCTTGATCGGACGGCTGAGAAGCTTCGAGGACGTCGATGGCGGCGCGGCGGCTCGAGGTCACCGGAGTTGGGGCAGCGGCGACAGGCTCTGACGCTCGAGGCTTCTCCGGCGAGGTGAGTTCTCCCTTCGGTGCGTCTCGTCGCGGTGAGTCCGGATCTGGGGTTAATGGCGGCGGGGGGCCGGCGGCGAGCAAGCAAAAACGCGGCGGCTCCTTAGATCAACTACTGGCGAGCTCTAGCGGGGTGGCCGGTGGCTCGGCGGCGTGGAGTTAGGAGCTACAGTGCGCCGCAACGGGCTACCGATGGCGGCGCGCGTTAAATAAGCGGCCTCGGCTTCCGTGAATCACGCGGAGACCGAGGTCGACCGCCGGCGCGGATTCGGCGGCGGCGCGGAGAAGCGACGTGGCTCAACGTGAGCCGTTGGATCTCGATCCAACGATCGCGTGAGTTGGACTCGGGTCCGGCTCGGTGGCTGGCTCGGTCGGACTCGGGCTCGGTGACGTGGCTCAATCGTGGCCGTTGGATCTGAATCCAACGGTCACGCGGTTAGGGCTCGGCCGAGTGGGTTCGGTCGAGTCACGTGGCTCGGGTCGGACTCGAGTCTGACTCGGACTCGGGTCCGGTCGGATGAACAGTACTCGACCCGACTTGATTTAATTAATCCAATTAAATCTTTAAAAATAGCAAAAGACTCAGAAAAATTCTGGAAAATATTTTGGAACATTTTGGACTCAAATAAAATATTTCCAACAAATTTTTATTTGCAAAGTTTAATTCTTTAATTATTTCAAAATGGAATAAATTCAAAATAAATCCAAATAAATCCCAGAAAATTCCAAAAATTCACCAAAGTGCCAAATCACACATGAAATTTAAGAAAGCAAAATTTTGGGGTGTTACAGTCCAGGATTGCGATGCAGCGAAGGAGCGGGTGGTGGAACTAGAAGCAGAGAAAGCTAGTCTTTCAATGGCGCTTCAGGACTCCAAGGACTCGTTGGCTAAGGTGCAGGCCGAAGCATCTCAAAGTCGGGATTTGGCTGCAAAGAACGCAGAGCTCGAGGGAGTAGTTTCCCTGATGCGGGACCATCTCATCGAAGAGGAGCGAGCTCGCATGGCGGCGGAGCGGAACGAGAAGAAGAAAGATGACCGAATAGAAGAATTAAAGAACCTATTGGCGGTTGCCGAAGAGGGCAAGAACATGTTGAAGAAGCAAGTGGAAGAATTCCCCTCTCAACTCGCAACGGCGCGAAGCGAGGTTCAAGCTCATCTTCGTAACGCACAACGAGCGGAGGAGCGTCACGACATGATCCGGAAGGAACTGGAATCCGTTGTCTCGGGGATTCATGGGGCTACGGAGGCCTTTCTTCAGCACCTTCCTCGGTTCGGCATTAACGCAGCTCCGAGTCGTATCCCTTCCTCCAACCTGGAAGCTGTCTCCTTCCTCGAGAAATCAACTAAGATTTTTGGGGATTCGGCGCTGACCTTCGGCGATTACTGCGCGAGGCTGGGCTCCGTCAAAACTGCTCAGTTATTGGAGGCGAAGGGATGTACACATATCCGCGAATGCTTCGGTTTTTCTTCTGCTGCCCCGTCGTTACCAGGGTTCGGAGATATTGCTTCGTCTGGGAAGCCTTCCTCCGCCGCATCTCAGCTATCGTCAAGCTTTATGTCGGATTTCTGGAAGCAGCACTGGGAGCTCACTGCGAGGGAGTCGGTACGTCGATCTCGTGCTGTAATGCGCGACTCAGGGAAAGGCAAAGAGAAGCCGCCTCCCCCTTAGTTTGGACATTTTTGTATGATGGAGTTCTTGTAGACACTTGAATTAAATTATCCATTTTATCAAATGACTATGCATGTTCGTTCGTTACACGGGTCCCCTCGTCCGAAAAGCGTTCAGTTTCTCCCGACGAGGACCAGATGTCAGTGACGAGTGTTAGAAGGACTTAATGACTCGGTAAACTTCTCGAGGGAAGTGGGGACGCCTTGGCTTCCCGCGTTCTTATTTAACTCTGGCCTTTTTGCCTTCCTTGCCCTGGCCAACCTTGTTAGTTTCAGAGTAGACGATCGCTCTCTACCCCTGTTTTCCCTTGCTTTTTCAATGGCTGACATCCCCGGGGAAGTCATGGAAGAAGACCCCATTTTTGCCAACCTGGATGAGGGGCCGCCTATGGCGGAGATCCCGCCGCTGCTGGGGGAGGAGGGAGCCCCTATCATGGTTCTTGATCTCCCGGGTGACGCTCTCGCTCCCGGGGGTCTTCCAGTCGCCGGCAATCTCGATGCCTTCATCGGAGAGCTATGGGCGGATTTCGACATGGTCATGGCCGCCGAGGAGGCCCTCGCCCAAGACCTTGCCAATCTCGACATATTGATCGGGATGGTGCCGCGGCTACTGGAAGCCAAGGATGCCCTCGCGGAAGCCGTGGCGCGTGCTTATCGCGCTTAGGTCCGCTTCATTTCGTATAGAAGCTTCTGTTGGATTACCATATTATGTATGATTGGGATGATATTATGTAACTCCCTGTAGGGGGCTCTTACCTATGTCTATTCTTCATCCTCCTTGTTTGAATTCCTTTTGGTCATGCATTCTAAGCTTCCTATCGAACCTTGATCAGTAGCGTAAAACGGTCTCGATTCTTCGCTCAGCCCCGTACCGGGTTAGGATGTGGGAATAGGTACGGCCACATGATGCGTAAGCACCCTCTCCTTCCCTGCCGAAGGAAAAATAGGGTACTGGCTTGGGCGTATTTTCTTGATTACTTGGCTAGTGTAACACGGTGTGTTCTCCAGGCTACGGGGAGGGTAACAGAGATTTTGTTAGTTTCCATATATTTCTTGCTAAATTCCGCACGAAGCCGGACTCCCACCCTTTGGAGCGAGGGGGGGGTTGGCGCGTTAACCCGCCCTGTTGTTTCGCAAAAAGGCGAACCGGGGCGACGAATGAATGGTAGTGTCGGTGCGACTAAATATCCATGAATCCCGCGAACTCCTAACCGGCGTGAAGCAACGGGTCCCCGGAGCAAGGGATGGGTGGGACGTTTGCCCGACCAAGCATCCGCGAACTCCTACCCAGCGCGGAGCAAAGGGTCCCCGGAGCGAGGGATGGGTGGGACGTTTGCCCGACCAAGCATCCGCGAACTCCTACCCGGCGCGGAGCAACGGGTCCCCGGAGCGAGGGATGGGTGGGACGTTTGCCCGACCAAGCATCCGCGAACTCCTACCCGGCGCGGAGCAACGGGTACCCGGAGCGAGGGATGATGGGTGGGACATTTGCCCGACCAAGCATCCGCGAACTCCTACCCGGCGCGAGGCAACGGGTCCCCGGAGCGAGGGATGGGTGGGACGTATGCCCGACCAAGCATCCGCGAACTCCTACCCGGCGCGAGGCAACGGGTCCCCGGAGCGAGGGATGGGTGGGACGTTTGCCCGACCAAGCATCCGCGAACTCCTACCCGGCGCGAGGCAATGGGTCCCCGGAGCGAGGGATGGGTGGGACGTATGCCCGACCAAGCATCCGCGAACTCCTACCCGGCGCGAGGCAACGGGTCCCCGGAGCGAGGGATGGGTGGGACGTTTGCCCGACCAAGCATCCGCGAACTCCTACCCGGCGCGGAGCAACGGGTCCCCGGAGCGAGGGATGGGTGGGACGTTTGCCCGACCAAGCATCCGCGAACTCCTACCCGGCGCGAGGCAACGGGTCTCTCGATTTAAGTCTTGGAGAATATGGAGATGGCCCGGGTTTGCAATGTCTTTCCATTATTTCATTGATAAGGATCGGTACATTTCTTTCCTTCGTGTTCCACCACCTACGGGTAAAATTTCTTGAGCGCGTCGGTGTTCCATGTCCATGGTATTTCCTCGCCATCGGGGGTAATGAGCTTGTGCGCGCCCTTCGCGGTTGACTCTTGGATAATGTATGGTCCCTCCCACGTCGTTTCCAGCTTCGCGAAGGCTGGAGCAGCCCGCTTGAGCACCATGTCCCCGGGGTGTATTTCGCGTTTCTTCACCTTCTTGTTGAAGCTTCGAGTTGACGCCTCTGCATAGGCTTTCATGGTCTTCAAGGCTTGAAGCTTGCGTTCTTCCTCTAGATCGCACGTGATGTCGACTGCCTCATGGGTCGGAGTTTTGATCACTCGCAAGGATTTTGCGTGGATCTCTGCAGGTGAAACGGCTTCTTCCCCGAAGAGGAGCCGGAAGGGGGAGAGCCCGGTCGCTCTTGAGGCCGAAGTGCGGGTTGCCCATAAAACGTGGTCCAGTTCGTCGGGCCAAAGCCCCTTTTTAGAGCCGTAAAGCCTTTTTTTTATGCCATCAAGAAGCAACCCGTTCGCCCGTTCCACCACCCCATTCGACTGAGGGTGACCCACTGAGGCGAAGCAGATCTTTGTCCCGATATTATCACAGTAATCGCGGAATTTCCAGGAGTCGAATTGAGACCCATTGTCGGTCACGATCTGGAAAGGGACCCCATATCTACAAATAATCGTTTTCCATAGAAATTTGACGGCGGCCTCTGCGGTTATCTTTGCGACCGGCTCTGCCTCGATCCAGCGGGAGAAGTAATCGATGGCGACAATTACGAACTGAAGGTTTGCTCGAGCTTTAGGAAGCGCCCCAACGATATCCATTCCCCACTTGGCGAAGGGCCAGACCGGGGGTACCGCATGCAGTTCGTTGGGCGGGGCCCTTGTTTGCTTGGTCATCCATTGGCACGCGTGACAGTGACGGACCATTTGCTCCGCATCTTGCAACGCCGAAGGCCAGTAGAGCCCCATCCGGAATATCTTTCTCACGAGATTCCTAGGGGCCTGGTGTGCCCCGCAATCTCCCTGGTGTGCTTCAAACAAAGCTTGCGCTCCTTCTTCTCGCGAAATGCAGCGTAGCCATGGAGCGCAGAGGCCGCTGCGGAATAGGAAGCCGTTAATGATGGCATACTTCTTTGCTCGCCTTTCGAGGCGCCTCGCTTGTGCCTCATCGTCTGGCAATACTCCCTCCAGGAGGTAGTTGTATATCTCATTCCTCCAGTCCTCACTGGCTGCTCGAACAATAAGATTTATCTGGGAAGGAATGAAGGGGGTGCGAAGTATCTCAAAGAAGATTGTCGAAGGTAGACTTCCTTCGGTGGCTGCAATCTTGGCTAGCTCGTCGGCGCGTTCATTTTGGGACCTGGGTATTGCATTAATGGTGAACCCCGTGAAACCCTTCTCCATAGTTCGGACCATCTCGACGTATTTCTGGAGCTGTTCATCCTTCACTTGATATTCTTTGGTGATATGCCCCTGAATAAGTTTTGAGTCGGTGTACAATATCGCCCTTCTCGCTCCCATGATCTTCGCTTTTCTGATACCCAATAAGAGCGCTTCGTACTCGGCTATATTGTTAGTTGAGGGAAATTCTAGCCTTGCTGCGAACTCCACTTTTTCTCCGCTGGGCGTATGTATCACCGCAGCTATTCCCGCTCCACTCGCCCCCCAAGATTCGTCGGAGTTGATGGACCACATCGCTGGGGTTTTGTTGTCCTCCGGGACTTGGGAAGTCCATTCTACCATGAAATCGACGAGGGCTTGGCTTTTGATTGCTGTGCGAGGAATTATAGTTAACTCAAAGGGAGCTAGCTCGACCGCCCATTTGCTGATGCGCCCAGTGCTTTCCCTGTTGGAAAGCATAGATCCTAGAGGATATGTAGTTGGCACTTTGATGCGGTTGGCCTGAAAATAATGCCGGAGCTTTCGAGATGCCATTAACAGAGCGTATACCAGCTTTTCCATTTCCGAGTATCGTAGCTTCACTCCTTGGAGGGCTTCAGAGACGAAGTAGACCGGCTGTTGTTTGACGCCTTGGGGTCGCACTAGCACAGCACTGACGGCCAAGGGGCTAGCTGCTAGATATAACAGAAGCTCCTCACCTTGCTTCGGGCTTTGCAGGACAGGGATCTCCATAAGACTTTGCTTCAAGTCATCGAAGGCGCGTTGGCACTCCCCTGTCCAGATGAAACTATTGTTTAAGCGTAAGGCTTTAAAGACCAGCAAACTTCGCTTCGCGGATTTTGGCAAGAATCGACTGAGCGTTGCTATCCGCCCTGCCAACCGTTGTACTTCTTTCAGGTTTTTTGGTGGAGCCATGTCTTGGACAGCTCTTATCTTTTCTGGATTCGCTTCTATGCTTTTGGCGAACTCGTTTTTCCCATGTATGACGGACCAAAGTTTTTGGTCTGTCATACACATGCTGTTGGCGACCTTGTTTTTCCCATGTATGACGGACCAAATTTTTTGGTCTGTCATACACTTGTTTTTGGCAACCTCGTTTTTTCAATGAACGACAGACCAAATTTTTGGTATGTCGTAAATGTGCTTCTAAAGGTTTTTGCGCGGGACCAAGTTCTTCAAAACAGTAAGTTTTACATGTACGCTGGACCAAATTTTTTGGTCCGTCGTGAATGCGTTTTTGCTCGATTAGGTTTTTGAGCAAACTTGGAATTGTGTTTGATTTGTTTTTGAGATTATGAAATTTGTGAGAATTTCATGATGCTTGAAGTGGACTTTATGCAATGCTCATGTGAGTAGTTGCATGGATTGACATTGAGTCAAGTCGTGGACTTGTGCTCGGATTTGTCTTGTGGTTTGTTCATGTGCAGGTATTGCTCGAAGACGAATGTGGTCGATGACGGGACCGGAACTAGGTTCATGGAGGAACTGAGGTTCGGGACTAGGTTCAGGGAGGAACTGAGGTCTTGGTGGTCAAGGATGTCATGCGGGACGTTCGGGCTAAGAGAATGGTGCACATGAAGAATGGTTAGTCACGTGAGAATGGCAGGAGGTCATTCACGTGCAAAGTGTTAGTCACGTGAGTATGGCAGGTGGCCATACGCGTGCAAAGTGTTAGTCACGTGAGTATGGTAGGGTTGCCATACGCGTGCAAGAGTTGTACTCGGCCAGGTTGGGTCAAGTAGAGTTGTATTGGATACAGATTCCTTCTAGGGAATAGGAATCGTATTCAGAACTCCTTGTGGGTTGGTCCTTTAAATAGGAGGGGTTGTCTCCTGTTGAAGGGCATCAAGCCTTGAGCAAGTTTTAGGGTTTGTACTCTTTTGATGAGAGTACTTTAGACAAAAGAAATAAAGATCAATTCTTCCAAGATTTTTGCGTGCTATAGTAACCACGTTGCTACAGTGTTTTTCTGTCTTGGTTCTTATTTGCATGCTTGCTCTAAATCTAGATTGGTTTTCGATCTTTGAGTGTCATCTTGATTTGATCCATCAAAAACCTTTCTAGGGTATTGATTTAGAGTTTCTCAAAGTCTAGTTGATTAAACTTTTGTCGGTTCTGTTAAAACTTTCAAGTTTACGTTAGATCAATTCTCGTCAAGTTCTGGATCAGCAAGCTTGCGAAGCTCATAACTTTTGATCCGTAAGTCCGATCGAGCTGATTCTTTTTGGGTTCGATTCGTATTGGAATCGAGTTTCTTGTGTCCAAATTTCAGATCGTTCCGACGGTTGGATCTCCGGTAATTCGCGTTTTACCGAACCTCTGTCATTCTATTTTTGTCGAAAACGAGGCAATTATTTGGTTCTGTTTTGGGGTGAACTTTTAATAGATCAAGAATTTGGTTTTAGCTTCCGCACAATCATTCACCCCCCCTCTGATTGCTATATTCGTATACTTCGATCCTACAGAGTGGTATCCGTTGGGTTTCTCCCTGGGGTTGTGGTTTAGGGAGCCACCGGCTGCGGTTTGCAGGTACAACGGGATCTAGCTCAGTAATGCAGACATGTTTGATTTGAGGTGGGTTCTCCATATCTATCTTCCTTGCCAAGGCTTGATCTCCTCGCACCGTGATGATGCCATCTGCGGAGGGAATTTTCATGCATAAGAAACCGTGATGAATTATGGCCCCCATGGTCGTCAACGAGCCCCTGCCTAGGATCGCGTTGTATTGGAACGGCATGTCTACCACGTCGAATGTGACACGACTCGTGACGCTGGCTTGTAGCGTCGCGAATGTGACTTCAAGCTCCAATTGCCCCAGGGTGCTGACCATGCTTCCTCCAAAACCCATCAGCGGGACTTCCGATTTTTTCAACCGGTCTTGTGGAATCATCATTTGTTGGAAAGCCTTCATGGATAGTATGTCATGGCGCTCCTCCATCTACCAATATTCGACGTGCCAGCGATCGGCGATAATGGCGGTTACTACCAAGGAATCTTGATGCGTGAAGTGTACCCCCGTGGCGTCCTCCTGTGTGAAGGTGATTGGCTCGCATTTTACCGGAGGAAGGGCGGCGGGGGTAATTGCAATGTGGTTAATTTGCCGGGCGTAAGCCTTCCTCATCTTTTGACGAGAGATGTGACGAGGAGCCCCCCGCAATGACGTTGATAATGCGACGGAGATGATTCATCCCTACTCGAGGAAGGGGGTGTTGTGGTCCAACAGGAGGTGCTTCTGGCGGTGCAGGATGCGTCTTGACTTCTCTTTGTTTCGCCTCAAACCGCCGATATCCGTTGATTACTTTGCATTGGATGGTGTCATGAGTGATATTTTCCCCGTGATATTCACAAAAGTACTGCCGGGACTCTGTCCCTTCCCTCTTGTTAACTCGGCTTCCCTCGTCTTGCTTTCCTCGGCTCGGGGGTGGCCCTCGTCTCTCTTTGCTCAGCGGACTGCCCGTGGCTTGCCGATTTCTTGGTTTTTCAATGTGGTGGATTCTCCTCCTTTCGTCTCTTCTTCCAGGCTCGTATCGTTCCCTCGTTTTGGCGTTGGGAGGAGGTCCTTCCTCGCCCTCTCTTCTTGTGGGCGAATTCTTGATTCTCTTGTTGGGGCCCGTCTTCCCTTCGGAGGTTGTCTTCCTCCGCCTCGCGTATTCCTCATCTTCGCAAAGAGTTCTTCCACCGTATGTACCTCTTTCTGGCGAGCCTTTCGCCAACGGTCCCTGCGCAGCCGCAACGCGTGCGCATTGATGATAGTGGTGTCGCTTACTCCTCGTGCTTAGCACTTAATCCGGGAGAAACGCCGAAGTAACTCTTAAGGGTTTCTCCTTCGCGTTGTCGACCGCAAATAGGTCACTTTCCTCTTTCATTCCGTCGGTTACCACGGAAGTTGCCTTCAAGCTTGCAATGAGTTGCGACCAACAGTGATCGGCCAGGGCTCAGAAGAGTACCGTGACAGGGCTATGCCTTCAAGTGCTAGGAGGAGCCGCTTCGCCTTGATATCATCATCTCCTCCCGCGGCTTCAATCGCCGTATCGTAAACGCGGAGGAACTCCCTTGGGTCCGTCCGACCGTCATATGGCTTAATGGTGGGAAATTTGAAGCTTCCCGGGGAGGGCCATTTTTTGGCCCGTGGCGGAGTCTTTGAGGGGCTTTGGATCGTGGTCTTCCCTGTGTGCCATCGCAATCGCTGGGGATAGCACCTCGCGGCTCGGGCTTTCATCTTGTGATTCGTATTGTCCCTCGTCTGATCGTCCTTGCAGGCGCTTCAACTCCGCCATGAGTTGCTCGTTGGCTTCCATCAGCGCCCGCACGTTGGGGTCAATCTCCCCCTGGGCTCCGGTTCCTTCTCCATGGGTTTCTTCGTTTCCGTGGGTCTCTTGGCGACGAGTCGGATGTGTCGACGCTTCTGCCACGTCTCCTCCTGGTGTCGAAACCGTTCGACCTGTCGTCGGAGGCCGTCGTTTGGGGGCTCGCTTGCGCACGGCCACCGGAGTCTGTGGAGGTAAAGTTCCCACCATGTTTCGGGCTTCTGTTGCGGCTGGCATCCGCGTCTCGTCATCCAGAAGTCGAGGGGGATCTCCAGATTGGCTTCTCGCAGGCCGTCTTGATTCTTCTGCTCCTGCCGTCGTTGCCGCCCCCTTGGATATTGCCTCCTTTCCCTTCTTTGGTGGCATGGCTGCAGGAAACCTACCCTTGGGCTTGATCGGCAGGCGGTGGTTTCACCTTGCGGTTAGGGTTCCCCACGGACGGCGCCAGTGTGGTGGTGTGGAACCACCGGGTCTCTCTCTCTCTTCTTACTCGTCGGACTGCTTCTTGTTTTTCGGGGAACCTGCCTCTCTACTGTCTTCTTCCCCCCTTTATAGGGTAGGCCTGGGAACATGCCCATATTGATTGGCCTTCTTTTTCTTTTTTTATTTCTGGCCAAGGGCTAACTTGAATTTTTTATTGAATCACGTCTCTCATGCGTTGGGTTTTTTGCCCTCTGTTCGTACACCTTTTATAGGGGTTCGACGGGAATTTTACTTGTGTTGGGGTCTCAGTTTGCCTGGACATGTCATTGCGTACTCGGGAGGAGTTGTTGGGGGTGCCAGACCTTGGAGATTGGCACTAGGTTCACGTCAGAGGGAGACATGGCTGTGAGTGATTTCCTCCGGTTTTCTCCCTTGCCACGGAAGGGGGCTTCCCCTCGTTGCGAGGGGGACGGCGATCTTTATCCATCGCCCCTTTTTACCGGGGGATGATCTCCTAGGGTATGGACTTATTGCTTTATCGAAGGAAGAGGTTAACGATTATAAACCCGTTCACGTGGGCCATTAGATACGGGGGCTTCGTTTAGCTAGCCGAGGGGGGAGGGATGAGCCTGGTCGGTCCACCACAGCAGCTACGCCCCAAACCCGGCAAGTCGCTCTTCCGAGTACCTAAAAATATTAACAAACAAGCGTGAGTTCGAAAACTCAGCAAAGTGCATCAAATCAATATGAATAACAAGTTAGCAATTCTAACCCACCATTAAGAATGTAACTCTTACAAGATTCAACCAATACATAAACAATTGTACCACTACCACTTACCTCATTGCCCTTTTCATACACATACCTCATTGAATCTTTTTGGGTGAGTCCACGACTCGATCCCAACTCTTCACAACTCCATTTAACACACAAAACTCAATCGTTAGCGATGCAATGCACATGTATGCTCTTTTTAGATGCATGTACCGATACTGTCGAGTGCACACCCGTCGGTGTGCACCCTCACATCCCTTCCATCCCGTGGAAGGTGCCTACTCTTACTGTCTCGCTCCCATTCACCTCGATGAATGGGACTACGAGGTAGGACTTTCGTGTTCACTACGTGTGAACACAGAGGCCCGCATCAGAATGGGTCGCCTCTTCTTTTATGAATGCACAAATGCAATTAACACAATTAAATTGCATAAACAAACATTCCTATCCTTCCACGTGGACATAAGTGAATACACACATGGCAATCCATTCTCATATTCATCAATATAATCATCAAATCAACCAAAACACTAACAAATACTTAACCTTCATATGCCTCTAATCGATTCACACACACAAGGGACAAATGAATAAATTTATGAACTTAACATTTGCATCAACATAAATATCAACACGATGAAAATCACAAAGCAAAGCATGATTCATTCCTTTTTAGCATTTAATCGAAATGACACACTTGCCTTCTACCGAGAGGAATGAAGTGGCGGGAAGAAGAGGTCACTCCCGAAGCTACTCCATCTGGAAACATAATCACATACTCAATTCCACAAGTTCTAGGGTCAACAAACAACAACAAACCACATAAATACTCCCTAAGTCAAACTTGTCCCAAATCTGAAATTTCATCCAAAACTGGTTTGGGTAGCCCACTTTGCCAAAGCAAAACTATTGCTAAACAGTTCCAAATTGAGCAATCAAAGACATTTTAAGCATCTACTCAGAAAGTTCTAGCTATCTCTAGGCAAAATTAAATCCAAATTCTGCCTCTATCTTGCTCAAAATCACAACTCAAAATTGAATCTACTAATAGTTGCAATTTGGACAGCAAAGAGGTAAAACTTGCAGAACTTGATTTTAAAGTCCTCAAACTAAAGTCTGAACTTTAGTTTAAAGTCTGAACATTTCAGAAGTTCAAGTTTTAATATAGCAATTTCAACAAAGCATAACTTTTGCTTCAATTGACCAAATTGAGTAAACTTAGACTCTAATTAACCACAAAAGGGTCTCCTTTCATTTTTACAAACCCATTTATGTTGGTTCTTCATCAAACAATCCCAGATTTCAAAAGAATACGTGTCATTTGCATTGAGTTCAATTCCGGACAGCTTTCATTCAAATTATCATATCTTTTAATTGGCTAAACCAAAATTGGATTTCTTGTGCTCTAATCGACCGCGAGACAACCATCTATCCATATATCAAACCCATACAAGCTAGTTCTTCTCCAATCACTACCAGATTTCAAAAGAGCGGCTTACCCGAAATAACTTCTTCTCTGAATTTCAGACAGAAAAACAGTTTCGGGTATCCCACTTCAACAATCCTTAACTTTTGATTCTCAACTCCAAATCAATAAAACAAGTACATTTTATAAAACTAAACAAAATTTCCTACAACTTTCTAGGCAATCAAAAAAGCTCAATCGGTCTGCAGCTAGGTCTAAAACGCAGTTGAACATTTCAGCTCACAAAACAATCTACTCGGGACAGCAAACACTAAAAATGGCATAACTTTTAATTGACTTCATGGATTTTCGACTCCTTGTACTCCATTTAAAGTTAATTAGATTACCTACAACTTTGTCTACTACCGAAAATGCATTTGACCAACCTAGGTACCCCAAAACTGAGCTACAACAACAGGCAGAAATCTGCTCAAAAATGGATTTTAGGTTTCCCTCCAAATCTGCTAGTTTCCCTCCACAAGTTTCAACTCTAGAACCCTAGAACCACTCCTAGGCAGTATAGGACGTCCAGATCTGAGCTCACAAGGGAGAAAATCAAAGGATCTAGCTCACTCACCAAGTGGAGAAGAAGGAGGAAGCAAGGTTGCTGCTGCTGCTCGGGTGAAGGGTGGAGGAGAGGCGCCGGTTGAGGGAGTGGAGTGGGGGAGCAGGGCGCCACCAAGGGAGGAGCTGTAGCTGCTTCTTCACCATGCTTGGGAGGAGGAGGTAGGGATGGCAAAAATACCAGTAGGTCCGGGTACCCGCGGGTACCCGACCCGACGGGTCTGGGTTCGGGTCCAAATTTGGACCCACGGGTATACGAGTTCGGGTCCGGGTCCGGGTCTCATGTTGGACCCGTGGGTACCCAGACCCGGACCCGATTCTAAGGTAGAAGGTGAGGTGAGTTCAAAATAGATTAGCATGTACCCATGTCACAAGCCACACCATAGCTCAATGAAAGGAACCATGTCATTGAATCAAGAGGTCTTGTGTTCAAGACCCATTCTAGATAATTTTTTTCATGTTATTTGAATACCTCATGCATGCATACTCAACTAATGGTTCGGGTCCGGGTACCTGTCGGGTCCAGGTCCAGGTCCGAGATTGGACCCGTGACTAAATTCGGGTCCGGGTCCGGATCCATAGTTCGGGTCTTGGGTCCGGGTCCACGGAGATTGGACCCGGAGGGACCCGGACCCGTTGCCATCCCTCGGAGGACGAGGCCATGAAAGCCCCCCTTGCTGCTACTCACGTGGAGAAGAGGAGAGGAGTGGTGTTTGGCTGGTTTGGATGGGGGAGAGAAAAGAGAGGGAGTGAGTGAGTGGGTGGGTTGGTTAGGTGGGGGAAAAGAATAAATGAATGTTTCTCCTCTCTCCCACACCAGATGAATATGATCATCCACAGATAAACCCGCAGATCACTCACTCTCCCAGATGAGAAAGAATTATCAAAGAAACTCGGAACAAAATTCTGCGACGTTACAAAGAGCCCCACATTTTAATCCTATGGTAAAAAAAATAAGAAATTTTCACATTAATCAGAAAAAATATCTAAAAATTCCAACAATAATAGAAGGAAAAGAGAAAAATCTTAAGCATCTATTGTATATAGAGTACCACAAAGAACTGGGAGCAGGCGTGAATGCACTGTCCATGCATGCAGAGGATAACTATCAGGACTCCCTCTACAAAATATTAGCTACGATCTAATTAAATATTTTCTATAGTACAAAACAGATATATACATTTAACAGGCATCATACTTGTCATATATGTGGATACGTCCCTTACCCATGTTTAAAATTTATCAAAAGCACTCAAAGCTAGATTTACAGAGCACCGCCACGATCTTTCTCACCAGACGCACACATGTGTGTACCCCTGAAATGACACTAGAGCCAAGTCTATTACCTGCATCCTGGTTAGCTTGGCGCGCACGCACCCACCTGGCCATCTTGCCATAGGCCAGCTTTCAAGTTCTAATTAAATATTTGGTGCTATAATTAACCATATACATTAGAATGTTATTGGTTGGCATGTACCAAATCCCTGAAAATGCGCTACTTAAAATATTATGTACTAATTAAATATTAGGTGCTATGATTAAATAAATATGAGTAAATTTAACAAAACTAAAAATTTATTGTATAAACTATTAGAAAATTACATATTTTTACTCATATTTCACAAAACTATATATTTTAGAAGAACTTGTATAACAAAACTATATGTTTTAAAATTGATCGTTTCTTATAATAGGTCTGACCTTTCCCATTTCGCTCAAACGCCATGTCGTACTACTATAGAAATGGTCATCTGGGTCGGTTTTTGTGGCAATACAAAGTCGTTAGACAACGATGATGAGCGGCTATCACGGTCCATTTTCACTCGATAGAGATATATCGTTATCTGGGTAGGTTCTGACCTTTTCGCTCGATAGAGATATTTCATTATTTTGGTTGATTTCGAGATTAGAACTGACCCAGAAGACCTATTATCTCTTTCAGTTTCGAGTTAGAAACCGATAGAGATAATTAGGAATCTGTATTGATTTCACGATCAGAATCGATAGAGAAGTACTTATGATCTCTATCGGTTCTTAGCGTGGAACCGATAGAGATTAGTGAATTATCTCTCAGTTTCATGCTTGAAACAAATAGAGATTACACGTATCTATCGGTTCCAAGTGTGGAACAAATAGAGGTAAATCCTAAGTATCACCTTCACATTCACAATATATGAATACATTCACAATATATTCACACTCATAGATTGAAAAATTCACAGTATATTCACAGATTGATAGTATATGCTCAATTGACAAATTCGTAGTATATTCACATTCACAGTATACTCACAGATCGACTAATTCATAGTATATTCATATTCATTATATTTTTGATAATATACATACTCAATACAGAAATCAGTGGCACAATTCTTTCACGTAACTCTGCTCAAGCAGCCCCAACGTCCAAGTAGAAGGCTCTTTGCCCTAAGCTATTGCATATAGAGTACCACAAAGATTGTCTACTGAATATACTCAATGCAGAAATCAATGGCACAATCATCTAGCAGCCTTTTCCTTATAGAACTTTTTGGCACAAGAGCAACCTTTCATAGCGTCTTTATAACCAACTTTTCCTGAAGTATTTCCTATTATGTTACAAGGTTACAATAAACTAGTTAAAATATTAACAAGCATACGTTGAGAAAAAACATTATTTGATTGATCAAGACAAGGAGACCTTGTGACTTTTTCATGTCTACCATCATATGTGCCACAGCTTCCGCAACAGAGGTTTTCTGGTTCTCCTTGTAGTTCCACAACTCTGGCATAATGCCCATTTGCTTGATATCAATAACTGATTGACTTTCAATCATATCTCTTAATACCTACAAAATCTCTTAATACCTACAAAAGCAATCCTTTTGTTGTGAACATAGGTCATCTTGGTATATTATCACTTATCATATCGAATTAAATAATAAAAATCTTTATATTACCTCCATAAGCTCAGCTTTGGCATCTTTGAGCTCTGCATTATCCCTGCACTCCTTAATTATGAGTGCACTATTAAGAGATTCCATATCTTGGGATTTTTCATCTATGTCTTTTAGTTTTTGTTGCATATTATAAATCTTTTATGTTAACTCATACTTTCCTTTCAATTGTTCTATCACCTTCTCTAGTTTTCATTTAGCATCCAACAGCCTTTTTTATCATCTATCTTATTTGTACGCTCCATTTATATATGTGTGCAACTAGGACATAATGTGCACAATTCAAAGCTTGGAAAAAACGTTATAAGCAATTAACTAAGCAAATAAGGCCTTGAATAGATTATAAATAGTTCGGCCAAGTAGGTATATCAACAACTGACTAAATAAAGGCTATGAACAGAGCATGCTAAGCAATCATAATCAGTATATTTAGCAATAATCAAGCGAGTATCAAACTAGATACTAAATATGATGATCAAGCTCAAAGACAGTGAAATAAAAACAATACTTTCTAAGCATATAGGCCAGTCTAAGCATGTTGACAAGACAAAAGATAGAAATATGCAATGATAAATTACATTTTGACCCATCTAAGATACAAACTATTAAGCTTTTCATCAACAATTTACGGCAACCCAAATTAATCCATGAAGCAAACAACTTGAAATGATGGACAAAACATAGATTTTAGATTATGAATAGTATAGTCAAGAAGACATATCAACAACTACCTACTGAATATGATGATCAAGCTCAAAGATTGCGAAATATATGCAATACGGCGGAGGGTAGCCAGTGGGTAGGGGCGGTGTGTTGGCTGGATGTGACGATGGTGACGTTGATGGCCAGATCTAGTGCTACACCGTCGTGCCGATGCCTTCCTTGTCGCAAGGATTGGGTGCACCATGGGAGGCCGAGGGGCGACGTGGGCGAGGGAGGCAGAGGGGCCACGGGAGGCAGAGGGGCGATGAGGGTGTCAAATAGGCAGAGATTCGGAGGGGTGATGCGGGCAGAGAGGAGTAAACTCCATCTTTTATAGAATGGAGGGGAAGCCAAGAGGTCAAGCACGAGGTAGATGCAATGGCTTTTGGTATTTGAATTGATCAGGAGGAGAAGCCAAGAGGTCGAGCTGTTTGGTATTTGGCTATCACGATCGGTTCTAACATCACAACCGAAGTGATACATATAGCATCACTATTAGTTTCGATCTTGTAACACCCCGGCATCTACAATGCCTGAATGTTACCAAACATAGACTAAACGACATCTAAATACCACAAATAAAGATAAATTATAGCAAAGGTGCAAATGCTAAAACTGAAAATTTTGGCAGCATCTCCTTTGTTTTTCCATGAATTGAAGCAACAGTAATACTAAGGCAAGACATAGCATGATAAGAGACATCTAAAACAGCAATAACATTTGATATAGCATCACTTATGTCTAAAATAAGGAATTCAACTATTCCACAAATTATAACGAATCAAACGATGAACTTAAGCTCAAAACCAAGCCATACACCAAGTTTCATGGCACTATTCTTATTATCATGACTCCAAATGATTAAACTGCCTATAAGTGTGGAGCTGCGTGTAGAAGTATAGCTAAGCCCCTTTCCCGTATGCTGGTTTCATGGTACCTAAAACAACATAAAACACAAGTGTGAGTTCATCACTCAGCAAGTATATTGCAATGGATCATAAAGAACAAATCAATGCCAACATCGGTACATACCATACTTAACATCATGATCAAGTCATAATTTCATATACAACATCATAACCATGTCCCAATCTCATTGTACACATTTCATTATCATCATCATGTATGCAATGCACATGTCTCCTCGAAGCACATACCGGTATTGCCGAGTGCACACCCGTCGGCGTGCACCCTCTTTCCCCTTCCATCCCGTAAATGGAGGGTGCCTACTCCTCGCTTCCACTCACCACGGTGGATGGCATCACGAGGTAGGTCTTACTCAATGGCGCTCCGGATTAATCATAACTTTCTCACCGACCTTACCGGACTAGTTATGACTTTCTCACCGGCCTGGCCAGTTCACATGCCATGTATGCAATTATGCCATAAACATAAACAACTAATCATTGCATAGCATCATAACAAACCATTTTTATCATATCATGGGCAAACACTAACCATGGCAAGATAGCATATCATGTAATTAATTTGCACCTAGTCAAGACTAGCAATCCATACTACACACTACCCATTCCAATACACTTGCCTTAACCGCGGGCAACGGATTGGCGAGAGGATGAGGGCACTCCCAGGGTCACACCACCTGCACATAGATACCTGATGGCGCCGTGATGGCAATATGGGTGTCCCGATCTTTCGATGAGAAACACACGATCGATTTGTTAGAGTCGACTTTGACGATCCGACTACACCGTACGACGACGATGCGCCTTAGCAATCGCTAAACCAACTCCAGCGGGTTATTGATCTTGCCGTGGGCACGATCAACCTGAACACGAGGTTCAATTCCTGCAAGCAACCGAAGAACAAGCAAGAACAATAGGATAAGCAATCTGAAATTGCGGATAAAACTTGAAGAGATAGAAAGTGGAGTCTTATTGACGATCTTGACAAGGTGGTCGCCCGACAACTCGCAGGATCAAGTTTGCACTTGGCTAAACTAATCAAATAAAACCCAAAACCCTAAGGAGCCGATGTATGGCTATTTATAAGAGGTAGGGGCGTGGGAAACACGTCCAAAGCAAGAGGATACCAACTACAACTCTATTACAAGGCCCAAAGCCCAAGTCTTCTCGATTTGGAAAAGTGACGCCAATTGTTCTGCAGATTCCCGTTGACTCGGACGGAATTTGGGGATGGGGTCGGATCCGTTGGAAAGAGGACGTCGAAACCTTTCCAACCAGTACTCATAGACCTCAAACACCCTTGTGGATCAAAAAGTTATGGTCGTTTGAAGTTGGTGCTGTCCCGGAGGCCGAATCCGAGTTGAACTTGTGCACCGGAAGAATTGGCTTCATGCTTGACGTTTGGGAGTCCTTCTCCTTGGTTCCTAAGGACAATAAAATCATCACAAGGATTAAATAGCATTCCATTCATTAAATTATTTGTATGCAGCCCGAGGAACGCATTCACCTGGTAATTGAATTGTCGTGCCCGAGCTCGAGTAATTGGCCCTTGTATGATATTGTTGGTTTCCATTGGGTTTGTAAGTATGGCCGTATCCATGGTAGTGATGTCCTCATCAATACCACACACTCAAAACGTGCCCACAGAACAGTACACAATCGCTCATCTACCCCGATTTGGCAAACTACTCCCAAAACCGAAAAACAGAGAATCTGTCCAACGGGACAGCAGCCTTCGGAAGGCCATATCTCGGGCTTAACAACTCCAAATCAAACGAACGAGTACATTTTATCGAAGCTTAGGAAATTTTCTAGCTTTTTATAAGTATTGGGAAAAACTGATTCGGCTTCTAAAATTGTTTAATCTACAGAACAACGTAATCTGTTCCAATCTCGTCACAGTTTTGAACACGTTCGGTAAAACAGCCATAACTTTCAAACGGATGATCGGAATTAAGCATTCTTGGTGTCCAATTAAAGGTATTGAAACTATCTACAACTCTATAAACAGGCAGCCGACCAAATTCCGAATCTAAAATTGTGAAAACTCAAATCCTATGTCGGGCGTCCAATCTGCCCGAGACAGAACGTGGGACAACCATTGCAAACTCCCTAATCTCAACTAGGAATAGCACCTAAACACCAAGATTAACCATAGAATTCACCATCTAACCAGCACCTACACCCTAGAACCAAGATCCCCAGGGCTTACCTCTTCTTGGCGAGACACCCGATCCACGAACTCCGCCTCTTCGCGGCCCGATCTTCCCGCCGATCGCCGGGGACACCGAAATCGCTGGGAACACCGGATCTCCTTGGACGAAGGGCTCCCGGACAGTGAGATCGGAGTGGCTATGAGGAGGAGATAGGGCCGGCTAGAGGTGGGAAGGGGAGGCGCAAGGGGTGGGGGAGGAGGCGCAAGGGGGGTGGCGGCTTGGAGGGCCCCGCACATGGGGTGGCGGCTTGGAGGGAGGGGGCGCACAAGGGACTAGGGGGCGCATGGGGGGTGGGAACCCTAGGGTTGGCAGGATTTCCCCCCACATGGGCCAAATACACCCCCCCACCGACGGCCCATTTAATTCCCCCAAGGCCCAAACTAGCTCCTGCAAGGCCCAAACTCCCCCGGAGAGGCCCAAACACCCGGAAAACAGCCCAAATCACGATATAAAGTCGTATCGTAATGCCGCAATCTAAAATATCACATTCCGTAATGTCACATATCTAAGCACCGATAGTGTCACAATCGATTCTAACCTAAGAACCGATAGTGATGACTATAGTATCACTATCGGTTTTGAGGTCAGACCGACATGTAACATCCTAAAAATTTGAATAAAATAAAATGTGCATCTTGAAAATGTGGGAATGATAAAATCTGAATTTGTGGTCTTTATTCCTTATTTTGGAGTTTATCCTAAAAAGGGAATCAATATTTTATCTTTTCGCGTAGATGTTGAAGTACCTGAAGAACTTGTGAGCGAGGAACCAACTCAAGAGCAAGGTCTAGAGCTGGATCAAGAGCTATTTGAAGGCAAGTTGTGCTTTGACCACGTTGATCCCATGTTTCAAATTACATTGTTTAAACTATTGCATGCTAATTTAAATTAAAATGATTTCAATTAAATTGGGATCAGCTATTCAACCAATTGAAATTACGCCTACCTTTGTCACTTGTATGTCATGATTCATTTATCACCCTAGAATGGCTCATTACTAGTTGGTAAATATTAATTGCCAACGTGGATTGGTTAGACCATGTGTAGTTGCATAGCCATGGCACGTTAACTCATGTCTTTTGGAATATCAAAATTAATCTTGATTAATGGAATATGAAACATATTTATGAAATGTGTGCCATGTGTTGCCACATAAAGATGTTAATATGTAGAGGCATGTGTTGTTCTACATGGATGTTAACTTGTTGATGGCATGTATTGCACAATAATCAATTGGGGTGGCAAAATGATTTGGACTGAGGCAAATGGCAGGTGTTGCGAACTATAGTGGGTCAGTTTGGCAATTGGGCGGTCGCATTATTATTTTGATGAATGGAAGTTGATGGTTGTTGTGGATTTTGTTCTAGAAGTCTTGCTTTGGTCAATTAAGAACCTAACCTTGCAAGCATTTGAACTGGGCTAAGCATACAACCACATGCCTGGTATGGGACAGACCTAACTAACTAATTTGTGATGTCTAGATTTTGGTACTATTTTGGTGGTGTGGGTTACGGGGTACGGGTAGATCACAAGGCGCAAGGGGGCCCTGAGTGTGGTAACTTGTCCCTTCAGTCTTGAAACCTCAGTGGTCAGTACTTGGTTTAGACAGAGAATTGTAAAGGTTTTTTTAATGGTCATTTGCCTTTTTGGTGAGTTGATTTTATCTTATGGGTAAAGTGTATAACCTATGTAGAGTATCAAACCTATTCAAACAGTCAATTAAAGACTTAACATTGCAAGCATTTGAACTAGACCAAACATACAACCACATGTCTGGTATGGGACAGACATAACTAATTAATTTGTGATGTCTAGATTTTGGTACTCTCATGGTGGTGTGGGTTCCAGGTGTATGGGTAGACTCATATGGCGCAAGAGGAGGGCCCTGATAGTGGTAACTAGTCCCTTCAGTGTTGAAACCTCAGCTAGTAGTATTGGGTTTAGATAGAGCATTGTAAAACTTTGTTATGATTGCTCATTTGCATACTCTTATATAGCGATTCATGACAGACATGGTGAGTTGATTATATCTTGTGAGTAAAGTGTATAACCCCTGCAGAGTGTCAAACTTATTCGAATAGCCGTGTGTAACACCCCAAAATTTTGCTTTTCTTAAATTCATGTGTGATTTGGCACTTTGGTGAATTTTTGGAATTTTCTGGAATTTATTTGGATTTATTTGGAATTTATTTGAATTTATTCCATTTTGAAATAATTAAAGAATTTAATTTTGCAAATAAAATTTTGTTGGAAATATTTTATTTGAGTCCAAAATGTTCCAAAGTATTTTCCAGAATTTTTCTGGAATTTTTCTGAGTCTTTTGCTATTTTTAATGAATTAAATGAATTACTGGGAATTATTTTAATTATTAAATCGCTGGATAATCAATCGGGTCGAGTCTCGTTTCATCCGACCGACCGAAGTCCGAGTCCGACTCGAGTCCGACCGCGCCACGTGACTCGACCGAACCAAATCTAAACTTACTCGATCCCAACCGTTGGATCAAGATCCAACGGCCAGGATCGCAAAGACCGATTCGACCGAGTCCGGCTCGGACCGTCTGGCGCGCGGCAATCGTGGGCCGTTGATCGGACACGCGTACGCCACGGTCGTCGTCTTCGCCCGTCCGATCGGACCCGCGCCGCCGCCGTCCTCGCCGCGCATCCGTTAGGGTTACTGATTGAGCGCGAAGCCGAGGCTATTTAAAGCCCGGGTCCTGCCCCAAGGACCGCCGTGACCCCGCGCTACTTTTGTCCTAGCTCGCTAAACCCTAGCAGCCGCCGCTTGCCCGGGATTGCTCGCCGTAGTAGCTTAGGGTCTTGTGTTGGTTTTTTCACCTTCCGCCGCCGTCGCCGCTCGAGAAGAAGGAGGCCAGATCCGGATCCCCGAGCCAGGGCGATTCGAGCGTGACCACGCACGTCGCCGGAGGAGCCTCGTAGCGCCGCGCTTCTGGTCGCCGCCCCGTCTCCGGTGCACCAAGCCCCGCCTCGACGCCATCGTCACCCGCGAAGGTCCTCAGCCGTCCGATCAAGATCCGACAGTCACGGTGAGCCCACGTGCAACCCAAACTCCTTAAACTAGATCGGATCTGGACCGTTGGATCAAGATCCAACGCCCACAATCGTCACGCGGCCGAAACTGCGTTAACCTAGGGTGGATCTAGACCGGATCTAGATCCAACGGCCCCGATCATGCCACGTGGCCCTAGCCGCCGCGATCAGATGCATGGGAGCACGCCATCGACGTGTGGGCCGCTGTCACGATCGTGAGCCGTGGGCCGAGCCCACGGTGGACCGAGCCGAGATCGCGGCGCCGGTCCATGGACCCGAGGCCACGCTGGCCGTCACCCGATTGGTCCACGTGTCCATGCCTTTGACGCAATAATTAATTTCGAAAAAGAAAATGATTTATTAATTCGAAATAATGATTTCAGATTTTGTTTCAAACTTCAAACGCTTATAACTTTTGCGTTTCAACTCCGATTTGAGTGATTCAAATTTCTAAATTTGTATATAATTGAGATCTACCTAAATATGAATTTTATTTAATTTTTGGACTAAAGTTTTTCTCTGCAAAATTATTTAATTGATTATTTAAACTTTAAATAATCATAACTTTTATGCCTTAACTCCAAATTTGACGATTCCAGTTTCTAATAACTCATAAAATTATGTTCTCTCTGTTTATGGATTTTATTTGGATGTTTGGACACTTTTGCCTATTGTTTATTCGTGTATTTGCTATTTGCACGCTTTACGAGTAGACGTTGAAGTGCCCAAGGATTCAAGGAGAAGTATTGACTCAGGATCCAACTCAAGACCAAGAACAAGTACTTTTTGAAGGCAAGTTGTGCTTTGACCATGTTGATCCTATTTCGAAATCTATTTTGATTTAAACTATTGCATGCTAGTTCAATTAGAAAAATACTTTGTTTAAACATGGGGTTAGATAAATACCAATTTGCTGTATGACACCTTGATTATTTAAGTATGTGCCATGACCCCTTGTCACCCTAGTTGTGGATTACTAGTTGGACATTATTAAATTGCCAACATGGGTTTAGACCGTTGTAGTATATCGCTTAGACTCAAGCACGTGCTCATAACATGATTTTGGATAATCAAATGTTAATATTGACTTAATGATATATTGAACCTGTTTTGGAAAGGTATCATGTGATGTTGATGGCACGTGGTGCATGGTAATCAAGCGGGGTTTGATAAACGATTTTCGGCCAGGGCATGTGGCAAGAGTAATCAGTGGGCCGGTTGTGGCATTGGGAGTGTTGATTTGGTTCTTCTGGGTAGTCTTGCCCTGGTCACCCTAAGGACTTAACCTTGCAAGCCTTTGAACTGGTCTAACGTGCAACCACATGTCTCAGAATGGGACGGACCTAGTTGACTAAGTTGCTAATAATGTACTGTGGGACCTCAGGAGGTCAACTACACCCTTTGTGTAAGTTGTACGGGGAGAGCGCATCGGGCTGAGGCCAGTACCCATCTAACGGTTGATTGGCCTAGACTTCGCCTTAGCGAAGGGAAGGGTTAGTGCTAATAACCGGAGGACCACTTGTATTGTTAGAAGTCTCCGAAAGACTTTGTTACTGAACTCGCCTTTGTGGTGTTTGACTGTATCTTGTGGGTAAAGTGCATAACCTCTGCAGAGTTTAGAATCTATTCGAATAGCCGTGTCCGCGGTATTGGACATCACTCTGAATTACAATCAAGGGTTAGATTTTCTCAAAAATAACTTTGGTTTGAAAAGTTGGGCTGGACTAATAATGAAGTTGATGGAAATGTGGTTTAGGATGGGAGAGATGTTTACCAAACTTCTTGAAAAGTTATTTATGTTTTACTTATTTCTACCGCTTTGAATCTACTTATATTACTTGTCCAATGCTTTTTACTGCAAATATACCTTGAGTTATTCCTTTGTACCAAGCCATGCATATAGTATATTAGCCTCGCATTCTGCATGACTTGTCGAGTACCAAGTACTCACCCTTGCCTCAACACAACACCGCTTGAAGAGGAGACTACGCCACTTTGGAGGAGGAGCTCCAAGAGGATCCATCTACTTAGGAAGCGAGCCTACACGGTCGGTTACTGTGGTATACTTTGGATGGCGCCACGAGTTATTTGATTTTCCGCTGCTATTATTTTTCTCTAAATAAGTTTCGCCTTGCAGGCATATATTTGTAACTTGACCATAAGGTCGAGTAACTTGGCTTGACTATTTAAATAAAGTACTTATTTAGTATCGAGTGGTATGATTGTGATATTTACCGATGTTAAGACTGTGTGCACTAGCGTGTTCCTGGACTAGTGCTGAATACACAGAGGGTCCGGATTTGCAAATTCGGGGTCCCGACAGAGGTGGTATCAGAGCCAGGTTGACTGTAGGCTCAACCCTAGCTAGAATGGTCGTAGTGAGGATAAAACCTATTTTCTAAAGCTAAAAGTTTGTCAAGATAAGAAATGACATCTCGACTTATCCCCTTCTCTCTTTTCTTGTCTCTTGCTGAAATTTTCCTTACCTTGTCACAATTCAAAAATTCCGAGTTCTTACGTAAAGCACTCTTGTGACAGATGGAGGAAGAGTTCAACTACGTTGATCTGGGAGTTGGTCACGCCGCGGAACTTTGGCATATGCTACAAACTCTCGGAGATTTTGAGAAGCCGCAATACCAAGTGGAAGTGATCAGACAAGCGGGATTGATCAAGGCTTGTGACGTAAAGATTGAGGTACCTGCTAGGAAAAAGGGCCCAGGCAATCGCCCGATACACTGCCCGCCAGAGATCTACAATGCGGATGGGTATCCAAGAGGTATCACGACGAGCAATGCGCACGTTACCCGTGATCTACGCCAGAGAGTTGGAGAGCACGGTGTTCGCTATCATCCGCAAGCGATAACCTTCTTGACCCGGCGATTCAGATGAGGATGCCACGGTTACACAGCTTGGCACGATTTGTTGTCGCCAGGAGGATGTACTAGATAATACAAGCAAGGAGCTCTGAAGGCCCGCAAGGAGATCACGACAGAGAAGAACAGATGGCGGGAAGCTCAAGAGTATGTGGCACACCTTCTCGCGAAGGATTGACGAGTTGGAGATGACTTTGTACGGACTGCACCCAGAGCCAAGATTTCCGAGCTACACGAGCGAGATCCGGAGGAGTCGATCTCGATGAAGACATCGCTTCTTCGACTACCACAGAGGACACAGATTCTTTGGACATGGCAATCGTTACGCCTATGCCACAAAGACCCGTGCCCAGGCCGTGGAGGTTTTCTCGATGAGTGAGCATAGGTTCTATAGTGAGACTCCTTCGCCGAGTCGCGTCATAGAATAAAGAGTCACCCTTTAGGCGTTAGACTCCAGAGTTAGTTCGATTTGGATTTTCATTGTTTGCTGAGTGTGCAGTATGTGTTGCAAGGCCCTTAGGCATTGTAAGCAGCCATACCAAGTTATTAATAAAAAAAGTTGGACCTTAAAGTTACACCTTTCGCCCCGCATAAGTTCCATATTACTTGTCTATTCATGTTTCCCTCTCATCTCTAAACCTAGAGCAAATCGACAGATGGTGAACACCCGTGGAAACTTTGGAGGCAATGGAAGTGGTTCTCGCCCAGCAGAAAACCCCAATGAGGGAGCACCAAAGACCGCCACCGGATGTGCAGAATTTCGGAGCTTTTCGCTGCCCGCACTCGGTTGATGCATGCTATGATGCAACAAATGCAACACGTCACCGCCAGGCCATCGCTAATCAAGTTAATCGGGGACCACGCCTAATACAAGGTCAGCCGAGTTTATGAGAACTCACCCACCCACTTTCTCTGGGAATGCCAATCCATTGGAGGCCGATGATTGGTTAAGATCAATCGAGAGGAAGCTACACATAGCTCAATGCATAGGAAATGAGAAGGTACTCTACGCTTCTCATCACCGAAGGAACAACAGAATGGTGGGAGAACTTCGTGCCACGCAAGAGAACCCTCAAGATATCACTTGGGAAGAGTTCACAACCGCATTCGACAAGATTCACGTGCCTCAAGGAATCATGGACCTTAAGAAGGAGGAGTTCAGAGCATCAAGCAAGGTAATCACCGGTGGTCGACTACGAACAAGTTCACACAGCTAGCACGCTATGCACCTGAGGATGTAGCGACAGATAAATCCAGGCAGTCTCGTTTTATGAAGGGACTTAACTCAGATTGCAAGTAGGGTTGATCACCCACACCTTTCCGCATTTCCAAGAGCCGTGAATAAGGCACTTATTCTTGAGGACAAGCGCAAGGAACCGATGAGAACAGAAGCGCAGGATGCAACAAAGAAGGATCACGCCAGGGACGCATAGCGAGAGTTGCACCAAATCAATTCTTCGATTCCAACCACGTAATGCAACAAGGACACCATCCCCAAGACTAAGACACATCAATCGTAACTACTGCACCCAGCCCCGCTAGAAACACTACTCGTGCAATAAAGAAGGAACAGTGAGACGCTGCTACAACCGCAACGCAGCCGTAACACTTTGCCAACAGCTTGTCCAAGAAGACAAAGCAGGAGTGACCCGATTCGCTTCAATCTAGGAACAACCCGGCTAGGACGTCGGCACCAGAGCCACACCCTGCACCGTGGTGAGAGGCCGAGTCAACCATGTCACCGCAGATGCACCGCAGAATGCTACTGACGTCAGACCGGGTAAGTTACTTGTTAACTCACTCGCACAGCTTTGTTTGACTCGAGCTTCAGATTCGCTTGTTTTCAAGGCTTTGCTACTAGAAATGATTTGAGGATTGCAAGACTTAGATGCATGCTTTTAGTTCAAACCCTGGTTCCGAACTCCGAACGAAAGTAGGATGTTCCGGTGAGAATACTAATAGATGGAATATAATTCCTAGCAAACCTTATTATTTTGGAAACCCGCACCTTAGACGTCATATTGGGAATGGATTGGTTATCCAAGCACAAGGCCGTATTGATTGTGGACGAAGGACTATCTCGCTTGAGAGCCCTTGTGGAAAGAAAGTGGAATTTCAAGCTACCGCCGTTAGAGAAGGACAGCTTGATGGTTAATGCATACCAAGACAATCATCATAGAGGATGTCTCCGTAGTGAATGAGTACCCAGATGTTTTTCCCGAAGATCTACCTCGTATGCCGCAGACAGTGACATAGAGTTTGTGATAGAGCTTGTACCGGTACAAAGACCGATAGCAAAGAGACCCTATAGGATGTCCACCGAGGAGTTGGTAGAGATGAAAAACAGCTAGAAGAGTTAATGGAGAAAGGATTTATCGCATCGAGCTCGTCGCCGTGGGGAGCACCGCTTTGTTTGTCAAGAAAAAGGACGAAAGTTTCAGGATGTGCATCGACTACCGTGCACTCAATGAAGTCACCGTGAAGAATAAGTATCCGCTACCCAGGATTGATGATTTGTTTGATCACCGAGAGGAGCCGGAGTTTTCTCCAAGATTGATCCGAGATCGGATACCATCGCTGAAGATCCGATCGTAAGATATTCAAGATCGCATTCTCGCCAAGATATGGACATTACGAGTTTACGCTATGTCCTTTGATCGATTTAATGCGCCAAATTATTTCATGAATATGATGAATAAGGTGTTCATGGAATATTTGGACAAGTTTGTCGTCGTGTTCATAGATGATATTCTAATCTACTCCAAGACAGAGGATGAACATGCCTGACACTTAAGGCGAGTTTTGGAAAAGCCGAGGAACAAAGCAACTTTTCGCCAAGTTCAGCAAGTGTGATTTTTGGAAGGACAAGGTGGAGTTTCTTGGACATGTAATGACCGCATGAAGGAGTCGCCGTAGATCCAAGCAAAGTAGAAGCCGTGTTACATTGGGAGCGTACCAAGACCGTGACCCAGATTCGGAGTTTCCTTAGAATGGCAGATACTACCGCCCGTTTCATCGAAGGCTTCTCGACAATTGCGAAACCTCTTACGCAATTGCTGAAGAAGGAAAAGAAGTTTGCATGGACGCCTTGAGAATGTGAGAAAGGATTTCAGAGTCAAGAAGCGATTGACATCAAGACCGTGTTAGTTCTACCTGATGTTGCTCAAAGCTTCGATATTTATTGTGACGATCGCGCCAAGGACTTGGATGTGTCTTGATGCAGAATGGAAAGGTCGCCGCTTATGCATCAAGGCGATTGAGGCCGCATGAGGAAAATTATCCGACACATGACCTAGAGTTAGGCTGCCGTAGTGCATGCCTTGAAGATATGGCGTCACTATCCGATTGGAAACAGATGTGAAGTATATACGGATCATAAGAGCCTTAAGTACATATTCACCCAATGGATCTGAATATGAGGCGGAGGAGATGGTTAGAGTTGATCAAGGACTATAATGTTGGAATCCATTACCATCCCTGAAGGCCAACGAGTAGCCGATGCTCGAGTCGGAAAAGCCATACCGTGAGTGCGTTGCTAGCCACAAGTCGATGAGTTATGTGAGGATTTTCGTAAAATGAAGATTGAGGTGGTACCTAGCGGATTCTTGGCCGCATTAGAAGTAAAGCCTACCCTAGAGGATCGGATCCAGAAGGATGTATGATGATGACAAGATCCGCAGGATTAAGTTCATCAGGGAGGAAGGCAAGGCAGAGGACTTCAAGTTGGATGAGCAAGGCACGTTGTGGATGAAGGATCGGATTTGTGTGCCTAACAAGAAGGAGTTAAAGCAACTGATTTTGGAAGAAGCCCATGACTCCAAGTACTCAATTCATCCTGGAAGCGCCAAAATGTATCAGGATTTGAAGGAAAGATTCTGGTGGCCGAGTATGAAACGTGAAGTTGCCGAGCATGTTGCATTGTGCGACGTATGCCAGAGAGTCAAGGCAATGCATCGAGACCAAACAGGATTGCTACAAATTACCGAAAATACCTGAGTGGAAGTGGGAGGAAATCTAATGGATTTCATTACCGGTTTGCCGAAGACTCAAGGAGGTTATGACTCCATATGGGTTATAGTGGATCGCTTGACTAAAGTAGCCCATTTTATCCCGTGAAGACCACTTACTCGGAGATAAATTAGCGTAATTGTACATGATCGAGATTGTCTGTTTGCACGGAGTGCCAAAGAGGATTGTATCGGACGAGAGGTACCCAATTTACCTCAAGGTTACGGAATAAGTTGCATGAAGCCATGGGAACCCGCTTGAACTTCAAGATACCTTATCACCCACAGACGGATGGACAAACCGAGAGAGTCAACCAGATTCTGGAGGATATGTTGAGAGCTTGTGCATTGGCTTATGCTACCTCTTGGGATAAGAGTTTGCCGTATGCTGAGTTCAGTTACAACAATAGTTATCAGGCTAGTTCTGAGATGTCACCTTTTGAGGCCTTTGTATGGTCGACCATCCGGGACGCCATTGAATTGGAATGAGACCACGAGCCGTATCTTTGGGCCTGATATTCTTCAAGAGGTCAAGAGCGGTCGCCATGATTAGGGAAAGGTTGAAGATAGCCCAATCACGACAAAAGAGTTATGTCGACAACCGTCGCCGAGACTTGAGTTTTGAATCGTAAGACTTTGTATACCTCGAGTTACGCCTCTCGAGGGAGTTAAGAGGTTCCATGCCAAAGGGAAACTCGCACCCGCTATGTTGGACCATTTAAGATTTTGAGCCGCAGAGGCGAGTTGCTTATCACCGGAGTTGCCGCAGATCGTTAGCAGGAGTGCATGATGTATTCCATGTGTCCTACTTGAAGAAGTGTCTCCGAGTTCCCGAGGAACAGACACCGCTAGAGTTAATTGAGTTGCAAGAGGATTTGACTTATAAGGAGCATCCCGTGAGGATTCGACACAATGGATCGAGAAACTAGAAACAAGTCAACCCGCTTCAGAGAGTTCAATGGAGCAACCATGCAGAGAGCGGCGACTTGGGAGTGCGAAGAGGATTTGAGGAAAGAGTTTCCAAACCTATTCTCAGTGAGCCACTGAATCTCTGTGGACGAGATTCTATTAAGGGGGGGAGGTTTGTAACACCCCAAAATTTTGCTTTTCTTAAATTCATGTGTGATTTGGCACTTTGGTGAATTTTTGGAATTTTCTGGAATTTATTTGGATTTATTTGGAATTTATTTGAATTTATTCCATTTTGAAATAATTAAAGAATTTAATTTTACAAATAAAATTTTGTTGGAAATATTTTATTTGAGTCCAAAATGTTCCAAAGTATTTTCCAGAATTTTTCCGAATTTTTCTCGAGTCTTTTGCTATTTTTAATGAATTAAATGAATTATCGGGAATTATTTTAATTATTAAATCATTGGAAAATCAATCGGGTCGAGTATCGTTTCATCCGACGGGACCCGAAGTCCGAAGTCCGACTCGAGTCCGACCCGCGCCACGTGACTCGACCGAACCAAATCTAAACTTACTCGATCCCAACCGTTGGATCGAGATCCAACGGCCAGGATCGGGCAAAGACTGATTCGACCGAGTCCGCTCGGACCCGCGGCGCTGGCAATCGTGGGCCGTTGATCGGACACGGTACGGCCACGGTCGTCGTTTTCGCCCAGTCCGATCGGACCAAGGCGCCGCCGCCGCCCTCCGCCGCATCCGCTAGGGTTACTGATTGAGCGCGAAGCCGAGGCTATTTAAAGCCCGGTCCCGCCTCAGGATCGCCGTGACCAAGGCTACTTTTGTCCTAGCTCGCTAAACTCCTAGCACCGCCGCTTGCCCGGATTGCTCGCCGTAGTAGCTTAGGGTCTTGTGTTGGTTTTTTCTCACCTTCGCCCGCCGTCGCCGTCGCCGAGAAGAAGGAGGCCAGATCCGGATCCTCGAGCCAGGGCGGTCGAACGTGACCACGCCGCGTCGCCGGAGGAGCCCCGTAGCGCCCGCGCCCTTGGTCGTCGCCCCGCCTCCGGCACCAAGCCCCGCCTCGACGCCATCGTCACCCGCGAAGGTCCTCGGCCGTCCGATCAAGATCCGGCCGATCCACGGTGAGCCCACGTGCAACCCAAACTCCTTAAACTAGATCGGATCCGACCGTTGGATCAAGATCCAACGGCCCACAATCGCCACGCGGTCTTTGAAATGCGTTAACCTAGGGTGGATCTAGACCATCGATCTAGATCCAACGGCCCTGATCATGCCACGTGGCCCTAGCCGCCGTGATCAGACGCATGGGAGCACGCCATCGACGCGTGTGGGGCCGCTGTCACGATCGTGAGTCGCGGGCCGAGCCCACTTGGACCGAGCCGAGATCGCGGCGCCGGTCCGTGGACCCGAGGCCACGCCGTCGTCACCCGATTGGTCCACGTGTCCATGCCGACGCAATAATTAATTTCCAAAAAGAAAATGATTTATTAATTCGAAATAATGATTTGATTTTGTTTCAAACTTCAAACGCTTATAACTTTTATGCGTTTCAACACCGATTTGAGTGATTCAAATTTCTAAATTTGTATAAAATAGAGATCTACCTAAATATGAATTTTATTTAATTTTTGGACTAAAGTTTTTCTCTGCAAAATTATTTAATTGATTATTTAAACTTTAAATAATCATAACTTTTGCGTCTTAACTCCAAATTTGATGATTCCAGTTTCTAAAACTCATAAAATTATGTTCTATCTGTTTATGGATTTTATTTGGATGTTTGGACACTATTTGCCTATTATTTATACGTGTATTTGCTATTTGCAAGCTATACGATTAGACGTTGAAGTTACCTAATGATTCTAAGGAGAAGTATTGACTCAGGATCCAACTCAAGACCAAGAACAAGTACTTTTTGAAGGCAAGTTGTGCTTTGACCATGTTGATCCTATTTCGAAATCTATTTTGATTTAAACTATTGCATGCTAGTTCAATTAGAAAAATACTTTGTTTAAACATGGGGGTTAGATAAATACCAATTTGCTGTATGACACCTTGATTATTTAAGTATGTGCCATGACCCCTTGTCACCCTAGTTGTGGATTACTAGTTGGACATTATTAATTGCCAACATGGGTTTAGACCGTTGTAGTATCGCTTAGACTCATACGTGCTCATAACATGATTTTGGATAATCAAATGTTAATATTGACTTAATGATATATTGAACCTATTTTGGAAAGGTATCATGTGATGTTGATGGCACGTGGTGCATGGTAATCAATCGGGTTTGATAAACGATTTCGGCCGGCATGTGGCAAGAGTAATCAGTGGGCCAGTTGTGGCATTGGGAGTGTTGATTTGGTTCTTCGTAGTCTTGCCCTGGTCACCCTAAGGACTTAACCTTGCAAGCCTTTGAACTGGTCTAACGTGCAACCACATGTCTGTAATGGGACGGACCTAGTTGACTAAGTTGCTAATAACGTACCTGTGGGACCTCAGGAGGTCAACTACACCCTTTGTGTAAGTTGTACGGGGAGCGTCTGGCCGAGGCCAGGTACCCATCTAACGGTTGATTGGCCTAGACTTCGCCTTAGCGAAGGGAAGGGTTAGTGCGCAATAACCGGGGAGGACCACTTGTATTATTGTTAGAAGTCTCCGAAAGACTTTGTTACAGGAACTCGCCTTTGTGGTGTTTGACTGTATCTTGTGGGTAAAGTGCATAACCTCTGCAGAGTTTAGAATCTATTCGAATAGCCGTGTCCGCGGTATTGGACATCGCTCGGGAATTACAGTCAAGGGTTAGATTTTCTCAAAAATAACTTTGGTTTGAAAAGTTGGGCTGGACTAATAATGAAGTTGATGGAAATGTGGTTTAGGATGGGAGAGATGTTTACCAAACTTCTTGAAAAGTTATTTATGTTTTACTTATTTCTACTGCTTTCGAATCTACTTATATTACTTGTCCAATGCTTTTTACTGCAAATATACCTTGAGTTATTCCTTTGTACCAAGCCATGCATATAGTATATTAGCCTGCATTCTGTGCATGACTTGCTGAGTACCAAGTACTCACCCTTGCCTCAACACAACACCAGTTGAAGAGGAGACTACGCCAGCTTTGGAGGAGGAGCTCCAAGAGGATCCATCTACTTAGGGAAGCGAGCCCAGTCAGTTGCCTGTGGTATACTGGATGGCGCCACGAAGTTATTTGATTTTCCGCTGCTATTATTTTTCTCTAAATAAGTTTCGCCTTGCGAGGCATATATTTGTAACTTGACCATAAGGTCGAGTAACCAGTTTGACTATTTAAATAAAGTACTTATTTAGTATCGAGTGGTATGATTGTGATATTTACCGATGTTAAGACTGTGTGCACTAGCGTGTTCCTGGACTAGTGCTGAATACACAGAGGGTCCGGATTTGCAAATTCGGGGTCCCGACACCGTGTCCACGGTATTGAAAAATGCTCAGGAATTACAGCCAAGGGTTAAATTTAATGAAGAACATGGGAATGGAAGCTATGTGCCTATGGAAGTATGGAAATTGAAATAAGTATGTGAGTCAATTTATTTGTGAAATAACAGAGAAATTTATTATTGTATTTTTTGTTTTACTGCTTTTCAATCTATTCATGTTATTTATTTATTTATTTATAAATGCTGCTTTATTGCAAAATAACAATTAAGCCATTCATTTGGAATAAGCCATGCATGTAGTATAATATATTATACTCTGTGCACAACTTGTCGAGTGCTTTATGTACTCACCCCCTTACAACAACCAAAACACCGGTTAGAGAAGAGTCCACACCAGCTTATGAGGACTACCATGAGGAGACGATCAATAAGTGAGCGAACTTTGTCAATTGCCTGTGGCATATTGAAGAGTTACTACGAACAATTTATTCCCACTGCAGTTTTATTTAATTCTTAGTCTAAGTCCTGCGAGACGTATTATTGTAAGGTTGACCATAAGTTCGTTCAACAGGTTATATTTAATAGATGAAGTCTTTATCTATATTTCTGTAGTGTATGATTGTGATATTCATCTATGTTGATATTGTGTGCATTAGTGTGATTCTGGACTAGTGCAGAGTATACAGAGGGTCCGTATTTGCATATTCGGGTCCCGACAGCAGCAAGCAACTTTTTAGGCCAATTGGACAACATGCAGCCAACAACTTTTTCAGGTCGATTGAGCAACATGCAGCCAACAACATTGTTAGGACAATTGGACAACACACAGCCAGCTGCTTTGTCAGAATGATTGGACAATACACACCAAGCAGCTTTCTCAGGCTGATTGGACAACACGCAGCCACATCAAACACGGCCTATATAAATACCCAATGTGACATGACCAAAGTACTCCACTCCATTGCAATGATAGACAGAGGAAGCACCTCAAGACATGGGAGGGCTAGATCAGGTCAGGCATGGTTTCGAGGATGTGACCCTTCACTTGAGGCCAGCAAAATCTAAGGTCCCCAGGACCACAATCCCCTAGCACTAATCTTCCCATTAGAACACGGGACTACTACACCCCTCAGAAATCCAATCCATGAGATCACACAGATATTCCCTAAGTAGTGGCCAAAATATAAGCACAACCTTGACACCATAGTTTAGGTTTGCGATTGGTGTCATTCCCACCCAGGACGTCATTTTTACTGATACCCTCTATTCATGGTAAAAGCTACAACTCTTATATAACATTCAATGGAATTATGTCTCACTATATTGCTCGCTAACATGTAATCTTACTTGTAGATCACGGATTGCAAATTCACTCAATGAGTGGACTCACCGTATCTCTTATATGCCCAATGTTACATCCACATATTGCTAGGATGCATTGATCAAATGGGAGAGGACATCGTCGCGGTGAAAAACAAGAACGAAGAGCTCCGTAGGTAGAACTTGGAGCTCCAGACCCAGAATGACAACCTTCACCACCAATGGATCAGGGAGATGAACAATGAGGAGGTCGTTCACCTTGGTAATGAGTACCACACTTACTACTGCTGCAATGCAAGTTGCGGTTTTGCTTGCCATTATCGTGACCAGTAGCCCCGTCCACATTGTCCTCAGAATCAACACTCCCTGTAGGTATCGTATAGTTACCCATTCGAACCTTAACGTTGTCTGCCCATAACACGTAGTCCATCTTGTCCTTTTACAATTCCAAAAGGTGCACTTCTATCCTACTTTTTTTCCATGTTCGTAGTTGGTCTGTACCACCATTTGTACCGTCCAATGTACCAACGTGAACATGGGCTCCAAACCAAACTGTATTCCATGTAATCCCTACTTTTGTTATGAAATGGTATCTGTCATTCATTAACGATCAAATCACGTTATTAAAGATGCCTACCACAAAATAACCCCAAAGTTAAATATTTTCCTGGTGTTGGCTGCAAAACTTGTCTCTATCACCATTTCAATAGGGGCAAACCTCTGTCAAGCCAGTGGATAACACGCAGCGACCAACTTTGTTAGACCGAATTGACAACACACTGCCATCTACTGTTTGTAGATCGAAATGTCAAAGCACCACCAGCTACTTTGTCAGACCTGAAAGGACAACACACCGCCATCTACTAAATTTGTTAGAACGAATTGATAACACACTACCACCAGCAGTAAGAGAACAAATTAATAGCACACATCCACCACATTTCATGGATCGAACAGTTACTATACATATAGCACCCGAACCGGTATACATTCAACACTACACGAAGCCAACCCCCACATCCAACACTACATCCCTACCACCACCACACCCAACACACCCCTCTGGCAACAGGTTCATGATGTTGGACTATGCAGGCTTCTTCAGAAGCAGAAGTGAGCTGTGAAGAAGGCTGAAAGCTACCCAAATGTTTCCTGCAAGGATGCACCTATACCACTGAAATTTCCACAACCAAATTGTGACTATGGTAATCTCACGTTGATAATCCAGTCTGGACATCCGAACACCACTGTCTGGGCATACTACATGTGCAGTAGCCTCCTAGTAAGTTAATGACACTCCTGTGCATTCCGTAATGTGTTCTCCATACATCTAACTTCATGCACTCACAATACCAGCTACAGAACAAGTGCTACTTCTTTCAGTGGATCAATGGCCCAGAGAAGTACGAGCGAGTGTTCATCAAGCACGAAATCTTCCTATACTACCTAGTTGTGCCAAAGCGCTTCACCCGTTGAAAACCTTCCCCTAAGACTACAGAAGAGAAACTAAGGGTGTGTTTGGTTGCTGTACCAAGTGGTATATATATGAGATGGTTCAAGAGAAAAAGTCATCCATATGTTTGATTGCCTAAATGGAACCATCCCATCCTGGACTAAATGGTACAAATTTGAGGAATATTCCCTCTAGATGTTGAACCATTCCGTTCATCCAAAATAATGGAACCAAATGGTACCGGACCATTCCATCCCATTCAACGTCATCCCACGAACCAAACGCACCCTAAAGCGCCTGCCCTACCTCCCTAAATTAGCTAGCATGACTTCTTTACAATTCCAAAAGGTGCAAATGTATTGTAGTTGTACTTCCTGTTCATTGTTCTTACGTGTCGCCGTTTGTACGATATAAGTACGAAGGCTAACATAGAGAAAGAATCGAACTATATGAGCCATGTCTTTTTTCTCGGTTTCTATGTCATACAATGCGATGGGATTATATGTAATTTAAGTTTTTCACGCATTACAAAATGGTATGTACCCCATTATGTCCGTCTCTCTTGCATCTGATTTAATTCCTCTCCCGGCTTATGTTTTTCATAAAATCATTATGGCGTAATTGTTGTTTAAAAAAAAATAAATTTGCTCTCTATCGCAATTTAAAATGTCGACAGAGACATGTGGCCGGCTCAAATGGCGATAGAGAATTGGACTGTTGTCGACTGACGTTTGTCAACATTTGAAATGGCGATGGACATATTTTTGTAATTTTTGGAGCTCGATCGATATATGACATGGCGACAGATGTATTTTTGTAATTTTCGGGTCAACATATTATTTCAATAAATTTTTTAATATTATTCCAAAAAAATTCTCCAAAAGGGTGCAGAGCATAGGTCGGTTTTTTTGCTTCCAGCGACAGCGACGCATGAAAGGAAATAAAGAAAGCAAAAAAAAAAGAGAGGTAAGGAGAAAAAAAAACCTCGAGATTATTCGAGGATTGTGTTTTAATTTAAATGAATGTTTGTGTGTGTTCTGTATTTTTAATTTGAGAAATAAATAAATATGGATTTTAATCTACTAGTTCTTGTTCTTCATGTGTTTGTACAATTGATTTCTTGTTTACTTGTTTAATCTTGTTTTCGTTCATAGTCTTAGATCTGTTATCCTAGATTGGTTCTTTCATTTTAATCATTATTTTATAAATTTACAGAATTAATTAAAATAGAAAAAATTAGGTTTACATATTTGTTTGCATCAATTTACTCTTGTTAGTGCGTTGGATCCTTCGTAGTACTATAGTCAATCTTTAAATAAAAACTAGAATTTGTAGTCCTATTTGAATGCGCTGGCCTGTTTGGTTGCCTTCTCAACTCAACCAGGCTGTATGAGTGGAGCCAGGCTGGTGGGAGCCAGGCTGAGTGGATGCAATGAGATGCTGTTTGGTTGATTGCATGGTACAGTGCGCCGGCAAGAGATCTTTGTTTGGTTGGTTGTATGAGCTGATGCAGGCTGACAAGAGAACATGTTTGGTTGGTTGCATGAATTTTTATATATATCATCTCATGTATATCATGTATATCACCGTATTTAAATTACATTTATTGTAGTATTTACAAATTAGCTCCAAATGAGTATACCTCCCCTTTTATTGTGACAACAATGTTGTTGAAATATCCCGCCCAATCAACAATCAATTAACAGAGAGATTAAACAAAAATAATCATTATACTTTATTAATACAATTGAATCATTACAATCTGAATCATTAGTTAAATTACAAGTATTGAACTGTGATTAATAAAAGTTAAATTACAAACTGTCAAACGATTACAATTCAATTGTACAAGAATACAGAAAGGATAAAACCCTAATCTAATAATCTTTCGTCTTCATCTGCATAACCTGCATTGTAAGAAAACAACCATGCATTAGAATAGAAATAAGTAAAAAATTGAAATAGGAAATTGAGCTAGAAACAGTCGACCTTTAATTAATTATCGCTAATTGAGGTACCCAAGATTGTCCAGGGGCCAATCTGGCCCCTCTAGCGATTAATTTTGCATCATTCGACCAATTATACAAACCTCGTTAGGATCGTAGACGCATGTATCCAACCTTGCACACCATAGAAATCAATTTACCTCAACGAGTAACGGAAGACCTCGGTGCAAAAGATAGCCAAAGCCTGTCCAAGAACCAGTAAGGGAACCAGGAGCCGAACCACGGGAAGCAGGAAGGAAAAAGGAATCGAACGTGAGCACCTTCCTCTTCCCTCCAATCCGTTTCAGTTCATCGATCAAGTAAGTCACATACCCATTTCCAAAATAGCAGCGATGAAGTAATAGCAACCAATAGAAGAAATAGCAAACGATTAGAAGTAATAGTAGCCGTGAGAATAAAGTTGGACTTCTAGAACAAAGTTGATAATTCATCGTGTGCACTGCATATTGCATGCACAAGTAACAAGTCCATCGAGAATATTGCATACACAAGTCCATATTGCATACACAAGTCTATATTGCATACTTAATCTATATCTTATATATGTATAACTTGAGCATCTCTACTTGACTTTATTTTTGACTCAAGCACCAATCCTACTCGAGAATATCTTTGCACCACAACTTACATTTGTATATGCTCCATATTAGCATAAGGTAGCAGAAGAACAACCATGGTGCATCAATATGTATTTTATACACCTATATATGTATGTAAAGTATGTGATCAATCAACTAGAACTAACTAACTAGTGATATCACCTGAAAACTTAGAACTAACTCATGATCTTACATTGACTATGGTCAGTAGAAAAGCAGAACAAATGGAAATTAGTGATCTGAACCAATATAAGCACTAGAACCGAACCAATAGAAGCAATATTTTCATCTTGAACCAATGATTCTACTCTTTCTCAGATAAGCACAAATTTCATCTTGAACCACCAATAAGCACTAGAACTCAACCACATATTTCATCTTGAGATCGAACAATATGCTGCAATAGAAGCAATAGAAGCAAAAAGGAAATGGATATCCCAATTTTCTTGAACACATACCACTAATTCTTCTATTGCTCGGAGGCTGTGCGTCTTGGGGTTGGAGAAGGTCAGTGCCGAGTCGCTGGGTCGGAGAAGAGGCGGCCGGAGGCGTCTGGAGGAGTCGGAGATGGCCGGTGGCGCCGCTGTTGAGTCGCATGACCGCCGGCCAGGGCGCCTTAGTCGAAGGCCTACCGCTGAGGCGAAGCGCGGTCGAAGACAGGCAGGCCTGGTAGGCTGAGGGACGAAAGGCAGCGAGCTGGAGGCGCATGGGAGGCAGACGAGGATGGAGGTGCACGGGGGGTCGAAGACGGGAGGATGGAGGCGCGTCGGCGGAAGCGGATGGAGGATGGAGGCGCGTCGGCGGAGGCGGATGGAGGATGGAGGCGCGTCGGCGGAGGTGGATGGAGGATGGAGGCGTGCGGGCGGAGACGGATGGATTGGAGAAAAACCCTTGCGTGGAGCGGAGGCGGCTGGGGAGACTTGCACGAGCGGAGCCAGGCCCGGAAGAAACGACCGATTTTTCCGTATCTGCGGAGCCTGGCTCCAGGGGACTGTTGCATCGTGGGAGCCTGGCCCAGTGGAGGGAGAATCCAACCAAACAGTGTCTCATTGCATGCCCAGAGCCAATTCTCTCCAGATGCAGCCAACCAAACAGCCTACAGAGGAACCAGCAAACCACCATGGCTTCAGTGGTCGCCATCTGTTCCGTTGACTGCACTAGAAAGACTTCTGGGCTGTTTGGTTCCCTTCTCAACTCAGCCGGTATGAGGAGGAGCCAGTCAGTGGGAGCCGGTGAGTGGATGCAAGGAGATCTTTGTTTGGTTGATTGTATGAGTCGTGCAGCCGAGAAGAGATCTTTGTTTGGTTGTTTGTATGAGCTGGTCAGCCGAGAAGAGATCTTTGTTTGGTTAAATTTGAGAAGAGAATGCGTTTGGCGTTCAGAATCGCAATAATCAAAGGGAGCGAAATGATCCTGTCCTAATATTTTCCAAACGTTACGTAATTTTCTCAGTAGACATGATTTATGTAGACATTTCTATTAGTATGTGCTTTGACGCGTTCCATGTTAAATGAGTGCTTCTCATCAGAATAGCGTGAGAGATTCCAAACTCCGCTGATGTAAACCGAGTGTCCTGATTCATATAAAATGTCTCAAACCATTTTTCTACAAACATGATCATTGAACACGGATGACTCTGAGCATCTTCTATTCGTCCAGAATATCACTCGTATGCAAACAAAAGTCACATCCACAACATTCCAATGGCAAGCAAAAGACACATCCACAACATGCTAAATAATAGTTCTTCGTGACAAACAAAAGTGACAAGCATTCTAGATTGCAAATTTGCATGACCAAATCCAATCATCACTGTAACTTACCACAATTTGCATGACCAGAGAGATCTAAACAAAACTTGCACGGATACATTTCTTGAACACACTCAGACGAATGGCAAAGGCACAAGACCCAAACCGAAGGTCCAAACACAAGCTAGAAGATTTCGAAGTGAACATTTTTTTTATCTATAACTATTGATTAGACAATTTTGATAAGCTCAAGCTGCAATGAATGCCTTCTTCCCACCGTCGCCTGTGGATCCAGCTGGAATGACCTCAAGGACGTTGAACCTCACAGTTTTTGACAAAGGCCTGAAGAACGTACAGGGGAAAAAAATCAGCATCCAATAGAAGTCCAGTTCCATTGTTCAGGATAAAATTTAGGATAAAAAAGACAAGGGCAGTGTAGTCACTGTCACTAACATTTAGGATAAAATTTATGCACATCACTCCCATATCTTCTCTTGATGGTGATAACTATCTACCTCTATGGGTGAAAACAACGAGTTCAGATTTCAGAATTAGAATAAAAATCCACCTTGCAAGAATGCGTAATAAACTAGCAACTAAACAAAACAAGCATGATGAAAGCACTATAAAAGAGTTGGAGAAGAGGTACTATGTTTATTTTTTTGGGCTAACAACGCCTACAAATTGGTAGAAATAAAACAAAATATCCTTCTTACAGAAAGACAATTGGTACTTTTAAATTGAAGCTTCCTGGATCAAATGGAATTTATCCGCAAATTTTCAATTGGTATCTTGGATGAGCTCGATTCTTTGCAATTCACAAACCACAACCCATCTTCTGCTCAGATATCTCTGAACACACGCAAAAACACACGTAATTGTGACGTCGATTAAAAGCGAGACCTATTCAAAATCGATCTCACAATGCATGCACCTTTGGACTCCTTGAATATATATCTTACTGCCTCGTCGCACATTGACCTCTTTTCAATTGGTAAACCGGATGAACGAACTAAATAAAAAATCAGAACATAGTTCAAGAATTGAGAGCTCGGTTCTCTGCAATTCACAAACCACAACCCATCTTGTGCAATAGGGGCGTCTAAATCACGACTAAAAGATGAAACATCACTCAACATGACACACTACTCCAACTAGGCCGGTTGCATTGTTCCAACTCCCGCCATACCATCGCATTTATCCACGTAACTTCCAAACACGATCGACCACAAGATTACTCAAGAATTCAAGCCTGATACGAACTAGATCTAATAATCGCCAAAAAATGCTTGCAAGCCACACCTTCCAAGCGTAGATATATACCTTCCAAGCAGAGTAGGGGACGTGGGGACCGGGCGAGGAGATAGGGACGAGGGGAGACCGGGCGCCAGAGAGGTCGGCGGCGAAGCGGGCTACTGAGGCACGCGTGATGGTCGAGGAGAACAGGGGTGCTTGAAAGGCCAAGCGGAGACAAGGGAGAACGGGGGCGCGTAGGAGGTCGGGGACGGGCGGAGCCGGCCGGCTGGAGGCGCGTGGTGGTCGAAGGAGAACGAGGGCGCCGGAGACCGGGCGGAGACGAGGGAGAACGGGGGCGCTGGGGATTCGGCGTGAGCGACTGGGGGCTAGAGGGGAGCGGGAGACCGGGGGCTGGAGGCGCGCGGGAGATGAGGGAGACCGAGGAGGAGGGAGACGGGGGCGCGGCGACGGTGGAGGAATCAGATCTGAGGAGCGAGTGCTTGGAGAATTCCTCAGATCTGAGGAGCGAGAAGCAAGGCGTGGAGGCGGCGTTTCAGCGGAGCCAGGCCCGGTGGAAACGCCGAAAATTTTCGTTTCAGCGGGGCCTGGCTCCGGGGTATCTTTGCATCTGGAGGGCCTGGCCCTGTGACCTGAGAAGACAACCAAACAGCACACTGTTGCATCTCCAGAGCCAAATCTCTCCAGATGCAGCCAACCAAACAGGCCATTCTTGTCCAGGTAAAGCGATAAGGCATTCGTCGCCATTCCCCTCCCTCACACACACAAACACCGAGAGAGAAACGCGAAGAAAGACTCGAGGATGGAGATGGTTGTGTCTGCAATTGCAGGTGACCTAGTTAATCGATTCATATCCTTCTTGATCAACAAGTACGAGAGTCAAGACAATCTATTTGAATGCGCTGGATCCTTCGTAGTACTATAGTCAATCTTCAAATAAAAACTAGAATTTGTAGTCCTATTTGAATGCGCTGGACACCAGAGGAACCAGCAAACCACCATGGCTTCCGTTGACTACAATAGGATGACTTCTTCTCCATGTAAAGCGATAAGACGTTCCTCGCTATTCCCCTCTCACACACACAAACACCGAGAGAAACAAACGCGAAGAAAGACTCGTGGATGGAGATGCTTGTGTCTGCAATTGCAGGTGACCTAGTTAATCGATTCATATCCTTCTTGATCAACAAGTACGAGAGTCAAGACAATCTAGAGAAGATGGAGAGGCTGCAACATCTCCTGCTTAGAGTCCACATGATCGTCGAAGAGGCTGAGGGGCGGCACATCACCAACTCAAAGATGCTACTGCAGCTCAAGAAGATTTTGGGGGCTATGTACCACGGATACCATGTCCTGGACACCATCAAGTATGGGAACCTTTGCAGCTCAAGGGTTGAAGAGGAGGTTGGTAGCTCCAATACCATGTCAATTACCAATTCTACTAATCGCTTTCATGCCGCACAGAGCGCTTCCAGTAATCATGAGTTTGAAAATACGTTGGATAATTTAGAAACCATTGTTTCCAACATGACTGAGTTTGTGCTTCTTCTAGGCGGATGCGAACGCATGTTTCGTCGCCCCTATGACACGTACCTCTACATTGAAAACTCCATGTTTGGCCGTCACATAGAAAAGCAGCAAGTCATCAATGTCTTACTGGAAGATAATCTTCCTCCTTTCGCTCCAACTGTTCTCCCAATCATTGGCACTACTAGAGTCGGTAAGAAAACTCTAGTGGCGCATGTGTGCAACAATGAGAAAGTCCGGTCACACTTCTGGTCCATCTTGCACTTGAACGGAGAAAACATTGGGAAAACGGAGCATGAAACTTTCATTGCAGGGAGGACATTGGTGGTGATTGAATTTACTTCAGATATGGACGACGAGGATTGGCAAAAGTTTTATTCATCAGCCACACATATGGGCCGAGGAAGCAAGATCATAATCATAAGTCGGATTGAGAAGCTAACAAGGTTCGGAACAGTAAGGCCGATTCGCTTAAACAACTTGCCGCTTGAGGAGTATAGCTACCTCTTCAAGGCTCTCGCATTTGGAAGCACAAACCCTGAGGAGCACCCTCGGTTAGTATCAATAGCAAATGACCTAGCAGTGTTGTTGGGAGGGTCACTCGTGACGGCAAATGTGTATGCCGATATCTTCAGAAAGAATCAAAATGTAAACCTTTGGCTCCACATCTTTAACAAATACAGAAATGTGGTAGAGAACAACTTTTCGGTGTTCGGCGAACATCCAAAGCTTCGTATGGACAAAGATCGCCAGATAGATATAACCAAACTTGCATCATCGTCTACTCCACTTCGCCTCATGCCTCCTCATATCGAAGACGATGATTCGAAGAGAGTTTTGCCCAAGGTGATGTTTGGGGACCTGATAATTGGTTCTGCTGCTCTACCAAAGGAGGAGTTTGAGTTGGTCGCGTGGGAATCACGGATACCCCCTTACAAAAGGTTTGTCAACCTTGCTACATACTGTGAAGAGGAGAATTTCTCTCAGCATGAGCATACAGCCTTACCTAGCAAGAAGCGCAGGAGATTAGCTAAGTAACATGGTATCAACCTCAATAGTGTAAGAAAGTCAACCTCCATGTCATCTCTGCTTGCAATGTATTCAATCAAAGTAGTTTTCTATCAGTCATCACAGAAAAGTCAAGGCAATGAATGAGCTCTTATAATTTTGTACTCGTTAATGAAAGGGAACGGTTTTCTTTGAAGTTGTATTTTTGTTACATGTGTAAGAAAGACTGCTTTCTAACTTTTGAAGTTATTTTCTGAATAGATTACTAAAAAAAACGTAAAAAATTACCGCAATTTAACACAGCATTGGCAAACTGCTATACAGAGAGAATATGATGTGACAAATGCAGGTGAATACGGGCGTGGTTTTATCCACACTATCCAATCATCGATGTATTCTGATAAATGATAATATAAGTACATAACCCCTGGATATACTGTTTTCGAACCCAAATCTATTTGCCAATCCGATAAAGTTACCAACTTGGCATTCAAAAGGATCCAAATAACTTTCTTCGAATTGCATGCTGAAACGCAGTTGTAGTCCCAGAGCCCTAATCCAATTCTTCCAGATAACTTAAAGAAATTGAAGACAACCTGATTCAAAATTGTCATTACAGAACATGATTTCACATATCACCACGCCACAACACATCGCCCTAAAATGCTTCTATTGATTTTATATGTCATGTGTCATCTTCATTACAATCACACAACTCAACAAATATAGAAGATATAAAAGAATCCCTCATTAGTGATCTCACAGAAATGAACAATCAAAAAGCTGCACCTTGACAACAATCACACGTTGCAAGGAAGGTAACAAACAGGGATTCAAAAGCCCAGGCAGCATGTGCTTTGCACATTGCAGGTGGTAATGCACATGAGCACATGGATCATATATTGATGTCTGCTCGGCTTGTTCTACCACTGCTTGCATCAGGAATTGCTGATGAGGAGAACCTATGATATCTGTAGTTCTCTGAGGAAGAAGACATTGGCTGCTGCGGATAGAGTGTGGGGGGTGGAGTTAGGTTCCGCTGTGCAGGCAATGGGGCAACCCCATTGTATTTGTAGCTCTGGCCGCCGTAGCTGCACAAGGTTAAGAAAAAAATGTGTCAAGAATATGCTGCAAAAGTAACTAATAATGAAATGATTGCTATTGTTTTTCTCAAATTTCCTGTTGGCACCAAGAATTTCAAATGACTACAAAGAGGATCTGCAAACTATCAAGCGCACATGCATGTTGTCAGCAACAAATAGAGGGAGACTCACCTTTTCCTTTGGAACAGGTCATCGTCATTCACAGTTTCTACAGGAAGAATGGTATCATCTCTGGGAGTGAGCGACCATGGACTAGGAACAGGAAGTTCATTCAAAAAATACCTTCTCCTTATCAACTGAAAGATGCACCTCAACAGCATTAACAAATAATAATGCATAACAAGACCTGTTAATCAAATGGACAATGATTCTTTTGTACAAACCATGCGGAAGAACTTGACAAAGGCTTCTTTGTCATATCTTGCCTCTTTGGCAGACTGTATTCAAAGGTCAACATGTCATTCCAAAAGTCCTAAAAGCCTCAATGCATATACACAAAGAGAGAAAATGACTAAGTAAACATTATTATCCACTAGTCAAACTGCCTATGGACCATCATATTATAGATGAGTCAAAGGATAAGACATGAATAGCAGGCAATGCAAGATGAGAACAAGGACATGTTAATACAAATGCTTTACCGTTAGCAGACCAGAATTGCCAGGGAAACTCTCTGTGAGTGGAAGTTCTTCACTCGATGGAAGTAAACCTTGCTTCTCAACCCACTGACGAGCAACATCAACAAGATTTCCACTGCTAACTCTTCTACCATCTCTTGGAGCAATGTCCACTTTGTTAGAAATAACTAGGTAAGGAACAGGAAGGCCTCCAGGACCACCAGACCCAAGGGGAGCTGAAAAGGTCCCAGATTCAGCAACCTCCACTGCCCACTTGTTCAAATTTGTCTTTGTCTTCCTCTGAGAGAGGTCATAAACAAATATGACACCTGATAAATAATTTTGGAAAAGGTGAATACAGGATTGTAATATCTACTTACTAACCAATACGTGAACTACAAATCCAAGATTATTCATACAACAGAATAGAAGCATGGAAACTTTTTTCAAATTAAGAATGTGAAAAATAACAAAAAACATATTTAATTACATGTAAATGTACACATTTTTCTAGCTGAGAAAATAACGAAACTGGAAAAACAGAGCATGAATTAACTTAAGTCACAGAATTTCAAGAAGTTGTTCAAGTTATGGATTAAACAACAATCAGTAGCAAATATGCAAGTTAATACAATTCTAGAGGCAATTAAAATTTGAAATTATCAAATTGACATTGTACCATGTTGTGCAAGTTATAAATTAAACAACAATCAGTAGCAAATATGCAAGTTAATACAATTCTAGAGACAATTAAATTTGAAATTATCAAATTGATATTGTACCATATGTTAAGGGTAGTAGTGCACTAGTGTGTGTGTGTGTGTTAAGGGTATTTATGGCATTGTCGTGGTAGCCTAGGGTTGTGTCTCTTGTACTCTATACATATGCCCTTTGGGCTCTTGCAATACATCCAACTGATTCGTGTCTTGCTCAAAAGTTAACACCATACAGATTACAAAACAAGACTAGTGGGGAGAAAAAGACCTAAAATTTTAAAGAAACAAGCTTTACGATGGCTACAAAGATGACAGCACAAAAATTAGTTAGTAAAGAGGAAAATACAGAAAGCACATACCATTAATTTGCGAATAAAAAAGTGAACGACACTCTTTGTAGCGCTCATGTCCCGAAACATCCCAAAGCTCAACAAAGAAGTTCCTTTCAGCATCACCCTTGATGCTATTAGACGAATTCCCTGGAGGACTTCCATAAGTAATATGCTGAAATGATGTGTAACCTTGCATGAGAATATTTTTTCAAATTACAAACAAGGCATGTCATGCACCCATTACTTACTTTAACATCAACTGTGCATCCAATAGTTTGGGCTGGTCGAGCAATTGCTGAACCTTTTAAAATGAGATGCACTAATGAAGATTTCCCCACACCTGAAAAAAATCGGAAATAATCATCTCCCATGCAATTGAATGATAGCAGGTAAACTAATACATTACAAGTTGCTCCAAGATGTGAATCCTAAAGTTTATTATTGGTCATTTCAACTAATACCTATCCATGATCATATCAAATATAGTAGTCTGCAACATCCATCATCGAAGGGCAATTGAAAATTCATTAACTGGGTACAGAAACCATATGAGATGTGCTTCAATGACATCCCAAAATTTGAAAAGAACATTTTTAAAGGCAAATTGTGGGCTTCATATGCAACCACCCACCACTCTACTACTAACGGTACTACTTTAAGAATTGTGCAGTTTATTTTTTTAGTAGAGCATATGACTACGACAATTTAAAATAGTTGGACTGATGTGTATGACAAGTTGAAAAAATAGCTTGGGCTCACAAAGTTGAGATTCAAGCATATGAAAGAATATCTCCCAAATGAATCTTTTGACAATTGACAGGAACCTTTTTTTAGACCAAGAAAAGACTGAAACAATAAAAACGGTATAATGGTTGAAAAAACAGTTGTCATGTGTGCAACATAAATTCTTATAAAAGAAAAACAAAAATAGATCAGAAGCCTGATGATACATTAAGAAATTGTGGTGCTGTATTCACTGGAAGGTTAATAATTTAAAAAAGGGAGTGGCTACACTCCACAAACGCAGACGTCATTTTATCGTCTGCACATTATCCAAGATGTCCTAAAAAGAGATCCCCATAGTTGATGCAAATCCAATTCAGTGTCCACAACTTTTTCCTAGCCCATAGATATGTTGTATGTGAATTCTGCTGGTAAAGATATCACAAGCACATATGATTCATGACCTCAGGTGGTAGGTTACAAACACATAGGAAAATATGCAGTTCGACAATATGGCATCACAACATCTTCCTTTTCAAGAATTGCATTTTAATCAGAAGAGTGAAGACAGATTATTCCACATGCTGTTTACAAGTTGAGCTCCTAACTAAACCAGATTGCGTATTAACCAGCAATCAGACTATGTCACTGTTCAGCGAAAAGGGGAAGCAATCATCAACTTGAGGAGTGCAACGATGCATAAGTCAAAATCGAAGCAAGAAATGGCGATGAAATTTGTCCATACTTATTAACAGTTACAGGTATGATTCTCCTATTTGGAATCGGCAAGAAATGTTCTTTGTGAAGCCAATTTGGAGGTGAATATATAGAGAAGCAACCTTATGGACAACATATATTTACACGGCTCAGATCAAACAGAAGTTACTTAACTTGAGTCCTCAAAAATAGAGTGCTAATTCTTGATTGGTTATTTGGTTGACTATCATATGTAGCCCCACTCAAGTCTCCAAAGAGGCTAGGACGAATTAAAAGTTAAAACAGTGTTCCCACAATTGGGAGGTGAAGCACATGTTTTGCTTGTCATCTCTCTAATCCTCCCTAAACTTATTGCTAACCATAACTTGTTTTGTTTACTAATGCCACAAATCTCACGCACATCATAGTCAAGAAGAAAGGGCGCGACATTTCGGCTAACCCCTCGTCAACCTCACTGAATGCGGACAGGACTGGCTGACCTGAGTCGCCGACGACGAGGACGCGCACCTGGCCGCATGGCGGCCCGCCGTTGAGGTCCCGGCCGCTGCCGCTGCCGCTCGCGCCGCCGTCCCTCCAGAACCTCATCTCCGCCTCCTCCCCCCAATCAAACAGCAGCAGCGACGGCTAGATCGGCCGATCCGCCAGCAGGGCTAGCCGCATCGGGACGACAAGGAAGGGAGGGTCCGAGGGCTAGGAGCGGTTGGAATCTTGGAGGGAAGAGAGATTCCTGGGGCTCGCGTGGGATCTGCGATCTTGCAGCGGCAGGTGAGTTGGGCCGGTCGGCTGCCTTGCCTTCTCCTTCCCAGTTTGCTGCTGGTGTTCTTGGCTGCTTTCTGCTCCTTGAATTGCCGTCGTTGCTGTGCTGTGTTGATGGATGGGCTTCGCAACTCACTAGGATCCCCTGCGGTGCTAAGGCAACCGCAGGGCCTACGCTACGGCTGGTTCACAGCCGTTGGATCGAGCAGGAACGGTGGAGATTAGATATTGGAAGATAAAGCTAGTGTACCATCGCCAGACCATCTTGAACCGCTAAAGCCTTGTTTGATTAGATTTAGGTTTTTTTTCTTATAAAACCAGTTTTAAGCTTACAAAGTTTAAAAATAATAGATTTTTATTCTAGTTTCAATGGCATTAGTCTAAAACCAATCCTTAATAAACCAAAAAAAAAAACAGACTTATGTGGATCTTTGGCTTTTAATTATATAAAGGCTTATGACTTTTAAAAAAATCACTTATTTGTTTAAGCTTTAACTTTCTGCTTTTTAATATGGTAAAAAAATCCAAACAAACACTGCCTAAGATGCAATTGAAATACAATCACTTCTCCTTCTCGGCACGAATAGTTGTGTTTTCGACATAACTGCGGTCACATATTTATGAAAGTACTTTTATAATATCATAATTTTATTAGGTTTTATAAATATACTATAATAAAAACTAATAATTAAAGCTATGTTTCAAAGATATATTGATATTTAAAATAACAACAATTTGTGCCAGATAGAGTACTATGCTCTAGCCTTTTCAGGGCAACTAAAATTTACTTCGGTTGGAGTGATTATCATCTACTTTAGCCCCATTTTGCCCGATTACATATTCCAAGTTCCGCAAAAAGAAAAAAAAAAGGTACGGAAGGTTGCTTCACTCGCTAAGCCATGGGACCCACTGGAGTAAGATAGGGCCACACCTGAGACTTGGGCCAGCCAACTCGTTGGGCCGCGCCGAACCCGCCATAGCCTGGTGATTCGCGAGCAGGGTTCAAAATCTCGCTGAATTTCGGCGAAATTTCGGATTTCGGGTCCCTCCGAGTTTTATAATCCCGGTGAAATTAAAAAACCCTAAAAATTTTTTGAAGTGCTACATTACATTAAAATCTCGCCGAAATTTCGATGATTTTGATCGAAATTTCGGTAAAATAGACTGAAATTTGTATAAAAGTTAATCGGATTTGATCGTAATTGACCGGATTGGGTTCTTCACGTCATTTCCCATGTGGGATAGTCGGTAGATCATAATTTTCGTAAAGTTGAAAAAACCCTAAAAAAATTGAAAGTGTGATAGTACCGGGAAATTTCGCCGAGATTTCGGTTTTTTGGACGAAATTTCGTCTTTTTTTAGCGAAATTTCGGATTTCTCTATTAAAAAAAACCGGATTTGAAATTTTGTTTTTAAATTTCGTCCGGATTTTGTTCAAAATCTCTGAATCTCGTCGAAATTTCGGATTTCGATCAAGCCCGAGATAGAGTCCGAAAACGAAATTTGAATCCTTGCTCACAGAGAAGACCCGCCGCCGCACCCGCCCATCAACGACGACCTTCTCTCCGAGATCTCCTTCGCCTCCAACCGTAGCCATCCTTCCTCCCCCACGCCTTCCTCGTTTGCAAGCGCTGGTGCTGCCTCATCTCCGACCCCACTTCCTCTGCTGCTTCCGCGCCCCCCACCAGGAAACTCCCCTCCTCGTCATCTTCACAAACATATTGGGCAACCTCACCGTCACCCCTACACTGGATCCTTCGGACCGCATCCCTGCCGCGCACTTCTCCTTGCGGCTCGATGACGACGACGACTACCACCTCGATTGCTGCCACGGCCTCACACTTGTACTCGACCGGAAGCAGCTCCGGGACCCCATCAATGGCAACTAGCGCGGCGTGACCGTCCCCCGTGGATGGCAAGGAGAAGGCCATCTTAAACGTGGCGGTGCTCTGCCCTTTACTGGTTGTTTATTGAGGGTGAAACTGACATCTTTCAGATTGATTTGGATAGACAGAGCCTGTTAAATTATTTTTACGTAATATGACCAATGTAAATTATAAAAAGATTCTTATAATAAAATGTTTATGTGTGATGGTTGCTAGACTTAGAGTATTGAGAACATATGGGTGTAAATCTTTCTCCTCTCCTTTCCAAATATTTAATTTTATACTAACTTGCATTGCTTCTTGGCTGCCTACATGCATGTATTAATGCACAAAACTGCAATAAGAATAAAAGTGCCGAATTGTTGGTTACATGCATGTATTAAACTAGAGTTTTAGTTATGGTAATGGCATCAGTTTTGCAACAATTAGTTGCAAATACAAGTGTTGAATGGATATTTAATTGCCTACCTTCAATTTTAACTGCAAGTGCATGGAGAATTAAAAGAATTAAAGTGACTGTCTTTAGTGCAAGAAAACTAATGTATTTATTGTGAGAAATTGCTCTATCTTCTGTCTTGCTCGCATTGGCTTCTCTCCTTGGCTATATAAAAGGAGCCTTCTCTGTACATAAAAGGTATGAGACAAGGAACTGAACATAAAAGAGAGAAAGAATAGTACACACATCAAAGAAAAGAAACAGAAAAGTTCTTCAACTATTGAGAGAACTATAAAGGTAAAAAAAAAGGTACTAGAGAGGAGAGAAAAATTGATATGCCAGTAGTGGGTTTGTGTTTATTCATATTTAAAGTGGGTTTGTGCTTTTACACATATAAAAATTGCTTTTCGGTTGAATCAAATTGTGCTAAACAATCTTACAGCTTCCGCGATTATTCTTACGGAGCCTAGCTGCAATAGATTTGCCATCGGGTGTGCATGTCAACTTGGGTCACTGCTTCAGGATTATGCCGGCAGAAGGTGGTCTTGGTCTCCTTGTTCTGTCAGGCTTCAGTGCCCAATCATAGAAGAGAGACCGATTGTGATGGTGTTGTTGGATGGGTGTATAGAAAAACTATTCAGCTGGACAAGCTTCTTTCGCTGAGGCCACGGCTAGTGAGATTACCTCCAAATTCTCCAATGATACTGGGTTTGGCTGAGAATGATAACGTGGTGTTGATACGGACGATTACGCGAGAAATTCATGGTCCACCTCGAGACAATGCAGCTCAAGAAAGTTCAACAAAGTTCTTAGAACTCTAGCTTGCACTATCTGTTATCTATCCACAAGTTTCTATACCGAAGGTAATAGCACACCTCCACACTGCAAGTATAACAAAATATAGTTATTTTCGATAATTGGTTGCTGGAGTGCCTTTCATATTCTTGAGTGTTGGGCCAACATTTTAAATTCAAATCGTATCGATTGTTCTGTTGGCTGCTTGATGGACTCTTCAACGTATGGCGATGCTGTTTATCGTACTATTATTGAAACATTCATATGTATTAACTGTTTAATCACTTTATGCGATGACCATGGATAGATTAAAACAATGAATACGAAGATTGGCAATTTCTTATAAGAATAATAGAACTAGAGTTTATTGTTGCCTTCTAAAGTTCCAAATTACGTTTTCGGTTCATATCTCATCACCCTCCGAAATCCAAAATTTCAACGAAATCTCATTACTTCGGACGAAATTTAAAAAGCAAAATTCAAATCTAGAATTTTTTGGACCGAGATTTCCAAAATTTTGGCCATAATTCCCGAAATCTATGGAACCGTCTATGATATTAGTTTCTACTTCTAAATATTTTTCTATTTATTGGCTAACCTTAGGAAATACTAGTCATATCCTCTAAAACAAGTAGATTACAAAAGATTATATGACAACCAAATTACACACATCACAAGCAGATTACACATCACAGATTACATAACCGCTTCAGAAATCAACTCAAATATTATATTAACCAATAGAATGCATGATTACAATTCACAAATTCAATTAACCAATAGAATTCTCAAGTTCACAAATTACACAGTGTGAAATGTGTCTTTTGGAGCTATAACCTCACGCATCAACAAGTCAGACAATTTTTCTCGAATTGCCTCCAGATGAACCTTTTTTTAACATATTTGTATCGCTGATCTTCTTTGTACCAACAAGGGTTTGCATGTTATGGCAAACGTAGAAGACACATAGGTTATTTCCATGTCCCTACTAGATGCATTGCGAAAATAGAATTGGTTAGCTCGAAGGGCATTGTTATGAAGTGATATAGGATTATTGTGTAGTAGCGGTTATCAGAAAGCCAAAATCATGTTTCAGCTTCTACGAGTCCTTATGTGGCCCTCCACGAGCTCTATACACTTTGAACACCCTATGTGATTCCAAAAAAGTTAGCATCAGCCATTCCATGAGCTACAGGAGAGTTATCTGTGAAGGAATGTGATTACATATCGAGTAGTTTTCCGATAGTCCTCAAGTCGTTGTTGCCCTTACATAAGGAATCAACGTAGCTAATTAACAAAAGATGCATTGTTTAACAAATAAATTATTGGCCGGATAAGAATTTCGTTAGTATGGTTGGATTCATTGTTTAATTTCAGCCACTTGAGAATGCCTTTCGGTTCTCCAACCACCCAAGTAATTCTATAATTTTTGGAACATACAGGACAGAAAGAGGAGTAGCATAAGCTTCTAAGTGCAGCGGACTTAGATCGATTATTTGAAGTGTAATTAAAATGGATATTCAGTTTATATAGGAGTATATGTGAGGACCCCTCTTCCTATACCGTACTGTACGCCGTCTACTGTGGCGTATAGCACCGTATAGCAACAGAAGCCTCGACACCGAAAATCTGAATCTAAACAAAATTCGATCAACGGGATCGAACCCTTAGCTTCAGACCCGGTGCCTGTACGCATCCGATACCGGTTCCCTGGATCAGTAGCCCAGTATCGCGTACCAACAACACGAGTATCAATGCACAAAGTAATGAACTAAAGTTAAATTACATAACTGGGTGTAAATCTTGTACATACACATTACAAAATCCAAAAGTAGAATAATAGCGGAAGCAAAAGAAACACTAAACTAAATAAGCACTGGCCTCGACAACCCCACAAAGCATCGATCGAGGAAGGACCACAACCGCCGCGACACCGGCAGCAGAGGACCACCTGAGCCATCCGGATCACCATCGAACCATCCTCTCGAGACAAGGTTAGTAAACAACAAAGAAAGCAACGGTGAGTACACGTATGTACTGCAAGTCTTTAGTGTATGGAAATATAGTTAAATGCATGCTATTTCAACAGAATAAGCTTCTATACTAGGTTGATTGCACAAAGCAGCATTTATTTGTAAACAACATTTAACAACCGATAGCATTAGTAATTGAAAGAGCATTTGACATAAAACATATTTCACAGTATATGTATAATGTATATTATCCCAACCGGTTCGCCATTCCCGCTCGAATGCAACCGATGGGCTAGATTGTCGACTCTATCCATCAAACACTTCCTTTCCGTTCGAGACTCACACTTTTTCAGAAGAAGACACAAAACCAAACTTCTATACTCTCCATACTTATCTGGGCTAGATGCTCTTAACCGTGAGCACGGCTAATCGATTAGTTTTACTTAACACTTCTGCAGAAGTTGCACACATTCCCCACATGGGTCTATCTAGCAAGCGTGTTGCCACGACGCGCGATACTTTTCAGTACCCGACTCTTGCAGATTGACCATGCCGTTCCCATCATCGGTGTCAGCCAGACATCAGCACAATAGCGTGATCCCACCCTGGCGGATTTAGGCGGCCGTACGCTGCGGCGCAACACGGGTATCCCTTGCCCGGGCCCCATTACCCCACGAGTGGCACTATTGTTGCAAATGAACCCACAACACCCCTTCTTCTCATCCAATGGATGACAGAAATCCCTTCCGAGAACTCCCGCCGATTCTGCAGACACATCAAGCGCAAGTTCTCATCTTGCTCTTCGGCCTACCAACAAATCGGCTATCCCTCGAAGTCGTGTACATAGGCATTCTGCCTGATTCAGTTCATGTGGTTGCGCGAGACTCACCCAAAGATTAACTTTGAGTTCGGTTCTTATATTTTTGTTGACTCGGGCAAGGACTCCGATCCTAACCACACCATCACCTTCACATTCTATACCTCCTCCCCGAGTCATTTACACCACTCATTTTTATCAATTAACCATTAACCATTTTGACTCAATTCATTTTGAAATCATATTTTGATTGATGAGTGTAATCGCCAAGGACTAGACTCAAATCTATTGCATTGACTAAGCATATGCATTTATTAACATTTTATACCCAAGTGACATTTATTAAGTTGCCTAACCTCTACTAGGGCTATCAATGTGACCATGGGAAATAGATTAAGGAAAACCACCAATTTGGGTTATATCTACCATTCCCACAAACTAGCACATTTATCAAATTAAACGCATGCATATAGTTTGATAAATCAAAGTAAACATCGTAAAATATTGGATCAAGATGATCAAAGGAGGTGCTTGCACTGTCTGCTGCTGCTCGATGGATCCGGACGAACTTCAGGATTGTTCGAGGCGACTCCGACTCACTCGCCTAATCGAATAAAAACATCAAAACAAATGAACAGAGAAATAAATTAGCAAAAGTGACTTTAGAAGCATAAACACCAACTTAACATCAAATAGAACTCATCTAGACACTAAGAAAGCAAAGAACGAAACAAGCGAGAAAAATGGCGAAATCGCGATTCGAAACGGCGATTTCGGCGAATTTCTCGCCAACTTGAACAAAATGCGCAAAATAATTTAAAATTCAACTAAATTTTGTTAAACACCTAGAATTAGGTATAATACACCTAATGGAACTTACGGGAACTCGTTTGGATTTAAAACGAACAAACGGAAGCCAAAACAGTAAAACCAATACACAAAATGCTGAAAAATCAGAAAAAAGAAAAACGGCACTATTCACCGTAACGCAAGAGCCATTTCTGTCCAGAATCCATTCGAACGACTTGCGATCGATTCCAGCGACTCCACTAGGTACTTTAGGATGTCTAGGACCTATCTGGACCTTGCCCCTTGAAAATTCACTTAATTTGCATCGAAATCCGATCGAAAGCGCAAATTAAGCCGAGGTTTACGCCTCGATTCGCACAGGGTCCGAAAACGGCTCAAACTCGATCCCACTTGCGCGAGGAGCACGTTTTCGACTCTACTAAGTCTAAATGACCCTAAATGACTCATTCCGACAATGACTAAGCTGGCGAAGAAACCCCTAAATGTGGAATATGGCCAAAATGGCTATTTTGCTCAACGAGCAATCTCGCCCAAAAGGGCCGTTTGAGCTGAAATGCCGCGAGACTTGTTTTAAGCCCTCGGCTAGTTGCTTAGGGATACTTACGACCTATCGGAGCCATTCCCAGCATGGATGACTTAATCTTCTCGACTTTTGATCAATTGCCCGCTTAACTCCTAATTACCCGAGAAACTAAAAGTCCGAAAAGTGACTTGAATGCGATCCAAAACACGCGGGAAGCATGCTATCGACCTTAGTGACCTTAAACGAAGCTAAACAAAGCTAAATGCCTTAAACGGCTTGTGAGGCCTATAATTACTAAAATAAAATGCAAAGTGCTAAAATGCAAATCTAGCGATTCTAACTGCTTTTCTAGCCTCTAAGGGGACTAATGGTAAAGTCAATACATGCCTCAGAGCTCTAGGATTTTATGAAATAAAAATAAATTAAAAGAGACCTAGAGCTAACAACTTGTAGCAGGTTTTGACGAAACTTAATTTCGACTCTTCTGATCGCAACCAGGGCTATCAGAAGAGCTAATGGAGCTATCGTTATACGCTATGGACCTTCGGTCCATTGTAAAAATAGTTAACACCTAAAATGAATAAAATAAATTTCGGCTTAGCGAAATTGAATTCCGATTCCTCAGGTAGCGACTCTAGCCACCAGAACTGCTATGGGAAAAATCTATACATGCTATGCACCACTAGATCTCCGATAAATCGAAGACCTAGCGATGGACTTGAGCGAATACGAGGGTGACTAAAAGCTAGGTTGGCTATAGGATTAAATAAACCTAATGATGATCTGAGTCTAGATTCTAAAGCACAATTGCCATGCAATGTGTCTAACACATGGAACCTAGTTTTGACCTAGGCTAGGGTTTGAGGGACATGATGAAATGCGGAGCTACAGGAGGGGAAACTCGTAGCTACGCGATGAGGGACGTCCCGGGAGCCGAGAAATCAAGTCAGATCGCAAAAGCACCAAGGGAACTCCAAGAGACATCGATGAATCTCGATGGAATACTCACTTGAAGGGGTTGAGAAGATGGGGAATGCGATGAGGACGCCAAATCCAGCCTCCGATTCGATTTTCGTCGGTTGAATCGCCCGGAATCCGCGGATTTGGGTGGCCTTCTTCTTCTCTTTCTCCTTCTCCCTTGCTTGGGACATGTGGGATGGAGGAAATGAGTTTGGCTGTTGGTTGGGGATGGCTAACACATATATATACACTATGCACTTATGAGGGGTATTTTGGTCAAGTGACAAAACTTGAAGATTCAAACTTCCAAAGCTGATTTTTAATGATTCTAAGGTACGTTGGAGGGATTTTGGGTCACTTTGACACTTATTCAACTCAATTTGCAATTACTCATGAGAGTGAAATTAATTGAGTCGGGTAGTTTAAATGTGACCGCGATCAAAGTTTACAAGCTCCGATTAAACGGATCCTTAACTCCTTTTGAAGATTTTTAAGTTCCCCACTAAACTAGGCAACTTGTACTTCAGAAGGACAGAGAAGAGAACATTTAAGCCGACGTACAAGATACTTTCGCAAGAGCTCGAAAACTGAATTCAATCACCGAAAACACTTGTCGGCGATCAAATGGGAAATTGATTTTGAGTGACGCTAAATAAGTTGAAGGGTTCTTTTAGATCCCGAACGAGTACAATCGCTCAAGATACAGAAACACACAAGAACAGTGTATTATTGAACAGTGTTTGAGTACAAATGTACAGTGACTCGAGTATAGAAATACTCGGAATATTACAGTCTACCCGCCCACAAAATCATACTGAAACTATTAGTTTCAACCGTGATCTGTTAATGCCTAATGCATTCTCTATTACATTCAGGATTAAACAAATAATAACTCCTTCCATTGCAGTTGATTACTCAAACGACCAACCATAACTGGAAGATATTTGACCAGTCATACAAGAAATCATCTCTGAAATTATTTCTAAGCGATAGTTGGTACAAGAACATACATACGCTGCCTATTTCTTCATAGAAGTAGTAGTTGTGTACTTGACTAGCAAAATGTTTATAAAAAATTTCTCAATAATGACGAGAAAAATATATGCGGGCTCGCATATAAACCAAAAATTACCGAAAAATATCTAGGGCAAAAGTTATACCTCCATGTTGGCTTGACGAAGAGACGAGGCAGGACTGGTGTGGGCAACAGGCATGCGTATGAGGAAGATGATGGAGGTGCGGGCAAGGACGAAGCTGCGGGGGATGATGGGAGGACGGAGGAGCATGGTTGGAGGAGGAGCACGATGGCGCACAGCTTGGGGAGGAGGACAGCACGGTGGAGAAGGAGGACGGCAGTGCACGGCTGGAAGAGGACGATGGTGACGCACGGCTTGGGGAGGAGGAGGACGGCATGGTGGAGAAGGAGGACGGTGCTAGGGTGATGGCGGTGCACTACCGTCCAGCCCAGCTTTAGAGCGAGGACTCCTATTTGAAATAAGCCTTCGCATTTCTCTCAAAGAAAAAAAAAGAGGCCGTCGCACTGTACAAAAGTGAGTGAGGAGGAGGGCAACACGACCCGCCAGTCCGTCACCCACCCACAGCGCTGATTCCTCCACCGGATGACAACGACCTATCAGGATCCAATTGAATCCTACTTGAATTTGGGTAGAATTGGGGAATTTCTGGGATAAGAATGAAGCAAACCCTAGCTACTTTACTCGAGCTACAAGAACACTAAGGGTGTGTTTGGTTGCCTGTACCAAGTGGTACATGTATGAGATGGTTTAAGAAAAAAGTCATCAATGCGTTTGGTTGCTTAAATGGAATCATCTCATCCTGGTTCAAGTGATACAATTTGAAGAATATTCCCTCTAGATGCTGAACTATCTCATTCACCCAAAATAATGGAACCAAATAGTACAGGACCATCCCATCCCATTCAACATCATCCCATGAACCAAACGCACCCTAATAATATACTTCTTTCTCCTTGATTTCTCATTTAACATTTGAGGCTTAATGGGTGTTTGGCAGAGCTCCAGCTCTACCAAATTATTGGAGTTGGTGGAGCTGGATATTCCCAGCTTCACCAAATTCGTGGAGCTGGAGCTGTGGGTATATTAAGAGTGTTTAGGTGGGTCATCTTGTTTACATTTTAGCATAAAATTATAAACTTAAGTCACTTTATTTCAGTCTACAAGTTTCAGCTCTGAGGTGGAGCTGGGATCTAGAGCTCTGCCAAACAGGGCCTAAATACCTCAAGTTTTACAGCACTACCTGGCTGCATTACATCTATGTGGAAAAAGACAAATATGTGACGTCGATAATGTCTAATATTGATTACTGAAAACATTTCTGAACCTGCGATGATCATAAACTTCATGCAATGTCTCCCACAGTCCCACTTCGATTTAGCCGTTTAGTTGGAGTAGGTGAACCGCTGATGTTCTCACCTAGGAAAAACTGTAAAAATATGGCTCGAATCTAATTAACTGTTGATGCCGGCAATAACAGAGAAAAAATCTTTTGATAAACAATTTGATAAACAACCCACAGGTACATATTCGTGTAACTCAAGCAAAATAACTAGACTATATCCCTATTTGACCCGTAACCAGACACCACATTTATACATCACAAACAAATCAACAACACCAATTAAGAAAGAATATATTTTTAAAAAACCAGGTTTTATTTTGACATTTGCAGAAAAAACCCATATTTCTTGGGACAGTTAACCCCGGAATTTATGGGTAATGGTTTAGAAAATACCACTCTAGCAAAATCACAGCCCACCTGTGTATGGGAATAGGAGGTTGTTGGGTGGAGCGGATCCAGTGGTGTATCCAGAAAATTGGAATGAGGGGGGCTAAAACTGATGTATTCATGGATCAAGGATCATTGCTTCATTAGATATTTGAATTGACCCATACAACATACTTGGGTGTGTAAACTAATTTTCTAATCTGTATTAGTAGTGTGTCTATGAGTAACAAATGAGACAGACCTTTGGGGAGAAATTTTCAGTTAGATAAACTGAACTGGACAACGTGGACGTCAATGCTGCAACGGCAAATGGAGGTTGCAACTCAGTGTGCAAGTATATGAGAAAGCGAGCGATGTTGAGCGCTATTTTCATCCGCCTAGGCCAATATAGCTGACATCCTTCCCCATCTGCAAGCAAAATTGCGCAGTGCGCGGACCAAGTTCTTTAGTTCTACTCATGTGGCATCTACAAGGCATAAAGGGGAGAGTATTTGACTTACCGTGAAGAACTGAAGAATTTGAAGATGCTCATAGAGTGTAGGCTATCATTCTTGAAAATGGAAGAGTATGCTCCGTATACCGGAAGATTATCATTCTTGAAAACGAAGCAGACTCCTTGCAGTATTCGGAAGACGAGAGGTCGCGTACACTTCGTACAACATACGGCGTGCGACGTACACAGAGGAGACCCGGTGGGGCCGGTGGGCCACGGGTGGGGCTTTAGCCCACCTGTGCCCCACCGGCAGTTCCGCCTCTGAGCGGATCAACCATAAAGGGGGCTACGCGTGATCAGCTCGACTCTGGTGACAAGGAGTTAGGGATAACCGAAGATGTTCTACCAATCAAAAACTTAATATTTTATCTTTACTTATAAATATATATGTGTTAGTATTAATCATTTGTTCTCTTTCTTTTTGTCTATAAGAAAAGTAGTGCGTCGATATATAAGCCGCAAGATAAAAAAAATCAACTATATATCTCTTTCCGCCCACACTCGCTTCGGGTTATTACCTACTTCTCTCTCCCTGTGGTAACTTAAGAGTGCAATTTACTTTTTTTGTAATTATATATCATGATTTGATTATTTAGTTAAAAAAATATATTTCCGTTTCAACATAGGAACACTTGACTAGTATAGCTTTAAATTTTTTAAAAAAATCACTGTTTTGTCCCCTTTCCTCTCTTTTTTTTCAACAGTAGCACTTTTCTAATTTTTTTTGAAAAAATAGCCCCTTCCCCAGCGCACAAGAACTAGGGTATGACACCTAGCACTTTCCACGTCAGGGGATCGTAGGAGGCAGCGTGCGCGGCAGGAGGCGGGTGGGCGAGGTGAATGCGGAAGTGCGGGAGGCCGGCTTGCCGTGAGGGTGGGTGGGGGGTTGCGGCACTATTGTAGCGCAGCAAAAGGTACTTCTATTGTAATGCAACATGAAGAGGGCTAGTTATTTTTTTAAAAAAAGTACGAGTCATTTTTTAAAAAAAAGTGAAGAAGGGTCTAGATGAGCGAACAGCTCTGAAATTAGGTTCTAAAATTCGGAGAAAATTGATGATTTATCCTCATTTATATATGTCATTGATCATTTGCTCTATAATATCTTATTGACATATGAGTCCTAAAACTACATATCAGTAAAATATATAGAGTAAATAATTAATTGTACCGTAAACAAGAAGGATCAAATCTCCCAAAATTCGGAGTGTAAGGGGTTGTTTGGTTGCTGTTGTGGATCAAACGGACTCATCTTCCCTCGACCGGCGAAGCGAGGCTCCCATTACCTGGCGGCCCATACGAATGGGTCTGTGATTGCCAGTCTCTCCCACCGGCGAAGCAATGAGTTCACACCCTAGGAGTCCGTCCCCCGGGAAAAAGCGAAAAGGAATAAAGGCTGCTCCCCTCCGCGACGAGGGGGAATTTCCCTCCGTGGCGAGGGAGAAAAACGAAGAAAACTCCCCCTGGTTACGTCTCCTTCCGGAGCAAGCGTAGCCCGAACTACCAAGGTCTGACACCCCCCAACAACCCCTCCCGAGTACGCAAGGACATGTCAGGCTAATCTGAGACCCCAACATAAGTGAAATCCCCGTCGAACCCCTATAAAAGGTGTGCGAATAGAGGGCAAAAACCCAATACATGTGGGACGGGACTCAAGGAAAAGTCAAGTTAGTCCTTGGCAAGAAACAAGAAGGAAAAAGAAGGCCGACCAATACGTGCCTGTTCCCAGGCCTGCCCTATAAAGAGGAGACGAAGAAAGAGAAGAGGCAGGTTCCCCAAAGAAAAAAACAAGAAGCAGTCCCATAAGAAAAAGAGAGAGACCCGGTGGTTCAACACCGCCACATTGGCGCCGTCCGTGGGGAACCCTAACCGCGAGGTGAAACCACCGCCCGCCGATCAAGACTAAGAGTAAGTTTCTGTAGCCATGCCACCAAAGAAGGGAAAGGAGGCGGTATCCAAGGGGGCAGCAACGACGGCAGGAGCAGAAGAATCAAGACGGCGTGCGAGGAGCCAATCGGGAGACCCACCTCGACTCCCGGATGACGAGACACGGCTGCCAGCCACAACGGAAGCCCGAAACATGGTGGGAACTTTACCTCCTCAGACTCCGGTAGTTGTGCGCAAGCGAGCCCCCAAACGACGGCCTCGGGTGACAGGCCGAACGGTTTCGAAGCCAGGAGGAGATGTGGCAGGAGCGTTGACACATCCGACCCGTCGCCAAGAGACCTATGGGAACGAAGAGGCCCTTGGGGAAGGGACCGGGACTCAGGGGGAGCTGGACCCCAACGTGCGGGCGCTGATGGAAGCTAACGAGCAACTCATGGCGGAGTTGAAGCGCCTACAAGGACGATCAGACGGGGAGCAGTACGAATCGCAAGACGAAAGCCCGAGCCGCGAGGTGCTATCCCCGGCGATTGCTACGGCACACAGGGAAGACCACGATCCAAACCCCCTCAGCACCCGTCTACGGGCCAAAAAATGGCCCTCCCCGGGAAGCTTCAAATTTCCCACCATTAAGCCGTATGACGGTCGGACAGACCCAAGGGAGTTCCTCCGCTTTTACGACACGGCGGTTGAAGCCGCGGGAGGAGATGATGATATTAAGGCGAAGGGGCTTCTTTTAGCGCTTGAAAGCATAGCCCTGTCCTGGTACTCTTCGTTGGAGCCCCGGTCAATCACCTGTTGGTCGCAACTCCGCCGCAAGCTTGAAGGTAACTTCCAGGGCAACTTCGACGGAATGAAAGAGGAAAGTGACCTATTTGCGGTCAGGCAACGCGAAGGAGAAACCCTAAAGAGCTACTTCCAACGCTTCTCCCGGGTCAAGTGCCAAATACGAGGGGTAAGCGACACCACTATCATCAACGTGACACGTTGTGGCCTACGCAGGGGACCGTTGGCGGAAAGGCTCGCTCGCAAAGAGGTACGTACGGTGGAAGAACTCTTTGCGAAGATGAGGGAGTACGCGCGAGCGGAGGAAGACAACCTCCGAAGAGAAGACAGGCCCCAGCAAGAGAGTCAAGAATTCGTCCCGCGCAAGAGAGGGCGAGGGAAGGACCCCCCACCCAACGCTAAAACAAAGGAACGATACCCAGAGCCCGAAAGAAGAGACGAAAGGAGGAGAATTCACCACATTGATGAACCAAGAAACCGGCAAGTCATGGGCGACAGGCAAGCGGAGCAACAGAGACGAGGGCCACCCCCGAGCCGAGGAAGGCAAGATGAGGGAAGCCGAGTTAACAAGAGGGAAGGGACAGAGCCCCGGCGGTACTTTTGTGAATATCATGGAGAAAATATCACCCATGGCACCACCCAGTGCAAAATGATTAATGGATATCGGCGGTTCGAGGCCAAACAAAGAGAAGTCGAGACGCACCCTACACCGCCGGAAGCACCCGCAGTCGGACGACAACACCCCCCTCCTCGAGTAGGAATAAACCATCTCCGTCGCATTATCAACGTCATTGCGGGGGGCTCCTCGTCACATCTCTCGTCGAAAAGGCAGAGGAAGGCTTATGCCCGGCAAATTAACCACATTGCAATTACCCCCGCTACCCCTCCTCCGGTAAAGTTCGAGCCAATCACCTTTACACAGGAGGACGCCACGGGGGTGCACTTCCCGCACCAAGATTCCTTAGTAGTAACCGCCATAATCGCCGATTGTGAAGTACGTCGCATATTAATAGATGGGGGAAGTGCGGCGGACATCCTGTCCATGAAAGCTTTCCAGCAAATGATGATCCCACAAGACCGATTGAAAAAATCGGAGGTGCCACTGATGGGTTTTGGAGGAAGCATGGTCAACACCCTGGGGCAATTGGAGCTAGAAGTCACATTCGCAACGCCACAAGCCAGCGTCAGGGGTCTTGTCACATTCGACATGGTAGACATGCCGTTTCAATACAATGCGATCCTGGGCAGGGGCTCGTTGACGACCATGGGGGCCATAATTCATCACGGGTTCTTATGTATGAAGATTCCCTCCGCAAATGGTGTCGTCACGGTGCGAGGAGATCAAGCCCTGGCGAGGAAGATAGACATGGAAAACCCACCTCAAGTCAAGCACGTCTGCACCACGGAACTGGACCCCGTTGTATCCATGAATTGTAGTCGGTGGCTCCCTAAACCACAGCCTCAGGGAGAAACCCAACGGGTATCACTTAGGCCCGGAAGCAGTAAGGCAGTAACCCTCGGCACCATGTTGCCCCCCGAGGAGGAAAAAAGCTTGATGCTGCTCCTCCAGGAATATGAAACCGTGTTCGCATGGGGGCCCGAAGACCTTCCTGGAGTCCCGAGAGAAACTATCGAACATGTCCTCGCCATCAACCCAAATGCGAAGCCTAAAAAGCAAAAATTGAGAAAACTCGCGGTAGAAAGACAGGAAGCCGCAAAGGCGGAGGTGACCAAGTTGCTCCAGGCGGGGATCATCCGCGAAGCCCGATACCCGGAGTGGTTGGCCAACATCGTCCTAGTCAGGAAGGCTAGCGGGGCGTGGAGGATGTGCATCGACTTCACTGACTTAAACAAAGCATGCCCAAAAGATGACTTCCCCCTGCCCCGCATTGACCAGCTGGTCGACTCTACCTCCGGGTCAGAAAGGATGAGCTTCCTTGACGCATACTCTGGCTATCACCAGGTGTACATGCACAAAGAAGACGAAGACAAGACGACGTTTGTTACTCCCTTCGGTACCTACTGCTTCATGCGGATGCCCTTCGGGCTCAAAAATGCGGGCGCTACATTCGCGCGGCTCATCACAAAGATCTTCGCTGACCAATTAGGAAGAAATGTGGAAGCCTATGTCGACGATATCATTGTCAAAAGCGAAAAGAAAGAAGACCATCTCGGGGACCTCCGGGAAACCTTCGAAAACTTGATAAAAGGAAAGGTGAAACTCAACCCGTCCAAATGTGTTTTTGGCGTAGATGCAGGAAAGCTGCTAGGCTTCTTGGTCTCACAACGAGGCATAGAGGCGAATCCAGAAAAGATAAGAGCTATCCAAGACATGGCTCCACCAAGAAATCTAAAAGAAGTACAACGGCTGGCAGGGCGGATAGCAGCACTTAGTCGATTCTTGCCAAAATCCGCAGAGCGAAGTCTGCCGGTCTTTAAAGCCTTACGCTCAAATGATATTTTCGCCTGGACAAAGGAGTGCCAACGCACCTTCGATAACCTGAAGCAAAGCCTTATGGAGATCCCTGTCCTGCAAATTCCGAAGCAAGGTGAGGAACTTCTGCTATACCTAGCAGTTAGCCCCTCGGCCGTTAGTGCTGTGCTAGTGCGACCCCAAGGCGTTAAACAACAGCCGGTTTACTTCGTCTCCGAAGCCCTCCAAGGAGCGAAGCTACGATACTTGGAAGTGGAAAAGTTGGCATACGCTTTGTTAATGGCCTCTCGAAAGCTCCGGCACTATTTTCAGGCCAACCACATCCAACAAGGAAAGCACATATCCCCTTGGATCTATGCTTTCCAACAAGGAAAGCACTGGACGCATCAGCAAGTGGGCGGTCGAGCTAGCCCCCTTCGAACTAACTATAATGCCCCGCACTGCAATCAAGAGCCAAGCCCTCGCCGATTTTATGGTGGAATGGACTTCTCCAGTCCCTGAGAATAACGAAACTTCAGCGACATGGTCCATCAATTCCGACGGATCATGGGGAGCGAGCGGAGCGGGAATAGCAGCAGTAATACAAACGCCCAGCGGAGAAAAAGTTGAGTTCGCAGCAAGGCTGGGATTTCCCTCAACCAACAATATAGCCGAATGTGAAGCGCTCTTGTTGGGGCTCAGAAAAGCGAAGATCATGGGAGCGAGGAGGGCAATCTTGTACACCGACTCGAAACTTATTCAGGGGCATATCTCCAGAGAATATCAGGTGAAGGATGAACAGCTCCAGAAGTATGTCGAGGTGGTCCGAACCATGGAGAAGGGCTTCATCGGGTTCACCATTAATGCAATACCCAGATCCCAGAACGAGCGAGCCGACGAGCTAGCTAAGATCGCCGCGACCGGAAGAAGTCTACCTTCGACAATATTCTTTGAGATACTTCGCACCGCCTCCATCCCTTCCCCGATAAACCTCATTGCTCGAGCAACCAGTGAGGACTGGAGGAGTGAGATATACAACTATCTCCTAGAGGGAATTTTGCCAGATGATGAGGCACAAGCGAGACGCCTCGAAAGGCGAGCGAAGAAGTATGCCATCATTGACGGTTTTCTATTCCGCAGCGGCCTCTGCGCTCCATGGCTCCGCTGCATTTCGCGAGAAGAGGGGACGGTGCTTTGGCGCCGAAGCACACCAGGAGATTATGAGCACACCAGGCCCTGTGAATCTTGTGAGAAAAGTATTCCGAATGGGGCTCTACTGGCCTTCGGCGTTGCAAGATGCTGAGAAAATGGTCCGTCATTGTCACGCATGCCAATGGATGACCAAGCAAAAAAGGGCCCCGCCCAGCGAACTGCATACGGTGCCTCCGGTCTGGCCCTTCGCCAAGTGGGGAATGGATATTGTTGGAGCGCTTCCTAAAGCCCGGGCAAACCTTCAGTTCGTAATTGTCGCCATCGACTACTTCTCCCGCTGGATCGAGGCAGAGCCAGTCGCAAAGATAACCGCAGACGCCGCCGTCAAGTTTCTATGGAAAACGATCATTTGTAGATATGGGGTCCCTTTCCAGATCGTGACCAACAATGGGTCCCAATTTGACTCCAGGAAATTTCGCGATTACTGTGACAATATCGGGACAAACCTTTGCTTCGCCTCAGTAGGTCACCCTCAGTCAAATGGGGCGGTGGAACGAGCGAACGGGTTGCTCCTTGATGGCATCAAAAAAAGGCTTTACGACTCTAAGAAGGGACTCTGGCCCGACGAGCTTGACCACGTTTTATGGGCAACCCGCACCTCGGCCTCAAGAGCAACCGGCTTCTCCCCCTTCCGGCTCCTCTTCGGGGAAGAGGCAGTCTCACCTGCAGAAATCCGCGCAAAATCCCTGCGAGTGATCAAAACTCCGACCCACGAGGAAGTCAACATCACGTGTGACCTAGAGGAAGAACAAAAGCTTCAAGCCCTGAAGACCATGAAAGCCTACGCTGGCTAAGCGCCAACTCGAAGCTTCAGCAAGAAGGTGAAGAAACGAGAGATATATCCCGGGGACATGGTGCTCAAGAGGGCTGCCCCGGCCTTCGCGAAGCTAGAAACAACATGGGAAGGGCTGGACATTATTCAAGAGTCAACAGCGAAAGGCGCGCACAAGCTCATTACTCCATATGGCGAGGAGATACCAAGGACATGGAATACCGACGCACTCAAGAAATTTTACCCATAGATGACGAGATACGAAGGCAGAAAATGTACCGGTCTTTATTAATAAAATAATGAGAAGACATTGCGAACAAAGGTCATCTCCATATTCTCCAGAATTTAAACCAGAAGACCTGTTGCCTCGGGCCGGGTAGGAGTCCGCGGACCGTTACCTCGTAGAAGTTCACGGACATTTGGTCGGGCCAACGCAACCACTCATCCTTTGCCCCGGCTACAACTTAGCGAGACGACTAGTCAGGCTAACGCCCCACCTTCTCCTTCGCTCCGAAGAATAGGGGTTCCGCTCCGTATAGGATCCAGCAAGGAGCCTATGGAAGCTAAAAAACCTCAGTCACCCCCCAGCCCCGAGGACACACCGCGTTGCGTCATCTAGACAGTTGAGAACCCACAACCGGGCCAACATCTTATACTTCTTTCGGCGGGGAAGAAGAGGGTGCTCGCACGATTACGCGGCCACACCTGCCCTCGTACCCTAACGCTGTACCGGGCGGAGTAAAGAATCAAGGCTGTTTTACGCTGTTGGTCGAAATTCAGTAGGGAGCTAAGGATGCACGACTAAGCAGAATTTATAAAAGTAGGATGAAAAATAAACGTTGATAAAAACCCACAGCAGGGGGCTACATAAGGCCATCCCAGTCATACATGATATAATAATCTTACAAAAGCTTCTATATGTGATGAAGTGGGTTTAAACATGATGTGCACGCGCCACAGCTTCCGCAAGAGCATCCTTGGCCTCCAGCAACCTTGGCACCATCCCGATCAGCACGTCGAGGTTAGCGAGATCACGAGCAAGCGCCTCTTCCTCGGCCAGGATCATGTGGAAGTCCGCCCACAGCCCCTCGATAAAGGCCTCATGATCGTAGGGGGCTGGAGGGTCTTCGAGAGCGACGGCGTCATCTGGGAAGTCAAGGACCAAGATATGGGCTTCCTCCTCCCCAAAGAATGGGCGGGACTTCCGCCACTGGCGGCTCCTCATCAAGGTCGGCGAAAATGAGATCCTCATCCAGGAAGCCCCAGGGGATATCGGCCATTGGAAAAATAAGAGACAATGGAGAGGGGGCGGTAACCAGCAATGTCAGCTAGAGCAAGGAAGGCGTAGGGCCTGGGTTAAATATGGACGCGGGAAGCCAAGGCATCCCCGCGCCCCCCGAGGAGTTAACCAAGTCCTTAAACCCCCCAATACCTGTCACTGACAAGCTGGTCCCCGTCGGGAGCACTTGAACATTCTTCAGGCGAAAAGCCACGCAAAGCGAATGAATGTACATACGCATTCGGCAGAATGAATAATCCAATTCGGGTGCACATAAGGGTTCCATTATACAAAAATATACGTGCTAAGAAGGAGGCAGCTTCTCTTTGCCCTTCGCCGAGTCACGCATCACGGCACGAGCACGACGTACTGACTCCCTCGCAGCGAGTTCACCGTGCTGCTTCCAGAAATCCGACATGAAGCTTGATGATAGTCGGGAAGCAGCGGAGGAAGGCTTCCTAGACGGAGGGATGTCTCCAAACCCTGGCAGCGACGGAGCAGCAGAAGAAAAACCGAAGTGCTCACGAATGTGTGTACATCCCTTCGCTTCCAATAATTGAGCAGTTTTGGCAGAACCCAGTCTCGCGCAGTAATCACCGAAAGTCAGCGCCGAATCCCCAAATATCTTGGTCGATTTCTCAAGGAAGGAGACAGCTTCCAAACTGGATGCAGGAATACGGCTCGGGGCTGCATCAATGCCAAACCGGGGAAGCTGCTGCAGGAAGGCCTCCGTAGCTCTGTGAACCACCGAGACAAGGGATTCTAATTCCTTCCGGACCGTTTCGTAGCGCTCCTCCGCTCGCTGAGTGTTATGAAGATGCGTCTGCACCTCGCCCCGCGCCGTTGCAATTTGAGAGGGGAGTTCTTCCGCTTGTTTCTTCAATATGTTCTTGCCCTCCTCCGCAACCGCCAACAGGTTCTTTAATTCCTCTATCCGGTCATCCTTCTTCTTCTCATTTCGCTCCGCTGCTATGCGAGCCCGCTCCTCTTCGACAAGACGGTTCTGCATCAAGGAAACCACTCCCTCAAGCTCTACATTTTTCGCCGCCAAGTCTCGACTCTGAGATGCTTCGGCTTGTATCTTAGCTAACGATTCCTTGGAGTCTCGGAGCGCCTCTGAAAGATTGGTTTTCTCTGCCTCTAATTCTGCCACCCGTTCCTTCGCCGCGTCACAATCTTGGACCCCCTTGTTAAACTTGTGCAAGTACGCCCGAAATCGGCGCGATACTTTCGAAGCGACGACAGCCCCCTAGAAATGAAGAAGAAAAATGTTGAAAGACAAAGAGATCAGTAATATAAGCTCAAAAGGGAGAATACCTTCAAATGATGATCCATGGAGATTTCACAAAGAGAAAGGTCATTAATTTCCTCGAAAAGGGCCATAGATTTGCTATATGGAGAAAAGGCTGCGCGCATATTTCTTAAAGTCGGGACTGTGACGGCCCCCCTCTCAAAATCTGAAGTTGAAAAATCTGACAAGTCAAACCGGACAAAAGAGGAACCAATGCCACCCGCGAGGGTCTGCGGGCCCGAAGGTAAGATTCCCCCGCCCAAGAGGGAATCATCTTGAGGAGCCAGAATCGGAGGCCCCCGATTCCCTTCCTCCGCGGCAGGCGAGAGAGTGGCGGATGTTCCAGTTTGGACCTGCTCCGACGGTTTTAATGCCTCCGCCGCCTCCGTATTATCACCTCCTGCATCGACTTCGTCAAAACCTGAAAGGACATCGCACCCTAACGAGCTGGCAGGAAAGGTGTCAGGAGTACGACCTTCTGCCCCAATGGGGGTATCAGGAGAGGAAATGTTTAGTCGAAGACCACGAGTCTCCCCTATCACGGGGCCAGCTATACCTTTGGGCTGCTCCTGCGCGCCCTCCGAGGCTAGAGAATCATCGTCATCTCCGTCGCCCAAATCGATAGTCTCCACTCTGGGAATCGCTAAAAACGAATACCCGGGGGATTGCCCCCGCCAACGCGCGTATCCACGGAGGAGTCAAGTATGAGGGCCGAGGGAATCACCTCCGTGACAATTGGAACCGAAGTAGCCTCGGGTAGACTTGCCTCGGGAACAATCGGCGTACCTGAGGGCTCGTCCGCGATAGCTGAGGGCAACACTTCAGAGGGCCCCACAGCGTCAGCAGGATCAGAAAGGGGCGGCGGCAGGAGAGACATAGCCGCAACGGAGCCGGACGAATCACCTTCGTCGCTGGATCCCTCCTCATCCCAATCCCCATCCTCGTCGTCGTCATCTCCCAAATCCTCGCTCCCGCCAGAAGTAGCTGCAACCTGGGGCGGAGCCACGCGAGCCAACCTCGCCCGTTTAGTAGGACGAGGAGAACCGATTGACCGTCGAGGATGAGGGATCGCCCGGCGCCCCCAATCAGTGAAACGAGAGCATCGGGTAGCCCCAATAGCACTCATGGCGGCCTCGTACTCAACCGCCTGGCAAAGACCAAGAAGCCTGCGAGCCAACCTTTCAGCTGCCCCGCGCCCCAGATCTTGTATCCCCTCAGGCCGGACCACGGATACCGTGCCTCCCGACGACCGCTCCAGAACAACGGCGGAGCTCCTGGCTAAGGGGTCGATGCGACACAAACAATATTCTTCAACCAAGTCCCGCATCGTACTCTGACCATGAAGAGCCTTCAGATAATCCAGACACCCAATTTCTTCCGCAGTTGCGCTCCAATTAGGGGACCGAATTGCACGAACTGGACCCATCGAAGTATGAAGGGAGGAGTCTGGACCTACGAGGACTTGGTAATACCATCGTGACATCCACCCCGAATCCCATTTCACCTTGGCGGCCGCTCATCGATCTCTTTCACAAGGGACCTCTTAAATGCGGAAGTTCAGAGAACCAAAACATGACCCTACGGCCTTCGCTCCTGTTTCGTTGTTTGCTGCGAATGCATCTTCTATAAGCGAAAACAAAGCGCCCCGTCAATTTGATCCTGGCCGGACGGAATGCCCATTCCAGCATCACAATCGCACAATAGCATTGGGGTAAGTTCGCAGCTCCGCTTGGAAAACCGAATCGATGCCAACAGAGGGGCGGACGGAAAACGAAGGCCCGCTTCGAGAAATGCCGCAAATACCACGGCTTCATTCGCTTGGGGCCGAGGGGTTTCCTCATCACCGGGGAGGCGCATGGAAGGGCGCATCACCCCAAAGTCCCTAGCCAACATGTCGAGGTCGGCCGAACTCAAGGTCGATCGCCCTAAAACGGGGGACAGATCCGCGGCATCCTCCCTACTCAAAACCTGCTTTATCTTGGGAGCGCGCCGGGGCCCCATGGAGATCTAGATCAACGGGGGATTAGGAAGGCGATACCAGAAGAGAGCACGAACGAGTAAAGGAGGTGAAGGAACGTGAAACAAATAAGGCCACCCACATTCGGGAAACTGTGTCCCCACCAAATATACGCAGGAAGACTTGGACGTTTGCTATAACATCCCAGCAGGCAGAGCAACGTCTACCCGCTGACATGCGGGGCTAGTGTTGTGGATCAAACGGACTCATCTTCCCTCGACCGGCGAAGCGAGGCTCCCATTACCTGGCGGCCCATACGAATGGGTCTGTGATTGCCAGTCTCTCCCACCGGCGAAGCAATGAGTTCACACCCTAGGAGTCCGTCCCCCGGGAAAAAGCGAAAAGGAATAAAGGCCGCTCCCCTCCACAACGAGGGGGAATTTCCCTCCGTGGCGAGGGAGAAAAACGGAGAAAACTCCCCCTGGCTACGTCTCCTTCCGGAGCAAGCGTAGCCCGAACTACCAAGGTCTGACACCCCCAACAACCCCTCCCGAGTACGCAAGGACATGTCAGGCTAATCTGAGACCCCAACATAAGTGAAATCCCCGTCGAACCCCTATAAAAGGTGTGCGAATAGAGGGCAAAAAACCCAATACATGTGGGACGGGACTCAAGGAAAAGTCAAGTTAGTCCTTAGCAAGAAACAAGAAGGAAAAAGAAGGCCGACCAATACGTGCCTGTTCCCAGGCCTGCCCTATAAAGAGGAGACGAAGAAAGAGAAGAGGCAGGTTCCCCAAAGAAAAAAAACAAGAAGCAGTCCCATAAGAAAAAGAGAGAGACCCGGTGGTTCAACACCGCCACAGTTGCCTGTATACACAGAGATTTGTATCTACAGATGCAAAATCTTGTTGTTTTCTCGTGTTTGGTTGCCTGCATCTAGTTTTGAGCATGGCTCTCTAGATGCAAGATTCTCTATACAGTCTAGCTCTCGAGATACGTAGAAAATAAACGTATCTCTGGATGCAGCCTCGTGTTCTGCGCAAGAGGCCACTGTCAACCACAATAGCAAACCATGCATGTGGTGCCACGTAGGTATGTAAAAGTTTCCTTTTTCTTTTTTTTTGTTTATATCTTTTGATTAGCATCTCCGATTACCGAACCGATTCCAAAAATGGGTTCCTGACATTTTTCGAACAAAACTAGACCACACTTGCTATATAAATTTCAAAATACGTGCCTACTAAACACTTAACCAAACTGTTAGGTTTCAAGCACGGCAAAATAATGGAGATAATGATTTAACGTGGAAAAACCCTCTCGGGAAAAAACTACGGAAACAATCTACTAAATGGTTCATGGATTACATGTACAAGGGGTTGGCTTATATAGCAAAAGAGTCCAAGTTGTAGAAGACTAGGACTAACAATCTATTTTGATAATACCAAAAGATATGGTAGTTAGAGATATTTGAGTTATCTCCAACAAACCTCCCCTTAACTCAAAATCTGTAATGAAGATTTGTCTCCAAAAAACCCCGAACGGTAATTAAGCACAGAAAGTCCAAAGGACCGTGCGATATGAAAGACTGGAACAGTCAATCCAAACACATCTTGCGATGCAAAATTTGAACAAACCACCAGTAGGTCGAGAGAACGACTAGAACAGTCAAACCAATACACAGCTATAACAAAGCAGACGAAGAATTTGGGTCTTTAATTCATAATCCCAGTAAAGTCTGAGTCTGTGCAACTGACCTCCTGAATAAATACCCAATCATCAAATGGCATAAGCCGAGACATCACCTGTGGCGCCGATAAATAGCGAAGAACTCATCACATGGACTTTTAACATGCTCCATCTGGAACATAAAATTCGGCAAACTGCCTACTAAAAATCCATAACATGATTGAAACTGCTCCTGAAAAACTGTCAAGATGAAGAGGATTGACATGCTGCTAATGGAGTATAAATTGCAGTAGATTCCTCATTTTGAGCAAAGACAATGAAACAACGTTGTAGTATCCACTAAGAAGCAAAACTCCTTTTTGCACTTTAATACTTCATCTCAAACTGAATTGGAGCAAAACCTTCACTAGTAAAATAGCTACCAACAGAGTGTTATAAAATTCCAAATAAATATTTACAAAGCCTTCATAATGATCAACATATCTAAACGGTGAATAAACACCAAATGAACGGTGATGAAGCACCAAAGTAAAGATGACGAAACACCAAATGCCTAAATGTAGTTGTCTTCTCAACTAATATTATTTTTTTTCTCTCCAAAGTTGACGATGAAACGTCGAATAATCCTCCAGTGATAAATCGACGACGAAACGTCGAAGAAATCTATAATGATAAATCCCGCCTGAATTGCAATGAAGTTCACTAATAACATGCATGAAACACGAACTGCTCTGGGCGACCTGCTCTTTCCCCTTGAAACAGCTAGTTGGCGGACTTGAAGCTAACCTTCACAGAAGTGAACAAAAATCCAAAGGACTTGGCAACTCACTGACGTGAATTAGGCTCTTCACATGGACATGAAAAACTGGTTTTTTTTGGTAAAAAATCGTATTTTACACAACTTTGAGCTCATAATTTCAAAACGATACAACTTTTTCACGTATTTACCAAATTCCCACCCATGGCCGGTTTCTGGGGACCCAACGATGCATGGCCGGTTTCTGGGGACCCAACCATGCCTTGGCCGGTTCCTGGGGACCCATACAAAGCCTTGGCCGGTTCCTGGGGTCCCATCCAAGCAATAAAAAAATCGAAAATACAAGATGAAACCTAGGTGATTGGAAATGGCAAAAAAAATGTATTTGAGCTAAGTTTAAACTTTAATTACAAGATGAAACAACAGTTTTGCGTATTTACAAACAAACCAGTGATCTACGGTTACCGGTACTCTGGAGATGCCTGTACAGGTTCGATGTCAATCACAAAGTTGTTCATGTGCCAAGACTAAAGTATACTTTGAACAAAAACATAAAAACGAAATAGATCACCAGAAAACCCCCAAGAACTCATCAATATCCATCAGTATATCACTCACCCAACAACGGAACAATACAATGTGACTCACCGTAGAAAATAACTTTCGTAAATAACACCTGCAGCTGGCGGTGGCCTGGCAGTGGCGTGGCAGTGCTTATGCTATCAGCTTTTGTCCAATCGACCTCTTGATATCAGCTTTTCCAGGGTTTTGTCATATGACCTTTTCCAGCCTTTTGTCATATGAGCTTTTTCAGGCTTTTGTTATATCACCTTTTTGAGCCTTTTGTCATACGGGTTTTTTTTAGGTATTTGTCATTTACCGTGCATGGATGCTCAGAATTAACATGAAGGTTCTTGATCGCATTACCTTACTACGATAGAGTTAAAGTAAGGCACTTTATGTAGCTTGTACAGAGTGCAACTGGAGGGCAAAAGATATTACGGGGGCATTACAATCCTGGCGGAATTGCTAGAACTATAGCAATTTGGTGTATTTCTAGGCCAAGCATTACCGAGCTGCTCCGGATTCTCGTCCATGTACACATTGCAAGCAATTATATTTCAGCCTAAAAGAGTAGGATTAAAGCATAATTGATGAAATATACTTCGAATAAAAACATAAAAATGAAATAGATGAGCACAAAACCCCAAGAACCCATCAATAGATGACCTGGCAGTGGCGTGGCGGGGCTTATGATATCATCTTTTGTCCAATCGGCTTTTTGATGTCAGCTTTTTAAGGCTTTTGTCACATCACCTTTTCCAGCCTTTTGTCATATCAGCTTTTTTTGGCTTTTGTCATATCACCTTTTCCAGCCTTTGGCCATATCAGGTTTTTCAGCTATTTGTCGTTTACCGTGCATGGATGGATTAACATGAAGGTTCATGATCGCATTACTTCACTACGATAGAGTTAAAGCAAAGTACTTTATTTAGCTAGAACAGAGTGCAACTGGAGGGCAACAGATATTACGGGGGCATTACAATCCTGATGGAATTGCTAGAACTTAAGCATTACAATAGTGACGACATTGCTAGAAGAACCGACGAAAACACTGATTGTCATGGTGGAACAAGTGATCGTTACGCCTATGTTCGTAGAGTGGGAATGACGCGCCACATTTTCTACATATTACATCACCCGTCAATCTTGTGCGATTTGTTCTTGGACACCGCTCAATCTCTCTTATGAAAGAGCTCCATGGGGGTGCGCAATGCTCCCAGCTGTTGCCGAATGGGCAGCCTATGCCGAACATCTCGGGGGTATAAAACATAACCTTTTTATCTTTTTTGTGTGGATCTCTTCCCTCCCGATTACCCGCGTCCCCTATTTTAATACCACCCGGGTTCCCGGATGGTCTTTTTAATCCGTCAAGGATTTGTTGCGTAGTTCGGACCCAGTAACCGCTTCCTTATCCCTTTCTCTTCGGGACGAGGAACCCTCATGCACTTCCGGAGACTTGCCGACGCGCCTCCTCTGTTTCGGCTCGCACTCCACTATATGGTGCAACAGGTGTGTGTTGGGCTTGTTGTTATACAATCGAAGGCGTGCCCTACAGTCAATGCAATATGCCCACTGTGGTCGTTGTGCAATACCGTAGGCGTACTCGGGATCTGGATTTTCTGGGAGGTAGTAGCACCATGGCGAGGGTTGGTCCCCCCAGTCATCCGAGACGGGAAGTTGGAGATGTGGGTGGTATGTCTCTGGGTCCACCCAGTTGAAGTACCAGCACCATTCATCCTCCGGCAAAGGGCACCGGTAGAATCTTCGGTCCGCTAGATCCTCGTGGCAGGTGTCAACCACTGCCTGCAGGCCGTGTTCGCACAATTCGGGCCTTTCGGGTGTCCCTTGTGGAGGTTCCTCCTTTGACTTGAGGAATTTCGAAAGATTCTTTTTGAAGTCCTGTATGGGATAAACTGGTTTAGAATGACTACTATATGAGTGAAACATGAGCATGTGACATAAACTCACCGATTGATTGGTCCCCTGCCCACCGGCCCTTAAGTCCGGTCGATGTAGAAAGGGGACATATCCCGGCGGCCTCTCCCACCGGGTGAAGTTCTCGGGCGAAGCGGGGTAGCGTCGTGGCAGTTGTAGATAAATTCGTAGTCACGTCGTTCGGGGCCATCGATCCATTGGAAGAAGCAGCACCGATCCTCGTGCTTAAAAGATAAAGAACGATGCATGAAATGGTAGTGTTAGCCTAATTTATGTGGACAGCAATTGGTTTACCTCGTATCCGCGGGCACAACAATAGTGAGCACGGGCGGTCGTATCTCCATCGTAGATTGCTTCATCTTCGCAAGAAGGTTGCAGTCGCATTTCGGCCGGGGCAGCTCCGGTAGAACTGGGGCATCAATGCTACTCTCATCCGGGTATATCGGGGGGGTTAAGTTTTGCTTGCTGAAGAGGCGACGGTAGAATGACATCGTGCCCTGATTTGTGTAAAGTCGGTTGAAGTTTATTGCTGGTTTGGCAGTGTGTTGCATCTATCCCTCCCTCGGCCAGTTTTTATAGTGCTGGTGAGGGGCTTCTGCACCTAACTACAACACTTGTCCCTATTGGAGATCTAGATGGCATGTCACCCATTTGGCAAAACTGGATGACCTGTTGCCCCTTTTCGAAAGCTGCACGACCTGTCATGCCTTTGGCAAAGCTGCACGACCTGTCACTCCTTGGGCAAAGCTGCACGACCTGTCAATCAATGTAATGTCAATCAATGTAATTGTACAAATGCTTAACTTAGTGTACCTGGCCGTCACGTACTGTTGCCACAGGCCTCTTCTGGGCCGGGCTAGCACCACAGGTTGGGCCCTAATGGGGAGGCCGGTGAGCATGGCTACGTCTCTTAGAGTGATGGTCATCTCACCGAATGGAAAGTGAAATGTGTGCGTCTCTGGCCGCCATCGATCGATCAGACCAGTAAGAAGTGCCCGATCGAGGCCTGGCAACGGCGTGGTAATGCCCCCTTCCATCATAGCCCCGTCCATCATAAGCGCAAAGGGTAGTAGCCCTGCACGGATGAGTGGGATGTGGAACCGGCCGTCAAGGTCGACGAGTACGTTCTCTGCAACGTCGGTATCCACACGAAGGAAAAACAGGAGTAATAAGTAAAAGAACTAATAATGCAAACTAACTTACATATTTATCACAGAGCAAATCTGCAGTATTCGTGCAAAAAATAACATTTAAACGTGATATTTTACGTGCTCCCGAAAAGGCTTAAAAGTTAACGTTGACAATAAAACTTAGGGTTATTGCGGCAGCATATTTTTCTAGCAAAGAAAGGTGTAAATAAAATATTTTTCCAGAATATGGTACTCCATATATCTAAGAGCAAATCTGCAGTCTTCTTGCAAAAAATTACATTTAAACGTGATATTTTACGGGCTGCCGAAAAGGCTTAAAAGTTAACGTTGACAATAAAACTTAGGGGTATTGCGGCAGCATATTTTTGTAGCAAAGCAAGGTGTAAATAAAATATTTTCCCAGAATATAGTACTCCATATATCAAAGAGCAAATCTGCAGTATTCGTGCCAAAAATTACATTTAAACGTGATATTTTACGGGCTGCCGAAAAGGTTTAAAAGTTAACGTTGACAATAAAACTTAGGGGTATTGCGGCAGCATATTTTTGTAGCAAAGCAAGGTGTAAATAAAATATTTTCCCAGAATATGGTACTCCATATATCAAAGAGCAAATCTGCAGTATTCGTGCAAAAAATTACATTTAAACGTGATATTTTACGTGCTGCCGAAAAGGCTTAAAAGTTAACGTTGACAATTAAACTTAGGGTTATTGCGGCAGCATATTTTTGTAGCAAAGAAAGGTGTAAATAAAATATTTTCCCATAATATGGTACTCCATATATCAAAGAGCACATCTGCAGTATTCGTGCCAAAAATTACATTTAAACGTGATATTTTACGGGCTGCCGAAAAGGCTTAAAAGTTAACGTTGACAATTAATCTGAGGGTCTTTGCGTCAGAATATTTTTCTAGCAAAGAAAGGTGTAAATAAAATATTTTCCCAGAATATGGTACTCCATATATCGAAGAGCAAATCTGCAGTATTCGTGCCAAAAATTACATTTAAACGTGATATTTTACGAGTCATAAAAGGCATAAAAGTTAACGTTGACAATAAAACTTAGGGGTATTGCGGCAGATATTTTTGTAGCAAAGCAAGGTGTAAATAAAATATTTTCCCAGAATATGGTACTCCATATATCGAAGAGCACATCTGCGATATTCGTGCCAAAAATTACATTTAAACGTGATATTTTACGAGCCGAAAAGGCTTAAAAGTTAACGCTGACAATAAAACTTAGGGTATTGCGGCGGCATTTTTTTGTAGCAAAGAAAGGTGTAAATAAAATATTTTCCCAGAATATGGTACTCCATATATCGAAAAGCAAATCTGCGATATTCGTGCCAAAAATTACATTTAAACGTGATATTTTACGAGTCTAAAAGGCTTAAAAGTTAACGTTGACAATAAAACTTAGGGTATTGCGGCAAGATATTTTTGTAGCAAAGTAAGGTGTAAATAAAATATTTTCCCAGAATATGGTACTCCATATATCAAAAGCAAATCTGCGAGATTCGTGCCAAAAATTACATTTAAACATGATATTTTACAGTCATTAAAAGGCTTAAAAGTTAACATTGACAATAAAACTTAGGGTATTGCGGCGAGATATTACGGCATTACGGTATACTTTAATCAAGGCCATGGCTCCCGATATGACCTACCGAACAAAAGCTAATTGGTACACCCTATGTTTTTTTAGGAATACATGTTATTTACTTCCTACTGAGAATAACAAAAGTGGCTTCATAATTTTTAATGGTTAAATAATCAGGTTATAGCACATTAATTATTTCTTACGTTTAACAACTAATAAATTACAAACTACTACAATTATCTACAAATTCATATTCCTTTTCCCACATCGCTTAATCATATTATTATAGGATTTACAAATTTTTCCTTCACATTTTAAAGGTTTCACTCGATTTTATATAGTCGCGTTTTATTGCTTAATCATATTATTGCCATTTCCAATCACCTAGGTTTCATCTTGTATTTTTGATTTTTTTATTGCTTGGATGGGACCCCAGGAACCGGCCAAGGCTTTGTATGGGTCCTCAGGAACTGGCCAAGGCATGGTTGGGTCCCCAGGAACCGGCCATGCATCGTTGGATCCCCAGAAACCGGCCATGGGTGGGAATTTGGTAAATACGTGAAAAAGTTGTATCGTTTTGAAATTATGAGCTCAAAGTTGTGTAAAATACGATTTTTTCCGTTTTTTTTAGAGGGTTTTTTCACGTTAAACACGTGTCTTTATTATTTTGTCGTGCTTCAAATCTAACATAAATACCGTGTCTGTATCTGTACATTCCATATCCTATCAGCTTGACTAAATCAAATCGGTCAGGCTCACGAGAGAAAAGAACCAAACAGGCCTAAAGGTTTCTAAAATTTACTCGTCCCGTCTAGGAAAGAACAAGTCGGGCGCGCGAACTCCTCTCTTACGGTCTTAACCCCGAACACCAAGCGAGCAATAAATGGCGTCATAGCCACGGGCCTTCGCGAAGGTCCTCCTCCTCCCCTCCTCGCCATTTGTTGTGCCCTCGTCACCGGCGACCTCACCGTCGGCGTCTGGACACAGCAAGCCAGGCAGGCCTCCTCCTTCCACTCAAATCTTCTCTCATCCAGAGCGCCCTCCTCCTCCTTCCCACCTCCACTGGTAAGATCCATTCGGGCTTGGGATCAATTTCTTCTCTTACTTGTAAGAACCTTAGCTTTGTTTGGAAGGATTTGATTGCTGTAAGAGTTTGTTTTGTTCTTGGGGATCTTTTCTTTGCTATGAATCCAGTTTGCTGCGGATTTGTCCGCAGTTTAGTTTTTTAAGGATCTTGGGGGTTCAGCTGAACCCCCCCATGCCCCAGGTCAAGGCCAAGGTGTCAGCGGTGGCGGCAACCTCAGCCGGGACGTTGGCGGCTGCGGCGCCGCCGCCGAGGAGGTGGGAGGGGGTGGACCCCTCGCTGGAGAGGATGGTGCTGAGGGCGTGCCTGGACCAGGCCCCCGAGCGGCGCCGCGTCCGCGAGGCATTCAAGGACGTGCAACTCAGCATCGATCACTGCCTCTTCAAGGTCCATATGTGCCACCTTTCTTCTCCTGCCTTACAATTCAGAATCGATATAGGATGTTGTTGTCCTAATGGGGCCAGGAAGGTGCTGATGGTGTCTGGACAATCTTGATGTGGTCAGGATGGTTCTGTGATGATGATATCCCTGTGCTAGATTTTGATTTGGTGGTATCAGGACAATCTTGATAGTCAGGTTTTGACTTAAAACCCTTTTGGTGTATGTGTTTAGGAAGGACCTCTCTGAGGATGATCTAGAGCTTGGAGTTTTGTTTCAGGATGGTCCAAACTTGTGTCAATGTTGTGCCCACACAAAGCTTTGTGATTGGTCCGGGTCACCGTTGAGATGTCCATATGCTGTACTAGTTAATTAGGATGGTCCAGACGTACTACTGATTTTTGCACTCTATAAGGATGTAAAGGCTAGTTCAGGATTACGGGTTATGAATAGTCGGTCGACTGCTTTTGGTTTACACCTCTCGGAAGTTGGAGCCTGAATTTTGTGTAGCCCAAGCAAGCTAGAGCCTTGAATAAAGCCAGATCATTCTTGAGGTGCTTGAGCATAATTTTAGCATGTATGAGAGCAAACTATTGCCCACGTGGAGCAATATTTAGAGATAGAAAAAATTGCCACTATATTACTGAAAGAGTACTACCACTTCAGTAAAGTAGCAGCAAAAGTTCACACCTTAGTAAAATGCCACCCCAATCTTCCCTTAAATTTTCAAACATTATGAGTAGACAATCATTTTTGTCTATTCCTAGTTTCCTATGTGCTGGCGCTTTTATTTAAAATAACTATGCTTTTTATGTTATGTCATGCCATGGATGGTTTCTCTTACTTGCATTTGTTCTATGATGCAGGGACAATATAGTGGCATCGGCACAAAGGAGGTGCTATTTCTTAGTCTAGCCATTGTTTTATACAGTTTCTTCATAATAAGTAGATCCCTGCACTTAACTGCTGCAATACATAAATTTCTGTTACATTGTGTGTAAGATTCTGAGGCATGTAGAATTTGTCCATCTTCTTTGCACAATTGCACTAGTGTGTGTGCTGTAAGTAAAGAGAGGGATTCAAGAGATTCTACTCTACGTAACCCAGCCGGCAAAGTGATGTATTTTATTCTGTTTTTTTAGAGAATGAGCACTATGCAGAAATATTGATGTGAGGTAGGATAATTCCAGTATTTTTTTTTAATAAAAGGTAGGACAATGTTGATGTGCATTGGGTATGTCAGATATCCACTAGTTCCTCCTTTTATTCAATAGAAGAAGTTTTTTCTGTGAAAGATGAAACTTCACTGGTAGTTACGCTTAAACACAAGTTGACTATTATATAGATAATTCTTTACTGGTTTGTGAACATCTAAGATTGTTTGCCAGAAATGTTAATTTGCTCAATGATACTTTCATACTCGATACTCCCAACTCCTAAACAATGATGGCATAGCAGTTGATCCTTGGCTCTTCAGAAATTTATGGCAACTTGTTATTATATGTTCTCCATCGTTGCAATGTGACATTTTTTTCTCTTCAACAGTCATATGAGCTGAACTCCAGGGGTGTGGAGATTTTCTCAAAATCTTGGTTTCCAGAGAATCACCACATGAGAGCTATTGTTTGTCTCTGCCATGGTTATGGAGACACCTGTACCTTTTTCCTTGATGGTATCCTTTGCCCTGTGAGGCTAGTAATGTTCAATTTGATATGATGCTTCGTTTTTGCTACATTTTGAAAGTTTGTTTTCTTTCAGGGATTGGTAGGAAGATCGCTTCGGCTGGATATGGAGTATTTGCATTGGACTACCCAGGTTTTGGTCTTTCAGAAGGACTTCATGGATATATTCCAAGTTTCGATACTCTTGTTGATGATGTAGCTGAACACTTTGCTAAGATCAAAGGTATGCTATCATTACGTTGTTACTGGTTTGAGTGGTTTCTCATGTTGTCTCCTTTTCTATACAAGTTTTACGGAAACAGTTGGGAAATTTGTTATATTTTGTCCAACCTCAAAGATGTTCTTTTTTTTTTTTTTCAAATTTACATGGATTGTTTTTCACCAAGTTGAGTAACTTGATCTTCTGCTCATGTAACATGCAGAACTGCTTGCTAACCACCTTAAGTATCGCCATAATGTAGTTGCATATTTTGGTAGTGCTACTGCAAGTTTTGTTTTACTTTTAACATGGGACATTTTAGAAATTAAGAAAAAGTACATGTTGTGTGATCTTTTTTCTTTTTGTACCGGAAATAGTTTGCTTTACAAAGTGTGGCTAAAAAATTGCTTTATCTTGTTTTATTCTCTTCCTAATTCTAAAACAAACATGTAGTGTCTTTGGTCCAAAAACTTGTTTTAGCTCCACACAGATTAAACAAGAAAATAATTAATGCTTTAGCTTTTGACATAGTTTACTCTTCTTAATTGTATGCTCATATCTCTAATACCACTACTAATAAGTGCAAAATGTTGCCTTAAAAAAACCTAAATGATGTGTATCTGCAAACCAAAACAACCACCAAGTTTTGTCTCAAACAAATTGGGGTAGGCTAGGAATGAAACCCAATCAAAGTCAATAAAACCTCTAAACTTTTGATCTTATGTTATGGTTCTGGTACATGGATTGATAACTTCCATGCACTTCTATCCATGCACATTCCAATCCATTAAGTCTCTTTTAACTGCTTCTTCCCACTCTCTGTTGATCTCTGCCTCTTCTTATGTTTTTGAGACGACTTACAATTCCACTACGCACCGGTGCATCAAGAGGTCTCCATTGGAGATGTTCAAACCATCTCTAACGATGTTGGACAAACTTTCCTTCAAACCAATGTGACTTGAGCTAAAATAACAACTATTTTGGACGGTGGGAGTACCATTCTGTGGAGGACCACTACCAATGTGGCACTATTTATTACAAAAATTGAGATTGATTGCTAATATTTTGGTATAGGAGTTAATCTGTTATGTTTAACTGTTTTGTCAATACATGTCATGTGGGGACGGCATTATCAGCGGCGCCCACAAGACGCGACGCTGTATAGCACGGTGGCGCTAGAAGGGGGCGCAACCTCAGCAGCCAGTGGCTAGGCTGCAATTCAGGGAGCAGAGCATGCGGATCAGCATGCAGGGAAGGCTAGAATCAGGGGATTTAGAGAGTTTGTTTCCTTTTAATAAGTAGGCATGCAGGGAAGGCTAAAATCAAGGGATTTTAGGGAGTTGGTTTCCTTTAGCAGGCCAAGTGCCTATATAATGGATGTACCCAGCACTCATTAGGGGCAAGCAATAACAATCCATTTTCCTAATCCCCCTTCTCTCTTAATCTCTCCCCTTCACCATTGCGCGCTCAAGGGAAGCTCTTGGCGCCTCTACCAGTTCAGGCTACGAACTCCGTAGCCGTGGACATGCAACCTTGGGCACTGGTGCCCTTGACAACCTGGCATCAGCTTCCAGGCGTTCCTCATCCGATCCCAACCAACCACCAAGATCCACCGCGCCACCATTCACCTCCGCCATGGCCGAACCATCCCGGCTGAGCTCACCACACTCCTCAGGACGTTGACAATAACAGTCGATAGCCTCCAGGCCAAGGTCGACACGCTCCAGCAGGAGCATTTCCCGTCTGGCTCCGCGTTGGGCCCCAAGGCTCCAGCCACTGGCGAGCACCACAACGATCGACCTCCTCGCTTCCAAAAGATGGACTTCCCCAAGTATGACGGCAAATCCGATCCCCTGGCGTTCACCAATCGCTGTGAGTCATATTTTCATCAGCAGCGCATCGCGGAGGAGAAGGTGTGGATGGCTTCCTACAACCTGCAAGATGGCGCCCAGATGTGGTTCATCCAAGTCCAACAGGAAGAGGGCACTCCACCGTGGTGCCGTTTCACTGAACTCCTACACCTACGTTTCGGACCACCCCTGCGCTCCAACCCCCTCGGCGAGCTGATGGCATGCAAACGGACGGGCTCCGTCGTTGAGTACCAGGACCGCTTCGAGGCGCTCCTTCCTCGAGCGGGCCACCTCACGGAGACACAAAAGGTCCAGATCTTCACAGCTGGTCTACAGCCGCCCCTCAGCCTCGACGTCGAGATCCACAACCCGCAGTCCCTCGCCGTCGCCATGAGCCTCGCTCGCAGCCGAGTCGCTGCGATCAAGCAGCCGCGCAACAAAGACCGCTTCCACCGCAAAGATCGCCACCAACAGAGGGGCCTCCTGCCGACGCCCACGCCCCGTTTGGCGCTACCCGTGCCAACCACACCCGCCTCGACGCCGACATCGGTAACCGTCGATGGGCGGCAGGTGAAGTGGTTATCCCAGGCAGAGATGGAGGAGTGGCGCCGCCTTGGGCTCTGCTTTAACTGCAACGAGAAATTCGGGCGCGGCCACAACCGCGTCTGTCAGTGCATCTTCCTCCTCGACCTGGCGACGGGGGACGACGAGGACGACCCTGAGCCGGAAGGGGCCGCGGCCGACGAACCGCTGATTTCACTCCACGCAATCGCCGGCGTCCGCACCAACAAAACCATGCAGATGCGCATCCATGTAGGAGGCGCCTCCCTCCTCGCGCTCCTCGACTCCGGCTCCACCCACAACTTCATCTCCGAGGATGCGGCCAGCCGCACCAACCTCCACCTTTCTTAGGGAAAAATGCAGGTCACGGTGGCCAACGGCGAGCGCGTACCCTGCTCAGGCATGTACTGTGCTACGGCATTCACCATCGGTGCCGAGCACTTCACCACCAACTTCTTCGCTCTCCCCCTGGCCGGCTACGACGTCGTCTTGGGCACACAAAAGGTCGGCATCTCTCGGACCGATCCTCTGGGATTTCGGCGCCCTCACCATGTCCTTTTGGCGCCGCGATCACAGGGTGTGTTGGCAGGGCATAGCGGGGCCATCCAATCCATCCCTCAAGGCGTGCACCGGCGACGACCTCCTGACGGCCGTCCTGGACGAGTTCGCCACCATCTTCGCCGAGTCGACGGGCTTGCCACCTCGTTCCTGGGACCACTGCATCAACTTGGTACCGGGGTCAGCACCGGTGGCTGTCCGCCCCTACCGCTACCCAGCATCCCACAAAGACGAACTGGAACGCCAGTGCGCCACCATGCTCGCCCAGGGCCTCATCCGGCGCAGCGCATCGGCATTCTCCTCACCAGTCTTACTGGTCAAGAAGGCCGACGGCACATGGCGCTTCTGCATCGACTACCGCGCCCTGAACGCCATCACCGTCAAGGACGCGTATCCCATCCCGGTGGTGGAAGAGCTCCTCGACGAGTTGCACGGTGCTCGCTTCTTCACCAAGCTGGACCTCCGTTCCGGCTACCACCAGGTGCGGATGAAGGCCGAGGATGTCGCCAAGACCGCATTCCGCACCCATGACGGCCTCTACGAGTTCCTGGTCATGCCGTTCGGGCTGTGCAACGCCCCGGCCACGTTCCAGGCGCTCATGAATGACGTGCTACGCCCGTTCCTGCGCCGCTTCGTCCTCGTCTTCTTCGACGACATCCTCATCTTCAGCGCCTCGTGGGCAGATCACCTCCGGCACGTCCGCACCGTCCTCCACCAACACCGCCTCTTCGTTAAGAAGTCCAAGTGCGCTTTCGGCGTCAACTCCATCTCCTACCTCGGCCACATCATCTCCGCCGCCGGCGTGGCCATGGATCCGACCAAGGTGCAAAGCCGTCGCCCAGCCACGACCACGCTTCGGCCGGCGCGCGGCTTCCTCGGCCTCGCCGGGTACTACCGCAAGTTCGTCAAAGACTACGGCACGATCGCCGCGCCTCTCACAGCCCTTCTCTGCAAGGAGGGGTTCTCATGGACGGAAGAGGCCGGGGCGGCCTTCACGGCCCTCAAGAACGCCGTCACATCGGCGCCCGTCCTCACCATGCCAGACTTCACCCAGCCCTTCATCGTCGAGTGCGACGCGTCCACCTATGGGTTCGGGGCCGTCCTCTTACAGGGCCAACACCCCGTGGCCTTCTTCAGCCGGCCCGTGGCACCACGGCACTGTTCTCTGGCGGCGTACGAACGGGAGCTGATTGGCCTCGTCCTAGCCGTCCGTCACTGGAGGCCGTATCTCTGGGGCCGCCGATTTCTGGTAAGGACTGATCACTTCAGTCTAAAATTCTTATTGGACCAGTGCTTGGCCACGATCCCACAACACCACTGGGTGGGCAAGCTCCTCGGCTTCGACTTTGCCGTGGAATACAAAGCAGGGAGCACCAACACGGTGGCCGACGCCCTGTCCCGGCGCGACACAGAGGAGTCCGCGGTCCTCGCCATTTTCGGGCCTCGGTTCGACTTCATCAACCGCCTCCGCCAGGCCCATGACTCGGACCCTGCACTGGTGGCGCTCAGAGAGGAGCTCGCAACCAACCAACGCTCGGCCCCGTGGTCCCTCGTCGACGGCCTAGTAGCGTTTGAAGGCCGTCTCTACATTCCACCGGCCTCGCCACTCCTCCACGAGCTGCTCACCGCCGTGCACGACGACGGCCATGAGGGCGTCCAGCGCACCCTCCACCGCCTGCGCCGCAACTTCCACTTGCCCAATCTCCGCACGGTGGTCCAGGGCTACATCCGCGCGTGCGCCACCTGCCAGTGCTACAAGTCCGAGCACCTGCACCCCAGGTCGCCTCGCCATCGCTGTACTCCACGCCAAGATGGGACCGACATTGGGCTCGACTTCATCGAGGCGCTACCGCGCGTTGGCGAGAAGTCGGTCATCCTCACGGTGGTCGACCGCTTTGATGAAATCTTGTCACTTCATTCCGCTCGCCCATCCGTACTCGGCAGAATCAGTGGCACATGTCTTCTTCACCGAGATTGTGCGTCTCCACGGCGTTCCCCAGTCCATGGTCTCGGACAGGGACCCTGTCTTCACTTCCATCTTCTGGACGGAGCTCATGCGCCTCACCGGCGCCAAGCTGCACATGACGACGGCCTTCCACCCTCAATCTGATGGCCAGACGGAGGCCGCCAACAAGATCATCGTCATGTACGTCCGCTGCCTCACGGGAGATTGTCCTCGCCAGTGACTACGCTGGCTTCTGTGGGCGGAGTGTTGGATCGTAAGGGCCTTCTCAACCCCAAAAGCTAGCTTAAGAGGTGAGGAACTCCCCCACTTATAAGTTAGGTCCTTTGCCCTTCCACAACCAATGTGGGACTATTCTAACAATCCCCCCTTCACACATTGGTATCTCTCAGCCGTTCACCGCAACTTCACCGTACACCAACGGTCCCTCAGGGCCACGATCCATCAGGCCTTCACACCCTAGTGTCCATCGGGTCAAAGATGTTAGAACCGGGCTCTGATACCAATTGTTGGATCGTAAGGGCCTTCTCAACCCCAAAAGCTAGCTTAAGAGGTGAGGGACTCCCCCACTTATAAGTTAGGTCCTTTGCCCTTCCACAACCAATGTGGGACTATTCTAACACGGAGTACACCTACAACACCGCTTTCCAGACCGCCCTCAAGGACACGCCGTTCCAGATCGTCTACGGCCGTGATCCTCCGTCCATCCGCTCCTACGAACCGGACGAGACGCGTGTGGCGGCCGTGGCCAAAAGCATGGCGGACAGGGATGAATTCTTCGCCGACGTCCGCTATCGCCTCGAGCAGGCACAGGCGATATACAAGCGCCACTACGACAAGAACCATCGTGAGGTTCGTTATGCGGTGGGTGACTGGGTCTGGCTCCGCCTTCGCCAGCGCCCCGCAGCCTCCCTCCAAGCTCCAACCACAGGGAAGCTCAAGCCGCGTTTCTACGGGCCTTTCCGCATCGCCGCCATCATCAACGACGTCGCCTACCGCCTCGAGCTTCCTCCCCGCGCTCGCCTCCACGACGTTTTCCATGTGGGGCTCCTAAAGAAATTCATCGGCACTCCCTCGACTGCACCGCCAGCTCTGCCGCTTATTCACCACGGCGCCGCCGTTCCAGAACCAGAGAAGGTGGCCCGCTCGCGCCTCGCACGGGGGGTCCGCCAGGTCCTCGTCCATTGGAAGGGCGAACCAGCCGCTTCGGCCACTTGGGAGGACGTCGACAGCTTCATCAACCGCTACCCAGCTTTCCAGCTCGAGGACGAGCTGCTCGTCGAGGGGGGGAGAGATGTCATGTGGGGACGGCATTATCGGTAGCGCCAGCGCCTGCGACGCCGAAGCTGCATGGCGCGCTTGAAGAGCGCAACCTCGTGACCAGCTAGGCTGCAATTCAGGGAGCAGAGCATGCGGATCAGCATGCAGGGAAGGCTAGAATTAGGGGATTTAGAGAGTTTGTTTCCTTTTAATAAGTAAGCATGCAGGGAAGGCTAGAATCAGGGGATTTAGAGAGTTTGTTTCCTTTTAATAAGTAAGCATGCAGGGAAGGCTAAAATCAAGGGATTTTAGGGAGTTGGTTTCCTTTTAATTAGCAGGCCAAGTGCCTATATAATGGATGTGTCCAGCACTCATTAGGGGCAAGCACTAACAATCCATTTTCCTAATCCCCCTTCCTCTCTTAATCTCTCCCCTTCACCATTGCGCGCTCAAGGGAAGCTCTTGGCGCCTCTACCAGTTCAGGCTACGAACTCCGTAGCCGTGAACTTGCAACCTTGGGCACTGGTGCCCTTGACAATACACACAATAGAATTTCTTTTGATAATGGCAAAGAGAAATTTGCATGGGCTAAGCTTTGTAATAAATGGTTTCAGTTTGAATTAAGTATATGCATGCCATATATAACCTCCACAATGCCACTGTAGAAAGGTTGACAAACTGGTAAAAGTGAATCTTCTTTGAAATTGTGATTAAATTGGTCGATCAAGTTTTTCCATTTTCTATATCATAAATGATCTTATCTTTTTTCTAGAAATTTGCTGTTATTATTTTTAATTGAATTTATATCTGGCCATACTCTATTCCTTCTTTTTCATTTTTTTTTTCTGTAAGACAATAAATGTTATCTGAATATTTACTCATTTAACTGTAAAAGTGCAATTCATATGTTGCCAGGAAATCCTGAAAATAGAGGTCTTCCGAGCTTTCTGTTTGGTCAATCTATGGGTGGAGCAGTTGCATTGAAGGTTCATTTTAAGCAACCGAATGACTGGAATGGTGCAGTATTAGTTGCACCAATGTGCAAGGTAGTTTCTCAATGTAGGAGTGTAGGACTCTACAGCAGTTATGTCTGGGCACGTATTCTCAAACTCATTTATTTATAGATAGCAGATGATGTGGTTCCGCCTTGGCCTGTTCAGCAAGTTCTAATTTTTTTGGCTAGACTTATTCCAAAAGAGAAGCTTGTTCCACAGAAAGATTTGGCAGAGTTGGCATTCAAAGAGAAGAAAAAACAAGAACAGGTCAATACTGTCATACTGACTTTCTAGAACTGATACTTGTATTCATTCATTTTATTTAATTTTTTTTCTTCTTAGTTTCATTTCAACTGATCTGCACATTCTTTGACCACGGTTATTCAATCCAGATATGTTTTTTGGAAGAAAATAATGGGAAAAACTAAAAGATCCATTTCATATTGCTTCATGCTCCCATCCCCAGAAGAAAGGGCATTCTCATCTGTTTTCAATAATCAGTACAACAGAAAACTTATGGCATACAGATGATCTTCCTTTATTATTTCTTCTTCCAGTTTTGGGTAAATTTGTCCTAAAGTATGTATGAAAATGTAAATCAAAAGCAGGTACTGTTAGGTTTGTTATTTATGGAATAATTTTGTTGTTGAACGAGAGCTTAGTTTATTTCGTTGAAAATTTCCTTATTCAATTTAGTTAGCCGTGGCTTATGCCTTGTGAAAAGAATGTTATTAACTCTCTGCTCAATGCAGTGTTCTTACAACGTGATTGCCTACAAGGATAAACCACGTCTCCGAACAGCTTTGGAGATGCTGAGAACCACACAAGAGATAGAGAGTCATCTAGAAGATGTATGTGGCTTATTTTTACTTTGCTCTAATTGGTTCAGTTATACATGTCACCCATGCTATCGAAGTTCTATACAGCTGCTTATAACATTACCCATTTTTACATCAGTAGAAATTGTAGATTCTCTGGTTTGAACACTTTGACATGTATGAATTTGCATTTATTCTTTGCATACGTCATTCGCGGATAACATGGCTAATAACTCATGGCACGACACGTTGGTTTGGTGGCGTATCGGTATCCGACACATGTCTGATACGGATACGACACTGATATATCGCTTGACACGTATTGGTCAAGTATTGGACAATTAGATAGCAAAATAAATAATTTTAATGTTCAACACGACTTCGACACTTCATCGACACATATGATGATACAACCCGACCCATCTCATTCACCTAAAGGGTAACCCTAGCCACTTAAGATGAGCAAAGCAGCAACATCAAGGTTCCATTGTGGAACTATGTTGACGTTCTAGATAAGGGTGGTCTGCCTAGACGAAATGTAAAATGGAGATGCAAGTATCACAAATATGTTGGCACTAGTAGCTACTCTAAAGTCAAAGCGTATTTGGTGAAAATTACTGATGGTGATTGAAAGATATGCCCTAAGGTGATAGTACCTATTCTTGCTCGGCTTAGAAGTCAAGTTGCAAAGGCTAAGGTACCTGTTCTTAGTGTACACTTTAGATTATTTCAGTTTGACAAACAAATAGAAAAATAGAAAATAATATATATGTATATTATTATCACTATTTAAATATATAAAGCCGTGTCAACATTTTGAAAAAATGGCGAATTTTGTGTCGGTGTCGTGTCAACATATCCATGTCTGTGCATCATAGGCAAATACATGCACACGGGATCCATGAGGTGCCTTGTACTTAAATGTCTCCTCATGGCTTAGAATAGCTGAGCCCATTCTCTCCAATGAGAAGTTTTGAACTATGGCCTAGATTGAGAAATTTTGAGCTGGAGGGATTGAGAAACTTCATTGAATTTGTAATGAGCAATACCACATGATCCTCTGGGTTATAATGGTGAAGGAACCTAGTTCCTGTTTGGTTACTACCAAACCATTGATACTGATTGCCTGAAATATTCCTTGGCCATTACTTAGATAAACTGTGAAATCAAACTGATCTGAACTTATCCTGCTGGCAGGCAGATATTTTCTAACTTTGTGTTTCTGTTGTTTGATCGGAACTCAGATCATGATCCTCCATGAAGGATCAATGTTATTCGTCGTGTGTACATTTTTTTGTGACCGATAGTGATAGGCGGCATGATTTAATATTTCCTAGAGAATCAAACACGGTTTCAAGTTTCGACATTGCTTGTTGGATGTTTTGATTCTAAGACATAATCTGATAGTTCAATATTTTTTATGAGCTGATCTTTTGTCATTATGCTTTGTAGTAGGTGTAAAAGTCATGCTTTCAGCATAAAAATCTAAAAGTAGAAAAGTTTAATCAGATAGGCCTATGGCAATGGTTAACAAAAACTGTTGTCCTTGCTAGACACTAGTCCTTATAAGATTTCAATTTAATGAACTGTGCTGTCCTTGAAAGATGATTTTTAAAGAGCTGTGTTACACTATAGCATTGGAGATGTTCTGTTTTTCATGTTGAGACAGTTCGGTTCTTTGATGGCTGAAGCCTGCTTCATCTTTCCCATTTAGGTTTCTCTGCCCATTATCATTTTGCATGGTGAGGCTGATTTGGTCACCGACCCAGGCGTGAGTAAAGCTCTCTATGAAAAAGCAAAGAGCTCAGACAAGACGCTGCGGATTTGTAAAGATGCATACCATTCTATCTTGGAAGGCGAACCGGACGAGACAATCTTTCAAGTTCTCGATGATATAATCTCTTGGCTGGATCAACATTCTACACAGGAAGTTTCATCGTCATAAACTGCAGAGCTATTTACCTGCATTGGGTAAATTTCTTTGTCATTGTAGTATCTCTTCTTGTCGGGGATCCTAGATCCAATAAGGTCGGGAACTCCATTTTGGCACCAGCCCTGTATTACGTTCTTACTGATTGCGAATGTCTTTTATCTGAGCGATGTACATAAGTGATTATTAGTTTATTGATCTATCAGATATTTTACGAATAGTTTGGAGATAGGGCGCCTCTTTTTTATTTCATTAACCTTATCTTTAATATATTCCGATCACCTTTTCGTTGTATGTTAGAGTACAAGTCTTGTCATTTGAGTGAAGGAAAACACTAAAGAATGGCAACAGACAGAAATGTATTTAGCGTCCCTACAGTTTACAACGAATTGGACGGGGTAAAATATTCCCTCGTTGAAGTTTATAGCGTGTATTTTTTTTTTACTTCATAAATATTGGATGTATTTCATATTCTAATACAAAATTATGTGATGTTTCTTCTGTACTCCTAATAAATATTCATATTTAATTTATATTTTCTACATATATATATTGAATATAATGCTTACAGATAATAATTATGGATATAGTCCTTTTCAATCTCTTTGGTCTATGTGTCAAGAAAAAATATAGCTTATAAACTTAATCCAATTGAGTACTAAAATGCCACATGTTTTTTTCGGTAACACCGTGGTGCAATTTGGCTGGCATATGTTGGGCTAGACTAAAATGGTGGTTTTAGCCTAATATAGCTGTATTGGTTTGTACTCCTTGCGTTTTTTGCGGACGAAACTAAGAAAACCAAATACGTATTACTGTGATAATTCTTATTGATCTATCACGCTAAAAAGTTGAGAAATAAATCGACAAATGAATGATGAGAAGTTTCTATGATTTTCTTTTTAAAAGTTCTACAAATATTAGAGTATGAATGAATGATAGATGATTATTTACCCATTCGCTTATTTTAAGATTTGTATAACTTATATGAAGAGAAAAAACATAAAAACACTAAAAAGACATAGGAATCCACACAGCCACAAAAAAAAGCGTGGATTGCACAATTTGTGGTGGACAACTGTTCACTTTGAAAAATTCCACAAAAGAACGAGTATACCACGACTCCACGAACAAGCCAAACACTAGCCGCAATTATGGCTAAGAAATTATTACGAGCTACAATTATAGCTATGAATCAAACGCTAGCCTGCCAAAGTGCCAGACACCCGAAAAACACGATGAGGTACTGTTTGCAACAAAATTTAGCAAGACTGATTTCGTGGAGATCGGTTTTGATAAGAGATATGTCGGTTATAGCAAGTTGATAGCGTTTCGGATTGGAGGGTCACGATTCAAAGGAAACTGAGTCCGATACGGGTAGGATAAGAGATTGAGTCGGATACGATCGGACTTAACATGGTAAGGAGAGATTGAGGCCGGTACGGGTGATTGAAGAGATCGAGGAGGAAACGTTCAGGCCGAGTGCTATATAAGAGGACCAGAGGCGAGAAGGAAAAACGCCCAGAGTCAATCAACCAATTCGCATCTACTTTATTTACTTTCTATCAACTAGGAGTAGCCACTTTAGTTTGTAATCTTTCATCTGTAATACTCTTTGATCAATCAAGTTGCGCATCGCCGGTTATTGATAATTGTTGTTTTACGCCATACCTGGGTTCATCTTTTCTCCGATTTTGCTGCGCATCGCCTTCTTCAGGAAGAAACGTCCTATTTACCCCCATCTGGTCAATCTCATCGGATTGATTAGATTTATCGTTCGGCTATCTGCGTCGGCTTGTATTGGCCTGCAAAGATTCAAGTTTTACCAGATTTCTAGATCAGTTCTTCCGGCTGATACATCGACGCATTGTCTAGCCAATTGTGCCACTAGATTTCTAGATCGGATCCTCTAGCCGATCTATTGACGTATCCTCTTACCGATTACAGGATCAAATCGGCTGGCACGCTCTGCAAACCCGACGTTTGTCTTGTGTGTTTGAGGCTAAGAACCTTATCTCAAGTTTTTAGCGCAAATATATTTTGGCACGCCCGGTGGGACCCAAGGAAGTTGATCATGTCGTCGACTGGAAAATCCACAGCTACCGCCGACATCAATACAGATGCAATAATCGCACTTACACTGGCCGATTTAACTCCTGAGCAGCAAAAGGAAATTGAAGACCGAAAGGCAACAATGGAAGAGATAATGTTGAAGTGCTTCCAGAAGACACGGCAAGGAGTTACTCAAAAGATTTCACTTCCAACTATCAATCCTATCGGCGATTCCCCTACTGACCCGGTAAGCCGATACATACCTGGCCAGGCTGATTTATCCAGTATGATTGAGCAATCTGTACATCATGCGCTAATCAATCAATCATCAGCTCTAGTCTCCATTCTAAAGCCGATGATCGAAAATAGCGTCAAAACAATTGCTCAAGAGTTGGCTATATCTGGGAGTCTGTTAGACCCGTTACAGTCTCTCCCAACGTACCCAGTGTACTCAATACCGCCGAATACTAACACAGTAAACGCGTCGGCTCCAATACCCCTAATGATGCTGACCCAACCTACTGTGTTAAAACCTAGTACTCATGTAGATGGAGTTGCGCATTACCACACATACACCGATGCGGAGAAGTTAGGCACGGTGTTGGCACCCAATGTTCGTTTGGACGGGATTACGCATTACCACGCATACACCGATGCGGCGAAGTTAGGCACAATGACCAACTTGCCATCGGTGGTTCCGGCCAACGCTTTCGTCCAATCGGTTCCTCAGCCGATTGAGTCAGTTAGGGTTCCTCGATCTCAAGGGCCGATCCCGCATAGGGTAGTCCCATACACTGAACCCTTTGTTCCTATACCCGATTCAGCGACCGTAAAGAGAGATGAGCACAACCAATCACTCCAATATCAGCCGGTTCCGTCTAGCCGACCACCCGAGTTTACACTCGGGGGGCAGGATGCCAATTGCCACAATTGGCAGAACTCTAACGCCCAGTCGGCCCAAGCTTACCGACCACCCGAGTTTGCACTCGGGGGGCAGGATACCAGTTACCTCAATTGGCAAAACCCCAATGCTGCGTTAGCCGATAACGTTAATCGGGCCGATCAAATTTCTGCCGTTTTGAGAGATCAATTCGGCTTGCAGCCCAAAGGAAAAGTAATCAGCTATAGAAAGTCGTATCCTGACTATATTGATCGAATACCATATCCCAATAATTTTAGAGTCCATGATTTTGTAAAATTTTCAGGAGACGATTGCACCACCACCTTGGAGCATGTTGGCCGCTTTATTGCACAATGTGGAGAAGCAGCCCACTCCGACGGTTTAAGAGTGAAATTGTTCCCATTGTCTTTGACAGGGGCAGCTTTCACTTGGTTCACAATCTTACCTCCAAATTCGGTTAATACTTGGGCCGATTTGGAAAGCTGATTCCACAAATACTTTTTCCGTGGGAGTCTAGAACTTAGAGTTTCAGATTTGAGTTCTATCCGACAGAAGTTTGTAGAATCAGTAACTGAGTACATTAAAAGATTTAGGGAGATTAGGAATCAGTGTTTTAGTGTGACTCTACCCGATAATCAAGTCGATTTGGCTTTCCAAGGGTTAATTCCCCCATTAAAAGAAAATTTCTGTGGGCAGGAATTCACCAATTTAAGTCATCTCTTACGTCGAGTATTGGCTCAAGAAAGTTGTTTCTCCGATAATGAGGTCTTCAAAGATGAATGCAGGAATAATAAAAACGTAATACAATCGACTATAGGGGATGGCCGATTACAATTTGCAGAAGAGTCGACGATGGAGTTTGCTCCCAGTCCGTTTTCTATCAACATGGTTCACTGTTATGCAAAAAGGAAAGAGCTGATACAAGATACTGAATTCAACCGATCAAGACCGGAGAATAAGAAGCCGATTCGTGAAAGGCTATCCACGACAAATCAAGGCGAGTCCTCCGAAGCCCCAAATTCTCCGGGATCCGACGGCGCTCCCAAGTCTTCAGAATCTAGCGGCGAAACCAGCAATCTGGCCGAAAAAATCCGAAAGCCGATTGAACCCAAGCCAAGATGGTGCCCCTGTGGTCTTAGTCGATCGCAGCGCAGACGGTTCCAACGCTTAAGGACAAAGGAAATGAAGGAAGCCGACGACGTAAAGCCGACATGATTTTTGGAAGACAATAAGTTATCTTCCAAAAATGGGGGCCATACTGGCCTCAATCTCTCCTTACCATGTTAAGTCCGATTGTATCCGACTCAATGTCTTATCCTACCCGTATCGGACTAAGTTTCCTTTGAATCGTGGCCCTCCAATCCGAAACGCTATCAACTTGCTATAACCGACATATCCCTTATAAAAACCGATCTCCACGAGATCAGCCTTGTCAAATTTTGGTGCAAACAGGTACACAGAGAGGGGAACATCTAGGCAGTCTTGGTCATCACGTACTTGGCTGCTTCTACAAGGAGCCCTAAATTCTATATCAGATTGTATTCTGCCAAGTTATGATGTATTCGAGATCAGACCTCAGATACGTCTTCTTGTGCTGCACATCTGCCGAGATATTTTGCTTTGCAGCAGGTGCTTTTCTGTTGGACTTTATAGGCTTGGTCTAAATTAATATTCTTTATAAATCCTAGAAAATCATAAAGATCCATTCATACTTGGTGGAAGATGGAAAGTTTAATACCGTATTGTTAGTCTAGGTGGAAAGAGACCAACATATAAGATGAAGTTGGTTTCACCTAGTTGAAACAAGAAAAACAAGAATACGTGCGCGCGCTCGCTCGCCTCGCCATCCCGTGGGTGCGTGTGAATGGTGTGATGATTTTGGATTCGATTGTTGTGTGAAGCTGCATGTTCTTCTTGCACCCCATAATTCTGTTTGATGATGTGGCATACTTACACGTAACAAATTGAAAAAGAGAAGAACGTTTCAAACGGAACATTTGAATCGCGCTAATTCTGCGAGGCTTCTATGGCATTAATGCCATTTCCAATTTTGCCGTGCGGAGTAATTACCTTCCCCAGGTAGTCGTGTGTACCTATACGAGGAGACGTCCTCTCGATGCAAAGGAACAACATAAAAGTTCTTCCTTCCTAGTTCTGTTGCATTGCTTGACTTCTCTATCCCTTCGTCGGTGTGCACCGGTGTGGGGAGAGTAGTGTTTCTAAAACTATTCACTCTCTTGATCCTGCATAGGAAGGGGCAATTCAGGTTTTTTTGAAGCGTTCGTGTGACTACTCATGGCTTCCTGTCTTGATTTGCCACGCGTCTTCTTCATCGCATTAGACTACCGCAATCTTCATTGGAGCGAATCATCTGTAAGTTGCAGCTTATCTAAATAGAATTATATCATCTGAAATACTACGTGTGATCTATCTCTTGGTTAATCGTATTTTCAGCCATCTATTCTATCATGTTAATGCATATATTTAAGATAGGCATAATATATTGTGAGATCATGCTACTGTTAGCAGTTTCTATTACATATAGCCAATTACTCTTGGGTATTTCCTTAGGAATTAAAATAATCACAAAAGTGTGCATATTTCTAACATTCCAAAAACATAATAGGCACTTTGTGATAGCTGGTTTTACCAAGGCTATAAAAATTGGAGAAATTTACTAGTGGGAACTTTAAGACATGGAAGACAAGGGCTCAATTGTGGCTCACGACTATGAATGTGCGGTGAGTCATGATACCTAGTCCTGAGGAGGGACCTCTTACTATTGAAAAAAAGAAAAAGTTCAACATGACTGCCATAGTCTTTGTTGGCTGCATTTGAAGCATGTCATCTTACCAGTTGTGTGATGTGTATATACACATTAAAAATGCTACAGAACTATGGGAGGCACACGAACATAAGTTTACTGCCTAAAATGTTTGACGTGAGTTGTACATCATGGAGCAATATCATGACTACAAAATGGTTGATAACCGTTATGTAGTCAACCAGGCTCATGAACTATAACTCATTGTGGGGGAACTCGCGCATCTTGGTTGTTAGTTGCCTGACAAATTTGTGGCAGTGGCATCATTGCCAAATTACATCCATCTTGGATAAATTTTGTCATAGCTGTAAAACACAAGAAGCAAAATATTTTCATTGAGGATTTAGTTGTTAGTCTTGATGTTAAGGTGTCGGACCCAGGAGTAACATCCCTGAATCCTCTGTGTATCCTGTACTAGTTTAGGAAAAGCTATTACACAAATAGAGATGATATCATAACATATCGAATGCATTTCATTAATTTAAATATTCAGAGTTACAATATGAGTGACACATAGGCCAAATAAAAATATAGTAGTGGAAGTAAAAGAAATAGTAGTAAATCCCAATAGAATTGCCACGGGTAATCGACTGAGAAAGCGGCCTAGTCCTCCTAGTCCTCACTAGCGTAATACTCCTCTAAAAGGACAAAGTAAAGTAAGATGAGTACTAGAAGTACTCCACAAGTTACACTGGAATGCATTATTAATGTAAAGGAGAAAATGGAAGGCAATATGGTTAAATTTGTGCATAAAGCAGCAAGTTTTTTTAGATATTCTAAGTAATTTTCAACTGCATAATTTTACACAAAGAGAATTTTAATTTTCTATACATCTTTGATCTCAGGATCCAACATTGAGTTAAATCAATTTTCTCACAACAGAATCACTCCATCTAAAATTTATTTTTCTAAAAATATTTTAGAAAAATCAAAGTCTAATATGTGAATGACTTGCTTGGCATGCCCATGACTGAGGGCACAGCTACTTGATTGTTTTATACTATGCAGAAGTTGTACAACTTTACCTACAAGACATGATCATCTCCTTTTTGCTGACATAACACACTTCCTTTTGTGTGTAGTAGAGAAAATCACGATAAGACCTCTGTAAGGTTCCATCCCAAGTAGACATGCTTACTACGGTTCCACTACTGATAGGATTAAAACAGCCCAGTTAGAAGCCCGCTCTTGCACCATGTGGTGATCTAACCAACCACACATTTAACCCAATGGCATAACTAACAATAGAATGTTTCAAAATGGATAGCCAAGTCTGTCCCATAGCAGAGTGCGATAAGGATTTACATTCAACGGCTCACAAACCGGTTCTTAACTAACCAGGAGAGCTTTTCAATAAACCAACAACCACTAGTCAACCATTATCACTTAGTCTAAACCATATTTTTAATTTAACATGACATTTCATTGAACTTCAAAGCATAACTTTAAATTTTAATAGAACTTTGTTTGGCACAAATTCCCAAAAGCCCTAATTTTAGTTCTAAGCATGACTAAGCAAATTTCTATGTACTTTTATATTCATCATATATCAAAGAGTACATATACTTAGGGTTACAATGCCATAAGGTATTCAAATTTTAAATGTGGTTCTAAACAATTTGGGCATAACTATTCATTTTAAACTAGGACTGAAACTACACATGTAAAAATTATGCATGCAATAATTTAAAATTCAAAATATAATTTAAAACTGGGTTCAATATGATCAAAATGTGTAACTTGCCTTTATCGAAGAGTTAGTGCTCAGAATCATCGACGGGGTACTCCTCCGACTCTTTGGAATCTAGACGTCAAAAGTAACCAAATTCAAATAAAATCTAAATAAATTCATGTAAACTTCAAAACTAGCATAAATAATTAGACAAGGATTTTAGGTGAATTTAGGAATAAAAATGGATTCATTCGGAGTTTAAACGGACTCCCAAAAGATTTAATCTGAGAAAATGAGAGAGAAAGCACTATTTAGGAATTCTGGGATTTTGAATTTTTCTATCTAAAGGAAATTTGGGATTATTGCACCAACATGACATCAGCGAGGATTTTCTGATTTTGGAAATATTTTTCATTAGGAAAATGGAATTATGATGTTAGGATGACGTATGCATGACGACAACAAGGCTTTTTGGAATTTTGACTGAATTATTTTTTTAACGGGTTAATGCTTGGTTTGGCTAACAGTTGGGCCTGGCATTATGGATTGAGTCCATGGCTCGGGCCAGTGCATGGTGGGCGTGGCTCATTGGGGGACACATAGGGTCCTAGTGTAATACCCTGGCCCAAATTCGCTCAAGGCCCAGCCCATCGTGCGATGGGCCCATGCATGCAAAGCACCACACTTACACTTTTGTCCTCGCTTCGTGTAATAGGGTTAACCCAGATGTGCTATTTTTGGACCCAATAGGCATTATATACTACTGAAAGATCGAGATGGCGATCAGAGAGGGGAGTGAATGATCCCAAATAAAATTTTCCCCCACTCAAAGTACTCCAATCAATCTCGCAAGGAAAATCTGAAAGACCCGATGCTCCTTAAATTTACCAACCCTCAAAAATAGAAACAACTAGACAACTATGTGTACTCCTAGCTTGCATGGATGAGAACCATGAAACATGTGAGGGATTTTTGGATCACAATCCTGGTTGTAAAGTGTCCAAACAAAAAGGAATCAATTCAAATACTTTTTTTTTCTAAAAGAGATGAAGCCAAATCATCAAATAATTTTTTTGGGAATTTTTCTCCCTGTGAGCAATTGAGTCATGAAACACTCCATCAAAAACCACCTCAAAAAGCCTTGTAGAACAATCAGGAAAAATTAGGAACTTCGATCAGAAAGTTTGGGGCTCGGTATTCACTTCATAGTGCCCAAATGATGAAACCAGTGGACTCCCAAATTTTTTTAATAGATGGATATATGAGTCACACACCTTCTCCAAGAAGAATCACTCAAAAAGGATTTTCCTAGTTTCTTTAAATCAAAGACTGACTGCTGCGTGAAGAGAACAGACTTAAAAATGAGAGAACAATCTTGAGCAAGTGAAGATATCGGTTTCTAGCAAGATTGAATCAATACTTGCCTAAAGAATTGGGATATGATCTAAGAGAAGATTTATCCATTAATCACTTATCTTCGGCAAGAAGAAGCAAAAGCAAGTAGAAGGAGGGGAGGCAAATCCAACTTGCATGAAAGTAAATGTCGAATTTAAATTGCGTAAGGACATAATGTAAATGCGGAATTTAAATTCACAAGAATGTAAAAAAATCTTTGTATTTTCCGGTCGGAAGGTTTACAAAGCCTCACTTCATGTGGGCAAAGCTCAAAGGAGCAATTCAAACCTTCAAGTGAGGGAGGACACCCCACCCCCTCTATTTATACTACTCTTGGGCCACCTACCACCCTTGGATGAGTCCCTCAATCCTAGAGCACTCCATCAAGGTCTAGGATTAACCCACTCACATAGCCATGCAAGGGCAACCCAAAACCCTACACACATAATGGGTTTTCTTGCACGGCTTTCAAAGTATACTACCTAAACCCGCTAACTTATCAACTAGAACGCGATCCAACTGCCTTCATCGATCCTCGTGACATCTAGCTAGTATCATCACTGTGAGACCCCGGATCGACTACCCGGAATCTCCTGTGTATTTCTGTACTATTCCCAGATCAATTGCTAGTATACACAGTTAGACAGTGAAGAATCATTACCGAACAGAACGAAATAACGACATAAATATAAGGTACCAGCCACATGGCTATTTATTACATAAAATGGTCACATGACCAAAGTTCAGCAACAGTGGAAACAAAATAACAAGAAGGTAAACCCAAACGACTCCACAGGCGACGACTAGAAAGCGTGCTTAGTTGTCCTAGCTATCTTCATCATACTAATCGGCGTAGAACTCAGCGTCTTCATTTGCATCCTGATAATTCTCTGATGACAAGGTTTGTGTAGCATGTGAGTACAAAAATACTCAGCAAGTCTGGGAAAGTATGCACATGTAGGGCTTTCCAAGGAAGGCTTATTATGGTTCTTTTGCATAAAACTAAGTTTCATCAAACCATACTTAATAATAAGTTTCACAAAGCACATTTTAACAATTATTTTAATAAATGAATTATTTAATATTCTAGTGAAGGTTCTAACCACCATCATTAATATAAAGGCTCTATCAGCCACATTTAAAAGATTAAGGTAAACCAACTCATGACTCTATCTGTCATGATCAAAACAGGTTCCATCTACATGATTGGCTCAATCTGCCAACCAATCATCCGAGAGTTCTAACCACTCCCGAATCCCAAATTATCATTTTTTAAAAAAAAAAACAAAACCAAAGTCTACCAGTATGAAAGCATTCTTCACTTTGCCTTTGACCGTAGGCACGGCTATTCGAATAGTTTTAACTCTGCAGAGGTGTACAACTTTACCCACAAGACATGATCATCTCTTTAATGCCATGCAATTGACACACTTCCTTTGGTGTGTCGGTAGAGAGACCATGACAAGACCTTTACAATGTATACGCCTAACCTGACTACACCCGCTGAGGTTTCACCGCTGTTAAGGTTCCCTCTAACCAGTATAGAAGCCCCTCTTGCGCCGTGTGGGAAAATACTACTCGCCTCCATCTGGAGCCCACATTCCACCAACTGGTGAGTCTATGTTGGGTTTCTACAAATTGTTCAACCAGGTCGTACCCATTATAGACATGTGGTTGTACGGTTATGCTTAGAATGGACAGTCATAAGCGTCGGTCCTTAATTGACTTGGGACGGTACTTGCACAATGAAACTAGTGCTCCAACCGCACCCGCCCGACATCCCATTCCGCCCAAGTCCAAACCATTTTTCATTTTATTTTTATTTTATAAAAATAGTAGCAAGTACTTTGCTGAAGTTCTCAAATCATACTTTAAATCATACTTTTGATATACTCCCACCCGTGGGTCATTCAATCAATTTTGCAACTAAGCATACTACTGTACTAATCAACATATGTCACAATATAAATTAGGCATGACATAGCAAAGTATCCTAGGGTTACAATTAAACATGGATATCAACAATCAAAGGGATGATAGCAATTTGGAATAACTAACAGTCTATATATGACATACGATTATAAACATAGCAATGCACGTTATAAAACATTGTAAAACATTTGCAAACTTGGGGTCGAAATGCGTCAAGGAGACTTGACTTCAGTCGCGGCGGAGGTATCGAAGCCTTGAAGTTCGGCGGCGGGGTCGGCGGACTCGGCGGTATCCTCGGCTACGTGCAAAACGGTACAATAAATAAATACAATAAAATAAATAAAATCTAAAAATTACAAAACATATACTGGCAGGTAGATCTTGAATTCAGATGAATTTAGAAATTTGAACAGAGTCAATTCGAGTTCGGATGCAAAAGATATAAGTGTTCGAAGTTTGAAAATGATGGAAAATGGAAAACTACGAATAATCCTCGGAATCTTTTTTTCCTTTTTCCTGATTTTTCTTGGTGCCAATGACTGGTGGGACCGGCCTATCATTGGAAGGGGGCTTCTTCCCCAATGGGCAAGAACAGAGGAGCCATGGGCTCCTCCATGTGCCGGCGAAAGGAGGTCTGCCGGCCGGCGGCGCGGTGGCCGGAGCGGCTCGGCCGGAGGCGGCCTCGAGCGCCAGTGCCGGCTGCGAGGCACGACAGGTCGAGCGGCGGCTGAGAGCGGTGGCCAGCGGGAAGCGAAGCGGCAACTCGGCCGAGCCGGCGGCAGCGGCTAGGGCGAGAGAGAAACCTGTGGCGAGGCGTCGCCGATGGCGGCCGTGAGCGGCGATGGGGGTGTGGGGCGATGGCGCCGGGCCGGCCGGAGGCCGTTGTCGGGACCCGAATTTGCAAATCCGGACCCTTTGTGTATTCAGCACTAGTCCAGGATCACGCTAGTGCACACAGTCTCAACATTGGTAAATATCACAATCATACTCAACGAAATAATAAGGTACCTTAATCAGTTAACCAAGCTGGTTGCTCGACCTTAAAGTCAAGTTACAAATATATGCCACGCAGGGCGAAAACTTATTAAAAAAAGAAATAACTGCAGCGGAATGTAAGATAACTTCGTGGCGCCATCCAGTATACCACAGGCAACTGACTGGGCTCGCATCCTAGTTAGACGGTTCCTCTTGGAGCTCCTCCTCTAAAGCTGGTGTAGACTCTCCTTCAACTGGTGTTGTATGGTGGCATGGGTGAGTACTTGGTACTCAGCAAGTCATGCACAGAATGCAAACTAATACACTACATGCATGGCTTAGTACAAAGGAGTAGCTCAGGGTATAATTGCAGTAAAACACCATTTGACAAGTAGCATAAGTAGATTCGAAAGCAGTAGAAACCAGTATAAGAGCAATAACTTTTCCAGGATTTAAATAAACATCTTTTCCAATCCAAATTCACATTTTCATCAACATCATTATTAAACCAAACCCAACCTTTTAAGTCCAAGTTATTTTCAAGAAAGTCTAACCCTTGACTGTAATTCCCGAGCAATGTCCAATGTCGCGGACACGGCTATTCGAATAGATTTTACACTCTGCAGAGGTTATGCACTTTACCCACAAGATACAGCCAAACACCACAAAGGCGAATGTCCGTAACAAAGTCTTTCGGAAGCTTCTATCAGCACAAGTGGTCCTCCCCGGTGATTGCACACTAACCCTTCCCTTAGCGAAGGCAAAGTTTAGGCCAATCCACCGTTAGATGGGTACCTGGCCGCAGCCCCGGTACGCTCCCCCGTACAACTACACAAAAGGTATAGTTGACACCCCGAGGTCCCACAGGTAAGTTATTAGCAACTTAATTAACTAGGTCCGTCCCATTACAGACATGTGGTTGCACGTTTGACTCAGTTCAAAGGCTTGCAAGGTTAAGTCCTTAGGGTGACCAGGGTAAGACTACCCGAAGAACCAAATCAACGCTCCTGGTGCCACAACTGGCCCGCCCGATCATTCTTGCCACATGCCCCGGTCGAAAGCTATTTATCAAAATCCCAGTTGATTACCATGCACCACGTGCCATCGACAATCATAACACATGATACTTCTTTCAAAAACAGGTGCAATATCTCATTAAGTCAATATTAGCATTTGATTGTCCAAAACATTTCACGTGGCAAGGCTAAGCATATTACGTCGGTCTAACTACCCATGTTGGCAATTTAATAATGTCCAACTAGTAATCCACAACTAGGGTGACAAGGGGTCATGGCACATATTTAAATAACCAAGGTGTCATACAACAATTTGGCATTTATCTAATTTCCCATAATTAAATAAAGTATTTTCTAATTGAACTAGCATGCAATAATTTAAATCAAATTAATTTGAAAATGGGACCAACATGGTCAAAGCATAACTTGCCTTCAAAAAGTACTTGTTCTTGGTCTTGAGCTGGCTCCTTGGTCAACACTTCACCTTCAAAGCCTTCGGGCACTTCAACGTCTACTCGTAAAGCGTGCAAACAGCAATAAATAAACAAACAGAAGACAAAAAGTGTCCAAACATCCAAATAAAGTCCATAAACAGAGAGAGCATAATTTTAGGAACTTTTAGGAATTTGAATCGGCAAAATCGGAGTTAAAACGCGAAAGTTACAAGCGTTTAAAGTTTAAATAATTAATTAAATAATATTACAGAGAAAAACTTTGGTCCAAAAATTAAATAAAATTCGCCATTAGGTAGATCTCAATTTTATAAAAATTTAGAAATTTGAATCACTCAAATCGGAGTTAAATTGCAAAAGTTATAAGCGTTTGAAGTTTCAAAATTCAAATAAATCAATAATCCGAATTAATTCATTTATTTTTATACTGAAAAACCGAATAATGACGTCAGCGTGGATTTTGATTTTCCACCGAATTATTTTTCTATTGAAAAATCGATTTATTGCATCAGCCGGTCCATGGACGTGGTCCACGGTTCGGGTTGGGTCCACCGTGGACCCGGTCCACGAATACATGTTTCACTGACATGTGGGCCCCATCGGATGACGTCAACGGTGATGTCATCATGCTCGGCTGAGGGACGGCTGACAACTGGGTCCCACCGTGATGTCAGCATGACGTCATGGTGCGGTTTGGTTCGGTCGCTGACACGCGGGCCCCACATGACGTCACGGCTGACGTCAGCGGTGACCGCGGCTGACTGGGTTGACCGCGACGGTCCAACTACCGAGCACGTGGCATGATCTCGGCCGTTGATTTGAAAATCAACGGCCCAGATCGGATCTAGCTTAACGTAAAGGAAAACTACTCGGCTGATCTGGACCGTTCGATCTTGATCGGACGGTCAAGATCCAATCTAGAGCTTACAACGCGGCTAACCCTAGCCGTTCGATCTAGATCAAACGGCTGACATCTATCCAAGCACGGTGCGGTTTTAGCTACGTGGCACAATCTGAATCGTTGGATCTAGATCCAACGGTTGGAATTAGATCTAGAGATTAACACGTCAGATCTCACCGAGGTGACATGGACGAATCTGGGCCCTTGGATCTTGATCGGACGGTTGGTGGAGCTCGAGCGACGGCGATGGCTTGCGGCGGAGCTGGCTCACCGGAGATGAGGACGATGACCACGGCAACGGCGTTGCGGGGCCCCTCCGACGAAGTGAATGGCACTCTCCAACGCGTCTCGTCCTTGCGGTTCCGGATCTAGGCTCAACGGCGGCGGAGGACGGCGGACGGCGGCGGAAATGACGCTTAACCGCGGCGGAAACCTAGCGCAACTACGGCGAGCGATTGCGGCGCAACCACGGCGGCTTGAGCTCGGCGAGCTAGGGCTATGGGTGCGCAAGGAAACGGAGAGCACGATGGCGGTGCCGGCGCATTAAATAGGCCCCTCGGCGTCCGTGAAAATCACGGAAACCGAGGCCCACACGGCTGCGGCGGCGGAATCCGAATCCATTTCAGATTCGGTGACGTGGCTCAACGTGGAATGTTGGATCAAGATCCAACGGCACGGGGGTTTGGGCTCGGGTCTGGCTCGGGCGACCTGGCTGGCTCGGTTGGGCTCGGGTTCGGCGACGTGGCGTGATCGTGGCCGTTGGATCTCGATCCAACGGTCACGCGTGTTAGGGTTTGGTGACTGGGTTCAACCGGAACGGCTGGCGCGGTCGGGTCCGGGTCGGACTCGGGTCTGACTCGGACTCGGGTCCGGTCGGATGAACAGTGAAACCGGTTCGGGTTTTCCAGCGATTAAATAATCAAATTAATTTCCAGAAATTCATCTAATTCATTAAAAATAGCAAAACACTCAGAAAAATTCCAGAAAAATTCTAGAAAATATTTTGGAACATTTTGGACTCAAATAAAATATTCCCAACAAAATTTTATTTGTAAAATCAAATTCTTTAATTATTTCAAAAGGGAATAAATTCAAATAAATTCCAAATAAATTCCAGAAAATTCCAAAAATTCACAAAAGTGCCAAATCACATTTGAATTTAAGAAAAGCAAAATTTTGGGGTGTTACAAACCTCCCCCCTTAACAGAATCTCATCCCCGATATTCAGGGCTTACTAAAGAATAGGTTCGGGAACTCTTTCTTCAAATCCTCCTCGCGCTCCCAAGTTGCTTCGCTCTCTGCATGGTTGCTCCATTGAACTCTGCAGAAACGGGTTGACTTGTTTCTCGTTTCTTGATCCATGGTGTCCAGAATCTTCACGGGGTGCTCCTTGTAAGTCAGATCCTCTTGCAGTTCAATTGACTCCAGCGGTGTCTGCTCATCTGGTACTCGAAGATACTTCTTTAGCTGGGACACGTGGAACACATCATGTACTCCTGCCAACGATGGTGGCAACTCCAACTGATAAGCAACTTCGCCTCTACGGCTCAAAATCTTAAATGGTCCGACATAACGGGGCGCGAGTTTTCCTTTGGCATGTAATCTCTTAACTCCCCTGAGGGGTGTAACCCTAAGGTACACAAAGTCCTTCGATTCAAAGCTCAAATCTCGGCGACGGTTATCGGCGTAGCTTTTTTGTCTTGGCTGTGCTATCTTCAGTCTTTCCCGGATAATGGCAATCTACTCTTCAGCTTCTTGAAGTATGTCCGGCCCAAAGACGTGTCGTTCACCTGTCTCATTCCAGTTCAGCGGTGTTCGACAAGGTCGACCGTATAATGCCTCAAAAGGTGACATCTGTAAACTGGCTTGATAACTGTTATTGTAGCTGAACTCTGCATATGGCAAACTCTTATCCCAAGAGGTTGCATAAGCCAATGCACACGCTCTTAACATATCATCCAGTATCTAATTAACTCTTTCAGTCTGTCCGTTCGTTTGCGGATGATATGCTGTACTGAAGTTCAAACGGGTCCCCATGGCTTCATGCAGCTTATTCCAGAACCTTGAGGTAAATTGGGTACCTTTGTCCGAAACAATCTTCTTCGGCACTCCATGCAAACAGACGATCCTGGTCATATATAACTCGGCTAACTTATCTCCCGAATAGGTTGTCTTCACGGGAATAAAGTGAGCGACCTTAGTCAAGCGATCCACTATGACCCATATGGAGTCATATCCACTCTGGGTTTTCGGCAAACCGGTAATGAAATCCATTCCGATTTCCTCCCATTTCCACTCAGGTATCTTCAACAGCTGTAGCAATCCTGCTGGTCTCTGATGCATTGCCTTGACTCTCTGACATATGTCGCACAGCGCAACATGCTCGGCAACTTCACGCTTCATGCTCGGCCACCAGAATCTTTCCTTCAAATCCTGATACATCTTGGCACTTCCCGGATGAATTGAATACTTGGAGTCATGGGCTTCCTCTAGGATCAGCTGCTTCAGCTCCTTCCTGTTTGGCACACAGATTCTATCCTGCATCCATAACGTGCCTTGCTAGTCCAGTCTAAAGTCTTTTGCCTTGCATTCATCCATTTTGGACTTAATCCTGCGGATATTGTCATCATCCTTCTGTCCTTCTCGGATCTGATCCTCCAGGGTAGGCTTTACTTCTAATGCGGCCAAGAATCCTTCTGGTACTACTTCAATCTACATTCTCTGGAAATCCTCACATAGCTCATCCTGACTCGTGGCTATCAACATGTTCACAGTATGGCTCTTCCGACTCAGGGCGTCGGCCACCACGTTGGCCTTTCCGAGATGGTAATAGATTCCAACATTGTAATCCTTGATCAACTCTAACCATCTCCTCTGCCTCATATTCAAGTCCGATTGGGTGAAGATGTACTTAAGACTCTTATGGTCCGTGTATACTTCACATCTGTTTCCAATCAAATAGTGACGCCACAACTTCAAAGCATGCACTACGGCAGCTAGCTCTAGGTCATGCGTTGGATAATTCTCCTCATGTGGCCTCAACTGCCTTGATGCATAAGCGACGACCTTTCCGTTCTGCATCAGCACACATCCAAGTCCTTGGCGCGTTGCATCACAATAAATATCAAAGCTTTGATTGACGTCCGGTAGAACTAACACCGGCGCTGATGTCAATCGCTTCTTTAGTTCTTGAAAACCTTTTTCGCACTCCGGCGTCCATGCAAACTTCTTCTCCTTTTTCAACAATTGCGTAAGAGGTTTCGCAATTATCGAAAAGCCTTCAATGAAGCGGCGGTAGTAACCTGCCATACCAAGAAAACTCCGGATCTGGGTCACGGTCTTCGGCTGCTCCCAATGTAACACAGCTTCTACCTTGCTTGGATCTACGGCAGCTCCTTCTGCGGTCATTACATGTCCAAGGAATTCCACCTTGTCCTTCCAAAAATCACACTTACTGAATTTGGCGAATAGTTGTTGTTCCCTCAGCTTTTCCAAAACTCGCCTCAGGTGCTCTGCATGTTCATCCTCTGTCTTGGAGTAGATTAAGATATCATCTATAAACACAACAACAAACTTGTCCAAGTACTCCATGAAAACCTTATTCATCATATTCATGAAATAGGCTGGCGCATTCGTCAGACCGAAGGACATAACAGTAAACTCATAATGTTCGCATCTAGACGAGAATGCGGTCTTTGGAACATCTTCCGATCGGATCTTCAGCTGGTGGTATCCCGATCTCAGATCAATCTTGGAGAAAACTCCGGCTCCTCTCAGCTGATCAAACAGATCATTGATCCTGGGTAGCGGTTATTTATTCTTCACAGTGACTTCATTGAGTGCACGGTAGTCAATGCACATCCTGAAACTCCCGTCCTTCTTCTTGACGAACAAAACTGGCGCTCCCCACGGCGACGAACTCGGTCTGATGAATCCTTTTTCCATCAACTCTTCAAGTTGTTTCTTCATCTGTACCAATTCTTCGGTGGACATCTGGTAAGGTCTCTTTGCTATCAGCGCTGTACCGGGTACAAGCTCTATCACAAACTCTATGTCTCTGTCTGGCGGCATACCAGGTAAATCTTCAGGAAAAACATATGGATACTCATTCACTACTGAAACATCTTCTATGCTGATCGCCTTGGCGCTGTTAACCATCAACTGTCCATCTCTAACGGCGGTAGCTTGAAATTCCACTTTTTCTGCCGCATGGGCCCTCAACTGAGACAGTCCTTCGCCCACAATCCAGCACGGCCTTGTGCTTGGATAACCAGTCCATTCCCAATATAACATCTAAGGTCTGGGTTTCAAGTATAATAAGGTTCGCTAGGAACTCTACCCCATCTATTAATATTCTTACCCCAGAACATCCTACTTTCGTTCGGAGTTCGGAACCAGGGGTTTGAACTAGAAGCATGCATTTAAGTCTTGTAATCTCCAAATCATTTTTAGCAGCAAAGCCTTGAGAAACAAACAAATGCGAAGCTCCAGAGTCAAACAAAATTGTTGCAGGTACTGAGTTGACAAGTAACTTACCCAGCACGACGTCCGTGGCATTCTGGAGTGCATCTGTGGTGACATGGTTGACTCGTCCTCTCACTACAGTCTGGGGCGCGACTCCTGGCTGTGTTGTCCCGCGGTTTGCTCCTGGTGCTGGCATCCTGGCTGGTGTGGAGCCCAAGTTGAAGCGGACTGGGGTCACTCCTGCTGTCTTCTTAGGGCAACTGTTGGAGAAGTGCCCTGGCTCATTGCATGAGTAGCAGCGTCTCACTGCCCCCTGTTGACCGCCTGAAGCGGCGTTTCTGGCTGGAGCTGGGGTCTGATAGTTCTGATTGACGGTTGTTGGTGCTGGCGACTGTGTCCTCGCTGCATTCTGTGGCTGGAATCTGAAAAACTGATTTGGCGCAACCCGCAAACGTTGCTGCGCTCCCTGACGTGATCCCTGCTGTTGCATTCTGCGCTTCCTGTTGTCGTCCAGTTCCTTGCGCTTGTCCTCAAGAATAAGCGTCTTATTCACCAATTCTTGGAAATCTGGAAAGGTGTGGGTGATCAGTCCCACCTGCAGTCCTGAGTTAAGTCCCTTCATAAAGCGAGACTGTCTGGCTTTATCTGTCGCTACGTCTTCAGGTGCGTAACGTGCAAGCTGTGTGAACTTATTCAGGTATTCGGCCACCAGCTGATTACCTTGCTTCAGTGCTCTGAACTCTTCCTTCTTGAGGTCCATAATTCCTTCCGGCACGTGATACTGATGAAAAGCGGTGGTAAACTCCTCCCAAGTGATGTCCTGAGGGTTCTCCCGCGTGGCGCAGAAGTTCTCCCACCATTCTGCAGCGGTCCCTTCCAACTGATGAGAAGCGTAGAGTACCTTCTCATTTCCCATGCATTGAGAAATGTGTAGCTTCCTTTCTATTGACCTTAGCCAATCATCAGCCTCCAACGGATTGGCATTCCCGGAGAAAGTGGGTGGATGAGTCCTCATGAACTCTGACAGTCTTGAATTCTGGCGTTGTCCCTGATTGACTTGATTAGCGGCGGCCTGAGCAAAGGACGTCTTTGCATCTGTTGCATCATAGCATGCATCAACTGAGTCTGTGCAGCAAGGAAAGCTCCAAAGTTCTGCATGTCAACTGGCGGTGCTGGTTGGGGTGCAGGTGCTCCATCATTGGGGTTTCCAGCTGGGCGAGAACCACTGCTGTTGCCTCCAAGGTTTCCGCGGGTGTTCACCATCTGTTGATTGCTCCAGGTTTTAGGGATAAGGGGGAAACAAGCATAGACAAGTAATAGGGAAACTATGCGGGGAAATGTGTAACTCAAATTCCTTTTTAATAAATAAACCGATAATAACTCGGTATGGTTGCTTACAACGCCTAAGGGCCTGCAACACATACTGCCCACTCAGCAAGCAAAGAAAATCCAAAACGACTAACACAGGAGCCTAACGCCTCTAAGGGTGACTCTTATTCTATAACGCGACTCGACGAAGGAGTCCTACAGCAAAACCTACGCCCACTCGTCAAGAAAACCTCCACTGCCTCCTCGGGGCGGGTGCGGCGGTATCGGCGCGAAACAATCGCCATGCCCCACAACTGCAGCTGTGGTTGACGACGCGGCGTCCTCCTCTGGCTCTGGATCTGGCTGTTGCTGTGGTTGTGGCGCGGGTGCAGGTGGCGCCTGTGCAGGTCCTCCTCGGCTCAGGCGTCCAACTCCTACACTGGATCGGGGCCCTATCCATACAGTGCGGTCTCCAGCTCTGCGATCCTTTCCGCAGCATAGGCGACGTACTCACGAGCATTCTCTAAGTGCTTCTTCTCCTCCTCAACCTGCTCGCGAGCCTTCTTCAACTCCTGGACTGTGTCATCGATCAGCTCCTCCTGAGCGGCGACGAATCTGGCTAAGTGAGTGACGGTAGCATCCTCATCTTCTATCGGCTTCCGCAGAGCTCTGCTGTCTCAGCGTGGGTGGTGACGGAACACTGTGCCTTCCAGCTCCCTGGAGTACATGCGAGCGATCTGCTGCATTGCTCGACGCTACACCTCCTGGATTCCCATCTCAAAGGTAGACCTCCTGGCGGTGAAGTGGAAAGGGCGGCTGAACTTCGTCTTCTCTCGGGCATACACTGTGATCCTGACGTCCCATCCTATGACCACTCCTGCCTGCATGAGTGTAGTCCCTTGGTAGAGCGGCCTCTCAAAACCTCCAAGAAACTGAAGCATACGCCACAACTCGGCAGCATAACCTCCTTCACGCTCTGTGTAGTTGTTCTTCATCATCATCTGCCAGAAGATACTCGCGTAAGAACGCAACATTTTAAAATCGAAGTGGAAAACAAAAAGAACTCAGCAAGGAGTATGAACAAGAAAGAGAGGGGTAAGTCGAGAATCCATTCATTATCTTGACAAATTTTATCTTTAGAAAATAGGTTTTATCCTCACTACGACCAATCTAACTATGGGTGAGCCTACAGTCAGTATGGCTCTGATACCACCTCTGTCGGGACCCGAATTTGCAAATCCGAACCCTCTGTGTATTAAGCACTAGTCCAGGATCACGCTAGTGCACACAGTCTCAACAATGGTAAATATCACAATCATACTCAACGAAAAAATAAGGTACCTTAATCAGTTAACCAAGCTGGTTGCTCGACCTTAAGGTCAAGTTACAAATATATGCCACGCAGGGCGAAAACTTATTAAAAAGGAGAAATAACTGCAGCGGAATGTAAGATAACTTCGTGGCGCCATCCAAGATACCACGAACAATGGCCGGGCTCGCATCCTAGTTAGACGGTTCCTCTTGGAGCTCCTCCTCCAAAGCTGGTGTAGACTCTCCTTCAACTAGTGTTGTATGGTGGCAAGGGTGAGTACTTGGTACTCAGCAAGTTATGCACAGAATGCAAACTAATACACTACATGCATGGCTTAGTACAAAGGAGTAGCTCAGGGTATAATTGCAGTAAAACAACATTTGACAAGTAGCATAAGTAGATTCGAAAGCAGTAGAAACCAGTATAAGAGCAATAACTTTTCCAGGAATTAAATAAACATCTTTTCCAATCCTAATTCACATTTTCATCAACATCATTATTAAACCAAACCCAACCTTTTAAGTCCAACTTATTTTCAAGAAAGTCTAACCCTTGACTGTAATTCCCGAGCAATGTACAATGCCGCGGTGTAACGCCCTAGTTTTCGCCTTCTGGAGAAAATCTAATTTAAATTAATTAAATTCAAAAATTGGAGTTTCTCTGGTGTTTATATTAACCTGGCATCCTTTCCCATCTAAATTCGGGATTCAATTCCCTTCCGTTCGAAAAATCGAATTTCCCGATTCCCGCTGGTACCCGAAATTTCACCCGAGTCCAAAAATGCTCCAAAAATCCCGAAACCACTTCAATTATGTCCCAAATATTCCAAAATGATGTCTGGAATGATTCCCCGGATTTTTGGACTTTCGCTCCTATTTTATCTCGCGCGGCTTTCGTTTAATGCCCGCTATTCGCGCCTGAATATTTAATTCCACAAATTTCATCCAACTTCCGCGTAACCAATTTTATGGGGTTCCAAATATTCCAAAATGGTTCTAGGAATTTTTCTGGAATTTTTAGACCATTTTTCCTAATTTTTCTTTAGGACGGTTCATTTACGTAATTCTCGGCCAATCACACGCTGCCACGTGGTGGATACTGTAGCGGCAGGCTACTGTAGCGCGTAGTACTGTTCATCTTCCTCCCATCGATCATTTCCAGTAGAAAGAACAGAGGCTACTCATTCTTGTTGCATGGATTCAAACACTCATAACTCTTGCAATAATGGTCCAAATCGCGAACGGCCGGATCCGTTGGATCCGTAGCGATGTCCTCTTTCCATCCCCCATGATCTTCAGATCTAGCTTGCGCCGAAAACGATGCAGTTTTCCAAAAACCGAAAATCACCTTCATGGCCTTTACTCGCCCGTTTCTTCTCCAAACGGCGCACCACCACCTCTCAAAGTTCCGTAGGGGAGTGCTCTTTCCAGTGGTGTCATTCCCCTTTAGCCTCTCCAACTCATTCGACCGGGAGATCGAGAAAACCGACGAGGCAACGATGTTTTTTTCGTGTTTCTTCGGTTTCGTCCTCATATCTTCCTCTCCGGTGAGTCAAACTCAATTCCGTTTGTTCCCTTGTGTGTGTATGGATGTCTAGATCATAATCCCTCAATCCATTTTAGGTTTCATCAAGATTTGAAGTCGAATTTTGAGTTTTGGTCGCCTCGGCCGAACCGTCGTTCATCGCGAAGTTCATCATCTCCGGTAATCCTCTCCAAAATCCGACACCACCATTGGATTCGCGTCGTCGAGACCTTTCCGGGGCTTATCTTCTTCCATCCCGCCACCCCCTCTATTGGAATTTTTCCTTGAGCAAACCCTAACCAGAGAGCTCTGTTTTGGAGGCTAAATTCGCGAATGTTACTGTAGCTACAGTAACATTTATTCTTTTCCTTGATTTTCCATCATTTTCCAACTTTAAACGCTTATAACTTTTGCATCTGAACTCCGATTGACTCCATTCAAGTTCCTAAATTCATCTAAAATCAAGACCTTCTTGTCAGTATAACTTTTATAATTTTTGGATTTATTTTATTTATTGTTATTTATTTGTTGCACCGTTTTGCGTGTAGCCGACGATCCCGCCGAGGCCGCTGACTCCGCCGCCGGATTTCTCGAGTTTGACAACACTACTGCGACTGAAGGCAAGTCTCTTTGACGCATATTGCTCCTACATTTTATAAATGTTTTACCATGTTTTACAAAGTGCATTGCTATTTATGTAAAAGAATGATGTTAACGTTAGGTTATTAGTTAAACCTGTTGTTCCTACCACCTTGACATTGTTATACATGATCCTTTGTCGCCCTAGTATAGTAATCCACCAATATACATGTTTTTGGGAAAATAAACTTTGACTCGGGGAATGACTGCTTGGAGGACCTTTTGGATGGAACCACTAGTATGGAATGTAAAGGGGGAATAGTTGAATATTAGTGATGGTATGAAGGTTGGTAATATGAAATGGATCTATGAATGGTGATCATCGAATATTGTGACGTTGGATTGTGGTAGTAGCTCACATTATAATGAATTGGGGGAAATTTTGGAGGATGTATGGTATTGTGAAGTATGCATGATGGATTAGATGGATCATTGCAAGTAGATAACATATTGAAATTGGATTTCTTGGTTTGGTAAAATAATATCAAAATGAGAGTCAGAGATAGTTAGATTATTAAGGTTTGTTGGGAATTACTATTAACGAACTAATTAAGAAATAGATGATTATGGAGATATAGCTACATGATAATCATTTATGGAGAATTGTGAATAATGTAGAATATGTGTGGTTTATTTATTTAACTTAGTATCGGTGTGAAGGGAAACTACTATTGACAATGAATTAGTACAATCCTAGTTTTAGGAAATAATATTTGGTGGTTTAGTAAAGGACGATAGTGTGTATTCTTGGAGGATTAAAGTAGATACTCTAGAAGTGATAATGTGAATGATTAAATATATGATATTATGCAGTATTATCGGTGGATTGTATTCTAGATGATTAGAGATAATATTGTGAAGTACTCTCCGTGGTTTAGTAAGTGATTTGGTGAAATATTCTTAGCAGATGATAAGATTGATTACCGTGTAAATACTGGATAATCCAGTAATACGAATTATGATTTAAGGGAAATATTTCATATACGAACATGATTGTAGTTTATTATGATTTTTGGGAGTTATGATGGTACCATGATATACTTCTTACTTGTTGACTACTATATTGAATTGGATTATTCGTATGATTATAAAATTTCGGCAATAGAAGGATTATCGGGGATTGCACAATTGATTATAAGAATTTTAATCAAACCCGGGGATTTGTATTTTACAAAATAAACTATTGGTGGAATAGAATAGTACGGTAGAAATGCTTAGACTCGCAATCGGTCAGTATTCACCTATGGGTGGGAAATTCATCTTAACTCTTGAAAACTTGTGTTGGAAGTTATAGGCAGAGAGTATTGCCATTGGTTTACAAAATAAAAATAAAATGAAAAATGGTTTGGACTTGGGCGGAATGGTTTGTCTGGCGGGTGCGGATATAGCACTAGTTTTCCTTGTGCAAGTACCGCCCCAAGTCAGTTAAGGACCGACGCTTATGACTGTCTCCATTCTAAGCATAACCGTACAACCACATGTCAAAGTGGGCACGACCTGGCTAACTAATTTGTAGAAACCTAACTTAGACTCACCAAACGGTGGAAAGTGAGCGCCGGATAGAGGCAATGTTGTTGTTTTTCTCACACGGCGCAAGAGGGGCCTTCTGTACTGGGTGGATATAACCCTAACAGCGGTGAAACCTCAGCGGGTGGGTCAGGTTAGGCGTATACATTGTAAAGGCCTTGTCATGATATCCCTGCCGGCACACCTAAGGAAGTGTGCTAATAGCTTGGCACCAAGGGAATATCATGTCTTGTGGGTAAAGTTGTACACCTCTGCAGAGTTAAAACTATTCGAATAGCCGTGCCTACGGTCAAAGGCAAAGCTTGTTGAATGCTTTCATACTGGTAGACTTTGGTTTTTGGTTTCAAACTAAACAATGGTTTGTTTTGGGATCCGGGAGCGGTTAGAACTCTCGGGTGTGCTTCTGGCAGATAGAGCCAAGTAGGTGGATTGAACTTTGTTTTTGTGACCCGTGGCAGATAGAGCCATGTGGATGGATTGAATCCTGATCTTTTGAGATGTGGCGGATAGAGCCTGTATATTAGTGAAGGGTGGTTAGAACCTTCACTGAAATATTACATAATTCAATTATTAAAAAGAATTGCTCAAATATGCTTTGTGAAACTTATTAACAAGTATGATTTGATGAAACTTGGCTTTATGCAAAAGAACTGTATTAAGCTTCCTTTGGAAAGCCCCACATATGCATTTTCCCCAGACTTGCTGAGTACTTTATGTACTCACGTGCTACCTTCTCAACCTATCTCAGAAGTGAAAGAAGCTGTCCAAGATTTCCAACGACTAGGGCGCGCTCCCCACTCGATTGCTTGTGGGCATTTGGATGGGTCGCCTTGGTGTTTTCGTCTTCCGCTGCTGTTGTTCAAGTTGTTCAGCCTGTTCAGGCCGTAATGGTAAACCTTGACCATAAGGTCTTTTCTTTTATTTTGGTATTATTCTTATTTAGTTATATGTATTCGTGATATGGTTGTTGATTCATCACTATTTGACTGTGTGTACTAGCTACTGATCTGGGACTAGTACAGAAATACACAGGGGATTCTGGATAGCCGATCCGGGGTCCTACACGCGGACATGGCTATTCGAATAGATTTTACACTCTGCAGAGGTTATGCACTTTACCCACAAGATACAGCCAAACACCACAAAGGCGAGTGTCCGTAACAAAGTCTTTCGAAAACTTCTAACAGCACAAGTGGTCCTTCCCGATGATTGCACACTAACCCTTCCCTTAGCGAAGGCGAAGTTTAGGCCAATCCACCGTTAGATGGGTACCTGGCCGCAGCCCCAGTACGCTCCCCCGTACAACTACACAAAAGGTATAGTTGACACCCCGAGGTCCCACGGGTACGTTATTAGCAACTTAATTAACTAGGTCCGTCCCATTACAGACATGTGGTTGCACGTTTGACTCAGTTCAAAGGCTTGCAAGGTTAAGTCCTTAGGGTGACCCGGGCAAGACTACCCGAAGAACCAAATCAACGCTCCTGGTGCCACAACTAGCCCGCCCGATCATTCTTGCCACATGCCCCGGTCGAAAGCTATTTATCAAAATCCCAGTTGATTACCATGCACCACGTGCCATCGACAATCATAACACATGATACTTCTTTCAAAAACGGGTGCAATATCTCATTAAGTCAATATTAGCATTTGATTGTCCAAAACATTTCACGTGGCATGGCTAAGCATATTACATCGGTCTAACTACCCATGTTGGCAATTTAATAATGTCCAACTAGTAATCCACAACTAGGGTGATAAGGGGTCATGGCACATATTTAAATAACCAAGGTGTCATACATCAATTTGGCATCTATCTAATTTCCCATAATTAAATAAAGTATTTTCTAATTGAACTAGCATGCAATAATTTAAATCAAGTTAATTTGAAAATGGGATCAACATGGTAAAAGCATAACTTGCCTTCAAAAAGTACTTGTTCTTGGTCTTGAGCTGGCTCCTGGGTCAACACTTCACCTTCGAAGCCTTCGGGCACTTCAACGTCTACTCGTAAAGCGTGCAAACAGCAATAAATAAACAAACAGTAGACAAAAAGTGTCCAAACATCCAAATAAAGTCCATAAACAGAGAGAGCATAATTTTATGAAGTTTTAGGAATTTGAATCTGCAAAATCGGAGTTAAAACGCAAAAGTTACAAGCGTTTAAAGTTTAAATAATCAATTAAATAATATTACAGAGAAAAACTTTGGTCCAAAAATTAAATAAAATTCACCATTAGGTAGATCTCAATTTTATAAAAATTTAGAAATTCGAATCACTCAAATCAGAGTTAAATTGCAAAAGTTATAAGCGTTTGAAGTTTCAAAATTCAAATAAATCAATAATCCGAATTAATTCATTTATTTTTATACTGAAAAACCGAATAATGACGTCAGCGTGGATTTTTATTTTCCACCGAATTATTTTTCTATTGAAAAATCGATTTATTGCGTAAGCCGGTCCATGGACGTGGTCCACGGTTCGGGTTGGGTCCACCGTGGACCCGGTCCACGAATACATGTCTCACTGACATGTGGGCCCCATCGGATGACGTCAGCGGTGACGTCATCACGCTCGGTTGAGGGACGGCTGACAGCTGGGTCCCACCGTGACGTCAGCATGACGTCATGGTGCGGTTTGGTTCGGTCGCTGACACGCGGGCCCCACGTGACGTCACGGCTGACGTCAGCGGTGACCGCGGCTGACTAGGTTGACCGCAACGGTCCAACCACCGAGCACGTGGCTTGATATCGACCGTTGATTTGAAAATCAACGGCCCAGATCGGATCTAGCTTAACGTAAAGGAAAACTACTCGGCTGATCTGGACCGTTCGATCTTGATCGGACGGTCAAGATCCAATCTAGAGCTTACAACGCGGCTAACCCTAGCCGTTCGATCTAGATCAAACGGCTGACATCTATCCAAGCACGGTGCGGTTTTAGCTACTTGGCACGATCTGAACCGTTGGATCTAGATCCAACGGTTGGAATTAGATCTAGAGATTAACACGTGAGATCTCACAGGGGTGACGTGGACGAATCTGGGCCCTTGGATCTTGATCGGACGGTTGGTGGAGCTCGAGCGACGGCGATGGCTTGCGGTGGAGCTGGCTCACCGGAGACGAGGACGACGACCACGGCAACGGCGTTGCGGGGCCCCTCCGGCGAAGTGAATGGCACTCTCCGACGTGTCTCGTCCTTGCGGTTCCGGATCTAGGCTCAACGGCGGCGGCGGACGGCGGCGGAAACGACGCTTAACCGCGGCGGAACCCTAGCGCAACTACGGCGCAACCACGGCGGCTTGAGCTCGACGAGCTAGGGCTACGGGTGCGCAAGGAAACAGAGAGCACGATGGCGGCGGCGGCGCATTAAATAGGCCCCTCGGCGTCCGTGAAAATCGCGGAAACCGAGGCCCACACGGCTGCGACGGCGGAATCTGAATCCATTTCGTATTCGGTGACGTGACTCAACGTGGAACGTTGGATCAAGATCCAACAGCACGGGGGTTTGGGCTCGGGTCCGGCTCGGGCGACCTGGCTGGCTCGGTCGGGCTCGGGTTCGGCGACGTGGCGTGATCGTGGCCGTTGGATCTCGATCCAACGGTCACGCGCGTTAGGGTTTGGTGACTGGGTTCAACCGGAACGGCTGGCGCGGTCGGGTCCGGGTCGGACTCGGGTCCGGTCGGATGAACAGTGAAACCGGTTCATGTTTTCCAGCGATTAAATAATCAAATTAATTCCCAGAAATTCATCTAATTCATTAAAAATAGCAAAACACTCAGAAAAATTCCAGAAAAATTCTAGAAAATATTTTGGAACATTTTGGACTCAAATAAAATATTTCCAACAAAATTTTATTTGTAAAATCAAATTCTTTAATTATTTCAAAAGGGAATAAATTCAAATAAATTCCAAATAAATCCAAATAAATTCTAAAAAATTCCAAAAATTCACAAAAGTGCCAAATCACATTTGAATTTAAGAAAAGCAAAATTTTGGGGTGTTACAGCCGTGCGGCCGGAGATGGCTGTGAAGACCGAACAGAGCCCCAAGAGCAAAATCCAAAATTCCGGAAAAATGTAGTATGGAATTGCAACTTGAATGGGGTACCAACTAGAGAACATCAAGGGGGATCTACGGTTACGAGGAATTGCACAATGAATTACCGTAGGCGACGAATTTGCCGATGAATGACGGTTCGGCCGGTGAGGTTCAAACTCGAAATTCGAAGTCAAAACTCGACGAAATCTGAAATTGACCGAGAGGTTTAGTTTACGACATCCACGAGCACATTTAGAAACAAACGGAACTCCAAATGGCTCATCGGAACAAAAGATGTGATGGTGAGATCGAAGAACGGTGTTTGGTGTCAGTTTTCGCGATCTCCCGGATGATTGGAGTGGAGAGGCAAAGGAAGAATGATAGCACGGGAACGAGGACGCCAAGCCAGAGATTTGAGAAGTGGAAGCACACGATTTGGAGTTGAAACAGCCGAGTTATGAGCATTTAAGCCGATTTCGGTTTTTGGTTAATGAAACCATTTCCGACGAGATTTAAGGTTCATTAACACCGGGAATGGAATCCTCTCGTCGATACCTTTCCAACGGACCCGACCATGCTTGATTGAGGCTTTAATGTGGAAGATATGGAAGATTTAAGAGAGGAGCACCATGGAGGGAAGAGAAATACGTTTCTCCGGACATTCCAACGATTAGAGCTGGAAAATGAACAGTGCGTGCACACGTGTGTCGGAACCCGAATGTGCAAATCCGGACCCTTTGTGTATTCAGCACTAGTCCAGGATCACGCTAGTGCACACAGTCTCAACATAGATGAATATCACAATCATACACAACGGAATAATAAAAATAGATCAATTATAGAATATAAACTATTGAACGACCTTAAGGTCAACCTTACACTTGCAAGGCCTTGACGGCTTTAACTCCAAATAAGTAGCAGCGAAACGAAGAACACCGGTGAATCCCATCAATATGCCACAGGCAACTGACGGGGTTCAACTCCTAGATAATCGCCTTCTCACAGAACTTCTTCTTCTTCGACGAAGTAGACTTCTGCTCACTGGTGATTGTTTGTTTGCAAGGGGTGAGTACATAAAGCACTCAGCAAGTCATGCACAGACTGCAAGTCTAATAACTATATGCATGGCTTATTCCAAATCACAGGCTGAAGGGGTTATTTTGCAATAAACAACATTCACAAATGTTCATAATAGATGGTAAAGCGGTAAAACAAATAATAACAGTAATATATTGCACAGTTATTTCACAAGTAAAACAAAACCACATCCTTAACCAATTATCACTTTCCACAGGCATCCTGCCTCCAATCCCGAGTTCATTTTCATGAAAATCTAACCCTTGACTGTAATCCCCAAGCGTTGTCCAGTACCGTGGACACGACTATTCGAATAGATTTTACACTCTGCTGAGGTTATACACTTTACCCACAAGATATAATCAACTCATCACGTCAACCGTGAATAGCCATAAAAGAGTATGCGAATGAGTGATCATAACAAAGCCTTTCGGAAACTTCTAACTATGCAAGTGAACCTCTCCGGTTTTTGCCATACACCATCCCTTCCCTTAGCAAAGGCGAAGTATGGGACCGACATACCGTTGGATGGGTACCATGCCGCAGCCCTGGTACACTCCCCCTTCAAGCTACACAAAAGATGTAGTTCACACCCCGAGGTACCACATGCAAGTTATTAGTAACTTACTCAACTAGAACCGTCCCACTCCAGTCATGTGGTTGTATGGTTGACTCAGTTCAAAGGCTTGCAAGGTTAAGTCCTTACGGCGACCAGGGCAAGACTACCCGAAGAACCAAATCAACCTTCCCGGTGCCACACCTGCCCACCCGATCATACTCTTGCCACCTGCCCTGGTCTAAATCATTTTATCACCCCAGTTGATTATTGCACAACACAATGCCAACAACAACTCAACATCCTTGAAGAAGTACGAAGACCTCCACATATCAACTTCATCGTGTCGGCAACACGTCACACCGTTCCAAAATACATTGCATATTCCATTAGTCAATATTGAGCTTTTGTATTTCCAAAATGATGTCAATGGTACGTTGCATGGCTAAGCAAACTACTGACGGTCTAAATAACCCTTGTTGGCAAAGTATTTAGCTACCAACTATTAATCAACAATCCTAGGGTGACAAATGAATCATGGCATACAATCATTATAGGCAAGGTGGCGATAACAAGTAGGTTGATTATCTAATCCCAAATTAATTGAAATCGGTTTAACTCAAACTAGCATGCAATAATTTGAAACAACATAATTTTCGAAAATGGGATCAACATGGTCAAAGCACAACTTGCCTAGCCCTTGCAACTTTTACTGTTCTTTACTCTTTATCTTCAATTCTTGATCCTCGATCTTCAATCCTCGCTTCCTTGACCTTCAGCTTCGTAGAACGATTTCCGGACACGCGTCTAACGATTAAAAAAGAAGCAAATACAAACCCACTCAAAAGACAATCAAGTAAAACTCCAAACTAAGAACAAATAGCGGTGGGCCCAACGGCTTGGAAGAATTTAGGGACTCGAACGGATTAGATCGAAGATTAGACTAAAGAGAACGGGCTTTCGGAAAAACACCGAAAAGGGAAAGATTAATAACTGGGAAAGAAAGAATAATATTTCGAAGAATATTTCTTCCGAAGTTATTATCTTGATTGGACAGACATTGACATATGGGCTCTCGATCTGTAGACCGGGTCCATAAAGATATGTTAGTTCGCAATGAACTAAATTGGAGCTCGAAGTTGACTTTTGTTGACCGAATGGACACAGTCAAACAAAAGAGAGACGGATAGATCGGGCACAGGGGTATGACAGATGGCCAATGGTCTAGCGACCAAGTCCACGAATTAATTCTCGATGAATGGCAGATTAGATTTTTAGGGTTAAGACAAGGACAAGTGTCTTACCACGATTGAAATAACGGGAAAGATTGCAAAGATAACAATGCGGCTCACGATGAACTTAGTCCATCGAACCGGTCTTAGGTTAGGGTTTTGATTCAGCTTTGAAGATGATATGACGATGAGGCTAGGCTCACATCATGATGATAGAACAGATGAGGCCATCGCACTAGGGCTCTTGCATGAATGCACACATGCGATGACAACGAAGCGATGAGAGCCAAGCGTTAACGATGAAGCGTTAACGGCGAAACGTTAACGGTGGAACGTTAACGGCAAAATGTTAACAACAGAGCGTTAACGGTGGAACGTTAACGACGGAACGTTAACAGTGGAACGCTAACGACGGAACGTTAACGGCAAAACATTAACGGCTGAGCGAAGCGACGGCGGGACGCTCATGAAACGAGAAGGTAGCGACCATCGGTGCAACGACATGGTCGCGGCAAAGCGCTACCAAAGATGGCTAACCGAGACGCGAAACGATAGCAACGGCTAGGTTGAAAGACGACGGTTTTAAGCCGGAACCGGCTTCATCGGCGAACGGAGGCCAAAATAATTCTAAGGATGGCCCAAAACAGTAAGGGATGACCCACTGGACACGAGAACACGGCCGTGGCGGACTAAAATAGCCGGCGTCAAAAGACGGCGCACAGCGGCGGCTAAACGACGGCCTAAATATATAAAAAAATTCAAAGGATGGGATGGCAAAGGGGGATTGTCCATCACGTAGAACGCAACGAGACGAACTCAACAGTATAGGCGGATTTTGCGGCGACGCGCCGGATTCATCACAAACTGTCGATTAACGGGTTTCAAACTCAAACTTCAGACGGGCATAACTTCTAGAATAATGATCGGAACTTAACCAAATTTGACCGAGAGCTATATGTGACCTATAGGAACACCGTGACATAGGTGGCTCAGAGTTTTACCTTCTGAATCAGCGGAGAATGCGCGAGGATGATTGTCACTGTTTGAAACACAGTCTGATCGGAGAAAAGAATTTTTTGCGCAAAATCCAGAGAGAAAAACTGTGAGACAAGATGAGCATCATGTAGAGGACATACCCAGGAGTCTACACAAAAAAATTGCACGGTCAAACTCCAAAAATTGAGTGAGATATGGCCTCGGCAAGGTTCGAGATTGAAACGGCCATAACTTTTGATTCCGTAAGCCAAATTGGATGAAATTTGGAGGGGAGACATATGGGACATCATGGATCACCATGGCAAAGACGGATCTTGAAAAGAGTCAACGAGATGACGGCAGTCGCGCTCCAAAGTTCGACCGTCGTCGGGCGACGCTTCGGAGGATTTCGGATGCGTTTTAGGATTTGGGAAAAGTCCTGGGGCTAGGAGGCATGTGGGAGAGGTCATGTGGCGGCTATTAGGGTTTGGGAGAAGTGCCACGCAAGAAACTTTGAAGAAAAACCGAGTTTTGGGCTGAATCCGGACCGGAATCGAACACCTGGTGGGCATTCAGCAGCACAGGGCGACGTGGCTGCTCCTCAGCCGTTAGAACGGCTCCAGGCGGCTAAGATTGAGCGGGGACGCGGCCTGGTGTCGGGACCCGAATCTGCAAATCTGGACCCTCTGTGTATTCTGCACTAGTCCAGGATCTCGCTAGTGCACACAGTCATAACAGGGATGAAGTACCACAATCATACACAGCGGAATATACGTAAGTACTTCAATAATTAAAATAACTATTGAAAGACCTTAAGGTCACCTTACAAAATTCAGCCACACAGGGCTTACTCAAATAAAGATAAAACATTAGCAGCGGATAAATAAAAGTCTTGATAAGCTCCACAACTCCACAGTCATCTAACGAAGGTTGCCTCCTAATTTTCCTGGTCCTCAACATACTCCTCCTCCCATGCGGGTGTAGACTCTTCTTCTAATGTTTGGTTAATTGGCAAGGGTGAGTATACAACATACTCAGCAAGTCATGCACAGAGGTGCAATCCTATTACTATATGCATGGCTTCTTCCAAAGGAAGGGCTTAATTGGTTCCTTTGCATCAAACAACATTTTCCTTTAATTGAATAAATGTAATAGATTAGAAAACAATGAAATCATATTATATTATATTATGTTCACAACCTCATTTCATAAGCATGGCACAAAGCCTAAGTCAATTTATCACCATCCCTGGCACTCAGCCAACCTTCCCATATTTTATTTTAGAAAATCTACCCCTTGACTGTAATCCCCGAGCTTTGTCCAGTACCGTGGACTCGGCTATTCGAATAGTTTTGACACACTCTGCAGAGGTTGTACACTTTACCCACATGATACAGTCTCACATCACAAAGGCGATTAACCGTAACGAAGTTTTTCAGAAACTTTCATCTACACCTATGACCCTCTCCGATATTGCCTTCACTACCACTTCCCCCACGAAGGATCGAAGTGTAGGACAGACAAACACCGTTGGACAGGGTACCAAGCCGTAGCACAGGTACGCTCCCCCACACAGTTACCCCGATGTAACTGTCACCCTGAGGTATCAAAGGTAAGACTTCAGAATCCTACTAAACTAAGACCGTCCCACTCCAGCCATGTGGTTGTACGAAAGGCCCAGTTCAAAGGCTTGCAAGGTGAAGTCCTTAACTGTCCAGGGCAAGACATCCTTCTCACAAACCCTGATCAAAATCTTCTCTCATCACTCATCCCATTGCCGCAAGGCTGTTATCTCAAAAGCTGTGCCATAAAGGCCCACCTGGCATAAAGCCTCCTACCACTTGCCCCAGACTAAATCTTTTCCCACCCCTGTTAAATTATTGTGCAACACATGCCAACAATAATATCAGTTACCATGTGGAACCACAAAGGTACCCACATTTCACTTCGTCGCGTGGCAAGATTACACTTAATTTTCCAAAATTCATTCCATTTGTCATTAGTCAATATTGTTTTGCCATTTGAAATATATTTCACGCAAGCACGGCTAAGCAACTAGTCACGGTCTAGCCTCCCGTGTTGGCACAATCATATCATCCAACAATTAATCCCAACCTAAGATGACAATAGAACATATGGCATACAAATAATATTCTTGATCTGGAGCTTGATCCTTGAAACCCGCGTCCTCACACAGCTCGGCGTCTATGCGTAACATGTAAAGAACCAGATAAGCACGCGAAACAACGTACAAACACACATCTGGAAAATACTACAAATCAAATTAGCTCATACTTTCATGAAAATTTCCAGATAATTAGTCTAGCCTTTTCTAAGTTTTATAAAATTTATTTTGGAATTTTTGGACGTGCAGTTTAAGAGCGACAAAATTCGTAAGTTTGGACTTTCCGCAATTAATTTAACAGTATAAATTTAATTATAAATTTCATAAGAAATACTATGGAAAGGTATTAATTTCTACTAATTAACAAAATTTGTTGCAAGAGATTCGGACTTAAAACGAATTTGTAGCGAAAAAGACAAAATTCACGATTTTTGGAAATGAACACGTACAACTCACTTCTAGTTTTCTTGCATGGCACTATTCATGACGTATACATGTATACTTCTTGCGCGCATGTTTCCCGAATGAAAGATTTATGAAAAACAACTGTGAGTATATATACACAGGTAGGGGCGGAACTAGAGATAAAATCATCGGGGTTCACCACTTTATCATATAAGTGATAAGAACTTATTAGTCTTACCATTTGCTTGTTATTTGCCTCCCGGTGTCACAATATTTAGATCAAGAGGGTTCACATATAATATATATAGACTAATATACACTAAATTTTTTTGAACTAGTGTAAATTTTTTTTTTACCCGGTGTCCTGTGACACCGGGTATTAGTATTTACTTCCGCCTCTGTACACAGGAATGTATATATTTATACATGTCGAATGCATGTATAACTAAGGTACTGTTCACGCTAAAATATTTATATACACAGACAAGCATCCGGTTTCACATATGTAGGCGCATAAATGTCTAACATGCTTACGTACTAATATTTAAACACACGTAAAAACACAACGAGATCTACTGATCAGTAAAGATAGAGCACGCACGAAAGAAAAGAAATACTACCGATCGGCAGTAGAAACGACGGCGGTGACGCAGGGGAAGGCGACGGCGACGGCGACCAACGTAGACGGCGGCGGCGGCGATGATGGCAACGACGGCAACGGCAGTGGCGGCGACGACCAAGTCAGGGAAAATGGTAGGGAGGCGTGGATGTAACAGAGGAGGTGCTTGAACTGAACAAAGGAATGTATGCTACTACCAGTTGGAGGAAATGAGTAAGATGATTGGAATGGCTGGAAGAAATGGAAGACTAAAACGTTTGTGCGTGGGAATCGATAGAGGCCAGGAACATGTGCGTGCGTTGCTAACCCAACATATATGTTAGTGCATGCAACTACTAGTTATCACGTCAAGGTTAATTAGAGAAGGCTAGTCACGTTACTTAGTGCTAGTGGTAATCAACAGGCAGGGAAGTGGTACGGCTAGAGTAGAAATGGCTGGAGTAGAAACGGCTGGAGTATATGCATGCACGTGGAGGCGTTAATTTCCAAGAAAATGAACCGGCAATGCTCAAGAGCAACGTATGACGTTTCATTGGAATGCCACCACGCCATAACCACATATACATGCTAAACAGACTTCGTGAATGACTAAACGTGAATGCATGCAGTACATACATATATGCAAACACAAAGCATGGTTAGAAGAAATAGCAAAAAGGTTCCAAAAATCTTGGGAAATTCCTCTAAAATACTAGGCACTATTTGGAACCTAAGGAAGTTGGTTTCGCGATTTTTCGACGTATAGATTTTTCGTTAAAAATCTTTTAGTGAATCAGACACCTCTACAGATTTTGGTAAAATCAACGATTTACGTTATATAACCTGTTTTTCGAAAATATTTGAAGATAACACTCTCGCCTTCCAATTATCTTTATTTCAAACAAAATTTTAGATTTTATGCTTATGCAAAAAAAATGCATGATCTTTATTTAATACAATTAATTTAATAAAGCTTAAATTCAAACTACTCGCGAGGATTCCAAATAAAATTTCAGAAAATACGAGTAATCCCAGAAACACACTAAATATATTAAAAGAAAATTTTGGGATGCTACACCTGGTCCAGAGGCGACGCGTGGAGACGGCCCAGCGAGGCCTGGCCCAGCGCGGGGCGCGGGCTGGCTGGGCTGGGCCAGTGGGAAGAAATAAAGGACATTGAGCCCAATTTGAAATCCGGATTTTCCAGCATTTTCAGATTAAAATAATTCCCAAAATTCAAATAATTCATTTAAGGCAATAAAAATACCAGAAAATATTTTGAGACATTTTGAACTCAAATAAAATATTTGCAACAAAATTTTATATAAAATTTTCCAAACAATTAATTAATTCAATAAAAGGGCTTAATACAAATCAATTCCGAATAAATCTAATAAATAGCAAACGAGCTCCGAAAAATCTCAAAAATTACAGAAAAATTCCTTGAAGCACAAGGAACCCAAATAAAACTAAATTTCTTTTATTTGAAGTATAAAATAATCAAATTAAATTGTTTTAGCTTTTAGAAAATTCAAATCAAGCTTTATAAACGCGAGAAAATCAACGAAAATTTTTGGGAAGCTAAACTAAACCAAAAAAATTTTAAAACCAAAATTTTGGAATGTTACAACGTGGCACTTACCGATTCGACGGAATAAGTGAAGGGTTACACACGAGAGAAAAATTAGCAAAAATGGTCTAAAAATTCCGGAAAAATTCCTAACAACATTAGGGTATATTTGAAACCCAATAGAATTGGTTTTCACAGAATTTGGATGAAATTTGGAATTTAGAAAATTCTGGGACGATTAAAGGCTTTTGATGAAAGACCGCGAGCGATAAAATATCAGAGAATTTCCAAAAATCTTGGGAAAATTCCCAAAATGTTTTTGGAATATTTGGAACCTAATGCAATGGGTTTGGGAGTTTTTGGAGCATTTTGGAACTCAGGTGGAATTTCGGGTACAGACCATAATTCCGAAATTCGACTTTTCGGACGATCAAGGATTGAGCTCCAGTTTTGAGAAGATGAGGATACCAGGTTAACTTAAACACCGAGGAAGAACCCAATTTTGGATTTACTTAGTTTAAATTAGCTTTTAGCTGAAGACCGAAATTGGGGATGTTACAAACCTACCCCTTAGAGACAATCTCGTCCCCGAGATTCGGACGGAGAAAGAAAAAGATCGGGGAACTCGGCTTGAAGATCCTCTTCTCGCTCCCAGGTAGCTTCCTTCTCGGAGTGATTGCTCCACTGAACTTTACAAAATTTGATCACTCGGCTTCTGGTTCGACGCTCCGCTTCATCCAAGATTTTGACGAGATACTCTGGATATGACAGGTCTTCTTTCAACTCCATTTCTTCATACGGCATCTGATGGTCAAGTACCCAGAGACTTTTCTTCAGGTGGGAAACATGAAAGCATCATGTACATATGACAGCAGCGGAGGTAGTTCCAATTTGTATGCAACTTCTCCCCTTCAAGCAACCACTGGAAATGGATCGATATAGCAGGGGTGCTAACTTCCCACTAACTCTGAATCGGTGCATTCCTTTGAGAGGTGAAACCTTCAGGTACACATGATCAACAGGTGCAAAGCTTAATTCCCGTCGGCGGTTATCAGCATAACTTTTCTACCTTGACTGGGTTGTCTTCAAATTCTCTTGAATCATTCTGACCTATTCTTCGGCTTCCTTCAGAACATCTGGTCCAATGATTTGTCCACCTTCTGCCTCCTTCCAATATAACAGGGTTCGGCATTTTCTTCCATAAAGAGCTTCAAATGGTGCCATCTTCAGACTGGACTAATAACTGTTGTTGTAGGAGAATTCGGCGTAGGGCAAATTCTGATCCCATGAACCTTTGTAAGTCAGCATGAATGTAACACCCCGGCATCTAGTATGCCTGAATGTTACCAAATATAGACTAAACAACATCTAAATATCACAAATAAAGATAAATTACAGCAAAGGTGCAAATGCTAAAACCGAAAATTTCGGCAGCATCTCCTTTGTTTTTCCATGAATTGAAGCAACAGTAATAATAAGACAAGATATAGCATGATAAGAGACATCTAAAACATCAATAACAATTGTTATAGCATCACTTATGTCTAAAATAAGGAATGCAACCATTCCACAAATTATAACGAATCAAACGATGAACTTAAGCTCAAAACCAAGCCATACACCAAGTTTCATGGCACTATTCATTATTATCATGTCTCCAAATAATTAAACTGTCTATAAGTGTGAAGCTATGTGTAGAAGTGTAGCTAATGCCCTTTCCCGCATGCTGGTTTTATGGTACCTAAAAACAACATAAACACAAGCGTGAGTTCATCACTCAGCAAGTATATTGCAATGGAACATAAAGAACAATTCAATGTTAACATCGCTATACATCATGCTTAGCATCATAATCATATCCAAATCTCATTATACACATCCCATCGCCATCATCATGTATGCAATGCAATGCAATGCACATGTCTCCTTGAAGCACATACCGGTATTGCCGAGTGCACACCCGTCGGCGTGCACCCTCTTTCCCCTCCCATCCCGTAGATGGAGGGTGCCAACTCCTCGCTTCTATTCACAACCATGGATGGAATCACGAGGTAGGACTTACTTAATGGCGCTCCGGATTAGTCATAACTTTCTCACCGACCTTACCGGACTAGTTATGACTTTCTCACCGACCGGACCAGTTTTCATGCCATGTATGCAACATATGCCATAAACATAAACAACTAATCATTGCATAGCATCATAACATACCATTTTCATCATATCCTGGCAAGATAGCATATCATGAAAACAATTTGCATCTAATCAAGACTAGCAACATACAACACGCTACCCATTCCAATACACTTGCCTTAACCACGGGCGACGGATTGGCGAGAGGATGAGGGCACTCCCGGGGTCACACCACATGCACATACATACCACACACTCAAACCGTGCCCACAAAACAGTACACAATCGCTCATCTACCCCGACTTCGCAAACTACTCCCAAAGCCGAAAAACAGAGAATCTGCCCTCCCCGGGACAGCAGACTTCAAACTAGCATAACTTGAGTTCTAGGTCTCCAAATTAAGTAAACGAGTACATCATCGCGAAGCTTAGGAAAATTCCTAGCTTTCTCTAAGTATTGGGAAAAGCTTATTCGGCATCTAAAATTGCCTAATCTATAGATCAACCTGATCTGTCCCAATCACATTACAGATTTGAACACGTTCGGTAAAACGATCATAACTTTCAAATGGTTGGGAAGAATTGGACGTTCTTGGTGTCCAATTAAAGGTATTGAAGTTATATACAACTTCCTCAACAGGCGGCCGACCAAATTCGGAACCTAAAATTGCGAAAACACAAACCCTAGGTCGTGTGCCCAATCTGCCCGAAACAGAACGCTAAGCAATCTCTAGTTTTCACCAATTCCATCTAATTGCAGCACCACTTTTTGATCTAAAAACACCAAAACACCCTCTAGCACAGCACCTAGTTCATCCCCAAGGATCACCCATAGCCATACCTTCGCCCGACGAACGACGAACGTCAAATCTTCTCCTCCTCGCGATCCAATCTCCACTCCGCTCGCTGGAAACGCCGGAACCGCCGGTTTCCCGTGGATGGAGTGCTCTCGGACAGCGAGATGGAGGACTCCAAGGGGTGGAGCTAGGGCCGGCTAGAGGTGGGAGAGGGGAGGGAGGGGGTGGCGCGATGGGGGGTGGCTAGGGGAGGGTGCAGAGGGAGGGGAAGAGGTGGTGGCTAGGGTTTAGTGGGGGGAGGGGTGGGCGCATGGGGAGGGCAGGTTTGCTGCCCTCCACCCCCACATGGGCAGGAAAACCCCCACCCTTGGCCCAAAAAGGATCCCCCGAAAGCCCAAATTGTTTTCCCCAAGACCCAAACTCCGCCGGAAAGGCCCATACTCCCGGAAACGGCCCAAAACACGATTAAATCTCATTCCGTAAAGTCACAATATAAAATGTCACAATTTAAGATATCACATTCCGTAATGTTACAATGAAAGATTCTCCCAAACGAGAAATCTTGCAAACCAACTCCCAGAAGAATCGAGGATCCTACAAGAGCTACTCTTAAAGCTTACCTTGAAATCGTCATCGAGATGCTGTGAAATAGAAAGCAAGTTTTCATGCATCTTACTAACGAAGGCAACATCCTTAATAACAAAATGATCGTTAATGCAGACGGTACTGTTAGCGATGACTCTACCTGACGAAGCATCCCCAAAAGTGATCACCTCATCACCGGGAGCTCGGACTAGGGAAGAAAACCAACGGGAGTCTCTGGTCATATGGTGAGAATAGCCGGAGTCTACGATCCAAACCTCCCCCTTCCCCGTCCTATGAACCTGAATCAAAGAGAGCAAAGTGTAGATGACTCAGTACTGGGACAGATCAGTGCAGATCTAGTAACCCAAAACTGAGTCACCCGAGCAGAAGAGCCAGTCAACGAAGTAGAAGAATGCAATGCAGCGCCTCTCCGTGGCTCTACTCTCACAATGTCAGAAACAACTCCAGTAGGTCATCTAGGAACAGGTATTGGATTGGCCCGTCGGCGTGCAAAGACCAGACCATCCCAGTGCTGCTGCCTAGACCTCATATTGGATGAAGCAAAATCACTCCGTTGATATCTACCTCGATGAGAAGAGCGAGGAATATCATGCGGATGCCAGAAAGACTGACTCAGGACAGCTCCGGGGCGAAAACCAGAGGTAGAAGCCTGAAAACCAAGCCCTATACATCGTCCAAAAATACGAGACTCTCTAGCATGTCTATCTTGTCTAGAAGCAATGTGTGCCTTTGGAGCACTCAGAGTCTGGGGATGACCCTGAATACCTCTAAGAGCATGAATACGCTCACGCCAAGTGATCTTGGCGCGTCTGTAGTAGAAGTCAGCAAGGTGTCCATCCTTCTAACAGAAGGTGCAAGTATACTTCGCCTTGGAGGCTGAAGTAGCAGGTGGTGTCACCTTCTCATCAGAAATCCCGTGGACCAAACCAGCTGACCTGAACATAGTGGTGCTCGTTGTGAAGCAACCACAATCTCTCCATTCTCGGAGGCACGCACAACTGTAGGCGGATGCGCCCGTGCGTGCTCGAGATAATCAAATCCTAGACCCAGATTGAATCTACTGATCTTGGATTGGTCTAGAATAAGATTGAGCATCTTTTTGCCTCCCACAAATTTCTTAAGAGTGCTCATGAGGTACTCGCACTCTCAGAAAAGTAAGGCACAAGAAGAACAAGGGGAAAGAGTAGAAGAAGAAGATCCAAGAGAGGAAGATCGAGTAGCCCGTGCATATCTCTCCTTATACATGGCCACCTCAATCTTTAGGGCCTCACGAGAAATGTAAGGAGCATCTCTAATTCTACCAACCTAGGCCTTTAGCTTTTTCCTAAGCTCTACGTGGATTCCGTTCACATCCTCCCCTACCCTAACACACAGCATGCAACCATTTAGTGACTTAGCTAGTAGATCCTTAGCAAATTTAGAATTCTGAAGCACCAAATCATCAGTCATTTTTTAGTTGCATACAACCCTCACATTAGCTGGCTGGGTCCTTAGAAGCATGCAATTCAAGTTCATCATTTCTAACTGAAAGATTCCTAAGGTGATTGCTCATGGCATTAATTTCAGCTAGCAACTTAGGGCAATTTTCACATGAATCAGTAGTATGAGCATGAAGAATACTAGCATCAACAGGAATGACATCATATGGAACAATACTAGTATTATTCGACATAAGATCCTCAAGCTCAGAAAGCACACTATGATGCATGGTCCTGAGGTTCTCAAGCTCCACAAGCAAAGCATCGCACAAAGAGCAATCATCATCACGGGAGGAGGAAGATCTAAGCAAAGCTAACTCCCGTGACATACTTTCTATCTCATTCTCTAACTCCGAGCACCTCGACCTAGCTCTAGCATGAAATTTTCCTAGCTTGCAAAAGGCATCATTGAACTGGTCATAGGAAGGTATCTCATCCGTGTCACTGTACAGCTCGGAGTCGCTCACTTCAATGACGCCTGCCATGAAGCACATGCCAGAGAAGTCGTCGCCGCCCTTCTTCTTCTCTTGCAGATCTTCCTCGCCCTCGTCGCTCCATGTCTCCGTATCGAAGATATAGATGTCGTCAAGCACAGCGTGGACGCGGTGGAAGAGCTTCTTGTTCTTGGCGAAGTTGCGGTACTTCTTCTCTCACGTCGGCTCATAAGCTGGAGGCTTCTTGTTGCGGTTCTTGTCAGTGTAGTCATTCTTGCTTGAACCGCCTTGCTCGTTCTTTCCCTTCTCCAGCTTGGGGCAGTTTGCTCGAATGTGGTTGGGGCCACCACACTCGAACAAAGTAATAGTGCTGCTTTTATTCCTCTCTCTCTCTCACTCTTTTGTAGATGTTAGAAAATTTGCGAGCGACAAGAGCAAGCTCATTTTCTGAAAATCGTTCCAGAAATTTATCGCTTACGTCGCAAAGAGTATAAAGAGAAAAACCTGAAGAGAAATGAAGAGAGTCCAGAGGAAGACTCGATGGGATAGGTGACCAAGGTCATCGATTGAGATTTTGTCTGATGAGAGATGACGTCGATCTCTTGAGCCTTGAGTCAGGAATAAAGCCCATCAAGAGTCAAAGTCGACAAATCAGTCGAGTCCTTGATGGTGGTCACCTTCATCTCCCAAACTCTCAAATCGAGTGCTGTCAGAAAGTGCCTAGCATTCTCCGAGTCAGGGTATGTGCAACCAACTGATCGAAGATTGCTAAGGATATTAGAGAAGCGAGCAAAGCACTCGTCGAGGCTTTTACCAGCGTGCTGTTCAAAATTGTTGTAGTCACGCTTGTACTGGTCCTGCCTCACCGTCTTGATCTGAGTGGTACCCTCATGGTAAGCATTAAGGGTCACCCAGATCTGATGAGCGGATCGTAGGTGAGAGACTCGGTCATACTCACTGCGGCTAAGTCCTTGTATGAGGATGTTCCTAGCCTTAGCATTTGCCTCAATGTCAGCCATGTTTGCGGCATTGACGTTCTCATCGGCAGGAACCTCATACAGAAGTTTCACCTTCTGACATATCGGGAAGCCCTGGGCAGTGATGTATGACTCCATTTGCATTTTCCAAAATAGATAATCAACTCTAGCAAAAATTGGAGGTTTCCTTGAGTATTTGTCTATCGCCATGGCTCTCGAGACCGGTCAAGATCTAAAGAGAGTAAAACCGGCTCTGATACCAATTGAAGGATCGAGATGACGATCAGAGGGGGGTGAATGATCCCAAATAAAGTTTTCCCCCACTCAAAGTACTCCAAACAATCCCGCAAGGAAAATCTAAAAGACCCGGTGCTCATTAAATTTACTAACCCTCAAAAATCGGAACAACTAGACAACTATGTGTACCCCTAGATTGCATGGATGAAAACCATGAAACATGTGAGGGATTTTTGGGTCACAATCCTGGTTGTGAAGTGTCCAAACAAAAAGGAATCAATTCAAATACTTCTTTTTTCTAAAAGATATCAAGCCAAAACACCAAAGTCTCTTTTCAGAAAAGCAAAAGCAGATTTTTCAAAAATTGTCCTCAATTGGAGTAGGTGGTTGGTGGATTTCTGTTGCTCAACAATTTTTTTAAAATTTTCTCCCTATGAGCAATTGAGTTGTAAAACACTCCACCAAAAACCACCATAAGAAACCTTGTGTAACAATCAGAAAAAATCAAGAACTACAGATAGTCAGGAACTTCGATCAAAAAGTTTGAGGCTCGGTATTCACCTCATAGCGCCCAAACAATGAAACCAGTGGACTCCTAAATTTTTTCATAGATGGACATATGAATCATGCACCTTGTTCAAGAAGAATCACTCAAAAGGATTTCTCAAGATTTTTCTAAAAATCGAAGACTGATTGCTGCGTGAAGAGAACAGACTTGAAAATGAGAGAACAGTCTTGAGCAAGTGAAGAGATCGGTTTCTAGCAAGATTGAACCAAGACTTGCCCAAAGGGATTCGTATATGATCTAAGAGAAGACTCATCCATCAATCACTTATCTTCAGCAAGAAGAAGCAAAAGCAAGTAGAAGGAGGGGAAGCAAATCCATCTTACATGAAAGTAAATGCGGAATTTAAATTGCGTAAAGTAAGGACATAATATAAATACAGAATTTAAATTCACAAGAATGTAAAGAAAATCTTTGTATTTTCTAATTGGAAGGTTTACAAACCCTCACTTCATGTGGGCAAAGCTCAAAGGAGCAACTCAAACCTTCAAGTGAGGGAGGGCACCCATCCCCCTCTATTTATACTACTCTTGGGCCACCTACCACCCTTGGATGAGTCCCTCAACCCTATATAGCACTCCACCAAGGGCTATGATTAACCCACTCACACAGCCTTGCAAGGGCAACCCAAAACCCTACACACATAATGGGTTTTCTTGCATGTTTTTCAAAGCATACTACCTAGACCCGCTAACTTATCAACTAGACTGCGATCCAACGGACCTCATCGATCCTCGTGGCATCTAGCTAGTATCATTGCATTTCCTTGTCTTCTTGACTTTCCCAGGCCCCGTCTTCTATCATCTTCCGACGATTTTCAACCATCTGGACCTCTGACGCACCTCGCCTAGTCCTGTTCATCCTCTGCCTCACCATGATGTATCACCGTCATCCTGCAACCATCAAAGACAAGGAAAACCCATCACATAGCAATGTCTAATAATCTGCAATATTCATTCAATTGATCACAATTAATCATGTCTCATTCATCAGTCGATTCTACCGCCAGCCATAGGCCAGTAGTACCACAAGAAGCTAACACAACTCAAATTGCTTCCTTTTGAATTCCAATTCAAATCACTCAAACCTAAGCACACCTTGTTCAAATAAAGTCAAATACTCATCATAAACATGGATATACCTCCACATGGTCCTTCAACTACTAAAGCTACTTTATGCAAGCAATGTTAGACTAATCCTACCACTGCTCCTCCTTTTGGGTCACATGGGCCTTCACCTTAACGGACCAGGGTATTACTCCTAGGGCTCATCAGCATTACGTGGCATGATGGCCAGTGGCGAGTGGTGGGAGAGGGAGAGCGTGCTATGGGGAAGCATGTGTGCACGATCGAGGCTCTAGGGAACGTCGAGGTGGTGGCTGGGCGTAGGGCAAGAGGTGGCGATGCGGTTCGAGCAATGCTGACAGCTGCGTTGTGATGGTGCTTGGGTGGAGAGGGAGGTGCACAGGGATGGCCAGCCGGCTGGGACAGAGGAGAACGAATGGCAGTGTTATTTGGTGGAGAGCAGCACACGACCATAGATGAAGAATGGTGCAAAAACAAGGTGAAATGAGAAATTAAAGGAGGGGTAAGAGAAAGGAGGACCTTGCACTCCTTTTGACATGAACAGTGAGGGAAAATGAGCTCCGGTGTTGTTTTGGCATCACGAGGGCGTGGGGTCGGTGTCAAGGAATTAGACTTTGGATCCTTGTGTGTTCCAAGTGAATGAGGGAGAGAGAGCGCTTGAGAGTTGGGAAATGGAGTGTGCGGGGAGGAATGCGAGGCCAGGGCTCCTTATAGGGCAAGAGAGAGGGCTTAGAGGCATTGAATTGGCAACGGTTTGCACAATGGCCAAATGGCAAGAAGCGGAAATTGGGCACGAAGATGGGGGATACAGATGAGGAATGGCAGTAGTGATGAGGGGATTGAGTGGCATCGATTGCGCACACAAAAGGGGAAGAAATCAAGTGGGGGAACGTGGCATGTATAGCTTGGGCTACACTAATGGCAGTAGAGAGAGAGGCACACACCGGGAGGAGGAAGAAGGGGGGCCTAATCGGCAGGGTTAGGTGGGCCCACTTGGTGGTAAGGAAAAGAGAGGGGAGAGGCATGTGAGCTAGGCTGATGGCTTGGGTCGGGAAAGAGAGGAAAGTGTTAGTAGATCAAAAAATTTATTTTAGCTTCCGCGCAATCATTCACCCCCCCCTCTGATTGCTATACTAGTATATATCGATCCTACAAGTGGTATCAGAGCTTGGTCTTTCTAATTAATCTTAACCGGTGATTAGAAACCGTAGCGATGGATAGGTATTCGACAAAACCTTGTGTTTTCGATGGTGTTGATTTTCAGTTTTGGAAAGCAAAGATGGAGGCGTTCATTCAGGCGCAGGGCTTCACAATTTGGGAGAAAGTTTACAAGCCATATGAAGTCCCTCCAAACGACAGCGTCAATGACACCAATCGCGCACATGTTGAAGCAAATAGTAAGGCACGCAACTTGATCATCCAAGGCTTGGGACGCAGCGATTTTGATCGAGTGGTTCATCTTCGATCCGCATATGAGGTATGGAAATCTCTTTGTGATTACCATGAGGATTCTAACACTGTCAAAGAGGTTCGCCAAGATATTTACAAAAAAGAATACATGCGTTTTGAGATGAAACCTCGTGAATCTGTAGATGACTTCTTTGCACGTTTCAATAAAATTCTTAGCAATCTACGTGCTGTTGGAGTTAGCTACACTGATGCTGAAAATGCTCGACAATTGCTTAGTGCTTTGGACATGTCGGTGTGGGAGATGAAAGTAACATCTATACAAGAATATACTACCATGAGCACACTCACATTAGATGTTCTTTACTCTAAGCTGAAGACTCATGAGTTGGATGTCCTTGCTAGGAAGAATGGTCATAAATCAATTGCTTTATCCTCTCAAACTAGCATGTCTCCTAACAATACTTCTTCAAGCTTTGCTTTGTCTTCTTTGTCTTCACTAACCAATGAACAGATTGAAGAAATTCCTGAAGAAGACTTAGCACTACTCGCCTCTCGCTTTAACAAAGCTTTGCAGAATGTGAGAATGAGGAAGAAAGGTGGTGGTGGCCCTCCAAGATGCTATGAATGTGGTGACCTCAACCATATTCTCACAAATTGTCCTAAGCTTGTAGGAAAAGCATCAAAGGAGGAGGAGGACAACGACAGAAGAAAGGAGAAGAAAAGGTTCTCTTCAAATGACAGGAAGAAGAAGAGCTTCATCAACCGCAAGGTGGTTCACCGAGTTCTTTCCGCTCTTGAACAAGTCAATTTGAGCGATGTGGACTCGGAGAGCAGCGAGGATGATGCAACTCCAAGCAAGCATGATTTGGTGGGATTGTGTCTCATGGCAAGCAGCAAGGATAGCTTCATCGAGGACAACAATGACATCGACTTCAATGAGGTAGATCCTTCTTATGATGAATTAGCCAATGCTGTTGCCCGTCTTGGAAAATTGCTTGACAAACATGATAGAAAAATTAAGAAACATGATATTCCTGTGGAGTCATTGAATGCTGAAATTACTAGACTTAAGACGTTGATTCCTGATGATGATACTTGCAAATCATGTGACTTAATTTATAATGAGCTCACCTTGCTTAGGAAAGAACACGCTCTTCTGTTACATCTAAATGAGAAAAATGAGAAATATGTTAAACATGCTAGCTGTTCCACTGATGATTTGCATGATTCAACTTCTTGTTCTAAATGCTCAACTCTTGAATTAAAATTGAAAGGTGCAAATGCTAGGGTTTCTCAATTGACTGATAATCTGCTTACACATGAGGTTTTTTCATGCTCTACTTGTCGTAAACAGAAAGGGAAGGTTAATATTCCTTGCAATAATTGTTTAACTCTTGCTAAGAAAGTTGATTACTTGCAAAACTCTTTGGAACGTTTCACTAATGGCAAGAAAAAGTTGAACATGATTTTGGATCAATCTAAGGTTAGCACAAACAAGAGAGGTTTAGGTTTTGATCCTTATGCCACATATGAAACTAAACCTCGCACTGTTGTTCAAGCTCCTTGCAAAATTGAGTTTTCTAATGAGCCTAAGAAAATTGCTTTTCAATCTGCTGGTTTTTTATCTTCTACTATGATGAATGCAGAATGTGCTTTTACTATTAAAGCTAAACATCATGTCAAGTACACTTGCACTCATTGTGGTAGAGATGAACACTGAGTAGATTTTTCCTTTAGACTAGCCAAACAGCAAAAGAAGGAAAGGACTAAGGCTAGGTCAAACTTCAGCAAAGCACATTTTACTTCTCATGTGACTAGAGTGATGAAAACACCTTCTGTTCCTAGAAACATGGGAAAAGGCAAATCTGATTTTGTGCTTAAAAATTCTCGTGTTGTGCCTACTGCTGTGCGTCGTGTGTCTCAGTGCTGGATTCCCAAAAATCTCATTCCTAACCCCAGTACTGAGACCTCGACATGTTTTGTTGCTATATAGGTTTCTCGCGCGAGGAAGGAGAACATATGGCTAGTGGATTCCGGATGCTCACGCCACATGTCCGGTGATAAGAATTGGTTCTCCTCCCTCACTCGTGCATCTCGTGCTGAAAGTGTTACTTTTGGAGATGCTTCTTCCTCTTCCGTTGTAGCAAAAGGTACAGTAAAGGTGAGTGACAAGTTTATGTTCAAAGATGTGGCTCTTGTTGAAAATTTGAAATATAACTTGCTTTCTGTCTCACAAATGCTTGATGAAGATCTTGAAATAAGCTTTAAGAAAAATGAATGCAAAGTGTTAGATGCTTCAGGTGACCTTGTTTTCAAGATCTCACGCTTTGGAAGAGTATTTAAAGCTGATTTTGATGCTTCACCTTCTTCGAAGCATAGGTGTCTAGTTGCCAATGTTTCTAAAGATTTATTCCTTTGGCATCGTAGACTTGTTCATGTTGGTTTTGATCATCTTACTCGTGTAAGTGGTTTAGATCTCATACGTGGCTTGCCTAAGCTTAAGGGTGATAGCAATCTAGTTTGCTCTTCTTGTAGACATGGTAAGATGATTGCAGGTTCACATCCACCTCTTACCATGGTCATGACTGATGCTCCAGGACAGCTACTACATCTTGACACAGTTGGACCATCACGAGTTCAATCCTTTGGAGTAAATGGTATGTGCTTGTGATTGTTGATGATTTTTCTAGATACTCTTGGGTGTACTTTATGGCATCTAAGGATGAGGCTTTTAGTCATTTTAGAAGTCTTGTTCTTAGGCTTTCTGTTGACCATCCAGGAGCCCTCAAAGCTATTAGAAGTGATAATGGAACTGAATTCAAAAATGCTTCTTTTGATCTCTTTTGTGCTGAAAAAGGAATTGATCATCAATTTTCATCACCTAGAGTGCCTCAACAGAATGGTGTAGTTGAAAGAAAAAACAGAACGTTGGTTGAGATGGCTAGAACTTTGTTAGATGAACATCACACTCCTAGAAAATTTTGGGCTGAAGCGATTTCAATTGCTTGCTATGTTTCTAACAGAGTGTTTTTGAGATCAAAGCTAGGCAAGACTCCTTATGAGCTTCGGTTTGGACATAGGCCTACTGTTTCTCACTTTAGGGTTTTTGGTTGCAAATGCTTTGTCTTGAAATCTGGAAATCTTGATAAGTTTGAAGCTAGATCAACTGATGGCATTTTTCTTGGATACCCTGCTCATACTCGTGGCTATCGTGTGCTTGTTTTGGAGACTAACAAAATTGTAGAAACCTGTGAAGTTACTTTTGATGAGGCTAGTCCAGGTGCTAGTCTAAGTGATGCAGGTACAGGCGCATATGTTCAGGGGGAGAAAATCTTTGAAGACATTGATGATGAGATTGAGGATGAAGTGTTGACTCTTCCTAATGCACACCCAGTTGTAGCACCTTCTGCGCCTACTTCTATTCTACCTACAACTGAACTTCCTCAAGCTACAACATCTTATGTACATGCTGAAAATGAAGAAGGAGAAGAAGTTTCTGAAGCTACAGCTCCCTTGCACATTCAGAGGAGACATCCACCTGAACAGATGATTGGAGATTTAAATGAGAGAATCACCCGGTCCAGGTTTATTCATTCTGACACTCATGCTCATTCTGCTTTAATTGCTTCTTTTGAACCCAAAGATATATCTCATGCATTAACTGACGAATCTTGGATCAATGCCATGCATGAGGAATTAGAGAATTTTGAGCGAAATAAAGTTTGGAAGCTAGTTTCACCACCTCCTGATTTTAATGTCATTGGAACTAGATGGGTTTTCAAAAATAAACAAAGTGAGGATGGTGTTGTTGTTAGAAACAAGGCTAGATTGGTTGCTCAAGGTTACACTCAAATTAAAGGCTTAGATTTTGATGAAACCTTTGCTCCTGTTGCTAGAATTGAAGCTATTAGAATCCTTTTAGCTTTTGCTGCATCCAAAGGTTTTAAATTGTATCAAATGGATGTAAAAAGTGCTTTTCTAAATGGCTTTATTGATGAGGAGGTGAATGTAAAGCAACCACCTGGTTTTGAAAATCCAAAGTTTCCAGACCATGTGTTCAAATTGTCAAAAGCGTTGTATGGTTTGAAACAAGCCCCTAGAGCTTGGTATGATAGGCTAAAAACCTTTTTACTTGAAAAGGGGTTTACAATGGGAAAAGTTGACAAAACTCTCTTTTTACTCAAGCAAGGCAATGATCAACTGTTCGTTCAGATTTATGTTGATGATATTATCTTTGGTGGTTCCTCTCATGTTTTAGTGTCTAAGTTTTCAGAAACCATGAGAAAAGAATTTGAGATGAGTATGATGGGTGAGTTAACATACTTCTTGGGACTTCAAATCAAGCAAACGAAGGATGGTACTTTTGTGCATCAAAGCAAATACACGAAAGACTTGCTACATCGCTTTGGGATGGAAAACAGCAAGCCGATCATGACACCCATGGAGAGCACTTGCGCACTTGACCCTGATGAAGATGGTGACCGGTTGATCAAAAGGACTATAGAAGCATGATAGGTTCACTTTTGTACCTCACTGCATCAAGACCGGATATACAATTTGCTGTGTGCTTGTGTGCTCGCTTTCAAGCTTCCCTGCGTGCTTCACATCGACAAGCTGTGAAGCGAATTTTCAGGTATCTCCATGGTACTCAAGATTTTGGCATTTGGCTTTCTGCTTCCTCATGCATTAGTTTGAGAGCATTTTCTGATGCTGATTTTGGAGGATGTCGAATTGATAGAAAAAGCACATCTGGTTCTTGTCACTTCTTGGGTAATTCTCTTATGGCATGGTCATCTAGAAAATAATCTTCTGTTGCACAATCTACTGCTGAATCTGAATATGTGGCTGCTGCTAGTTGTTGTTCTCAAATTCTTTGGATAGTAGCTACACTTAAAGATTATGGGGTTAATTTGGATAGTGTTCGTCTTTTGTGCGATAACACTAGTGCAATATGCATTGCTAAGAACCCTGTGCAACATTCTAGGACAAAACATATTGATATCAGATTTAACTTTCTCAGAGATCATGTAGAAAAAGGAAATATTGTGCTTCACCATGTGGATACTGAACATCAATTGGCAGACATTTTCACAAAACCTTTGTCTTCTTCTCGTTTTGCATTTATTCGGGGAGAACTTGGGGTTGTTCATCCAATGGGCTTCTTTTGAGGGGGAGTTTGTGAAAACTTTGTGATTTTTTGTTTACACTTTCTTCTTTCTTTTTCTTAAATAAAAAATTAAAAAAGGAAAATGAAAAAGTATTGAGCATTATATTTAATACACATATGTGATTTGAAGCCATGTCTATGCTACAAAGTCTTTGTAACTTCATCTTTATGCATATATGGTGTAGTTTATGACATGACTATTTAAATGAAATGAAAACTTGAATTAAATCTTGTCATGGTTGAACTTTCTTGACTATCTTGATCCTGCTCAAAAAGATGCTAAATGTGAAAGTTTTCAAAGTTAAAGAGCTAAAAGCTCAAAAAGTGATTTTTGATAGATGCAAGATCATGGTTATGCACTGTCGCACTTCCTCTTTACGAGACTGCTTATCATTGCACTCTGATATGAACTTGGAAGAGGTTGTGTATGACCGAAACCATGAAACCTTAAGCTCATTGCTTGGCATGGTTGAAAAGTAAGGCTGATGGTGCATATAATTCCTTGCAATTTTATATTTTGTTGCAATCAATAAATAAATCAGCTTTTCAAGCACCAAAGAAGTGCACAAAAATTCAATGTTTTCAGGTTTTGAGATAGTTCAGAAAGGGAGATCATGCCATGCAAAAAATCGTTAATAGTACTTGATTTCTAGTTGTGCTTACTCTACATTGTTTATGTGTAGATTTGAGGGTGCAAGTACTTTTGCTAGCATGACTTGGAGGATGTTACATTTTGTGGATGATTTTATAATGCTCATTACATAAAAAAAATGGCAAACTAAAACAAACAAAAAGATTTTATTCTCTCTTTTGTATTCTTGATGAATCCATTGTCAAAGGGGGAGAATTTTGGGCACATTGCACATTCACACACACATTTTTCATCTTAGGAGGAGATTTTTCTTATTTTCACCTAAGGGGAGTTTTTCACTTTGCATATTTGTCAAAGGGGGAGATTTTGTGTTTTTCACTTTGGCTTTCAATTTTAAACTTTTTTATTTCAAAAACTTTTCTTGTGAAGTGAATGCCAATGTTCAGTTCTAAGTGGTGTTGCCAATGTTTTCATCAAGGGGGAGATTGTGAAATTATGTGCTGAAAAATTGGCTTAATGATGATTTTGGTATTGTGGTATTGCAAAGTGGTTGTGCTTATGACATGTGTGGTGCATGTGCATGTGTTGTTTCAGTTGATTATTTGATATGCTTGTGATAGCATGATAGTGGTTTTGCTTGATGCAATGCGCTCGTGTGAGTGGTTGCATGGATTGATCTTGAGTCAAGTCGTGGACTTGTGCTCGTACACGGTTGTGTGTTTGTTCATGTGCGGGCATTGCTTGAGGTCGAACGTGGTCGGCAACAGGACCGGAACTAGGTTCATGGAGGAACTGAGGTTCGGGACTAGGTTCAGGGAGGAATCGAGGTCTTGGTGGTCGAGGATGTCATGCGGGGCGTTCGGACTAGAGAACGGTGCACGTGGTTGCTAGTGAGTCACGTGATTACGACAGGTGGGGCCGTATGCGTGCAGTTGTATTCGTTTTGAGATAGTTTGCATGTATTGGACCATGTTGGGCCAAGTGGACATGCATGCGAACTCTTCTAGGGTTTTCTTATAAATAGGGGGAGGTGTCCCCTGTTTATTGTGTGCTAAGTATCAGGGTTGTACTCTTTTATTTGGAGTACTGTAATCAGACTAGACAAAGAAATAAATATCAATTTCGTCGGCAAGCCGTGTGTTCGTACGGGAAAAATAAAATAGCAACAGAGTGCTGTGCTTCGGTGGAACACGAGCCAGAAAAAGGAAAATCAGAAAAGTAGCCAGGCGACGGCGTGTGTGCATCTGTCCGTTCGGCCGTCCTTCGTGTGTTCGCCGGCCGACCGGTTTTGCTTGCTCGGTTACGTCGCGCGCTCGAAGCCAGGAAGCAGTGCCCAAAGCAGCATGGTGCATTGAACAAAAGAGGAGACGTGTAGGAGCGCATTACTTCACGTGAGGAATTTTCAATGGAGGTCACATGCATACATGAATAAAGATAAGCTTTCTCCTCTCCTTGTTTGATTAGCATTACGTGAGCATATAGATCGGAACAGTCATCAAGAGACAGCAGCTAGAAGCGAGAGGAAAGAGAGGTTCGGCTGCTCTGATCATGCATACACTCTGATAACATCGATCTACTGATGTTGCATGATGAAGCGATGTCGATTTGCTCTGATGATTCTGGTTTGCCTGATTTGCATCTGTTTCAATTCTAGATTGATTCATTACTTCATGATAGTTTTTAATTTGATATATTCCAAACCTTCTTAGGGCATCAAATTATTGATCTAAAAAGTTTGATTGGTTAATTCCTTATAGATGTTGTTTAATAATGAATTTAGGGTTTAATCAATTCGCGTCAACTTGCGAAGCTTATAACTTTTTATCCGTAGATCCGATTGAGTCGATTCTTGTTGGGTTAGTTTCTAAATTGAATCTAGTTTCTACAGTAAAATTTTCAGATCGATCTTACAGTTGGATCTCCGAGAATTTGTGTTTTACCGAACATCTGTCAATCTATTTTTGTGTGAAATCGAAGCGATTATTTGTCTCCGATTTGGGGTGAATTGTTAGTAGATCAAAAAATTTATTTTAGCTTCCGCGCAATCATTCACCCCCCTCTGATTGCTATACTAGTATATATCGATCCTACAGAAAGAGGCTGGGTCGGGAAATGGGCTTCGGCCCGAGAAGAAAATAAGGAGGTTTTGGTATTTTAGAATAATTTATGAATTAAAATAATCATATAAAATCAAAAAAGCTTTTAGAAAACAACAAATACAGTTAAAAAATTTGTGAAAAATTCATATAAATTCACTAAGACATTTTGAGCTTAATAAAATTATTGTCAACATAAATTGGGCTTTATTTTTTCACAAAAAATACTTTATATTTTTTTTAAATAGAAAAAACCTTTTTAAACTATAGAAAATTCAAAGAAAATTTTATAAAATCAGAAATAAATAATTAAACAATACTATGCAAATTTTGGATTGTTACAAACCTAGCCCCTTTAAAAGGAATCTCGAATCTGAGATTCAGATGGACTAGCAAAGAGGTGAGGATATTATGATTTCAACTCTTCTTCTTTTTCCCTGGTAGCCTCCTCTTATGAGTGGTTGCTCCACTAAACTTTGTAGAAGTAGATGGTTTTGCTTTGAGTGTTGCACTCAATTTTCTCAAGAATATTGATTGCATGCTCTTTGTAAGTCACGTCTTCTTGGAGATTGATGGTTTTCAACTGTGTTTGTTCTGTTGGGACTCGAATGCACTTCTTCAATTGTGACACATGAAAGACATCATGTACTCTAAAAAGTGCTACTATTAGGCTTATTTGATAAGCTACTTCCCCTTTCTTTGACAGAATTGGGTATGGACATACATACCATGGTGTAAGTTTCCCTTTGTCTCCAAACCTCTTTACACCTCTAAGGGGAGTGACTCTAAAATACTCATGATCTTTTGGTTCAAAAGCTAACTCTCTTCGGTGGTTGTCATCATAGCTTTTCTGTTTGGATTGGACTAACTTAAGCCTTTCCTTTATTACTCTTACCTTATCTTCTACGTCCTTGAAAATGCTTGGTCCAAATAGCTGATGCTCTCCAACTTGATCCCAAAGAAGTGGTGTTCTGCAATTACTTCCATATAATGCCTCAAAAGGTGACATCTTCAAGTTGTTCCGTTAACTGTTATTATAGGGTAATTCTGCATATGGAAGACTTTTATCCCAATTGGTATCATAGTCTAAAGCACATGCTAGCAGTATATCTTCTAATATCTAGTTCACACACTCTATTTGACCATCTGTTTGAGGATGGTATGTTGTGCTAAAATTCAGTTGGGTGATGAGTTTCTAAGGCTTCATGCAAACTCTTTCAGAAACACAATGTGAATTGACTACCTCGGTCTAATACTATTTTCTTAGGTACCTCATGTAAACACACAATTTTGTTTACATATATCACTGCCAATTTATTACAGCTATACCTGGTATTCATTGGTATGAAGTGGCCCACCTTGGTGAGATGATCTGAAAGACCATGTGGAGGTCTATCCTTTTTTGTGATGAGTAATTGATTATATTTGAGCCTGTGATGCTTAGGTTTGAGTTTGTTTGAATTTATTTGAATTTGAAGCAATTTGAAATGCTTTTAGGTTCAGGGCCCTTAGAGGGTGCTAATACTGACTAGCGGTGCTACTGGCCTGGTGGTGGTGGTAGCACCGATTACCAGCCCTTGGAGTGGCAGCAGTATCGAGGTACGGTACTACCAGCCTTTGGTGGCGGTAGTGTTGGCCACCGGTACTACTGACCCCCACATGTTGGTAGTTATTTTTCAAAGTGTGGTTTCTCGAGGTTTAAGAGAGGACGGCACTCCCGGCTACCAGGGAACAGTAGTACCGAACCACCGATACTACTGGCCTCTGGTTAATGGTAGGACTGGGTTTTACTGCGAATTGAGTTGTGATTATGGCTAGGAATTGATTATTGCATATTGTGTTGGACAATGCTATATGATGGGTTCCTTTGTCTATGATGGTTGCAGGATGATGAAGCTGGGTCATGGTGAGGCGTAGGTGACCGAGACTAGGCTTGGAGAGCTGAGATCCAGACTGTTGAGGCAGCATCGAAGATGACTGAGGCTAGGGAGTTGCTACGAGCCAAGAAGACAAGTGGACGGATGTGATGCTTGGTCACATTGGCTTTGATCGTTTGACTCAAGTTAGCATCCATGATCTCATTCGTGGTTTGGCCAAAGTCAAGATGGTCAAAGACTTAGTTTGCTCTCCTTGCTGACATGGAAAGATGGTTGCTGCTTCTCATCCTCTGGTCACTGTTTGTGATGACTGATGCACAGGATAGCTTCTACATATAGACACTATTGATCCAACTATAGTGCAATCAGAGGGTGGGAAGTGGTACATTCTTGTCATTGTTATTTTTTGAGATATTCTTGGGTGTTCTTCATGGCCTCGAATGATGAGTCTTTTACACATTTTAGGGGTTTGGTCTATAGATTGTCCTTCGAGCTCCCAGGTGCCATATGAGCTATATGCAGTGACAATGGCACGGATACTTTGAGAGCTTCTATGTGGAGTAGTGTATTGAGCATCAGTTCTCTTCTACTTACATCCCTCAGCAAAGTGGCATAGTGGTGAGAAAGAACCGAAGCTTGTTTGAAATAGCCAGGACGATGCTGGATGAGTATAGTACTCTTAGAAAGTTTTGGGCTGAGGCTATAGCTACTTCTTTTCATGTGTCCAGCCAAGTTTTCTTGAGAGCACACTTGCACCTCACTTCTTAAGACCTAACTTCTTAAGAATTGAGGTATGGGCGAAAGCTCAATGTTACGCATTTTCATGTTTTTGGATGCAAGTGCTTCTATTTGAAGCCTGGGAATCTAGATAAGTTCGAGTCATGTTCTTCTGATGGTATGTTTCTTGGTTACTCGACTTCTTCACGTAGCTATACGATTTGGAGTTGTGAGGCGAGTAGGATTATAGAGACCATGAGGTGACCTTTGATGAGGCTAGTCCAAGAACTAGACCAGATGTTTCAGGCTCTTCTCTTCTCTCCGAGACCATCTTTGTAGAAGATGAGGATGATGGAGATGACAGTACTCTGCCTGATTCAGTCCTCTCTGCGCATGAGGTGCCTCATGTTTCTATCTCTGCATCTCAGGGAGACCAGCCATTACCTTCTGACTCTTCTGCAGTTAGTAGCTCTGTTCTTACCTCTCATTTGCATGATATAGAGGCCACTTCTACTTCTAGACCTTCCCACCACATTCAGCGGGTTCATCTGCCTGATCAGATGATTGGTGATTTATTTGAGCGTGTCACACTCTCAAACATAGGTCTTTCTCTCTTTTGTCTTCACTCTATCTTTATTGCCTCCTTTGAGTCAAAGGATATTTCTCATGCATTATTCGATGAGTCTTGGATTAATGCTATGCCTGAGGAACTTGAAAACTTCATGAGGAACAAGGTATGGCAGCTTGTTGAGCCTCCATCTAGTCATATTGTCATTGGGACCAAGTGGGTGTTCAAGAACAAGAAAAGTGACGATGGGGTGGTCATAAGGAACAAGGCTAGACTAGTCACTCAGGGATTTTCTCAGGTTGAGTGTCTTGACTTTGAGGAGTCTTTTGCCCCTGTATCTAGACTAGAGGCCATTAGGATCTTGCTTGCATTTTTGACATCCAAGGGCTTCTAGCTATATCAGATGGATGTCAAGAGTGTATTCCTTAATGGGTACATTGAGGAAGATGTTTATGTCAGGTAGCCGCTAGGATTCGAGAACTCTAAGTACCCAAACCATCTCTATAAGTTCTCTAAGGCTTTGTATGGACTTAAGCAAATCCCTAGAGCTTGGTATGAGAGGCTTAAGTCCTACCTCTTTAGTCATGGTTTCAATATGGGTAAGGTATACAAGACATTGTTCATCAAACACCTAGACTTTAATGTTCTCCTTATCCAGATCTATGTAGATGATATTATCTTTGGTGGCTCCTCACATTCTCTTGTATCTCAATTTTCAGATGTTATGAGCACAGAATTTGAGATGAGCATGATGGGCGAGTTGAGCTACTTCCTCGGCTTCTAGATTAAGCAGACTCTAGAGGGTATTTTCTTGCATTAAAGCAAGTACACTCGAGACCTCCTGAGATGCTTTGACATGTCTTATGGAAAGTTGGTGATGACTCCTATGACCACCGCTTCTGTCCTTGAGCCTGATGAGGATGGAGAACCAGTTGATCACAGGAGTTTAGAGGCTTAATCGGCACTCTCTTGTACCTCTCTACTTTGAGGTCAGGCATACACTTTGCTTTGTATCTGTGCGCTTGATTGTAGGCCTCTCCTCATGCCTTTCACTGATAGGCAGTGAAGCGTATCTTCAGGTACCTTCAAACTATCATTGACTATAATATTTGGTACTCCTCTTCTTCCTATCTACCCTTAGAGCATTTTTAGGCGCAGACCTTACTGGCTATAGGATAGATAGAAAAAGCACATCTGGCATTTGGCAATTTATTGGCACTTCTCTAGTCTCTTGGTCCTCTAGGAAGTAACTTGGAGTTGTACAGTCCACTGCTGAGGCCGAGTACGTGGCAATAGCCAGTGCCGTAGTTAGGTGCTTTGGATGAGATCGACCTTGCGGGACTTTGGATTAGATTTTTGATAGTGTTTCACTCTTTTGTGATAACACTTTAGCCATTTATATTGCCAAGAACACAGTGCAACACTCCAGGACCAAGCATATAGACAGTAGATATCACTTCCTTAGAGACCATGTGGAGAAGGGTGATATAGTGCTTTAGTTTGTGGAGAGTGACCACTAGATGGCCAATATTTTTACCAAGCCTTTGGATAGCTCTATGTTTGTGGCCTTGAGGGGAGAGCATCAAGTAATGAGCCCTTACGACATCACTTGAGGGGGAGTTGATCCTGTATAGTATATATTATATATTTACTTCCAGTATTTTCTTTGCATTGCTTTTTCTAGGTGCATTCGGGGTTAGTGCTTCAATGCTGAGTTCACTTCACTTAGACCTCTAGCATACTTTGCATGGACCTCTCATCTTATGCTATAGGTTGCTATCACGCTTAATTAGTTGTTCTCTCTAGGTTGAATTCCATCTCAGTCTTATTTGTCTAGCAGGTGTTGGGCCCCTTGGGCAGACAGAGTCTGTGTGTACTCCCTAGCTAGGGTTTGTAGTTAGTTTTCCTATGTAAGTCATATGGGGAAGAAGAGAGCGAGTCTGAGTCATAATGTTCTCTACCATCTTTTCTATACTCTATAATCCACCCAGTTTTCAGTTTTTTGGATTCTTCTTCATAGTTTGTGTTTCTAGTTTTAGTAGAGTTCATTTGAAGATTTTTTGAATTAATTCTACTAATAAATCAACTTGAACCAGATTTGTGCTTAAAATTGATTCACTTGTTAAGGGGGAGTCTAGAAATTTTTCATCATGCATTGCATATAGACTTTATTTTTTATTTTCTAAGCTTTGTCTATTTTGCAATTGAATTAACATTCATGTATGCATCTTGATACTTTTCTGAATATCATTGATAGCTTAGTCATACCTAATTCATATTGCTTCATCATGGTAAGCCAGCTAAAAACTAAAATTTGGGCTTTAATGAAAACTTGATGGAATTTGTAGCTTTTACTTGCTATATTTCCTCACTAGGGGCATATACCATGCTTTGTGAAATCTTGGAATCCTTAAGTGCTCATGAATCTAAGTGCTAAAAATGATGAAATATTGACTTGTGTGTGTTAAAAATTTTCTCAACACTCTACATTCACGAGACTATTTCCTATTGCATTTGGGATGAGCTTGGAATGTATTGTGTATGACCAAGACCACTCTTTTAAGTGTCATACTTGAGTTTGTCAACTATGGCATGAATCAATAAAAATTGGGAAATGCAAATAAAATAAAAAAATAAGTGATTGAAGCCTAGCAAGCCTTTGTCGATAGATCCTAGTCGAGGATGTGCTTTGCTTGGATAAGCTCACTACACCACATTGTGTATGTTAAAATACGAAATTTGTATTCACAAAAAGATGATTGAACAAAAGGGTTATCTTATGCACTTACAACTCCCCAAAGTGTTGATTAGGTTGAACTCTAAGTTTTTTATTTGCTCCATAGCATAGCTTTGCTTCTATTTTGGAAATTATGCTAAGTGTTGCTGTAACATCCCAAATTTTGGGTTTTCAAAAAATTTTGGTTTAGTTTAGCTTCCCATAAATTTTCGTTGATTTTCTCGCGTTTATAAAGCTTGATTTGAATTTTCTAAAAAGCTAAAACAATTTAATTTGATTATTCTAAACCTCAAATAAAATAAATTTAATTTTATTTGGGTTCCTTGTGCTTCAAAAAAACTTCCTGTAATTTTTGAGATTTTTTGGAGCTCGTTTGCTATTTATCGAATTTATTTGAAATTAATATAAACTAAGCCCTTTTATTGAAATTAATTAATTATTTGGAAAAGTTTATATAAAGTTTTGTTGCAAATATTTTATTTGAGTTCAAAATGTCTCAAAATATTTTCTAGAATTTTTTTCTAGAATTTTTCTAGTATTTTTGTTGCCCTAAATAATTAATTTGAATTTTCTGGAATTGTTTTATTGCGAAATCGTTGGAAAATAGGATTTTTGGCATTGGGCCGAATTCCCTCACTCCTCTCCACCGGCCGGCCCAACGCGCGCCAGCCCACCCACGCCCCCTCTCCACCTTGCTTCGGCCTGGGCCGAACCCCAGTAAGGCGCGGTGCCTCATGCTTCCACGCATCTGCGCAGCAGCCGGCCGAACGCCCGCTGGGCCAAGCAAGCCAGGCCGGCCACGCGCTAGGGCCATGGGCAGCCTCGCCGCGCCCTGATCTCAGCCATCCACGGCCAATCGGAGGGCTGAAATTTAGCCACGTCGGCCGAGTCCTGACAGCGCACGGGAAGTGCTCGGTTAAATGCCCAAACCGACCCAAACACCTCCAAACTTGATTTTTCTTGACCTAGCCGCCTCCCATAACCTTTGTGGACGTACCTAGACCCTTCCCCACGTCCTCAACCTCAGATCAATTGCCCAAAATCTTCGAGCCGCCGCCATGTCCTCCGGACATCGCCCAACGTCAGCCGAAAGTTGGAGCCGCGTCCCAGGCAGATGGTCGACTCTTTTCGAGATCCGTCTTCGCCATGGTGTGCCACAAGGTACCATATGCTTTCTGTCCAAAATTCAGCCAATTTGTCCCAAGGGATCAAAAGTTATGGCCGTTTCAATCTTGAATCTTTCCGAGGCCATAACTCCCTCAATTTTTCGAGTTTGACCGTGAAATTTTTTGTGTAGACTCCTGGGGATGTCCTCTACATGATGAACATCTTGCCTCATGGTTTTGCCCTCTGGATTTGGCGCAGCAAAATATTTTCTCCGATCAGACTGCGTTTCAGACAGCGGCAAACTTCCTCGCACGTTCCCCACTGTTCTAGAAGGTATTTCTTTGAGCCACCTGCGTCACGGTGTGACTCTTGGTCCCATCTAGCTCTCGGTCAAATTTCGTTAAGTTTCGATCATTATTTTAGAAGTTATGGCTGTCCAAAGATTTGATCTGAAACCCGTTAATCGGCAGTTTGTGATTAATCCGGAGGGGCGCCGCAAAATCCGCCTATACCGTTGAGTTCGTCTCACCGCGTTCTACACAGTAGACATTCTCCCCTTGCCATCCCGTCCTCCGGAATTTTTTATATATATTTAGGCCACCGTTTAGCCGTCGCCGCGCGTCGCCTTTTGACGCCGGCTATTTTGGTTCGCTCCGGACCCTCTGTGTATTCAGCACTAGTCCAGGAACGCGCTAGTGCACACAGTCTTAACATCGGTAAATATCACAATCATACCACTCGATACTAATAAAGTACTTTAATTAAATAGTCAAACTGGTTGCTCGACCTTAGGGTCAAGTTACAAATATTCACACGCAGGCTAAACTTATTAAGAGAGAAATAATAGCAGCGTAAAAATAGATAACCCGTGGCGCCATCCAGATACCACAGGCAATCGATCGACTCGACTCCTAGTTAGACGGGTCTTCTGGGAGCTCCTCCTCCAAAGCTGGTGTAGTCTCCTCTTCAACTGGTGTTGTATTGCGGCAAGGGTGAGTACTTGGTACTCAGCAAGTCATGCACAGAATGCAACTAATATACTATATGCATGGCTCGATACAAAGGAATAGCTCAAGGTATAATTGCAGTAAACAGCATTTTAACAAGTATCATAAGTAGATTCGAAAGCAGTAGAAACAAGTATAACATCGATAACTTTTCCAGGAGTTTAATCAACATCTTTCCCATCCCTAAACCACATTTCCATCAACATCATTATTTAACCAAACCCAACCTTTTAAGTCCAAGTTATTCTCAAGAAAGTCTAACCCTTGACTGTAATTCCCGAGCGATGTCCAATACCGCGGACACGGCTATTCGAATAGATTTTTCACTCTGCAGAGGTTATGCACTTTACCCACAAGATACAGTCAAACACCACAAAGGCGAGTTTCCGTAACAAAGTCTTTCGGAAACTTCTAACAATACAAGTGGTCCTCTCCGGTTGTTGCACACTAACCCTTCCCTTAGCTAAGGCGAAGTTTAGGCCAACCAACCGTTAGATGGGTACCTGGCCGCAGCCCCGGTACGCTCCCCCGTACAACTTACACAAAGGGTGTAGTTGACATCCTGAGGTCCCACAGGTACGTTATTAGCAACTTAGTCAACTAGGTCCGTCCCATTACAGACATGTGGTTGCACGTTAGACCCAGTTCAAAGGCTTGCAAGGTTAAGTCCTTAGAGTGACCAGGGCAAGACTACCCGAAGAACCAAACCAACGTTCCTGGTGCCACAACTGGCCCACCCGATCATTCTTGCCACATGCCCCGGTCAAAAGCTATTTATCAAAGCCCAGTTGATTACCATGCACCACGTGCCATCAACATCACATGATACCTTTCCAAAACAGGTTCAATATATCATTAAGTCAATATTAACATTTGATTGTCCAAAATCATGTCATGAGCACGTAGCAGGTCTAAGCAATATACTACAACGGTCTAAATTCCCATGTTGGCAATTTAATAATGTCCAACTAGTAAACCACAACTAGGGTGACAAGGGTCATGGCACATATTTAATTAACCAAGGTGTCATACAGCAATTAGGCATTTATCTAATTCCCCATATTTAAATAAAGTATTTTCTAATTAAACTAGCATGCATTAATTTGAATCAAAATAGGTTTCAAAATGGGATCAACATGGTCAAAGCACAACTTGCCTTCAAAAAGTACTTGTTCTTGGTCTTGAGCTGGATCCTGAGTCAATACTTCTCCTTCGAATCCTTCCGGCACTTCAACGTCTACTCGTAACGCGTGCAAATAGCAACAAAAGAATAAAACAGTAGACAAAAAGTGTCCAAACATCCAAATAAAATCCATAAACAGAGATAACATAATTTTATGAATTTTTAGAAACTGGAATCGTCAAATTCGGAGTTTAAATGCAAAAGTTATAGCATTTTGAAGTTTAAATAATCAATTAAATAATATTACAGAGAACAACTTTAGTCCAAAAATTAAATAAAATTCATCATTAGGTAGATCTCAATTTTAAACAAATTTAGAAATTTGAATCACTCAAATCGGAGTTGAAACGCAAAAGTTATAAGCGTTTGAAGTTTGAAACAAAATCTGAAATCATTATTTCGAATTAATAAATCATTTTCTTTTTTGGAAATCATTTATTGCGTCATGGGTGACACGCGTTGGCTCCTGATTGGCTGGCTGACGTCAGCCGGTCCATGGGCTCAGCCCACGGTTCAGCTCGGTGGAAATCATTTATTGCGTCATGGGTGACACGCGTTGGCTCCTGATTGGCTGGCTGACGTCAGCCGATCCATGGGCTCAGCCCACGGTTCAGCTCGGTCCACCGTGGACTCGGTCCACCGTGGACTCGGTCCACCGTGGACTCGGTCCACCGTGGACTCGGTCCACCGTGGACTCGGTCCACGCAGCTCACGTGAGGCGGCAGTGGGACCACTCGGGTGACGTCATTGCTGACGTCAGCGGGGCTCAGCTCACGGTGCTGACAAGCGGGCCCCACCGTGACGTCAGCGATGATGTCATGGTGCGGTTCTGCTGTCCCGCTGACACGCGGGCCCCGCGTGTCAGAGACACGCGCTCGCGTGTGTGCAACGCGACGAAGTACCGCATTAACGCGATCGTGTCCGTTGATTTGAAAATCAACGGCCGCGATTAGATCTAGGGTTAACACGTTGAAAACTACTCGGTGATCGTGGGCCGTTGGATCTTGATCCAGCGGTCCAGATCTGATCTGGGTTCCAGGGTTTGGGGGAGAACGTGGGCTTACCGCGTGCGTTCGATCTTGATCGGACGGCTGTGGAAGCTCGAAGACGTTGATGGCGGCACGGCGGCTTGAGGTTACCGGAGTTGGGGACGGCGACACGGGCAACGGCGCTCCGAGGGCCTTCCGACGTGGCGCGTGGTCCTACCGTCGCGGCTCGACACAGGGATCTCGGATCCGGGCTTAGGTGCGGCGGAGATCGCTTATGGCGGCGCAAAGGGTGCAAAAACATGGCGGCGTCCTTGCGAACCGGCGAGAATCCGGCGATTCTGGCGGTGGGGCTCGTTGGCTAGGGCAACACGTGCGCCGCGGTGGCGAACCTCGGACGACCACCCACGCTTTAAATAGCCTCGGCTTCCGCGCTTAACGCGAAACCCTAACCGAGTTCGGTTACGGCGCGGCGGCGGAGTCCGTTTCGGACTCGGTGGAGACGACGACGGGTAGCCAACCACGTGGCGCGATCAACGGCCATGATTTCTTGCGCGCGAACGGGTCCGACCGGACTCGGGCTCGAACCGGTGCGGTCCAATCCGGACCGTTGGATCCCGATCCAACGGTCGGGATCGATTAGGGTTAGGAGCGGGTTTGGTCGAGTCGACTGGCTCACGTCGGACTCGGGTCCGGTCGGATGAACAGTACTTGACCCGACTCGATTTTCCAGCGATTTAATATTTAGGACCCGAGTCCGCGAAACTGAAACCTTGATCCAGCGAAAAATAGCAAAATACTCAAAAAAATTCCAGAAAAATTCTGGAAAATATTTTAGGGCATTTGGGACTCAAATAAAATATTTCCAACAAAATTTTATTTGAAAATTTAATTTCTTTAATTATTTCAATATGGAATAAATTCAAATTAAATCCAAATAAATCCAAATAAATTCCAGAAAATTCCAAAAATTCACAAATGTGCAAAATAATATTTAATTTCATGAAAAGCAAAAATTGGGGTGTTACAAATAGCCGAGTCCGCGGTACTGGACAATGCTCGGGGATTACAGTTAAGGGTTAGCTTTTCTCAAAATTGAACTTGGGATTGGAGGCAGTTTGCCTGTGGAAAAGTGATAACTATTTAAGGATATGGAATGGTTTACTTGTGAAACAACTGTGAAATCTATTACTGTTATTACTTGTTTTACTGCTTTACAATCTATTATATTTATTTGTGATTGTTGCTTTTCTGCAAAATAACCATCCAGCCTGTCATTTGGAGTAAGTCATACATATAGTTATTAGACTTGCATTCTGTGCATGACTTGCTGAGTGCTTTATGTACTCACCCCTTGCAAACAAACAATCACCAGTGAGCCAAAAGTCTACATCGTCGAAGAAGAAGAAGTTCCGTGAGAAGGCGATTATCTAGGAGTCGAACCCTGTCAGTTGCCTGTGGCGTATTGATGGGATTCACCGATGTTCTTTGTTCCGCTGCTGCTTATTTGGAGTTGAAGCCGTCAAGGTTTCGCAAGTGTAAGGTTGACCTTAAGGTCGTTCAATAGTTTATATTTTATATTTGAGTTATTTTTACTATTCCGCTGTGTATGATTGTGATATTCATCTATATTGAGACTGTGTACACTAGCGTGATCCTAGACTAGTGCTGAATACACAGAGGGTCCGGATTTGCAAATTCGGGTCCCGACAGTTGCTCTTATTGAAATAATGCAAAATCAGCATAATTTTGTTTTGATTGCTAGTAAGGATTTTGAAATATGCACTTCGATATACCTTAGTCTAGTATAATCTGAATTTGAGTAGCTTGGTGTCATATTTTGTCCTTGTGGTCACTTAGATAATCTTCAAAGCTCTTCTAGGATGCATTTCATGCATACATGTTCTCTTGATGCCTATATTGCCCAAAGGGGGGAGAAATGTGAAAATGCATCATTAGAAAAAGGGAGAAATGTTTTCTCTTGATCATGGTGAAAAATTGTTCTTTTCTTTGTGTCATGACCAAAATTTAGCTTTTCTTGGTGTTTGTTGATTTTTGAGCATATGTGGGACACTTGTTCTTTTTCTTAGTTTGCTCTAAATTTTACCTCACCAATTTGGTCATGATCTTGCTTTCTCTTGCAATTGGACCAAGTGAGGCTATGCAATCAAATTGCCTTCTTTCTATTTTCAAACTCAAGTTGTGCCTTTTTGGTGTTTGTCAGTATACTTCAAGGGGAAGATTGAAAGACCATGTGGAGGTCTATCCTTGTTTGTGATGAGTAATAGATTGTGTTTGAGGCTGTGGTGCTCAAGGTTTCAGTTTGATTTGAATTCATTTTGAATTTGAAGCAATTTGAGATGTTGTCAAGTTCAGGGCGGTAATATCTCCCCTTGGAGGGTGGTAGTACCACCTAGCGGTGCTACCGGCCTGGTGGTGGTGGTAGCACTGGCTACCGGCCTTGTAGTGACGGTAGTACTGAGGTCCGGTACTATCGGCCATTGGTGGCGATAGTGCCGGCTACCAGTACTACCGGCCCCCACATGCTAGTAGTTATTTTCTAGAGTGTGGTTTCTTGGGGTTTAAGAGAGGATGGTACTACCAGTTACCAGGGAGCGGTAGTACAAGACTAGCGGTACAACCAGCCTCTAGTTGGCAGTAGTACATGGTTTTCCTATGAATTGGGTTATGATTATGGTTTTGAATTGATTATTACATATTGTCTTGGACAATGCTATATGGTGGGTTCCTTTGTCTATGATGGCTGCAGGACAACAAACCTAGGTTATGGTAAGGTGCTAGTGATCGAGACTAGGCTTGGAGAGCTGAGGTCCAAACGGTCGAGGCGGCGTCGAAGATGACTGAGGCTGGGGAGTCACTACGAGCTAAGAAGACAAGTGGACAGATGTGATGCTAACTGAAGCCCTAGTCAAACGAAGGAGGATTGTTGGATCAAGGTTCGTAGGTGGAGTAGTGGTTAAGTTAGTGTGCTTTGAGAAGCATGCAAAACCCGTTATGTGTGTGGGTTTCCCGTTAGCCCATGTATGAGTGAGTGAGTCAATCTCAGCTCTTGATGAGATTCCTTTTGGATGAAGGAAGTCATCCAAGGGTAGAGATTGACTCAGTTGTGCTATAAATAGAGGGGTGGAGGGATGCCTCACCTCTAAGCTTCTGAATAGGATTTTAGGGTTTCCTTGTGCTCATTGGAGGTTTGCCCACCTAGTTGTGTGGGTTTGTAAACCTTCTCAAATCAATACAAGATCTAATTTCTTTTGTGTTCTAAAATTTATTTCATTTCTTGCATTTTTCCTTGGTTCTTATGCGCAGCTTGAGTTTTCTTCCCCTCCTACTTGATTTAGTTCTAGTGGATCTAAGATGTGTAAGAGGTTGTGGAACTCATCTATATTATGTCCCTACCCAGCAAGATCCATTAGAACTTATTCTTAATCAAGTTGTGCTTGCAAATCTATTTTTTTTTTTTGAGTTTTTTCAATCCTTTCTTCTCTTGCTGTTTTTTGTAACACCCCAAAATTTGCAAATTTTGGTTTATTTATTTATGAGTTTTTCCTGAATTTTTTGGAATTTATAAATGTCTTTTGCTATTTTTATTGTTATCAAATAATTTATTTTTAGAAAAATTATAGGTAAAGCTAAGCTAGAAATAGTTTTCCTAAGTTCAAAATAATTCAATGTATTTTGAGAATTTTCCTAGAATTTTTGTAACTCTATTTAATATTTTATTTAAACCCTTTGTATTTATGGTATTAGTTTAATTCAAACACAAACTAAAAATCATCATATTCCTCTTGGGCCTAAACTCATTCTCCTTTGGCCAGTTTCCTCCTCCGCCCAATTAGCCCATCTGTCCCCTCCCCTCTCTCCACCCAGCTGAAAGATATGGCTTCGAGGCCCCACCTGTTAGGCCCTTCTTCCACCTCCCTCCCTCCATCTCTCTCTTTTTCCACCTCCCTCCCTCCGGCGCCCCCTCTCTTTTCTCGCTTCTCCATTGTTGCCGAACCAAAGCTTCAAAATCCCCATATTTTCGCGCCGGCTACCCCATTTCGGGCGCAAATAAAGCACCCCCACTCCCCGCTACCCTTGTCTCATTCATTCTGCACCCACTTCCCTCCCATTTCTCCTCGGCTTGTGCAACTATGGCTGCTGCCCATTTTAGGTCGTGCGCCACTCCCGAGCCCCCTTACCCTCGCTATAAATAGCCCCCAAGCTCCCCTTTTATCACCCACACCTCACTCGCCTCTCCTCGAGCTCCATAGTGCACTCTTTTTCTCCACTCGCACCGTTGTCTTCATCCACTCCGGTCGCACCGTCACCATTTCCCATTGCCGGCCCTGTCCCCCTCTGGTTTCACTACCACCGCTGGCGACTTCACCTCGTCGCGCCACTGTGCACCACTCCACCGCTACCGCCCATGCGCCGGGGCACCGCTCCCATGCGTGGGTGCGCGCCCACCGTGCCTCTCCATTGTGCACCCGACGCACCGTGCACCCGACGCACCGTGGACGTAGTCCACCCCGGGGCCCACACGTCAGTCAAAAGGGAGTTTCTCCCATTTATTTAAGTCCACGAAATCCCATTTATGACCCAAGCATGACATCACAAATCGAGTTTTATTTTTAAAAATAATTCAAAAATACAAAAATTACCAATGTCATTAGTACTGCACACTAATTCCGATTTTCTTTAGAAAAATAATTCCAAAAATCTGAGAAATTCTATTTTCTCTCATTTTATGTCTTTAAAGAAGCCCATTTTAACCCGTTCGAATCCTGATCAGCTCTTTTTTTCTTTCTAAATTCATCTAAAATCCTAAATTACTTATTCATATTAGTTTTATATTTTATTTGGAGTTTATTTTTATTTTATTTAAATTTGGTTCTTTTCATCGTCTAGAATTCAGAGTGCTGGAAGACTATCCAATTGACGAACTAGAGCACTAGAGCTTCGTGCAAGGCTAGTTACAACCATGATCATCTTGATCCAAGAATTTTAAAATATATTTTGATTTAAATTCCTACATACATAATTTTATGAGTGTAATTTAAATCCCAAATTTAAATGCTTAGTTACTCCTAATTGTTATGACCCTTTGACTTTGTTGATCCGTGTACCTTGTCATCTGACAAAAAATATCACTAGTTGGTACATTAATATAGTATTGACTAGTGCTACATAGTAAATAGCTTAGACATGCTTAAACCTGAATTTAGGATCTTTATGGGAATTTGAGCCAAATAAAAATTTTCTATTGAAATAAAATTATTCCCTAGTATTGGTGTGCCATGGAATCCTTGAAAAGGTGATATTGTGCAAAAGAAAGTGAAAAATATGATTTAGACAAAGTGAGAAACGGTTGGAGGTGTGTAACACCCCAAAATTTTGCTTTTCTTAAAATCAAATGTGATTTGGCACTTTTGTGAATTTTTGGAATTTTCTGAGATTTATTTGGATTTATTTGGAATTTATTTGAATTTATTCCCTTTTCAAATAATTAAATAATTTAATTTTGCAAATAAAATTTTGTTGGAAATATTTTATTTGAGTCCCAAATGCCCTAAAATATTTTCTAGAATTTTTTTGGAATTTTTCTGAGTGTTTTGCTATTTTTAATGAATTAAATGAATTTCTGGGAATTAATTTGATTATTTAATCGCTAGAAAAACCCGAACCGGTTTCACTATTCATCCGACCGGACCCGAGTCCGAGTCAGACCCGAGTACGACCCGGACCAGACCGCGCCAGCCGTTCCGGTTGAACCCAGTCACCAAACCCTAACGCACGTGACCGTTGGATCGAGATCCAATGGCCACGATCACGCCACGTTGCCGAACCCGAGCCCGACCGAGCCAGCCAGGTCGCCCGAGCCGGACCCGAGCCCAAACCCCCGTGCCGTTGGATCTTGATCCAACGGTCCACGTTGAGCCACGTCACCGAATCCGAAATGGATTCGGATTCCGCCGCCGCAACCGGGTGGACCTCGGTCTCCGCGCAATACACGGAAGCCGAGGACACTATTTAATGCGCCGCCACCGCCAGCATGTTCCCCGTATCCTTGCGCACCCGTAGCCCTAGACAACGTCGCCTGAGCCGCCGCCGTTTGCCCGCGCGAGCTCGCCGTAGTTGCGTTGGGTTTCCGCCGCGGTTAAGCGTCGTTTCCGCCGCCGTTGAGCCCAGATCCGGAACCGCAAGGATGAGACGCGTCGGAGAGTACAATTCACTTCACCGGAGGGGCCCCGCAACGCCGTTGCCGTGGTCGTCGTCCTCGTCTCCGGTGAGCCAGCTCCGCCGCAAGCCATCGCCGTCGCTCGAGCTCCACCAACCGTCCGATCAAGATCCAAGGGCCCAGATTCGTCCACGTCACCCCGGTGAGATCTCACGTGTTAATCTCTAGATCTGTTTTCAACCGTTGGATCTAGATCCAACAGTTTAGATCGTGCCACGTAGACGTAACCGCACTGTGCTAGATCCAATCTCAGCCGTTAGATCTAAATCGTACGGCTAGGATTCGCCACGTTGTAAACTCCAGATTTGATCTTGACCGTCCGATCAAGATCGAACGGTCCAGAGGGACCGAGGGGTTTTCAACGCGTGAAACCCAGATCTGATCTGGGCCGTTGATTTTCAAATCAACGGCCGAGATCCAGCCACGTGGTCGAGGTGGCCGTCGCGATCGGTAGCGGCCACGCCGTCGCCGCCCGGCGTCAGCGTGGGACCCACGCATCAGCGGCTCAGCCTAACAGCACCATGACGTCACCGCTGACATCACGGTGGGGCCCGCGTGTCAGTCCACTCGGCTGAACCGTGCGCTGACGTCATGCTGACGTCACGTGGGGGCCCACTTGTCAGAGACACGAGCCGTGGACCGGGTCCACGGTGGGCCAAAGCAAACCGTCTTGGGGATCCATAGACCCGAGGCGACGTGGCGGCCTCTGATTGGTCCACGTGTCATGCTGACGCAATAAATCATTTTCCGAAAAAGAAATTATTTATTTATTTCGGTTTATTGATTTAAATTTAGATTCAAACTTCAAATGCTTATAACTTTTGCAATTTAACTCCGATTTGAGTGATTCAAATTTCTAAATTTTCATAAAATTGAGATCTACCTAATGGTGAATTTTATTTAATTTTTGGACCAAAATTTTTCTCTGTAATATTATTTAATTGATTATTTAAACTTTAAACGCTTGTAACTTTTGCGTTTTAACTCCGATTTTGACGATTCCAGTTTCTAAAAATTCATAAAAATATACTCTCTCTATTTATGAACTTTATTTGGATGTTTGGACACTTTTTGTCTACTGTTTTATTCATTTATTGCTATTTGCACGCGTTACGAGTAGACGTTGAAGTGCCCGAAGGCTTCGAAGGTGAAGTGTTGACCCAGGAGCCAGTTCAAGATCAATAACAAGTACTCTTTGAAGGCAAGTTATGCTTTGACCATGTTGATCCCATTTTCAAATTAATTTGATTTGAAATTACTGCATGCTATTTAAATTAGAAAATGCTTTACTTGAGTTTGGGAAATTAGATAAATGCCAAATTGCTGTATGACACCTTGGTTAATTGAAAATGTGCCATGACCCCCTTGTCACCCTAGTTGTGGATTATTAGTTGGACATTAATAAATTGCCAACATGGGTAATTAGACCGATGTAGTATGCTTAGCCTTGCCACGTAACATGTTTTGACAATTACATGACAACATTGACTTAATGAGATATGGAACCTGTTTTTGAAGAATGTCATGTGTTATTGATGATGATATTGATGGCACGTGGTGCATGGTAATCAACTGGGGTTTGATAAATAATTTTCGACCGGGGCATGTGGCAAAAATGATCGGGTGGGCCAGTTGTGGCACCGGGAACGTTGATTTGATTCTTCGGGTAGTCTTGCCCTGGTCACCCTAAGGACTTAACCTTGCAAGCCTTTGAACTGAGTCTAACGTGCAACCACATGTCTGTAATGGGACGGACCTAGTTAATTAAGTTGCTAATAACGTACCTGTGGGACCTCGGGGTGTCAACTATACCTTTTGTGTAGTTGTACGGAGGAGCGTACCGGGGCTGCGGCCAGGTACCCATCTAACGGTGGATTGGCCTAAACTTCGCCTTCGCTAAGGGAAGGGTTAGTGTGCAATCACCGGAGAGGACCACTTGTGCGGTTAGAAGTTTCCGAAAGACTTTGTTACTGACACTCGCCTTTGTGGTGTTTGGCTGTATCTTGTGGGTAAAGTGCATAACCTCTGCAGAGTGTAAAATCTATTCGAATAGCCGTGTCCGCGGCATTGGACATCGCTCGGGAATTACAGTTAAGGGTTAGACTTTCATGAAAAACAACTTGGACTTGCAAAAAGGGTCTGGTTTAAAGAATGACGTTGATGGAAATGTGGATTAGGAATGGGAAAGATGTTTATTTAACTCCTAGAAAAGTTATTGATAATGTAATGTTTCTATTGCTTTCGAATCTACTTATGTTACTGGTTAAATGCTGTTACTGCAAATGAACCATGAGCTATTCCTTTGTATTAAGCCATGCATGTAGTATATTAGCTTGCATTCTGTGCATGACTTGCTGAGTACCAAGTACTCACCCTTGCCGCAATACAACACCAGTTGAAGAAGAATCTACACCAGCTTTGGAGGAGGAGCTCCAAGAGGAACCGTCTAACTAGGGAGCGAGCACAGTCAGTTGCCTATGGTATACTGGATGGCGCCACGAAGTTATCTTATTTTTCCGCTGCTTTTATTTCTCTTTTATTAAGTTTCGCCCTGCGAGGCGTATATTTGTAACTTGACCTTAAGGCCAAGCAACCCGTTTGATTAACTACTTTAAGTACTTTATTATTTCGTTGAGTATGATTGTGATATTTACCAACGTTGAGACTGTGTGCACTAGCGTGTTCCAGGACTAGTGCTGAATACACAGAGGGTCCGGATTTGCAAATTCGGGTCCCGACAAGGTGGTTTTATCTTAGTTTTGAGTTTGTGAAAAGTCTCGCCTAGTCAGTTAAGGACTGGTCTGTGAGCTAATGAATGTAAAGTGCAGCCGTGCTACCACAAGTCTAGTATGGGACAGACCTGGCTAATAAATTTGCAAAGCTTCAATTTCGGTTGTGCCAAATGGGTGGTTTTATAATGCAAAAGGGGGCTTCTGAATTGGGTTTTCTAACCCATCAGCGGTGGAACCTTAGTGGGGGCATGAATGGCTTGGAATGATGCATTGTAAAGGCAAGCTCATCCACCCACGCCTGTCCATGTTGATTGATTTTTTTGAAAACTCTCTTTTTGATTCCTTAGATTATTTATCCATTTGCTCGCTCGGCCGCTCCATTGCTCTATGGATGTGCTACAGAAGCGAAGCAGACCTTTGTCCCGATGTCTTCGCAATAGGCCTGAAACAGTTCACTAGTGAACTGAGTGCCATTGTTCATAATGAGGCGATTGGGAATGCCAAAGCGCGTCACCACGTTATTGCGAAAAAAATTCCTAACCGCCTGGGCCGAAATGGTTGACACGGGTTTAGTTTTGATCCACTTGGTGAAAGTGTCAATAGCCACGAGCAAGTAATTGCAACCTTTCTGGCTTCGGGAAAAAGGTTCAAGTATATTGACCCCCCAAACCAAGAATGGCCATGATAAAGGAATGGTTTGAAGCACATATGCCGACTGATGGACCCTACGAGCATGAAACTGGCAATCTCTGCAAGTAGTCACGATCGAGCGAGCATCAGCTAAGGCCATTGGCCAATAGTAACCCAATCTGAAGGCCTTGCCCACCAGTGTTATGAAAGACGAGTGAGCTCTGCACAATCCTTCATGGATATCTTTAAGAAGGTATTTGCCTTCTTCTTGAGAGATGCACTTGGAGAGGACTCCTAGTGTTCCTTTGCGGTATAAGATGCATTCGATCAATTTGTAAGGAGAGGGTCGCCTTATAAGCCGGGAACGCTCAGCTTCTTCCTCGAGAAGTGTCCCATGTGCGAGATATTGAACGAATGGCATCATCCAATTTGCACTATGCTCGAGAAGAGAGACAATACCGCACGCCTTTGATGCAGTCTCTACAGAGGGAATGGATGGCTTGTATAAGTGCTCGACGAGCACTCCTGCCGGAGCGGAAACTTGGGAGGAACTGATCTTTGAGAGTTGGTCAGCTAGGGAATTGTCCTTCCTAGGGATGTAAAGTACTTCAAAATTCTTGAAGTACTTCTCCATCTTCCTGACTTAAATCAGGTAAAGCGCTATTGAGTTATCGGAACACTGATACTCCTTGTTAACCTAATTGATGACCAACTGTGAATCTCCTTCCACAGTAAGTCGTTGGACTCCGAGCGCTTTGCATGCTCGTAGTCTTACCAAGAGGCCTTCATATTCTGCCGCATTGTTCATTGCGGCAAAGTGCAATTGAATGACATACTAGAGTTGCTCTCCCTGGGGGAGAATAGCACAACTCTAACCCCCGAGCATTCATAGGAACAAGACCCATCAAAGTACATGGTCCAACAATCTTCTTCAGATCTATCGAGCTCGGCAACAGGTGGCGTTGGATTCGTCCACTCCGCTACAAAGTCTGCCAAGACCTGGGACTTAATCGTCGTGCGAGTTGAGAATTCGATCTCGAACTCGGCGAGTTACATGGCCCACTCCGCTATTCGACCACTAGCGTCTTTATTTCTTAGGATCTCCCTAAGTGGAAAATTGGTCGGGACCATGATCTTGTGGGCTTGAAAATAATGTCACAGCTTCCTGGAGACCACGAGCAGTGAGTACAAGAGCTTCTGGATCTTGGGGTGATGCTCCTTTGGTCCATGCAAAACTTCACTGATGTAGTAGATTGGTCGTTGCGCTCCATCCCTTTCCACTGTTAATACTGCGCTTACTGCCTGCGGGTCGCTGCCAAATACAATAGCAAGGTCTCCCCTAATTTTGGCATGCTTAGGATGGGCGGTCTGGACAGGTACTGCTTCAGCTCTTCGAAGGAGTGGTTTGCTTCTTCTATCCAAGTGAAACCATCGTGCTTGTGGAGTGCCTTGAAGAAAGGCAATCCACGCTCGCCTAACCGGGAAATGAAGCGATTTAGGGCCACCATTCGTCCAGTCAAGGCTTGGACCTCCTTTACACAGCTAGGCGGTCTCATGCTTTTGAGGGCTTCAATCTTTCCAGGTTTGCCCCGATTCCCTGTGGACTGACCATGTAGCCAAGCACTTTGCTCGCCCTCACACCGAAGACACATTTTTCTAGATTAAGCTTTATTCGATGTCTGTTGAGGTTACAAAAGGTTTCCTCAAGGTCGAAGACATGACCCGAGGCGACCTTACTTTTGACCACTATGTCGTCCACATGGACCTCCAGATTTCGACCTATTTGGTCTGAGAAAGTTTTCTGCATGAGACATTGGAAGGTTGCTCTAGCGTTCCTGAGACCGAAAGACATGGTCGTGTAGCAGAATGTGCCAAATGGGGTAATGAAGGAAGTCTTCTCTTCATCTTCAGGTGATATGCTGATCTGGTGGTAGCCCGAGTAAGCTTCCAAAAAGCTCATCACTTGTCAAGCCAAACCGCTAGCCTGTGTTTGATTACTTCCTTTGGGACTTCGGACATGTCAGATAGTTCCCAAGTGAATGTTAGTGTTATGCCCTTGAGGCAATCATATGGATGATTGTAACATGACTATGTTTATGAATAATATTATGATTATTGGTCCAATGAATGTATATCATTGTTTTGATCAACAAGTGTGTGACTTGTTTATGAAGCTCTTTACTTATTGATATAATTCGATAAATATCTCTGATCGGATATCATCGTATAGGACAACGATGAATAGATCAGCACATGTATTGTTCGATGATCATGTTTCATAGATCATGGGATATGGAGATATCATCAATACATTGTGGACGCATGTTGAAGAACATGTGTTAGATATACCCACAATGGGACACAGCGAGAATGTTACATTCTTATGTGTCATCAGTGTATCTCATACATAGTAGATGTATGATCCTTAGACCTGAGATTGTCATATTCCCTACATGTGTAATAGTTTACCTTGGGGTTACCAAACACTATTTCCTAACCGGATAGTTATAAAGGTAGCTTTCATGTTTACTATGAAACATACAGAGGGAAGTGAGCAGTCAAGATGGAATTTGCCACTCCAATGTAACGGAGATATATGTCTAGGCCACTCGTGTAATATGATTAAGGAAGTGCATGGCCATTCCGTGATTGAGAAGTCAATCACAACTTATTAATATATCACGGATACGAGAGATGGATTGAACTGTCAAATGATGACATGCTTCTCGCCTTGAGTTCGATCTTCATATAGATTGGCAAAGGGATTATTACATCAGTACTTTAATCATATGCGTTTGGGAGTTGGCATGCTCTGCAAGGAGCCGCTACCGACTATTGGATTAGAAAAAGGGTTTTCCGAATCCATGTCCAAATGCGTATGAACCTACAGGCTCACACACTTAACGGGCTGGGACGCATTAATTCGGATTGGATCCGTAATTAATGGACCTCGTGGGCTTAGCGCGTAGATGAGCTCTGACTACCTAGGGTTTCACCTCGTGGCTATATAAGGAGGGGAGAAGGCTAGACGCAAAATACACTTTCGTGCGGTTTAGAGGTGTTTCGCCAGAAACCCTAGCCACCTCCTCTCGTTGCCCCTGCCGAGCGACCCGGTGCTTGCACATCAACGCACGGCGCTCCATCCCCGGACGTGTGGACTGTTGTGGTGACGCTGCTGCTATTGCGGCATGGCGAGGACGATCCGCGGCAAGGACAATCCGCGGCGAGGACAATCCGCGGTGAGGACGATCCACTACAACGACATGCGAAGGATTCCGCAACTGCGCGTCTAGTAGTAATAGATCTATGATCCCCTTCTTGCGAGTAGCTTTTCTGGTTTGCGGTAGAAATTTTAATTTGTGCTAGTGTAGCATACCGCGTTCCCCTACAGTGAACACATCAGCATTTTTTCGGAGGAAAGTAATGAGCTCGAGTTCCTATTTAGGATCTAAGGAAGATCCTAAGCGTACGACCTTGGTTAGCTCCACGTCGCTCAGCGGCACCGCCTTGGTCTCTCCTCTGGGCTGGAGGGTAACTTTTGGTAGGGAATTCTTCGGCTCTTGGTCAGGGCCGCGATGAGGCAGTTGCCCGACCATGTCTAGTGCCTTCTCATCGCAGTTCAAGCCCACGTTTTGGTTTCCTCTTACGGTGATTACTCTGCTTGGACCAGGAACTTTCAATCAATAGTACGCATGATGAGTAGCAGCCAAGAACTTGGCAAGAGCCGGTCCAACGAGGATAGCATTGTAGGCCGACTCAAAGACCACCTTGAAAGTGATCATTTCTATCCAGAAATTGCTCGGACTCCCGAAGGTAATGGGCAAAACGACATGGGTCGAGGGGTTTGGCCGAGGTGCCCAGAATGATCCCGTAAAACGGGACCACTATGCTCTTGATTTTGGATCGAGGGACTTGCATCTCGTCCAAGACTTTGGCGGATATGAGATCCAAGGAACTTCCAGAGGCGATGAGCACCCGTCCCACCGTGGTGTTACTGATGGTCGGGTTCACGACCATTGGAAGCCTCTAAGGCTTGGTTAATTTGAGAGGACAGTCATCCTCGAAGAAGGTAATGGGCAGCTCGAACCACCTAAGCCGCAGCACGAGGGGCTTTCCCTGAGTGACGTGATGCACCTCCCGTGCGGCCTCCTTTAATGACTGTGACGAGCATACCTTTGACCACTCTAGGTTGCTCGGGGATCAATCCGAGAGTCCTCGAGGTACCGATCATGCCTCCCACGGCCTTCTCGAGCAAGGCTTCGAGAATCACTGTGATGGGAGCGAACAGGGGTGTGATGTTGATATTCGTGGGAAATGCTCTGGGGTTCTTTATCACAAGGTGACCTTGGAATCGTCATGTCGGCAGCGAGATTTTCCAGGTCTTCAGCTATGACCACGCCCATCGCCTCCAGTTCCACCTATTCGGGAAAATTCCAAAGATCACGCACGACCGTCACCAGAGCCTGCAGTCGCTCCCCGCTCTAAGGAATGAGAGGAGGCGAGTTTGGTCGACGATCGCGTATGTGCTCCGGTGTGCGACATCCGTGGGAACTCTCGCGAGCTGGGGTTTTAGTCCTAGCACTCGTTTTTCACGAGCTTGACGACGGATGCTCGCCAAGGTCCTGTTTAGGGACACTTCCAGGTGGTTTCTGGCCGCTTCATAACGGTGATGACGGGTAGCCCCGGAGGATTAAACCTCGGGGTTGTAAGTTCAAGCTCCATTTGGTTTTGGTGATTGGTTTAGATTAATGATTAATCCTTGTTTAATGACAAATCTAATCTTATTGAGATTAACATGCTTATTGAGTTACATTCAATAGTCTTATATTTGGATGGAAAATGGAAAGCCAAGGTATGTATGCATATCCATACTAGTATAAATTGCATACTTTGGATTCAAGTTAAAGTATGGATTCTCCATTGCATTAACCACAAAATGTGCATTATGTTTCCAATCCATATATTACATGGATGCACATATCTAGGGGGAGTTCACACTTGAACTTGATGTATCAATGTATTAATCTATTCTTCACTCCATATATTTAAAGGATCAATACATTGGAACATATCAATTTAAATGAATGTTTAAATTGAGTTCATCTGTCTTCTAATCATCAAAGAACATTTCATCATGTGTTGATGGTGTTCCTATGATTGATTAAAGGCAAATGAAGAGTTCTTGAGTAGTATGAAGCATTAGTTGCATCATGTACCCAAGACACATATAAGTTCATTTGATTGATTTAGGTTGTGCTCAATTGATGTAAGTGGTATCCATTATGTGTTAATGGAGTACTTAGATGATTGAGACAACCATGCATCTTGGACTAACCATTTCTATAAGTGATGATTGAGCTAGGTTAGTTCCAAAGGTTGAAAAGAAGAAGGTTCATCAAGAAGAGATGAACAAGTTTATAGAGTTGGGTGACGATCTTGAAGATAAGATGATCGAAGTTCATAAAGACTTCAAGAGACAGCCAGAGTGATGATCCCGGGGGTACAAGTCGATTAAAGATCATAAAGACCTCAAAGGGGATCGCTTGCGGCGGCTAAGGTATAACTAGATAGGCTAAGGATTTTTCCTAGCTTTGTGTCTAGTTTTAGCGCCGTACTATTAAGAGGGGTTGAGTATTTGCTTTAAGCTTCATCATGTTGTGATGATCTCAATCCCGTAGTCACTCAAGCTCAAATCTTATTTGGATTTGGTTTTTGCATGGAGTTAACCATTTGGCATGTGTTGCGAATGGGTGAAGCTCGTGCTTGGTTTTTGCATAAGTTCTATTTGGCATTTGTTGCAAATAGGTCAAGCTTGTGCTTGGAGTTTTCGTATTATGCTTTGATTTGCATTAGTTGCAAATAGGATAAGCTAATGCGTTGGCTTTTGTATGAAGTTCACTTGTTTGCATGTGTTGCAATAGATGAAGCTTCATGCTTTTGTTTTTGTTTTTCAAACAAAATCCTTATTGCGTTTATTTGGTATTGCTTGGAGCTATATTTGCAAGGGTTGCAAACTGAGAAAGCTCAAGCAAAGTGTTTGGTTTAGTGCATGGGGCTAAAGAATTGCAGGAGCTGCAATTAGAGAGCTCATGCATTCTGATCAGATTTAGTTTGTTTATGGGTTTCAATCCTGAGAGCATGTGATACTTGCACCATGGTGTTTGCAAGTCCGTTTGGTCATGGTTTGACCATCACATGGCTAGGAGGAGCAAACTCATAGACTCATTGGTTATTTGCTTAATGGTTTTTGCAAATACGTCTTTGAGTTGTTTGCAAAAAGTGTTTTTGCAAAGTGTTTGGAGTTTGCTTTGAGCCAAGATTTTTGCATTTGTTGCAAAAAGAGAATGCTCAAGCATATAGTGGTCTGACTGTTTATTTGCGAGTTCGTTGTGCGAATAAACGGGAGGTCTATGGGTTCCGGTCCTGAAAGCATGTGATACTTGCACCGTGGTTTTTGCAAGTCCGTTTGATCGTGGTTTGACCATCACATGGCTAAGAGGATAAACCTTATAGAGTCTGGGTTTTATTTGCTTAATACGTTCTTGCAAATATAGTCTTTGAGACGTTTGCGAGGTGTGTTTTGTCGCAAACAATTTGGAGTTTGGTTGAATTCTTTGAGCATGGTTTAGTGGTGTTGCAAAAGTGTTTTGCAACTAAGTGTGATCGTGGTTTGATCACCTTTTTGGCTCAAAAAGTTGTCGGTTGAAGTTTTGGAGAAAAGTTTTTAGCGAAAAACTGGTTTTTCTCCTGAGGCCGGCACTACCGGAGGTAGTAGGGCGGTAATCTGGCCGAGGCGGCGATCGCTTATGGGGCGATCTTGCCGCTCATGTCGGCACTACCGGCCCTAATACGCCGGTAGTTGTTTTCCAGTGAGCAGGTTTGCTCCGTGTGTTTGGCCGGCACTACCGCCCATGTGGGGCCGTCTTGCCGGAAATCTTGGCGATCTGGTGGTTTAACCCTAGCTTTTTAACGTAGCAGGGTGTTACGTGCGTTCGAGGCCGGCAGTACCGCCCAGTGGGGCCGGTACTGCCGCTCGAGCGGCACTACCGGCAGTTTGCCTGCGGTAGTGCCGGGTTTATAGCCGTTAGCCGACCGTTGGGCTGAGGGCGGCACTACCGGCCCTATGAGGGCGGTAGTGCCGGTTTTGCTGATTTTTCGTGGGTTTTCCCCCCAACGGCTAGTTTTGGCTTGTGGGGCTATATAAGACCCCCTTGGGGGGCAAGGGCTTGATGTTGCTGGTGTTTTAAGTGTTCTTGAGCTAGGTTTAATTTTGTGGGAGGATTTGGATGGTTTTCTTCTCCCCAATTTGGTTTTGAGCTCAAGAGTGACCCTAATTGCATGAGTGGCAATTAGTGGGAGATTGAGAGGACCCTAGTTGCATTGGTTGCACTAAGTGATCACCGGAATTGCGGAGGTGCAATCGGTGAAGCTTGAGCGGGGTGCTCAACTCGTTACTCTTGGAGGTCGGTGCCTCCTAGACGGCATAGGTGCGTCGTGTGCGGGAGCTCTCAAGGTTTGTGAGAAGCCCCGGCGAAAGATTGTGAAGGTTGGTGCTTAGCCTACCCAGCGGGGAGAAAAGCAACCATAGTGGATTCGAGGTGAAGGCTCAAGTGAGTGGGCCGGTCCAAAGTGAGTTGGACTTCCTCAACGTGGAGTAGGAGGGTTTGCTCCGAACCACGGTAAAAAGTATTGTGTCTCTTGCCCTTTTACATTCAAGCTTTTACTTCATTGCAATATTATCAATTGCTTGATTGTGAATAGAATTGCTTAGTGTAGCTTGCTTTATCAACCTAGCAATTCTAGTTAGAGACTTATATAGTTAGTGCACTAGTGAGCCTAGTTGTTTTAGGCTTTAATTGTCAAAACCTTATTCTTCCGCTTGCGCAAATTTAATTGTGTATGTTTTGACATAGGGGTAATTAGAGGCGATCCTCGATTAGTGAGTAGATTATTTTTATAAACGCCTATTCACCCCCCCTCTAGGCGCATCCTCGACCCTACAGGGGTCTTCTTATCCTCCCACCGTGTTGACATCACAAGAATGCGAGGATCGTGAAGGCGACATCATGGTGTCCCCTCGTGATGCAGTCTCATGATCAGGCTCGAAATGGTCGGGAATGTCTAGACCATTGTAGAGTCCATCATACTCCTCATCATCTGTGAAGGTATCACGCTGAGAGTGAAGGTACTGCTTTCGCACTGCAGCCGCCGGGGAAAAACTCCCGAGTTCGGTGTGACCATCTGGGTCAGCGACACTAGCTATGCCTTCATTGCATAAGGGGATACCTAGGAGACTACATGATGTCTCCAAACTGATCTTGGAAAGTGTAGTCAACCAACATATCATCTGTTTTCATGAAGTCATCTTCCTTCAGTTTGACCATTTGATGGTGCTCCGCATTTAGAGCAATATCCTCTGATCCCATTTCCATATCTTTGTCTGTTGGTGAAGTGGAGTTAACTTCAACATTGTCCCCTTTAGGCGTCTTGCCTTTGTCCATAGATTGTTGATATAACTCAATCAAATGTGGAGCAATACGACATTCTTTTGCATAATGTCCTTTGTAGCCACATTTAAGGCAAATGACTGATTTTTCCTTAGAAAAATTCTTCTTGAACTTTTCCTTGCCATATCCTTTGCCTTTGAATTTCTGCAAATCATTGGATTGCCACTTCCCTTTTTCTTATGGCGCCTCTTACGCCCATGGCTATTACTAGCCCCCTGAGTATTAGCATGTGCTTCACGCATTGCCATTGCCCCCGTAGAACGAGTATGATGAATTTTTCATAAGAATTTTATCATGTTTCTCTACTTGAAGCATAGTATAAATCAACTCAGAGTGTTTTGTATACATCTTTTGATGATATTGTTGTTGAGGTATACGCATAGAAGGATGGGAAGTGCACAGTGTTTTTTCTATTAGTTTGGCAGCACCAACTCCGTGGTCACAAAATTCCAGCTTAGAATTTATTTTTATGTTTATATGTTGCCACAGACTTGAAGTCTTGGAAACGTATAAATAACCACTCTCGTTGAGCTTTTGGTAACATGACCAACCTCTATTGGCCATACCTCTCATTTAACGAGTTCTACAATTGAAGTGGATCTTTCTCCATCAAGTACTCAGTTTTTAGGTCTGAGTGGAGGTGATGCCAAATAAAATGCAGTGCTGCATATTTTGAGGCTTGTGAAATTTGCGGGTCATTTTGTTGAGATTCAGTAATGGTTGCACCAAAACCTGTACCCGTCAAATTTATTTTTAGATCCATCGCCCGTCATAATTGCTGACATCCAAAGCCAGCACTACAAACTCCTTTTTAGATTTGTCTGTCATCTCCTACAATTTGTTTTTCACGCAATTGTAATTAATTTACTTTCTCAAAGTAAAATTATGGCATGAAATTGTTGTAAATCAGTACACTAGGATCAATGTATAATAATTGCATTTTCCCAAAAATTCAGAGACTAAATTGCAAATTTTACTTAACTACGATGGAATATTTCAGAATTTGACACTCAATTCGCAAGCCTTTCGGCTCATTTGGATGACATATGGGACCGTCTGTGTGTATGACAGTGGGCCAGAGTGTCAAATTCCGAAATGCGAATTTTAAAGAGTGTCAAATTCTGAAAACTCCCAACTACGATAGCTAAATTTGCGATTGATCTAAATTTAGAGCTAAATTGCAAACTTTATATAACAGGGCCATTTAGACTCGGCGCTAGGGTTTCCAACCCAAGCACCATGGCCGCCACCGCCTTGGATGACTAGGGTAGGCCGCCCCAACGTCAATGAGATGCTCATCGACCATAGCGCTCTCTCCATCTACCTCCGTGCGCGAGAACTGAAGTCCTCGACGTCGCCTGAGGGGCGCTCCTATCGTGTCACCGGATCCACCACCGGATCCGACCACTTGGGGTGCGTCGGGGAGCGCAGCCACTCCCTCGAGTGCGCCTGGTGCCTCCGCCGCTATGGTGTCAGGCGCTGTCGGCACACCATCGCACGCCGGCTTGGGCATGTCTGGTGACGCGGCCACCTCGCCAGGCGTCGACACTACGCCAAGTAGGGTCATGGGGGCACGACCGCAACCGAGTGGCCAACGTCGTTGGGCGGAGGCCCTCTCTAGCCTTATTCCGCATGCCACCATCGCACCGGCCGCCGCATCGGCCACACCACACGCCTCCTGCGCGCAAACTAAGGTGATCACCACCGCGGTCTTAGTCGCGCCTACCATGCTGTGGAGCGCCTCAACCCCTATAACATGCGTTGTACTGAGGAGCACCACGACCCCTTCGGTCGCTACGACCAATGGTCCGCTAACATGCCACGATAAGGCCGAGCATGACCTCGCCATTGTCGATCATATCACGCACGCCAATGGCGACGTCCCCATCAACGGTGTTGTAGAGGCAAGATAAGAAGGATCGTCGTTCCCATGTTCATGATAGAGGTAAGTACGTTTAAGACATCATCGTTGTTTTGCGTCATTGGACTTACTTTGTCCGGGATGTGGCCGGTGATCCTTCCTTCGTTGTCGGCCTCTATTTGCCTATGCTCGGTGGCCGCCGTGCTCGTGGATTAAAGCAGTACTAATAACGTGTTTAAAGTAGAATAGAGAATGAACAACGAATTTATTACACAAACACTTACATATTTATACAAGGGAAAGATGTGTCTAAAAGACAACTCTTTTAAAAAGCTTCTATTCCAAAAGACACCTATTCTTCCACTTAACTGCATTATGAATCTCTCAACAGTTTCAACCAGTCAGCCAAGTTCAAACTGAAAATTTACATGCACTTAATGTAACAATACCACCCTCAGATAATATGAAATCCAATATAATTTAGTCTTTGATTTTAGATGTTTATTTTTCAACTTCAACTCAAATAAATTATCTTAAAATACTCAAAAGAATAAAAATGGATAAAATACCCCAACAAAAGATGCATTCCCATATATTGCTCAGAATAAAATGTCTTGCCTATAGTGTAAGTGCATTCGCCACTCCAGCTATCATGGATAAGTACGACGCACTGCTGCTTCAACTACTATTTGCAAACAACAACTACGCCCATCCCTCAGCGCCAGCAGAGCTAGCGCTTAAGATCAACATCTCAGCATTGTATTACCTAGCGCTGAGGCTGTACATCTCAACACAAAACTAGCTTACGCTGAGTGGTGCTATCATGGCAACCAAGTGTAGACTAGGACCTGCAAGTAGACGTAGCACCAGATGTCAACGCCACCTAATACGAACCTGGCATGAACCTCAGGATAAGGTACCAGAAAATCAGACAGCAAAATACTGCACGGTTTGGTGCTTTTCTTACAAATCTTGAATGTACAAGAGAGAAGAAAAAGAACGAAAAAATATATCCCATTTAGAGCCAATGCTTCTATGCTTTTCATCTCAATACAAGTTGCACAGATCTTAAAGCAAACGAATGAGTAAGTAATCCTCATCTACTCTTCATTAATACTTTAATATTTGTGCAACTTTAAAAAAAGAAAAGCATAGAAGCACCTCTCTCCCATTTAAGCTTTATGAAGCACCTAATCTCTATATTTACAAGCTTGGTAGCCAGCAGAGATCATTACTTGTGCTATGATAATCTATTCTCACTAGAAGCCTGGCAGTACAAGATTCACACAGAACTTTAAAGAGCAGCAAATAGGTTGTGGTTTCAAGAAAGGCTAAGGCGGCACAAGAGTGAAACACTTCCTTTCTGCATTGTGATGGTTTTCTCCCTAAGCTGTACAGTTATCTTCAACCTCTTCAATGCGGATATGATGTACACCTATGGAGAACCAAGTGAGCATATTTGAAGTCGCAAGGCATCATCTCGGTTGGACTACTCTATAATGAAGAATCAAATCTTCCGGCTTCTTCCAAATGTATGTTCGCAGTGTGGCCAAACTCATCTCAGGTGACAAAACCTGCGTCATAGAGTAATGTTTAGCACACCTGCGCGAGATGGACTGTAAAGAAATTTTCTCTAAACCTCAGACCACAAAAGCATAATCCAGACTTATAGAGCAAGGTGGAAAACAGATTATAGCGTTTGTCTTTTCTTTAGTCCAGGAAAACCTCAATCATTGTTACATTCCTAATATAAGTAAACCAAAGAAATTCCACAAATCAAGCAGAAAATGTTAGAAACAAGGTAAGTTACCGCCCAAAAAAAAGTAGTATGAATGTTTATTTGGACAACCACCACCAAACCTTTTATCCCAAACAAGTTGGGATAGGTTAGGAATGAAACCCAATCAAAGTTTGTATTAGAACAACTTACAAGATGATATGCAAGAATAATGTCCCACGAAGGACTGTATTATTTACGTGGTCTGGAATGGCAAGAGTTTCTAATTAAATTTAGCACAAAGAAATTGACCAGTGCAGGTTACTAAATATGTTCAAAATTTGAAGACATGCACTTTGTTTGTAGACTGCAACAAACTTTAAAATACTTGGAATAAAATAAAACATGTTGGGTATTAAAAGTAAATCCGAATTGATAGGAAGCTATTATTGGGGAAACATAGTGGATAAAACAAGAAGGGTATGGATAATATAGATGCATTTTATCTGTTCCAAGACAGGACCTTTATAAATATATATTGTAATATATTCTTTTTTTGTAGAAATAGGGGCTTGTTCCCTTTGCTCCCAATGTAGCCACGTAGGTAGAAGTACATCTAAAGGGAGAACAATAATGGTTACATATATAAATACTTGCCTGGTTGTTGCACAATATCTCTACAGATGATTTTAGTTTTTGCCACGGCTTTAGTCCGAGCCTTGAAGAACTATCTAGCGCTGAGATTTGTGTTTGACCAGAAGTCAATGCCATAGTAAATGTGTTGTCAGAACTTCCATCCAATGGTTTATCAATAACGAGTTTCTCAACCACATAGTTAGCTACCTGTACAAAGAAAGAGAGTAGAAGTAAACTTTAATAGAGAATAAAAAAAGATGATCTGTAATAATTAAAATTAATTTGTTTGTAATATGTACCCATGATCTGATACAATATCAAAAGCAATAACTTGTTCATAATATGTAACCCTACGTTATCCAGTCATAGCATGCATATGTATGATTTAGATCCAGGATCCTGAAGTATAGCTACCTATTACCTAGGTAGTTAGCTCCCAAAATAAATAAATAAATAATATAGGTAATTAGGTCCTAAAATAAATAAAAATCTAGGTAGTTAGGTCCCAGAATAAATAAAATTTTAGGTAGTTAGCTCCCGCACAAAAATGTCTGACTAGTTAGCTATTTTCATGCTTCTCCCCACGCATGTAACTGCTTCACATCTGGTCCTTTGCCAACAACTTCATCCACCGTGTGGGTAACTTTTTTGTTGAGGAATTCACAGTTTGCAACTTGACATCTGTTTTAGATCAACGCATTTGAGATCTTACTTTGTGAATCCGCAATATTCGTGGAGCACTGAGTTTCCCTTGTGTTATATTTGGTGCAGGTGAACCTTCAGCAGGATGCAAATAAAAGCCACACCTACATTGAAGAAAAGAAACAACAGATTTACCACATGGATGTCGTGCTAACCTAGGCACTCTGTATACATTAATATTTGCAGTAAGCATCATATTTAAATTTACATTTGCTCATATTTTCCTTTTCAGCAAGACATCCACAATTGATAGGAAAAAAGGCACATTATGATACACAGTGAAACCATCACTGCTTTTTTTATATAGGTGTGTCGAGTACGAGTAGGTGTACGCAGATCTGCTCTAACAAAGACTAGAATTAGATATTGTAAACAGATTTGAAGCAGTCTAGAATCATGGAAGGCAAATCTCATATGAATTAAAAATTACTAGAGAACTCAAATTTTTCAGTCTGCAAGTGATTCTTCCAATAAGGATATATACTACAGGAAACACTTATCACAGCATGAGCTGAAGGTAATATATAAATTCAAGGATGAAGTCATCAATCAACAATAAAACATAACATCTAGATGGAAAAAGATATGATAACTGACTGGTTTCGAGGTCATAGCAAAACGCTATGACAACAAACTTGCACTAATTTAAAAATTTAGCAGCAGACACATCACAGAAACTTCGGCTTACTAACTATTGCAATAAAAATGTTGCTTGACCTTATAAGATGCTATGTATTTCCAACATCCAAGGTAATGTATCTCCAAGGAAAGTGAACAATATTTCAAAGATATCAAAGAAAAAAGATCATCTCAGGAGAAATGGAATTCGAAATGAGCAATTTACTTTGTACTCTCTTTTGGAAATCGATTTTGGTTGACGCATTCCACACACCACCTCGGGAGATCACCCTCACTTCCATCCAAATCAGTAATTCTCTTTCTCCAAGGCCCTCCACTAGAACCTTCCGTGATAATTGATGGAGGTGAAACTGTAGAAAACTCAAACAAGGGAAGCACCTGACTTGCATTGTTTTCGGTTCCATCATCAACCTCAGATCTTGGATGGGGTAAATTTCTCATTGATACATCTTTCACTGTTGAACTGTCACCATTTGACAAGCTGTGTGAACCAGATTTCTTCTTTCTTTTACTCCAATGAACTAACAAACCATGAAGAGTCTCCTGAGCCAAATTAATCTGCACAGTTTTTTCAATAAATGTTCAGAAAATGAAATTGGGTACAGCCAGAATCTCACTAGTGGCAATCATATTTTGGCACTGTTCCCCTAGCCGGCCTAGGCACTAGGCTACACCTTCCCGCCTAGCCCACCTAGCTTATTTATCATGCCCAAGCAGACGCCTAGCCCACCTAATCGGTGATTAGGCGCTAGGCGCTGGTGTGCCGCCCAACTAGTGCCTAGAAGAACACTGTATTTTGGTGAAGTGAATTCCATCAATAGGTGTCGTGAATGGTTTTAAGCAAGAGCAAAAGCTAAAATTTATCACCAAAAAGACCTTTCTATTGCAACTTGCAACATAACTGAACTACTGGTCCAGAAAAGAGAAAAGGCTGAAATTTATCACTAAAAAGAATGACCATTCTATTGCAACTTACAACATAACTGAACTACTGGCCCTACAAAATTCTGAAGAACAAACATCCTTAAAATACAAACAATCAGTTTGTGTATCGATATGTTTTGGTGCAAACCTTAAGATCTTCCTGTGCTCCAGCAACATTTAAGTCAACCGCATATATTTCTGCAGAAAAGCATTGTGGGGTATCCAGGTGGACAGACAGACATCCCAATCGAGCATCCATGGTAAACCAGGCTGGTATGCTAACCTAAAAATAAAGAAGCAAATAATATATTGATAGGTAGCACAATTTTACAAAATATAGAAATCGTGATTATATCAGTAATACCATCTCAAATAACTCCTTTTTCTTATCATCAAAAGAAACCTGCACAAACAAAATTAATTGGCTTAAAATTCTAGCAACCATCCAGTTTGTTCAAAAGAAAACCAGTATGAACTCTGCACTTCTCAAATTGGAATTCAAACTAGCAATGCTGTTAATTTTTAAAATGTTAGTATATCTTTTTTTGAGGAAAAAGGCATTCAAGAAATTGAGGAAAAACAAGAACCTTGCCAAAGTCTTCAATAATAGCTCCTCGAGTAATCTCCCATAATTTGACGGAACCAGCAGTATCCTGCAAAAGAGAGAGGTGCATGATGTCACTCATTGTATTGCAGTTTGATAATGGCATAACACAATTAAAAAAATTAATAATCACCTTTGTCAGTACATGCCTTCTATTATTCATGATCTCATGCTGAATTATTGCTGGAACTCCTGGAATAGTGAAAGATGGCTCTTTGTATACAGGGACCTAAAGTGGGATCATAAGTACTTATTAATCACCGTTAGTTAACATACTTCTAGTAGAAGAGAACTGAGTGGAAAAAAACTGCAGTTAATCAGTCAATGAAAATATTTACAGTGTTGTGTAGATCAGTGAAAAGTTACTAAGAATAATAATGAGCACGTAAAAAACTAAAAAAGGAACAAAGGAAAATTTCGATGTATCCAGATCAAGTATGAATATTGCCCAAAGAGTCATAGAAGATTAAAAGTGAAATTGCCAAAAAAAACTTAGATGAAAACCAGTTGATCTCAAGGTAAGTTTACAAGGTTTCTATTGCAGAATCCCTTAGATCCGGCACTAGTTAGTCTAAGTTGGTTTCCATGCGTACAAGTATGGCATCAACTATGGCAGGTGAAACTGTCACTGCAGAGTACATATTTTGCAAAACACAAAGTTACGAATAGCGCATCTGCGCAGAAATGCAGAATAATTGCTCAGGACACTGTGTCCGACATAGTAACGTAATTAATGAAAAGGATGATAACTGTCATGCTTACAGGTGCTGATCCTTCTAAAGAAGCTCTTGCCCTTGAGAATGACAAATTCCCAGCTAAGAATGAGCCACCATTTTCGAAAACCTTTTGGGGTGTATGCTCTTCAGCTGGCCATCCATACACAGAAGAATCAGTTGTTGCGATCCATATTGTATCATCCTGCAAGGACATCTGTAGGATTGGGTGTTCATTTGTGCAGAGTAAGACACTCGCTCGTGTAGACAAATCTGTCAAATATACCTTCAATACAGGGAAAAACGAAAGTTCAGAACTCAGAAGTAATGTAACTATTGAACACACAGAGATTATTGTACTCACGGACTGATCTCTTCCACCACTATAAACATGAGCAAACGAAGGAGTGCTTGCAAGCGCCCAAACGGAATCACTATGAACAGCATAAGAATGTACACAGCGCTGCTGTCCTAGATCCCATAGTCTGCAAAGTACATAAACACAGGCAGGTAAGACATCCAAAATTATCCGCAGCATTGATGTCAAGCTACACTACATAATAACCAGTTGCCGAATACAGATATTTTAAAATTCATGTTTGAGAGAGATTTGGTTGGAGATTGGAGCTGTGTATTTACCTTATCATCGAATCAGATGAGCCTGTTAGACAATACCTGTATGCAAACAGGGTTAAGTAGTAGTTAAATGAACTTAAATGGGTATAAACAAAATATTTTCGTTAAATATGACACGTCATCTTCCACCATCACGTTATTGTGCCACATAAGCCCCTTCCATGTCATCAACTCATTTAAAAGTATACATGGAAGAGTGTTACATGGGGCATTAACTGACTAGGAATCTATTGCTTTCAATCCCTGTAGCACCGACACGTCGGTTTGGTGCCGTATCTATGTCCGACACATATACGATACCGACACGCCACTCGACACATATCAGTCATGTATTGGACAATTAGATAGCCAAAATAAATAATTTTAATATTCGACACGATTTCGATACTTCATCGACACGTATTCAACACATGATGACACAACCCAGCCCAGCCCAGCTCAGCAACTTAAAGGGTAACCCTAGCCACCTAAGAGGAACAAAATACCAACATCAAGACTCCATTATGGAACCATGCTGACGTTCTAGATAAGAGTGGTCCGTCTAGAGGAAATGTGAAATGGAGATGCAAGTATTGCAATATGTCGGTACTAGTAGCTACTCTAAAGTTAAAGTGCACCTGCTGAAAATTACTAATGGTGATTGATAGATATATCCTAAGGTGACGGTACCTATTTTTGCTCAGCTTAGAAGTGAAATTGCAAAGGCTGAGGTGCATATTCCTAGCTTACGCATTACATTATTTCAGTTTGGTAAGCACGTAGAAAAATGGAGATTAATACATGTGTATTATTATTATTTAAATATAAATATAGCAGTGTCGCCGTGTCGGTATTTTTGGAAAAATGGCGAATTCCGTGTCGGTATCGTGTTGTGTCGACGTACCCGTGTCCATGCATCATAGCTTTCAATAGTTAAATTACTGATTTGAACTGCTGATGACTGATGCAATTTAAAAGATAGTGACACAAGAATGTGTCAGGGGCAAGCTTCATCCCAAATAGACAATGAACATCACTCAGAGTAACCATCTCAAATTAATTTGTGCAACTTGTATTGGGAGGGTGATACATAGAAGCACTACTCATGTTACAATGGGAGAAGAGGTAAAAGATAATTTGTTCATTTATTGGTCTATTAAGTAGTTCTTTCGAAACACAGAGAGATGGCAATGATATTATCAGGAATGTACAATTCACCTTTGAAATATCTAACATCATGATAATATCTCATTTGCAGCCAATGAACAGTATAATATAATAAAAAGATTATGTATTGAGGCAAGCCACAATAAAAAATTAGAAACAATAGCACTACTAACTGACTGCTCTTTCATTCTGGACGAATGTAATAGAAGGCCAAAAAGTTTTAACACTGAACAATATAAACTTGCCAAGCCAAGTACTACCATACCCAAGCAAGGCCGTTGACTAGTAGCATGCAAGTATCTTGGAATTATGGTAGATGTGAACTTACAGATATTAATTACAACAACAGAACAAATGTAACTGCAGGAAACTTAAAGATCACAGGGCAACTATACATTTTTATGGCAGCATAAGCTAGGATAGATTTTGATGACAGTAAGGAGGGTGGCAACAATAGGAAAGATGAAATTCAATTTTAAGGAAAAGGAAGAGCTTCGATGAATAAACAAGAGCATTTCGATAATGACTACACACAAACCTTCCAGTAGAATCAAGAAGTAAAGCCCTGATATTGTCAGTGTGACCTCTCAATTTCATATTTTTCGATCCTGTCCTGGGATCCCAAACACGGACAACCTACATCAAACCGGACAACCTACATCAAACCAGTGAATATAAGGAAATATTCTAGGATAGCTCTTGAAGGAGAGTCTACAGAAACTGGCAGTTAATGGGCCTCCTAACCACAAGGAAAATTTCATACTTGTTCTTGAAGATGAAGAACATAATACCTTTTCAGTACCACCAGAGACAAGCAAGGTTCCTGTATCATTCATAGCCAGTGTATAAAATGAATCTTTGTGACCTTTGGCAGCAATTGGACTGTACCCATATGATTGGCCGTTGGTGGAGACAATGTTGCTACTAGGTCCAGTGTTTCCATTAGGAATCTCGTCTTCTTTTCCATCAACAGATTTGGCTACAGGAGCAAGTGCAGCATCCAGGTCCCATATGAAGACCTCACCACCAAGGCCACCAGAGGCTACAATATTGCTCTACAGCACACAGAAACACAAAAACTATGAAAAAAACGAAGGGACAAAAAGCCAATAGTTTCACAGAAAAGCATAGGGTTGGGTAATATTACGTTCTTTTCAGCTGCAGCAAGACAGATCACATAATCAGAATGCTGGTGGAGCGTCCTGGTACAAGCACCATCGGATAAGCAATTCCACACCTGTGAAATATTAGAAATTAAAAGGCATGTACTCCGAACAACATATATTTGAAAACAAAAACTGTTGAAACAACAAACCTTTAGAGTGGTGTCTGAGGAACAGGAAACAAGAGTTTGGCCAACAATAATGGCATCATTAACCTGCATAATAAAGATAACAGATTGAACAACAGAAAGTACTTCAGCAGTAATACAAGAGAGTTCACATTAAGCATTAGTTTCAAGCTCCTAAAGGACGAATTTCTCCATCCACTGCCAGAATCCATTCCCAAGTTTTCATATTTGGACATAATGAAAATCATAAAACAATATGGTAAAACGTTTGTCCAGCTTAAGTTGTTTTACCCAAAAACAAAGTAACAAAGTGTTATGGCCGTAGGCCTGCCTAGCCAAGCCCATTACGGGCTGGGCACAAGGAGGGGCACCAGCATGGAATAACTAGCACGCATGCATATCTTGATATTTGGAATAGCTAGATGAATATCTTCATAGTTAGTTTGATTAGATGCATATCTTTATATTTGGATAGTTTAGATATGATCTTATCTTTAGCTGATTGGTCGCATTGGATATCCTTGTCAGGTGGCTGGCTATAGAAGCACGGCATTGTTATCTACTTTCATTAAGCAAGAAGTTCTTCCCAGTCATAGTCTTCCCAGTCTTAGTCTCTCCTCCCCAACCACGCCGACGCCGCCCAGCCATCCTCCTGGCAGTGCTTACCCCGTTATGATCATAAGTTCATAACGCAAAGTATCTAGCAAATATGGAAAATGTTACAGGCATTGAGCCTTGCTTCCACCTTAGCAATGTTCACAACTTTTGAACTCTACGGCCTACCACCCTTTACAAAGCGTACAAAAAGTTTTGACTTGAACACTGCAATCATGAAATATACAAAAAGGAGAGGAGGAATTGATGAACAGAACAGAAAATAATGCAGACCAACTTGAACATACCAAACTAAATACATGTTAACAAAATGTACTCACATATCAATCATATTTAATTATTGGCAACAAAACAGTAAACCTTTCTCATGCCCAAATTTATATTGGAAATCAAGGACGGATTTGATAAGCCTCATCTTGAAATTTTTAAATAGTAAAGTTACAAAACATAATGGTCAAATACTAATCACTATTTCAAATCGCAAAATCGGCTGGAACAGGGGAACAAAGAAAGACATACCCAGTCAACATGTGATTCAAAAGTTGCTGAGAAGCTTACGTCACCATTTTTTAATTCCCATCTCTTCAAGGTACCATCACGACTTCCAGTAAAAAGATAATCACTTGAACCAATAGCAGAAGCATTTAGGTATGCCAAGCAGTTGATCCCAGCACAGTGCTGAAAAATAAAAATAAAAAAGGAAATGCATGAGCACCTTTCAGTGAAACATGAATTGTTTCAAACCTTTAGAAAATACCTGAGGACAACTAGATCTGAACAAATCGAAAGGACCGGCAACAATGGTTTATTATAAAGTGGAACTGACATTTTTATTATTAACATCGTTGAGGACATATGTGAAGCGCTTCTCCTTTCTCGATCGACCTGAACCAGCCGTGTTACCAGCACTCCCAACGCGATGCATTGAAGGGCTCCTAAGCAGCTTAACCTACAAACCAGTGATAAATCATTTCAACTTAACGAGACGAAACCAAGCTACAAGTATTTGATATAGAATTTGAGATTGCATAATTTCTAGTATGCTAATAAGCTTCATAATAATGTAGGTTGAAATAGCTCTGCAAGCATCTTTGGCAAATTTGGAGCTACATATGGCCCAGCATCTAGAGCACTTTGAAATCTAAAAGTTCCTCAAATGAGTTCACCGAGCTTACTAGCATGAAGAAAATATTGAGTTTTGAGTGTCTTTGGGTTAACAGGTAATGCACATGACACATGACAAACTTTCCAAATGAAAACTTAAAGATCCCCACATCACATGTACCGAAATAAGCTGGATGAAACTACCAACCAAAACACAACAGACACATTTCCACTTGTTGGATCAACTCAAAGACTCCACCACTCTTAGTCTATGCGCAGATTGATTCCTATCCAATCTGACTGCGTACAACTTGCTACCTGGACTCGTGTGGGATTAGTAGGTTTTTAGTGGTGCAACGGTTGTGAATCTATACATGAGTCAAGGTAGCAAGTTAAGCATGGTCAAAATTATGAAAGCCGGCATGGATCAATCAGTAACACAGTGGATAGGAAGACCAGAGAAAACGCTGATAGATTTGTGTCTACGCACATTTGGGAGGCCACTGAACTAATTGGCATGATTGAGAAAAAGAAGAAGCTCACACATGACCTGGGATCAAGTGAGGGGCGATGATCGACGGCGCACCGGTGTCAGGAGCTCGGGATGTGGCAGCGGATATAGAGTTTAAGGCGGCACGGCACAATCGAGGTGCTTGGAGGGATGGCATCTAGGAGCTGTGGAGGGAAGGCAAGCATCCCAATGCGAAGTTGTGCCGGTGGCGACGTGGGAAGAGGAGCAAGGACGGGGAGGGGCCGAGGATGATGGAATAAATCCTTGTCCTTGTGGTCTTTGTCCTTGTGGTCTTTGTGGGCAGCTTTGTCCTTGTGGTCTTTGTCCTTGTGGTCTGGTCTTTGTCCTTGTGGTCTTTGTGGGCAGCTTTAGGGCATCTTGGACTAGCTTTTAGACTAGCTTTAGGACAGCATCTCTAGCAGCTTTTAGACTAGCTTTAGGACTAGCTTGACTGCCCTAGCCAGCTATAAATATGTAACCCCAACCCCTCAGGTTGGCATGGCATTGTGTGAGAAAATAAACCAGAAAATTGCCACAACTCCTATTGTCATCCCCTCAATGATAGTAAGAATTGTGCTACTAACAAGTGGTATCAGAGCCGTTCTTTCCTGCAGCCTAAATATTTCTTGCTCATCTCCTTCCCACGCTCCCCCTTGCTCTCAGCTAGCGGCAGCAACAACAGCTATTTCTGCTCAACCTTCATCTTACGAATGAGCAACAAATTGCTCGAGGCGGCTTCTTCCTCGCAGCAGCCCCGCTAGCGCGCCATGTCCGAAGCGATCTCGGCCTTCGGTCGCCTCAGTCGCTGCACCGGCAGAGGCCGAGGTTGCCGCGAAGAGACCAGCGACCGCGAGCGAAAGCAAGCAGCAGATCAGAAGCGGCAAAAGGGCGGCAAGGCGTCGGCGGGCGCAGAAGCGGCGGCAGCGAAGAAGCAGAAGCAGAGGATGCGGCGGCGCGGCGAGTTTCGAGGCTCTGCGAGCTCCAGCTCAGCGGCTACTTAGCCGACTGGCGGCAGACGTGAGGCTCAAGCGGCGAGGAGGCGGCAGCGGCGGCAGCGCATGGTCGCGCATCCCCATGAGCGGTGGTAGCTCAGACAGCGCGACGCCAAGCAACGGCGCTCGGCGGCGCGGTCGACGGAGATCGCGGCCCTTACAGCGCGCGCTCTCCTTCCCGGACGGTGCGATGGTCACCACGAGATCCAGGCCATTGTCGAGGGCGTCGGTCCGGCGATGGATGGCCTACCCTCACCAAGACCAACTACGCCGAGTGGCTGCGGTGATGCGTACGGCCAGTCGCGGCACATGTGGGAAGCGATTCGATGCGGCGACGCCGACATTACGAGGATCGACGCGCTGGATGCACTCATAGCCGCAGCCCCGCCCGAGATGCGATTCGCTTTCCAAAGCGAATCGCCAAGGAGGCCTGGATGCCATCGCCGCAAGACGACGGCGATCGCGCCGCAAGACCACCCTGCAGGCACTTCGCAAGGAGTGGCAAAACTTGGCCTTCAAGCCAGGTGAGGATGTTGATGACTTTGCTCTCCGTCTCAACACTGCTGCAAAAGTTGGTGCAGTTCGGCGACGACACCTACAACGAGGAGAGAGCCGTCCAGAAGCTTTTCCGTTGCATCCCCGAGAAGTACAAGCAGATCGCTCGTTCGATCGAGTCTCTGCTGGATCTCTCCACGATGTCGATCGAGAAGGCGATAGTCGTCTCAAGGTCGTCGACAGCGACGAACCACAGTCCCCCTCGGGCACACGCAAACATCGAGCTATCTCCAGCAGCATCGGCCGCAGCAAATCTCCTCCACCTTGATGAGCCGAGAGCACACGCCTTTCTTGGCGACAGCTCAAGTAACGACAAGATTGACGGGTGGTGCCTCGACACTGGCGCTACCCATCACATGACCGGTCGACGAGAGTTCTTCACCGAGCTTGACTCCAACGTCCGAGGCTCCGTCAAGTTTGGGGACGCCTCCAGCGTGAAGATCAAGGGCGTCGGCTCTGTCCTCCTCACCGCCAAGTCTGGAGCACAGCCGCTCACCGAGTCTACTACATCCCGCGTTAAGGAACTCTATCATCGACTTGGGACCGATGAGAACGGATCGCACGTGGCGATCAATAGCGGAGTCATGAAGATTTGGGATCACCGACGTCGCCTTCTTGCCAAAGTGACCAGAGTCACCAATCGACTATACGTCCTCAACGTTCAGATGGCACAACCTCTACGCCTTCTTTGCTCGTCGGGACGACGGCGTGGCGATGGTATGAGCGCCGGGCACCTTTCCTTTGGCGCTGAAGAGGCTCGGTACCACCGAGATGGTGCGCGCCTCCCATGCCTCGACCACGTGGAAGCGATTCTGCGGCGTCTGCGTTACGACAGCGAGGCGCTCCTTTCCCACCGCCGAGCTTCCGAGCCAAGGAGCGGCTCGAGCTCGTGCACGAGGACTTGTGTGGCCCGGTGACACCAAACCACACCAGAGGACGACGCTACTTTCACTACTTGTCGGCGACCTCTCCCGCTACATGTGGGTGATGGTTCTAGGTAGCAAGGAGAGGCTGCGGATGCCATCGGTATGGCCCGGCTGCGGAGGCGGAATGCGACCGCAAAGCTACGCGTCTTGCGACCGACAACGGCGAATTCCACGACAATTTGAGTTCGCGTCGTGCTGCGGAATGAAGGCATTCAGCGCCACTACTCCGCGCCGTCTGACCGTAGCGAGCAGCGTCGTCGGCGGCGCAACCCAGGCGGTTGTGGGAATGGCTCGCCCTCCTCGCGAGAGGGGATGCCGGTGCCTTCGTGGAGAGGCGGTGGTGACGGCCGTCTACATCCTCAACCGCCGCCCACCAAGGCCCTCAATGGCGGGGCCGTCTGAGGCTTGGCATGGGCGCAAGCCGGCGGTCTCACCTACGGGTCTTGGTGCCTCGCGTTAAATCAAAGAGCTTAGCCAATTCGGCAAGCTCGGCAGCGTAAGCACTCCAGGGTGTTCCTGGCCACGCAGAGGGCTTGAAGGCCTACCGCATTCTTGACCCAGGGACACGCAGCGTGTGCGCCTGCAGCGCGACGTAGTGTTCGACGAAGAAGCGAGGTTGGGCATGGGACAAGGCGGTGGACGACGGCTCGACTCACGCATACAACGACTTCAATCGAGCACGTCCGTTTCAAGGAGCCGTGAGGGAGTAGGCGGCTTCTCTTCATCAAGCATGCCTACCCGAGCCCGAAGCTTCCACCGACTCCAAAGATCATGTTCTCCTGCCACAACCTCGGTTGCGGCAAGTTCCTCGTCAACACCACCATACCGGCAACTCCACGCACTCCAAAGACCAACGCCCACTCCGAGCATCGGCTAGTGTCGACCACGGCGGTGGAGTTCGCTACTCGCTCTCCCACGATGAGGCGCGATCGACAAGCATGCCATGACGGCGAGCCGTTGCGGTATCGTATGATGGGAATCTTCTCGCGACCACCGTGCCAGGATCGTGCCTCGCGATCTGGAGGCGCAGTTGCATCTTACGTGTGACGACGGCGAGCCTCGTTCTTTCGCAGAGGCCACGAGACACGCGGCATGGTGTGCCGCTATGCAATCGGAGATGGATGCGGTTGAGAAGAACCGCACCTGGGAGCTTGCTGATCTCCCTTGTGGTTACCGCGCGATCACTCAAGTGGGTGTTCAAGCTAAAGAGGGATGAAGCCGGCACCATCGTCAGGCACAAGGCTCGCTTGGTGGCACGCGGTTTACGTCGCGGCGAGAGGATCGACCGACGATGCCTTTGCCCCGTACCTGATGGAATCCGTCGACTTCTCCTTGCGCCGCCGCCCAGAAGGCCGGGCATGTTCATCACATGGACGTTAAATCGGCGTTTCTTAACGGCGATTTGAAGGAGGAGGTCTACGTGCACCAGCCGCCGGGCTTTGAGATTCCCGGCAAGGAGGGTAAGGTGCTACGCCTGCGCAAGGCCCTCTATGGCTTGCGACAGGCACCAAGGGCGTGGAATGCCAAGTTGGATTCCACGCTCAAAAGGATGGGTTTCGAGCAAAGCCCGCACGAGGCGGCCATCTACCGGCGGGCAATGGTGGAAACGCCTGGCGGTGGGTGTCTACGTCGATGACTTGGTGATCACCGGCACCAGGACGTGGAGGTGGCGATATTCAAGGAGGAGATGAAGGCCACCTTCCAAATGAGTGACCTGGGCCTCCTACCGGGATCGAGGTGCACCAGGGCGACTCCTAATCACGCCGACAGATCGCTTACGCCAAGCGTGTCGTTGAGTCGGCCGGGCTCACCGATCGCAACCCAAAGACTCGCTCCGATGGAAGCGAAGGCCGAGCCGCGACGACACGGAAGAGGTGGGCGCCTACGCGATTTCCGGCGTCTTGTGGGGAGCCTCCGTTACCTCGTCCACATACGGCCGGATTTAGCTTTCTCCGTCGGCTACGTTAGTCGGTTCATGCAGCGACCGACGACGGAGCACCAACAGGCTGTGAAGAGGATCATCCGCTATGTTGCGGGGACTCTCGACCACGGCCTCCACTACCCGAGGTGCCCTAGAGAGGCACACCTCGTCGGCTACAGCGACCACAGCGGCAACATCGACACCAGCAAGAGCACGAGCGGGACTCTCTTCTTCCTCGGCAAGTGCCTCGTTGGCTGGCAGTCGGTTAAGCAGCAAGTGGTGGCCCTGTCCAGCTGCGAGGCCGAGTACATAGCGGCTTCCACCGCTTCGACTCAGGCATTTTGGCTTGCTCGACTGCTTGGTGATCTCGTCGGCAGAGATACTGAGGCGGTGGAACTCAGGATGGACAGCAAGTCCGCTCTGGCCCTGGCAAAGAACCCCGTTTTTCATGAACGGAGCAAGCACATCCGAGTGAGGTACCATTTCATCCGGGATTGCTTGGACGAAGGAAGCATCAAGGCGCGTTACATCAACACTAAGGACCAGCTGGCGGACCTGCTCACCAAGCCCCTTGGGAGGATCAAGTTTCTTGAGCTACGCTCCAGGATCGGGATGGTCCAACTTTCCCACAAGACGACGAACAAGACTTAGGGGGGGGAGAATGATGGAATAAGTCCTTGTCCTTGTGGTCTTTGTCCTTGTGGTCTTTGTGGGCAGCTTTGTCCTTGTGGTCTGGTCTTTGTCCTTGTGGTCTTTGTGGGCAGCTTTAGGGCATCTTGGACTAGCTTTTAGACTAGCTTTAGGACAGCATCTCTAGCAGCTTTTAGACTAGCTTTAGGACTAGCTTGACTGCCCTAGCCAGCTATAAATATGTAACCCCAACCCCTCAGGTTGGCATGGCATTGTGTGAGAAAATAAACCAAAAAATTGCCCCAACTCCTATTGTCATCCCCTCTCAATGATAGTAAGAATTGTGCTACTAACAGAGGAGGCAGGTGGGTCAATGGGTGCCGTGTTGTTCAGCTTTGCTTGAACCGTGGACGTGAGTCACCTCCTCGCCTCATGGCTGCTTGCTTTTTTGGTTTGGTTTGATGTTAATGGGCTTAAATAAAAATAATCGAATATTATAAATTTAGGAAAATAGCGTTTGCTTTGCTTGGTTTTCCTTTCGTTTTATTAGGTTACTATCAATATCCACTTTTGGGGTCTAAAGATGAGAGCAGATTCATAAAAAAGGAGTCTACAAATGGAATGAGAATGAGATAGATTCTTTCCAATTGGTCATTGAACACTATAGGAATAGGAAAACTCGCTATTCACTCAGTTTATTTTCCATAGTAAGATTATGTAGGAGAGATGGCCGAGTAGTTAGAAGGCTTGTTATTTAACAGTATAACATAGACTATATACCAATGTCAAGCAAGCCAGCCCCAACGATTGGATATCCATATAACTAAATTCACCAAACCAAAAAAAATTAAAATGAAGTGAGTGAAACTTCAAAAATAAGATTGTTCTTTTCTATTTTCCATATGGGTTGCCTAGGAATCGAACCCGGAACTAGTCGGATGGAGTAGATAATTCTTCCTTGTTACAATAGAGAGAAAAAAATCCCTCCCCAAATCATGCTTGCATTTTTCATTGCACACGACTTTCCCTATGTAGAAATAGTTAATTTATATTCCAAAGAGGAAGTCTATTAAATTTTTTAGTTAGTAAGTTGATTCACCTACTATTTATTATAGTATAAAGAACATTTCAAAATGGAAAACGTGAAACTTTTACGATTCTACCAAATATGTCTTTTTGATTCCGTTGAAAATCGATTTTACAGTATAGGCGCTTATGAACTCCCCCTCTACGCCTTGCGGTAATGATTCCTCTGGAATTACGACCTTTACCAAAATGCCGTCCATGGATTAAATTATTTTGTGGATTGGATTTCACTTGCCTATCTACGGTTCCCTTGCGTGTGCTCGGGATAGGTGTTTTGTATAAATATTTCACCGTATTAACAAAAAGGGGGAAAGAGAAAAGGTGTGACCGTGTGAGGGGGATCAGCAGCATTTAAATGGATCAACTGGCAACATCTCCTGTGATATGTGGTCCATCTACATTCCTGCGTACCAGCTCATCTCTACCTCATAGAACCAACCCAAAGCCCATTCAACATCCAACCCAACCAAACCGAAAGAGAGAGCATTCATCAGGCAAGGAGGTGATGTCACATCCACGGCCCAGGCTGAGCTAGACCCAGCCAAGCCAAGCCGAACTACACCACACCCAATGATGTGTTATTTTGCATTCTGTTTTGCAAAAAACTTTATTTGACTTTTCCATGTGTTGTTAGTGTCATAATTCAGATATTAACATAACGAAATTGATCTATAGTTCAACTAGCACTACACCACATGCAAAAATCAGAGTCTCCAGATCACACTAATGCAATAGTCGGAGTCTCCAGATCTGAATGCCATAATCCACCGTCACCACTTTGGAATGGACCAAAGCAGCAGAAAATCGTAGTTAAGCACAGGATGTAATGATCCAAGACTGTTGCGCAAAAGTTGAAACTCTGAGATTTGGCAGCCCCAATGACTAAACCACAATCCGAGTGAAGGTCTGAAATAAGGCGTGGAGATCGCGGCTTACCTCGGCGGAGGGAAGTGGCGCAGAGCAGGGGGGGTCGATCCGAGGCGGGGAAGAAGGAGGTGGCGTCGATCAGAGGCGTTGGGCGGCGTCAACGGATGAGAACGAGGGCAGCGCCGGCGGGAGGATGTCGACGAGGTCGTTGGGGCCAATGGCGCCGACGTACGGTACGGTAGGAGGGCGGGGAGGGCGGCAAGCAGATTTTTCACGGGTCGCCGGCGCCGTACTTCAACGAGAAGGATGCGGGGGAAGGGTTCGAGATGGGACCGGAGGAGAAGATAACGAGATGGAGGCGGGGGAGTTCGATTCTGGCGACGGCCGGCCAGAGGCAAGCCCCGACACCCGACGGCGGCGGCAGAAAACCTAGTCGCCAGTGATGTGTACACGGGTCGGGGAAAGAAGGGAATGAATGGGCTGGGGGCAGGGATGGGAACTGGAACGCCCCCGCCGCATTTATTCCCAGAACAACTGGGTAGAATGTGCGGATACAAGGCACCGTGTAATTTACTAGGAAGATTTGCGCGCTACGTCGCGCCGTGCAAAATTTGATCTAACTTTTTATTTGTGAAAAAAGGCAAGAATATTCAAGATAATACACATTTTAAAAAATATTAGAGATCGCTCTGGACAATATTAGATTTTGAGTTGCAAAAAAAATTATAGATGCCGAGTTTAACATCCTATGCGTTCACCGGGTAACATAAGAGATCGAGCTGGAAAAAAATTATCTCCCTTGATTTTTCACCGGGAAAAGCGAGGAAAAACGGACAAAAACGGAGAAGCGACGTACGAAAAACGAATTTCCTTTTTTTTTGGAAAAACGGTCAATGAAAACAACATTTTTCGGGTAAAACGAGCAACGGAAACTATTTTCATGGGGAAAATGAGGAAAAATGGACAAAAACGGAGAAACGATGAAAGAAAAACGAATTTCCATTTTTTTTCTGGGGAAAACGGCTAACGAAAACATTTTTTTCATGCTCCGGAGGAAAAATGGATCACGAAAATATTTTTTTCGGGCAAAACAGAGAAAGAAAACGGTCTCCCATTTTTTGGGGGGAAAACGGCCAGCGAAAACATTTTTTCCATGCTCCGGAGGAAAAACGGATCACGAAAGTATTTTTTCCGAGCAAAACGGAGAAAGGAAACGGTCCACCATTTTTTTTGGGAAAACGGTTAACGAAAATATTTTTCGCATGCTCTGGAGGAAAAACGGACCACGAAAGTATTTTTTCCGGGCAAAACGGAGAAAGGAAACGGTCCACCATTTTTTTTTTTGGGAAAACGGTTAACGAAAATATTTTTCCCATGCTCTGGAGAAAAAACGGACCACGAAAACATTTTTTTCGGGCAAAACGAAGAAAGGACCCGAACGTAAAATGCGAGGACCTATTTATTATAATTTTGGACCTGTTCGCTATTGTGAAAAATTAGGAAAGGGCTCGTCCGCGATTCGTATTTAACGGGAGGTTCTTCCTGTAAAATGGTCACCGAGGGACCTAAACGCGAACCGGGAAAAATATTTTCCTCTCACATAAAATCGCGCAGGGACCCGTTCGCAATTTTGAAGAAACAGAGGGCTTTTTCGCAAAAATGAAGCGTGACACGTGGAGCTCTCTTTGGCCTCCAAAGCTAGGCACTATAAGGGGTTTACTATTTTAAAAAAAAAACGCTACGAGAAATTTAACATACTTTTTTTTCCGAAGGGATCCTAAAAATATTAGATGGGCAGGAATCTATGAATTTGCGTAACCATTGTTTTATTTTTTTCGGAGTGATTTTTAAAAAATTAGATGGGTAGGAGCCGTCTACGAATTTGCATAATCACGAGTTTATTTTTTGCAAAAAATAACCTAAACGTAATCCTCCAGACATAATAGATATATTTTCTCGGGAAAATAGAGAAAGGATCTTCTTTTGCCAAGTTTAATACTCTATACGTTCATTGGTGAATAATACATGTTTCGAAAAATACTATAGATCAAGTTGCAAAAATAACTGTAGAGATACAGCTCTAATATTTCGAAAAACATTAGAAATCGAGTTACAAAAAAAATAGAGAAAGAGAGTTGCATACATCTTTCTTTTGACGAATTTGGTTAACACTCTATTATTACCTGGTCAACCTCCTTTCGCTGAGTTTAACACTCTATATGTTAACCGGGTGATAATACACGTTCCAAAAAATATTAGAGATGACAACCTTCTTTTGTCGAGTTTAACACTCTATGCATTCACCGAGAAATAATACAATCTTCTTTTGCCAAGTTTAATACTCTATACGTTCATCGGTGAATAATACATGTTTCGAAAAATACTATAGATCGAGTTGCAAAAATAACTATAGAGATATAGCTCTAATATTCAGAAAAATATTAGAAATCAAGTTACAAAAGAATAGAGAGATGGAGTTCTATACACCTTTCTTTTGACGAATTTGGTTAACACTCTATTATTACCCGGTTGTCATGCGCAATACGGAGGCAGAAGACAACCAGAAGGCGGGAATGTTCAAGAGTCCAGAGAAGGCGCCTATCGGAAGACGTATTCGACACTAGAAGACTAACTGAAGATGTGGGCCATTAGGTGATGTTATGGTAGAGAAAAAGAGTATAAAAACTGGAGTGCTTTGGTTTGTAAGACAAGAAAGAAAAATGCTATGAACTCTCTTCTCTGTAATCTTCTTCTTTCGCCAAACCTTCTCTATCTCTGTTCTTCCTCATTCCCGATCGAACCTATTGCTACTGGTGTTTGTTGGAATACAGTCGATACTCTGGTTTGGTGCTTATTTTCTGAAGGTGAGTAGTACATTTGGTATCAGAGCCAGCATGGAATTGGGGAGAAAATTTTTTTCGATCAAACCGTAAAATCCCAAAGAACGAACTCGCGCACCCGGCTCTTTCTTTCTTTCTGGGTCACTCTTGTTCCGATTTGGTTGGTTTGCGTGGAGTTTCATCACGGCGCCCACAAAACCGTATGTGCAGACGAAGTTGATGTTGGAGGCAATGGGAGAAGCCGCGGAATATGATGAAATGCGTTGGGCGCAAATGGATGAGCGTTGGGAATCGTTGAAGGCGAGTTTGGATTTCATCGTGGAGAAGATCAAGCCGATTGAGTCTATTCCAGTGATCCAATCTCATGTAGAAGAACAACGGGTGGTGATTTCGGGTCTGATGGAGCAATTCCAGAAGACGACGCAAACTCTGCAGCATGTTCTTGGAGTATTGGCAGGGGAGCGTCATGGTGATGATGCGGGTTTTGTTACACCCAAACCTAAGGAGGCTCCGGGAACGGCGCATGCGGTGACTTTGACAGCACCGACAGCAGGATTGCTGGGAAAATGCACTCTTCCACCGCTGGTAAATTCTTGTTCTCAGTTGAAGTCTCAGCGTTTTGAACCACATTTGGGAACTGAGGTGGTGATGTCGGAACGGAGAATGCCAGTTCCAAAGATGTCCTTTCCAAAGTTTGATGGCAATGAACCTCGCATCTGGAAGGATCGTTGTATTCGGTATTTCAAGGTGTATAAAATCGATGACTTGCTGTGGGTGACGGCTCCTTGCTTACCCTTCACCCGGGCAGCAACAAGATGTATCAAGACCTGAGGCGGCAGTTTTGGTGGACTCGCATGAAGCGCGAAGTCGCTCGCTATGTGTCGGAATGCGACGCCGTGCAAGCGGGTGAAGGCCGAACACCTCAAGCCGGCCGGTACCCTTCAAACCTCTTCCTATTCCAGGTTTGGAAGTGGGAGGATGTCACCATGGATTTCATTACCGCCGACCACTTCCTCGAGCCATGACTCGATTTGGGTAATCATCGATCGACGAAGTTCAACGCACTTCTTGGCCGTTTGCACCAAGTATCGAGTTAAGAAGTATGCGGACTTGTTTATCTCCTGATCGTAAGTCCGCATGGAGTGCCCAAGCGGATAGTTTCGCATGAGGTTCTCGATTCACTTCTCAAGTGCAGAAGCCTGCATGAGGCCTTGGGCACGGCGCTCTGATTCAAAGATACCACCCTCGGATCGACGGCCAGAGAGGGTCAATCGGATCCTCGAAGATATGTTGAGGGCTTGTATCTTGTCCTACAGAAGAAGTGGGAAGAGTGTCTCCCGTCTGTGAGTTCGCGTACAACAACGGCTACCAAACCAAAGATCAAGATGTCTCCCTTCGAATCACTCTATGGTCGTAGCCGCCCCTCTCGAATCGGCGAGAGTGGTGAGCGTTCATTCCTTGGGCCTCGAACTAGTCATGGAGGCGTAAGAAAAGGTGAGGACTATTCAAGAGAATCTGAGTAGCGCGATCTCGATGAAAAGCTATCTTGATCGTCATAGGAGACCCTCTCCTCGACTCTGGCGACTTCGTCTACCTGAAGGTTTCTCCTCTCCGTGGCACCCGTCGATTCGGAGTTAAAGGAAAGCCGGCACCTCGCCACGTAGGGCCGTTCAAGATCCTTGGAAAGCGGCCAAGTAGCATATCACTAGAGCTTCCTCCTTCGCTCGGAATGGTTCACGACGTGTTTCACGCCTCCCGGTGAAGAAGTGTCTCCGTACTCCGTTTGAATCTCTGGAGGTGGATGACCTCGAAGTTCACCTGAACTGATTTATCTTACCAAGAGCATCCTATTCGAGTTGTGGACGAGGCCGAACGCAAGACTCGAAGGAAGACTCTCAAGTTCTATAAGGTTCTGGAGCAACCACTTCAAGATGAAGCCACTTGGGAGTCCGAGGATCGTCTCAAGAACGAGTATCCCGAATTCTTCCAAAGCATGTGAGTATTACTCACGATCCTTCGGCTTTTTCCCTTGTAGTTATCTTCCTAATCAGACGCTGCTTTCGAATCTCGGCGAGATTCCCTTAAGGGGGAGGGTTTGTCAAGGCCCCAAACTTCAAGAACTCTGGGACATCCGAGTATCCGGATAAACATCCGAGTGTCCGGATCAACCCGAATGTCCGGATAAAAGTCCGGAGTATCCGGATTGGGCTGACCGAACACCCCAACCCGGAGTGTCCGGACTGAATGTCCGGAGTGTCCGGGTTGATTCCACCGAAGACCCCAACCCGGAGTCTCCGGGTTGAGCGTCCGGAGAGTCCGGTATCTGCGGGGGTTTTGTATAAAAATCCCGTTTCCTTGGCCCCCACCTCATTTCACTCTACTCCCTTTTGCTCCTCCACCCGTGTATGCACTCTCCACCCCCCCTAGCTCCACTCCGGCGAGCCCACCGGCCGGCGACCTCCGTGGCTCCTCCCCGGCGTCCTCTAGCTCGTCCTCGCACCGGCATCCTCCTTCCTCCTCCCGGCATTGCTTCTCCTCTATCTTCCTTGGAGGTAGGTCTCTCTCTTGGGGGTTGATTCGTGGGATTCTTGGGTTCTAGGGTCATCAATGGTGGGAGTTAGAGCTTAGGTTTAGATTTGAAGTTTTGGAGTTGGATCTTGAGCTTTAGGGTTTTTGGTTGTAGTGATCCTAGGGTTAGTGTGGGGCTTGGATCGGTGAATGTGGGTACTTGAGAGGTAGATCGGGTAGTGGTAATGCCGATCCAAGGGTCGTTTGGAGTTGGCTAGTGATTTCATAGATTAGTGTCATTCCTCGTGGTGTTGGGTTAGCTATAAGCTTCTCCGGCCTTGCCACGTGTAGGAAAGTCATTGATCGGGTCCCCGTGATGCCGTTGACTTGGACTTCGGCACCTCGATCCGTCGAGTTATTGGGTAAAACTCGCCAGTCGGAGTGTCCGACACCCGTCGAGTGTCCGCTTGTCCGAGTATCCGGACCGAATGGGCCGAGAGTCCGGATTGTCCGAGAGTCCGGATCAAATACCCTGATCCGTCCGGTTAGTCTGTCCAGTTGAGTCGAGTTGTCCGGTTGCGTTATTTCTTCGGGGTTTTTCAGTTGTACTTCATATGCATTGCATGCATTTTTAATTGTGCATTGTACTCGTGTAGAGAACGATCCCGCGGCAACTGACGTGGCCGTGGTTGAGGGAGTTGCCGAGGGGCAAATCGCTGTCGATCCACCAGCAGAAGAACAAGGCAAGCACCTAAGCATATTTACCCCATTATATGATTTTATCTTAGAGAATTAAATTGCTTATTTAGTCGATTAAGTATGCATTAGGAGTTGAATGGTGGGAACAGGGTTAGAACCTAATTGCTGCACATACACTCCTTGAATTTGTGGAACACTCCCTTCGGAACCAAAATATGGGTAATTGTAACGAGTCTACGCTTAGTTTTGCTTAGATGTTGGGTTGGGCCAAGTGGGGATGGTTCTCCGCTTGTGATTATTGACAAATGTTTCACTTCACACATGATGGATTGGAATGGGTATGTTTATGAGTTGTAATTGATAAATTGTGGACCAGGGCGGGAGTTGGTTCATTTGAGTATGGAGACTCAAATGTGTAGCCCCGTCTGAGTCGATTAAGGACCGATTCGATGGTTGCCCTTTGATCGAGCACACCTCCCGGTTGGTCGCATGCCCGATTATGGTACTGGGTAAGCCACTCTTTCTCTCATACGGAATCGATGGACCGTAACTTCCTGTGGTTGGACGTGGTTGAGGGCGAGGCTTAGGCCGACTCTCGAGCGCCAAGCCGGCTTGGGGCTGCTCGAGGGTGCTAGGTTTTCGGCCACAGGAGGACGCCGGCATTGGGTATGATTGGGAGGGTTGACACTAGGCCCTTGTGGTAAGTGTCGTGCGATCAATGCTTCCTGCGCAGGTTAATTAAGCGATTCAAATTGCGCGCTCTCGGATATGAGCAAGCTCTTTCATCGCACAAATCACGTAGTAAGAACTTGAACCGAGGTTCATTTGTCGAGCTTGAGCCCACATAAATTGGTGTTGAGATTAATTGTTGTGAATTAATGATTGCAACTTCATTTTTAGAAGCAAAGCATTACAAATCGCTTAATTGTGAATTGAGTAGTTAGGAAATTAATATAACAAATGTTAAGCTTTCTGCACTTTTACCTTCACAGTTATTGCTACATCCAAATGCATGTCCTTTGAGTCGGTCATATATGGACCACGGTAAGACTTGCAGTACCTTTTGTACTCGAGCTTACGCTTTGTGGTTTTGCGGTGAGGATCCAGAGGGTGTGAGTTCTCGCCTCATCGCTTATCGGTGACCAAGGGCACCGAGTAGAGGCCGTCGTGCGTGTGCGCCCGGAAGTGTTCAGGGCATGACACTTCCGGGGTGTTTTACTTTTGTCGTATAGGATAGTCGGCTTTACTTTTGTAAACTGTTGCTCTTCTTTTTTTTTTGTTTGGAGCCTGTCGGCTCTTCGCTTCCTGTTTGTTTGGTCGTTCTTTGGGCTTCCGTGTGCCGTGTGTGTTTTGTTGCTTCCGCGTTCGTGCGTCTCTGGTAGTAAGTTTGGGTTCGATGCCCCTTTGTGGGAACTGTTGTGATATGACTTGGAAACCGGTATGTGGGGATCCTGGGCGAGTTTCGGATCGCATACCGGGGGAATACCGGGGTTGTTGTCGAGTCGTTGGACGTTCGTGGGGTGGTCTCCATTGGGCTTGGGTAATAGCATCAGGATCACCTCTGGTGATTTGTTGCTCGGATCCAAATCCGACGGGAACAACCGTTCATCCAACAACTCGAGGACGATCTGGGCGGCTCTCTCACAGATATGGACATGGATTTTGAACAAGAGCAATATAAACTTTCCCTTCATGCTTTGACTGGTACTGAAGATACTGATACAGTGCGTCTAAGGGCGATGGTAGGGCATCAAGTCATGTTGGCACTTGTGGATTCGGGCAGCTCACATAGTTTCATTAATGCCACGTTCTTGGCCCGTACTAACCTTCCGGTCAAATCTTTATCACCGGTAAAGGTGCAAGTGGCGAACGGAGAGACATTGCAATGCAAACAATGGGTTCCGTAGTTAGAATGGTGGGCTCAAGGGCATACGTTCTGGACGGATATGCGAGTGTTGGAATTGGGCACTTACGACGCCATTCTCGGAATGGACTGGCTGCAAATGCGTAGTCCAATGACATGCAACTGGAAAGAGAAAACATTGGAGTTCATGAACCGAAATCGTCAAATTAAATTACAGGGAGTGTGCACTAAACCGACTCAAGCTGTAGCTGAAATGGGATTGGAACAATTAAACAAATGGAGTTGTAGTAATGAGATATGGGTGTTGGCACTTTTCCATATTACTGTATCCATTCCGACAACAGGCAGATGTGATGTCCCTGATTCGGTTCGGGCAGTGCTTGATCAATATGTAGTGGTCTTCCAGGAACCTCATCAGTTACCACCTTCCCGGGCCTATGATCATACAATAGCATTGGTGCCAGATGTGATACCTGTGAATAGCCGACCCTACTGATATTCTCCGATGCACAAAGATGAGATCGAGCGGCAGGTGGCGGACATGTTGAAGGAAGGGTTGATTCAACCAAGTGTCAGTCCGTTCGCTTCTCCCGTATTATTAGTGCAAAAGAATGATGGAAGTTGGAGATTTTGTGTGGATTATCGGAAATTGAACAATCTGACTATCAAAAACAAATTTCCTATGCCCGTGGTGGATGAACTATTAGACGAGTTGGCTGGTACCAAACTCTTCTCTAAGCTGGACTTACGGGCAGGTTACCATCAAATTCGGATGGCAAGCAAGGATGTGGAGAAGACGGCCTTCAAAACTCATCATGGGCACTTCCAATTTTGTGTCATGCCATTTGGTTTAACGAATGCACCGGCCACTTTTCAGTGTTTGATGAACTCTATTTTAGCTCCCTATTTGAGGAAATTTGTGCTAGTCTTTATTGATGATATCTTGATATACAACCCTGACTTGGAGTCTCATGTGGATCATTTGGCTAAGGTATTGTCCTTACTGCAACAACATCAATTATTCGTGAAACTGTCCAAATGTGCTTTTGCTCAGTCCTCTATTTCGTATCTGGGACATATTATTTCTGAGCATGGGGTCGCCACTGATCCAGAGAAAACACAGGCTATGGTTGTTTGGCCCCCACCAACCAATGTATCGGAGCTAAGAGGTTTTTTGGGCCTCACTGGGTATTATAGGAAATTTGTGCGTGACTATGGCATCATTGCACGACCATTGACCAATCTCTTGAAGAAGAAGGCGTTCAGGTGGGATAATGAGGCATCCATCGCTTTTGAGAGGTTAAAGCAAGCGATGTCACAAACACCGGTATTAGCAATGTCGGACTTTAACCAGACATTTGTCATTGAGACTAACACCTGTGATGTCAGCATTGGCGCCGTGTTAATGCAAAATGGTTATCCGATTGCATTTCTTAGCAAGGCTTTAAGTCCACAACATCAGAAGTTGGCTGTGTATGAGAAGGAATTTTTGGCTATTTTGATGGCAGTGGATAAATGGCGTCAGTATTTACAGCGTGATGAATTTGTGATTAACACTGATCATCGTAGCCTCTGCTACTTGAATGACCAACAGCTGGTGTCCGATCTGCAGCGTCGGGCGATGGCTAAGTTGATGGGCTTACAGTTTCGCATCCAGTATAAACAAGGGTCAGCAATCCGAGCAGCAGATGCTCTGTCCCGTGTGGGACATCTCATGTCCCTGTATGCTGTGTCGGGTATTCAGCCTAAATGGATACAGGAAGTCTTGAATTCCTATGTGACTGATTCAAATGCTCAGCAGTTGTCGTCGTCCCTAGCTATTCATAGCCCGAATGAGAATGGTTTTGTCCTGTGTCAGGGTATCATCAAGCAGCATGGCCGCATTTGGGTGGGATCAAACTCGCCGTTACAAACTAAAATTATTCATGAATTTCATGCCAGCGCTATGGGGGGACATTCGGGAGCGTCGGCCACTTATCAGCGCATTAAGAAGTTGTTTGTGTGGACAGGACTAAAGACTGATGTGAGCAATTTTGTTAAACAGTGTTCCATCTGTCAACAAGCCAAACATGAGAATTGTCGATCGGCCGGTCTCCTACAGCCTTTGCCTATACCTGACGGTGCATGGCATGAAGTCACCATGGATTTTATCGAAGGCTTGCCTCGTTCAGACGGGTGTGACACGATTTTGGTAGTGGTGGATCGGTTTTCCAAATACGCTCATTTCATGGCTCTTAAACATCCCTTTACAGCAGCGCAAGTAGCAATGTTGTTTCTTGATAATGTTGTCAAACTTCATGGAATACCTCGTTCCATTGTGTCCAACCGCGATAAAAATTTTACCAGCCAGTTTTGGAAGGAGCTGTTTGCTGCATTGGGTACTAAATTGTTGCTTAGTACATCCTATCACCCACAAACAGATGGCCAGAGTGAACGGGTTAATCAGTGTCTCGAAATGTATTTACGCTGTGCTGTTTATTCCTCTCCCACAAAATGGCGACAGTGGTTAGCGATGGCTGAGTTTTGGTATAATACATGCTATCATACCTCTTTGGGTTGTTCCCCATTCAAGGCTCTATATGGTAATGAACCTTCCTATGGAACTATTCCCAGTTTGGCTGTTGCCGAAGACTCTGTGGTAGCTGAATTCCTACAAAATAGACAGAGTCATAATATGAGTCTCAAGCGACATCTTCACACAACTCAGAACCGTATGAAACTTCAGGCGGATAAACGTCGATCTGATCGTCAGTTTCAGTTGGGGGAACAGGTTTATCTCAAATTGCAACCTTATGCCCAATCATCGGTCGTCAACCGCCCATTTCCGAAGTTAGCTTTCAAGTATTTTCGCCCGTACCGAGTGCTGGCACGCATTGGGGCTTCAGCGTATAAACTGGAACTACCAGCTGGAAGTCAAGTACATCCGGTATTTCATGTTTCACAGCTCAAACCATTCGTGCCTGACTATACTCCAGTGTTTCATTCACTTCCTTCGGTGGCAGATCTCAATATGGAATATGTCGGCGTATTCTACACCAGGGTGCCCACTACACTTGAGTAAAAGCCGCCGAGCGGACAAGTGGCGTCCAGGCCACGCCGCTGGTGGTCAGGAAGGTGGTCGCCCGGCGGACAGGTGGCGACCAGGCCACGCCGTTGGCGGCCAGCAGGGTGATCGCCGAGCGGGCAGTGGCGTCTGAGCCATGCCGGGCGGTCGAGAAGGTGGCGCCAATGAGTGGCGACCGAGCCACGCAGCTGGCGGTCGAGAAGGTGGCCGCCAGACAGTGGCGACCAGCCACGCCGCCGCGGCAGCGGTGATCGCCGAGCGGGCGAGTGGCGTCGAGCCACGCCCGGGCGGTCGGCGAGGTGGCGCCAATGACAGTGGCGACCAGGCCACGCCACTGGCGGCCAGCAAGGTGGTCGCCAAGCGGACGCGAGGCGCCCAGTCCACACCACCGGCGCTCTGCTCCCGAGGCCACCTAGTAACCTGTGCCGCCACACAGAAGGTCAAAGACATTTAATGCATATCGTCCGCATTAAATGAGGGTATAAAGACCACAGTTTGGTGGCGTGTGTTCCCAACGCGCGCCATTATGGTGAATGACGTTATGAGGCAATTTCCCACCCCGGCAGAGCGGGCGGAGCCGACAGGCGCGGGGCCCGACGCAGGGGAGAGGATGGCTATGCCAGAGCATTAAGTGTGCTGCAAGAACAGTGACAGGTGCATTAAATACGACGTGGCAGTGTACTCAGTGTGCTGTACTATTGTAAGCCCCATGCGCCCCAGCCAGCCCGAGTATAAAAGGCAACTGGGGTGCATGGGAGAGGGGGTTGGAGGTCCGATCTTTTAGGCCAGATAATTGGGGATTGATAGTGAGAGGAGCCGCCCAGATCGTCCTCGAATTGTTGGATGAACGGTTGCTCCCATCGGATTTGGATCTTAGCAACAAATCACCAGAGGTGATATCGGTGCTAATACCCAAGACCAATCGAGACAACTCCAAGAACATCCGAACAATTCGATAACCATCCCGGTATTCCCCCGATATGCGATCCGAACTCGCCCAGGATCCCCACATACCGGTTCCCATTGCCACATCAAAACTCCATTTGCACAAAGGGGCATCGAGCCCCAAACCTCACTACCAGAGGCGTAAAAACGCGGAAGCAAACAAACACACAACACGGCACACGGAAGCCCAAAGAACGACCAACAAACGCACCCACAAGACAAAACGAAAGAGAACGAGATGGCAATTTAAAACACAAGCGTAGCTGTACAACAAAAGATCCAACCCTATCGTATACAACAAAAGTAAACTCCTCCGGAAGTGTCATGCCCTGAACACTCCCGGGTGCACACACGTCGACAGCCTCTACTCGGTGCCCCGCCCGGTCACCGACAGACAGTAGGGGCAAAACTCACACCCCGCTGGATCCTCACCTGCAAAACCACAAAAGCAGAAGCCTGAGTACAGAAGGTACTCGCAAGTCTTACCCGGGTCCATATACGACCGACTCCAAGGATATGCATTCGGATGTAGCAAGGACAATAAGCTGAAGGTAACTGTTGCTGAAATGCTTATCATTTGTTGTTCAGTTACTTGACTACTCAGCTCACAATTTTTATTGCGGTTGTAACAGCGTCTACCACTAAATGGAGTTAACATTTAACAAACCACAACAAAAAAACCACATTCATTTCGAGCTCAAGCCCAACGGCGAACTTCAGTTCAAGTTATTACTACGTGTAATAGCAGTGACCAAGCGTGCTCATATCCGAGAGCGCGGCAATTCGAATCACTTAATTAACCCTGCAGGGAAGCATTGATCACACGACATGTGCCACAAAGGAACCTCATGTCAACCCCCTCCCATCCATACCCATTCGTTGAGGCATCTTCATGCGGCCCGAAAACCTAGCACCCCCTCGAGCAGCCCCAAGCCCGGCTAGGCGCTCGAGAGCCGGCCTAGGCCTCGCCCTCAACCACATCCAACTGCATGAGGGCATGGCTCATCGAACGGCATGCGATGAAAGAGCGGCTTACCGTACCATAATCGGGCATGTGATCAACCTAATGGTGCTCAGCCATGGTACCACATCGAATCGATCCTTAGCTGACTCAGGCGGGACTACCACATCTGAGTCTCCTTACCCAAATGCCTATTTCTCCCGCCCGGTCTCCAATTATACCCCTTTTTCCACGACATAACCATAACCAACCATTCCAGAGATTGTAAAGTGTAAGACCACAAGAAGTGGAACCATCCACCACTTGGCCCAACCCGACTTCTAAGCATACTAAGCATGACACAATTAGTACCCATAATCTAGCTCCAAAGGAGGTGTTCGACAAGCAACAATAAAAAGGGGATATGTAGCAATTAGGATCTAGCCTATCTCTCCTTTCAATTTCTAATGCAACTCTTCAACATCAAATAAGCAGTTTAATTCACAAAATAGACTTTCAGTTAGGTTTGAATATGCTTAGGTGCTTGCCTTGTTCTTCGCTATGGTCGGTGGTAAATGGCTCTCCAGAGCACCCTCGATCCAGGAGTCAAGTCCCGCGGGGTTGCTCTCTACACGGTTACAATGCATAAATAAGATGCATGCAATGCATATGAATGAAGTACAATTGTAAAACCCCCAAGTAATAGCTCAACTGACGGAAATCCCGCGCGAGAGACAGACCAGCCAGCCCGGATAGTCCAGACAATTTATCCGGACAGTCCGGATAATTTATCCGGACAGTCCGGATAATCCGGACACTCCGGGTCTTTTGTCCGGATACTCCGGACCTGGAGCATCTAGTGCAATACGGCTCGGGAACGGGAGTGCTACCACTCTCTACGGCTTCACGACGACCCGATCTACAACTTAATCGCCCTACATTCCCAAAACCAACCCCAAATCCTACCCAAGAACCACCACACCTCAAAAACCCTAGCACTTCAAAGTTCATCCCCAAACTCTCAAATCCAAACCTAAGTCCTAAACTCACCACGAATGGCCCTAGAATCCAAGAAACCCACGAATCAAACCCCCAAGAAGAGGACCTTACCTTCAAGGAGGAGGAAGGAATAGCCGGGTAGGGGAAGGAGAACACCGGCTTGAGGAGGAGCTTGAGGTCACCGGGGAGAAGTTCACCCGGGGAGGAGCCACCGGAGGGTCACCGGCCGGTGGGGAGTCGCCGGAGAGGAGCTAGGGGTGGAGGGCACGCACGGGAGGAGTGGAGGAAGAAGAGGAAATGAGGGAGAACCAAAGAAACGGGTCTTATACCCAACTCCCCGATAAGTTCGGACATTCCAGACATTTAACCCGGAGACTCCGGGTTAGGGTCTTCGGTAAAATAATTCCCGAACACCCCGGACACTCCGTGTTGGGGCGTTCGGTCAGATCCAACTCGGATACTCCGGATGATTTATTCGGATACTCCAGGTTATATCCGGACATTCTGGATGTTAAATCCGGAGACTCTAGACTTCTTGGGAATTTTGAAGTTTGGGGCCTTGACAGATAACTTCAGTCTTTTCCCAAGAGAAAAAAAAAGAACACACAGACAGGAGTATGGCTATTACTCTCAAGAGGGCTCGAACCTGAAAAAACCTCAGTGTCTCCTTGCATGTTTCGCCACCGATTCTTCTTCTTCCTCTCTCGAGCAATCTCCACGAAAGCCCCCCGTTCGGACTTAGTACACCCCTCTTCCAAAGGGGTCTGTTAGCTCATACGCTGACAGTGGCGCGCCAGGTAAGGGGCTCAGTGGCTAGATTGCCCTTTCTTCTTCCACCTTCTTCCGAAGCTTGCAACAAGCTTCGACGGTTGTCAGCATGGCGGCTTCACACTCCAAGCATGACGTCCTACCCGAGGAGAGCAGCGCTCGCAGTCAGTCCCGGCGCTCGGCCAGGGCGTTGGACCTCCTGGGTCCCTCGGTCCAGGGAGGGACGCGCGGTGCCCCGCGCAAGGGTGACAGCCCGTTCGACGGCGTTTGTTGTTGGGGGACGACACCCCAGCGCGGAACCTTCAGGCGGCCCGGCTGCTCCTCGATCACCCCCCGGTTGCGCTAGGGGGCGAAACCCCGGCCGCTCCGTGGCTGCGGGACATCGTCCGCCTAGTGGATGCTGCCCAGCAGCAGGTAGATGCGGCAAATCGGCCGGGGGCTTCCGACGTCGGGCGGCAGGACACGCGCGCGACCGATGCACAAGCTTCCAGTCGCCCTGTCAGAGTTTTTTCTGGTCACGAGGGCTGGGACAAAGGGAAGGGTGCACAGGTTGCAGCCCCTCGAGTACAGGGGGACGTGCACATGCTCCCACTCCTTCTCATGGCTCCCCCAAACAAGCGGGGGGCCACGAGGATTTGAGGGCCCGCCTAGACGAAAGGATGTTCCAGCGCGATGGTGACTTGCGCAACGTCCTTAGGGGGCATCGTGCGCACGAGCAACGTCGCGTTGGCCGCCCGACGTCTAGCGGTCGGGGGGAGCCCTCGCTCCCCGACCCCAGGGAGAGCGTAGACTCGCACTCCTCGACCCCACCTCGGGGCCGATGAGAGGGCGAGCGGCGCTACTCCCCCTACAACGTTGGATGCCAGGCGTTTTCCCTCCGCCTGCGCTATTTCTGGTGGGGACGGTGGTGATCCCCTGTTCCGGTCGGAGTCTTTGAAGAAAGGCTTCCGCGACCGTCCATCGCAACCCCCATTTCTGGTGGGGACGGTGGTGATGCTACTCCAGCCCTCGCTTCGGAAGGGAAAGTAGTACCGGCGGAAACGCCTGGCCAGGCGGAGTACCCTGGCGATCACCTAGTGGTCGCCACACTTGACCGGGAAGGCACATGGATGGATCCGATCCTGGCCTACCCGCGGGATCAAGTGTGCCCCGACGATGATGTGTCAGCAGAGAAGATAGCACGAAAAGCCAAGTGCTATACCCTGGTGGGCGGGGACTTATACCGCCGGGGTAGAAGCGGAGTTCTTCTGAAGTGCATCACTCGGGAAGAGGGGAGCAGTTTGCTCTCTGATATCCATGGAGGCGTGTGCGGGAGCCATATGTCCAGTCGAACGATGGTGGGGAAAGCTTTCCGCCAAGGGTTCTATTGGCCAACCGCCCTCCAGGATGCTTGCGAGCTGGTGAGGAAGTGCGAGGCATGCCAGTACCATGCCAAGCAAATCCACTGACCAGCCCAGGCTCTGCAAACCATCCCGCTCTCATGTGTAAGTTCAAGCTCCATTTGGTTTTGGTGATTGGTTTAGGTTAATGATTAATCTTTGTTTAATGACAAATCTAGTCTTATTGAGACCAACATGTTTATTGAGTTACATTCAATAGTCTCATATTTGGATGGAAAATGGAAAACCCAAGGTATGTATGCATATTCATTCTAAGTATTAATTGCATACTTTGGATTCAAGTTTAAGTTTGAATTCTCTATTGCATTAACCACAAAATGTGCATTATGTTTCCCAATCCATATATTACATGGATGCACATATCTAGGGGGAGTTCACACTTGAACTTGATGTATCGATGTATTGATCTATTCTTCACTCCATATATTTAAAGGATCAATACATTGGAACATATCAATTTAAATGAATGTTTAAATTGAGTTCATTTGTCTTCCAATCATCAAAGAACATTTCATCATGTGTTGATGGTGTTCTTGTGATTGATTAAGGACAAATGGATAATTCTTGAGTAGCATGAAGCATTAGTTGCATTATGAACTCAAGACACATATAAATTCATTAGATTGATTTAGGTTGTGCTCAATTGATGTAAGTAGTATCCATTATGTGTTAATGGAGTACTTAGATGATTGAGACAACCATACATCTTGGACTAACCATTTCTATAAGTGATGATTGAGCCAGGTTAGTTCCAAAGGTTGAAAAGAAGAAGGTTCATCAAGAAGAGATGAACAAGCTTATAGAGCTGGCTGACGATCTTGAAGATAAGATGATTGAAGATCATAAAAGACTTCAAGAGACAGCCAGAGTGATGATCCCGGGGGTACAAGTTGATTGAAGATCTTAAAGACCCCAAAGGGGATTGCTTGCGGCGGCTAAGGTATAACTAGATAGGCTAAGGATTTTTCCTAGCTTTGTGTCTAGTTTTAGCGCCGTACTATTAAGAGGGGTTGAGTTCTTGCTTTAAGCTTCATCGTGTGTTGGTGATCTCAATCCCGTAGTCACTCGAGCTCAAATCTTATTTGGATTTGGTTTTTGCATGGAGCTAACCATTTGGCATGTGTTGCGAATGGGTGAAGCTCGTGCTTGGTTTTTGCATAAGCTCTATTTGGCATTTGTTGCAAATAGGTCAAGCGTGTGCTTGGAGTTTTCGCATTGAGCTTTGATTTGCATTAGTTGCAAATAGGATAAGCTAATGCGTTGGCTTTTGCGTGAAGTTCATTTGTTTGCATGTGTTGCAATAGATGAAGCTTCATGCTTTGTTTTGTTTTTCAAACAAAATCTTATTGCGTTTATTTTGTATTGCTTGGAGCTATATTTGCACGGGTTGCAAACAGAGAGAGCTCAAGCAAGTGTTTGTTTTAGTGCATGGGGCTAAAGAATTGTAGGCGTTGCAATTAGAGAGCTTATGCATTCTGATTTTATTTAGTTTGTTTATGGGTTTCGATCCTGAGAGCATGTGATGCTTGCACCGTGGTGTTTGTAAGTCCGTTTGGTCATGGTTTGACCATCACATGGCTAGGAGGATCAAACTCATAGACTCGTTGGTTATTTGCTTAATGGGTTTTTGCAAATACGTCTTTGAGTTGTTTGCGAAAAGTATTTCCGCAAAGTGTTTGGAGTTTGCTTGGGGCCAGGTTTTTCGCATTTGTTGCAAAAAGAGAATGCTCAAGCATATAGTGTTTTGACTGTTTATTTGCAAGTTCGTTGTGCGAATAAACGGGAGGTCTATGGGTTCTGGTCCTGAAAGCATGTGATACTTGCACCGTGGTTTTTTTGCAAGTCCGTTTGGTCGTGGTTTGATCATCACATGGTTAAGAGGATAAACCTTATAGACTCCGGGATTTATTTGCTTAATACGATCTTGCAAATATAATCTTTGAGACGTTTGCGAGGTGTGTTTGTCGCAAACGATTTGGAGTTTGGTTGAATTCTTTGAGCATGGTTTTGTGGTGTTGCGAAAGTGTTTTGCAACTAAGTGTGATCGTGGTTTGATCACCTTGTGGCTCAAAGAATTGTCGGTTTAAGTTTTGGAGAAAAGTTTTTAGCGAAAAACTGGTTTTTCTCCTGAGGCCGGCACTACCGGAGGTATTATGGCGGTAGTGCCGCTGAGGCCGGCAATACCGCTTATGGGAGTGGTACTGCCGCTCAGTCGGCACTACCGGCCCTAATACGTCGGTAGTTGTTTTCCCGAGAGCGGTGTGCTCTGTTTTGTTTGCCGGCACTACCGCCCATGTGGGGCCGGTACTGCCGGAGGTGCGGCAGTACCGGGGGTTGAACCACGGTAGTTGTTTTACAGAACGGGTTGTTCTGCTGGTTTCCCTGAGGCCAGCAGTACCGCCTAGTGGGGCCGGTACTGCCGCTCGAGCGGCACTACCGGCAGTTTGCCTGCGGTAGTACCGGGAAAATAGCCGTTAGCCGACCGTTGGGCTGAGGGCGGCACTACCGGCCCTATGAGGGCGGTAGTGCCGGTTTTGCTGATTTTTCGTGGGTTTTCCCCCCAACGGCTAGTTTTGGCTTGTGAGGCTATATAAGACCCCCTTGGGGGGCAAGGGCACAATGTTGCTGGTTTTGTGAGCACTCTTGAGCTAGGTTTGAGTTTGAGGGAGGGTTTGCATGGTTTTGCCTCTTCCAAATTGGTTTTGAGCTCATGAGTGATCCTAGTTGCATGGGCTGCATCTAGTGAGGATTGAGAGGACCCTAGTTGCATTGGTTGCACTAGGTGATCACCGGAATCGCGGAGGTGTGATCGGTGAAGCTTGAGCGGGGTGCTCAACTCGTTACTCTTGGACGTCGGTACCTCCTAGACGGCGTAGGTGCGTCGTGTGCGGGAGCTCTCAAGGTTTGTGAGAAGCCCCAGTGAAAGATTGTGAAGGTTGCTGCTTAGCCTACCCGGCGGGGTGAAAAGCCACCATAGTGGAATCGAGGTGAAGGCTCAAGTGAGTGGGCCGGTCCAAAGTGAGTTGGACTTCCTCAACGTGGAGTAGGAGGGTTTGCTCCGAACCACGGTAAAAAGTATTGTGTCTCTTGCCCCTTTACATTCAAGCATTTACTTCATTGCAATATTATCAATTGCTTGATTGTGAATAGAATTGCTTAGTGTAGCTTGCTTGATCAACCTAGCAATTCTAGTCAGAGACTTATTTTGTTAGTGCACTAGTGAGCCTAGTTGTTTTAGGCTTTAATTGTCAAAACCTTATTCTTCCGCTTGCGCAACTTTTATTGTGTAGGTTTTGACATAGGGGTAATTAGAGGCGATCCTCGATTAGTAAGTAGAATTTTTATAAACGCCTATTCACCCCCCCTCTAGGTGCATCCTCGACCCTACATCATGGCCCTTTGCGGTCTGGGGGCTGGATATCCTGGGCACGTCCCCGCGGGCCACAGGGGGCTACACCCATCTGTTCGTCGCCGTCGACAAGTTTACCAAATGGGTGGAAGCCGAGGTGGTCAGAACCATTACCGCTGCCGCCGCAGTCAAGTTCATGCAAGGAATCTTCGCCCGCTTTGGGGTCACCAACCGCATCATCACCGGCAATGGCGCCCAGTTCACCAGCGCTGCCTTCTTGGGTTTCTGTGAAGAAATGGGCACCAAGGTTTGTTTTGCCTCGGTGGCCCACCCAAGGAGTAATGGTCAAGTTGAGCGGGCCAATGCGTTGGTGTTGAAGGGCCTCAAAACTAGGGCGTTTGATCCACTCCACAAGCGCGGAGCCCGGTGGACTGAAGAGCTCCCGGCGGTGTTGTGGTCGCTTCATACCACTCCCAGTCGGGCCACCGGGGAAACCCCCTTCTTCCTGGTCTCTGGCGGAAGTCGCCCCGCCGAGTCGGGCATTAGGAGTCATCGCGCGCGTGGCGGCGTTCACGGAGGAAGCACAGGAAGATCTGCGTCGAGAGGATGCCAATCTACTGGAAGAAGTGCGAGATCGCGCAGCCTTGCGCGCTGCCCGTTACCAGCAAAGTCTCAGGCGGTACCACGCCACCCGGGTCAGCGAGAGAACACTAGCAGTGGGCGACCTGGTCTTGCGCAGAATCCAGGCGCATACCGGGTTGCACAAGCTGTCTCCCCAATGGGAGGACCCCTTTAAGGTGGTCTCAGTCTCTCGTCCAGGGGCGGTCAGGTTGGCCACAGAAGACGGGGAGGAGCTGGCGAACTCCCAAAACATAGAGCTCCTGCGCAAGTTCTATCCCTAAATCGGCTATAAGTACAGAGCTGTGTACCCCGACCAGTCGGATCGAGTTTTCCTCTCCTGGGCTGGTCGGGGGAAGCCTCTGTTTTAATTAAGCGTTTGTTTTCGTTCAAAAGCAGTTGTCGCCTTTGTTCTCTTTGTTCTGGTTTGCGCCCCGATGGGCCGTGTCCGCGTGATCGCCCTCAGTACCTTACGGTTCTCTGAATTCTCGACGGTAAAAGTGGAACCACTGGGTGAGCGTGGCGTGCAGGGATGGGCAATCGAATGGCTAGTTTGGCACGGTTCTCAACACGGTCATGATGCTCAGGGTGTCCCCGTGAGAGCCGGCGACTCAAACACCACTACCGAGAGCCTACTACCCTGCCACACCTCACCAAGTGTTTGGTCCCAAGAGACCGCGAGAGTAATTAATTTCACTGGGTCCTAAGGTCCTGAGATAGCGACATTCCGGCACGAGGGATTCGGGCCCTGCACCTCAACTAACCCTTAAAGCGTGCGGTTGTCTTCTTGTTCGCCCAGAACCAGCATAGTGGAGGCGCGGACAAGCATCCAAACATAAGACGTGCAAAGGGAAGTATACGCATTTATAAACAAGAGTCTGACTTGCAGGTGTCTTTCACAGAAGTCCACAAAACAAAAAAGCAGGCAAAGCTAAGTCTGGAGTTTTCACTCCTCGTCCGCCGCGGCTTCCGCGGCCGCCTGGTCCTCCACCGGATCGACGTCCAACCCGAGCGCCACGTCCTCGGCCACGGCTTCCAGTGCCGGGTTGACCATCTCGAGCTGATCGGTGACCTGCTCGGCGGCATTGCTGACCTGTGCCTCTGCGCGGGCCCAGTCCCCTCCACTCCCTAGATGGCGGTCAGGGGGTTGAAGTTGGCGTCCCGGCTGGTGCAGCAGGCAAGCACGTACGTCGCCGTGGCCGCCGCGACTGCCCGCCCTTCTTGGCTGGAACGGGCGGCTAAGGCACCGGGTAGGTGAGTGAGGAAGTCGGCGATCCGGCTCATGCAGAAGGCATAGTGCCGGACCGTCTGCTCAATCGGGGCCGGCTGCTCCAGCCCCAATGGCGCCAAGCTGGCCACCATTCGATCGAAGGCTGGGCGCAGCATGGAGGTGGTCTCGGCTTCCGCGCGAAGCCGCTGACCCTTCTCTTCGTCGCGCTCCTGGGTGATCGCCTCGACGCGGAGGGATCCTTGCTCCCTCTCCTGCTGCAGGTCCCGCTCCAACCGCTCCGCCCGGCCGCGCAAGTCCTGCGCCTCCTTGCGGAGGCGGTTGTTCTCCACGGTGGCCTCCCTCAGCCTCTCCTTGCTCGTCGCGAGGCGGCCGCTCACGCTGGAGTGCAGTTCGCCGAGGGCGGCCAGCAGAGCGTCCGCGTCCGCCGAGGGGACTGAAGCTTTGGGGGCCTCCGGAGTGGGCGGCAGGCCCACCCCGCCTTCAGGCGGTAAGATGGCCGCCCCTGCGGCGGCCACCTAGCGATCACCTGGGTCGTCTCGATGCTCGGATCACGGCCGGCTCGCCTACCGTCGCCATTTAGGGCGCTAGTAGCCGCTCAAGAAGGTAAAATGAGGTAAGCCTCTCAGATTAAAAGAACTTAACAATCTACTGTGTGTTGGTTTAAGTACCCGGTAGAAGGCCTCCTGAAGCGAGGCACGGCCGGAGGGAGATTCAGCACCCCTCGCGGCGCCGGCGGCACCGGCGGTAGGACCTGCGCAGCCGGTGCAGGCGGAACAACTGGGGCCGGTGGATCAACCTGCACCAGCGATGGCGGGTCAACCTGCACCGGGGCCGGTGGGTCAACCTGCACCGGCGGCGGCGGGCCAACCTGCGCCGGCGGCGGCGGCGGAAGGATCGGAGCGACGTCGACGTCAACCACCTCGGCGGGAGAGGTTGAAGTCGCAGCCGCCATGGATCTCCCCGCCCCGGTCGGGCCGAGCGGTGTGGCTGAGGTCGTTGCGCCCCCGACGGGACAAAAGCCCTCCTAGAGTTGGCGCCAGGGGCATCGCCGTCAGCAGGGCGCTTGCCCCTTCCCTGGTCTCCAGCCGGAGGGGGGCCCCGGATCGTCAACGCCCCTTGGCGGGGCATGTTCACTAGTCCCATGGCATCCATGTTGGGCATGGCGAGGGTGATCGCCATGCGCTCCCGGGGCTCCACTTGGCAAAGAGGGAGCGCGCCCACCGGAAAAGGCGGGACGGATCTAGAGACGCCCAGCAGCCCCATCCAGGAGTCGATCTTTGCGGGGGATAAGTCCCCTACGGCTGAAAAGAAAAGAAAAAAGAAGAGCGAGAACGTCGTTAGCTCAGCGGTAGTCGCAAAAGTCACCCGAAAAGAAAGGAAAGCAAGCGGCCTACCTCCGGGAGCTGTCCGAGTCATATCATCGGAGCCCGTATACTGCCAAGCGAGGCGGGCATGGCGGCGCAGGGGACTGATCCTCCGAGATATGTAGTCTCGGAGAACCATGCCCCCCGTCAGGCCTGCTGTCCGCAGCTGGTCCACGCGGGCCATCATCGTCCGGAGCTCGGGCGTCTCGTCGACGTGCGCTCCCCAGGTGGGGTTGCTGGCCGCTGGCCCGGTCGGCAGCTCCAGGACTTCTACGCCGCTGTCGTCCGCAACGTAGAGCCACTCGTTGCGCCAAGTCTTCCAGTTGGAGCGGGAGTCCAGCGGAATGTAGCGCGAAGCCGCGCCATCCCGGAGACGGAGGTGACAGCTGCCCGACGGGGTGGAGTCCTTGGCTGCACGCAAGGTGTAAAAGAAGCGGAAGAGAGGAAGGTTGGGTGTCACTCCCATGAACATCTTGCAGAAGTGGGCAAAAACTGCAAGGAGGATGACGGAGTTGGGAGGAAGGTGGATGTTGTGGAAGGAGTAGAAGTTGAGTACGGCGATGTAGAAGTCGAAGATTGGCGGGAGGAGACCCGCCAGCATCGACCAGCAGAAGAAGATCACTTCTCCCGGGCGGCAGCCGGGCGCGGTGGTCCCGGCACGGGTGCGGACGGAGCCGCCGGAGATGTACCGGGAAAACCTCGCGGCGTCGAAATCCTCGATGGTCGATGGAGGGAGCAGAGGTGCTAGAGGCGCCATGTGAGCAAAGAGGAGAAGGTGCGAGAAGGAGGCGATGCGCAGCAAAAAAGCAGTGTAAGAAGAAGCAAAGGCACATGGAGGACTGCTTTGGCGGGAGACACGAAGGGACGCCGCGGTTCGATGGCGGGAAACCCAAAAAATCAGTAAAGGTGTGGGCATGTTCCCAAGACCCGTGCAGACCGAGGCGGCGGCATTTAAAGCCGCAGCATTACGTGGGCATTTATGATGCACCCACCCAGGAGACTGAGCCGCTTTTTCCAAAAGGTATAAGGGCGCTCCAGCGTGGGTCCGGGGGCTACTGTCGGCGTATTCTACACCAGGGTGCCCACTACACTTGAGTAAAAGCCGCCGAGCGGAGAGGTGGCGTCCAGGCCACGCCGCTGGCGGTCAGGAAGGTGGCCGCCCGACGGACATGTGGCGACCAGGCCACGCCGCTGGCGGCCAGCAGGGTGATCGCCCAGCGGGCGACAGTGGCGTCGAGCCCACGCCCGGGCGATCGAGAAGGTGGCCGCCAAGTGGCGGGTGGCGACGAGCCACGCGGCGGTCGAGAAGGTAAGGCGCCAGCAGACAGTGGCGACCGAGCCACGCCGCGGCAGCCAGGTGATCGCCGAGCGGACAGGTGGCGTCCAGGCCACGCCGCTGGCGGTCAGGAAGGTGGCCGCCCAGCGGACACGTGGCGACCAGGCCATACCGTTAGCGATCAGCAGGTTGGCCACCCAGCGGACACGTGGCGACCAGGCGGATGCGAGGCGCCCAGCCCACACCACTGACGCTCTGCTCCCAAGGCCACCTAGTAACCTGTGCCGCCACACAGAAGGTCAAAGACATTTAATATTGTGAAATCATGTGCTGAAAAATTGGCTTAGAATTGAATTTGCAAAATGTGTTTGTTCATGTGTTTTGACAATTTGACAAGAAACAGTAAGTTTCGCTTTGGCGCCGGACCAAACTTAAAGAAAGCGATGAAGTTTCCCATCTACGACGGACAAACTTTGTTGGTCCTGTCGTAAACATGTTTTGGCACTTTCCCATGTACGACGGACCAAGTTTTGGGTCTGCTGTGGACATGCTTTTGAGATTCTGAGCCGGACTCAATTTTCCAAGGAACCAGATAAGTTTTGCATGTCGTCGGACCAATTTCTTTGGTCGATCGTACGCTTTTTGAGAATTGATTTGCATGTACTGACGGACCGATTTCTTTTAGTGCTGCGTGAGCGTGTTTCGCCGAATGATTTCTTCTTGAAACCGAGACTTTCACTTGTACACCGGACCGATTTTGTTGGTCCGTCGTGAATGGTTTTTTGAGTGACTTTTTCATGTGTACGCCGGACCGATTTTGTTGGTCCGTCGTGAATGCGTTTTCGCTCAATTAGGGTTTTGAGCGATTTGGATTTGAATTTTGAAATTGAGATTTTGAAATTTGTAATGATTTCATGATGCTTCTTTTGAAGTGGACTTTATGCAATACTCATGTGAGTAGTTGCATGGATTGACATTGAGTCAAGTCGTGGACTTGTGCTCGGATTTGTTTTGTGGTTTGTTCATGTGCGTGTATTGCTCGAAGACGAATGTGGTCGATGGCGGGACCGGAACTAGGTTCATGGAGGAACCGAGGTTCGGGACTAGGTTCGGGAGGAACCGAGGTCTTGGTGGTCAAGGATGTCATGCGGGGACGTTCGGGCTAAGAGAATGGTGCACATGAAGAATGGTTAGTCACGTGAGAATGGCGGAGGTCATTCGCGTGCAAAGTGTTAGTCACGTGAGTATGGCAGGTGGCCATACGCGTGCAAAGTGTTAGTCACGTGAGTATGGTAGGGTTGCCATACGCGTGCAAGAGTTGTACTCGGCTGGTTGGGCCAAGTAGAGTTGAGTTGAATACGGATTCCTTCTAGGGAATAGGAATCGTATTGAGAACTCCTTGTGGGTTGGTGCTTTAAATAGGTGGGGTCTCTGTTGAAAGGCACCAAGTAAAGAGCGCATCAAGCTTTGAGCTTGGTTTTAGGGTTTGTACTCTTTTGATGAGAGTATTTTAGACAAGAAATAAAGATCAATTCTTCCAAGATTTTTGCGTGCTCTGATAACCTCGTCGCTCTGATTTTTCTGTTTTGGTTCTTGTTTGCATGCTTGTTCTAGTTCTAGATTGGTTTTTGTTCTTCAAGTTTTATCTTGATTTGATCCATCAAAAACCTCTCTAGGGTTTTGATCTAGTGTTTCTCAAAGTCTAGTTGATCAATCTTTTGTCGTTCTTGTTTAATCTTGAAGTTTTGATTAGATTGATTCTCGTCAAGTTCTGGATCAGCAAGCTTGCGAAGCTCATAACTTTTGATCCGTAAGTCCGATCGAGCTGATTCTTTTTGGGTTCGATTCGTATTGGAATCTAGTTTCTTGTGTCCAAATTTCAGATCATTTCGACGGTTGGATCTCCGGGAATTCGCGTTTTACTGAACCTCTGTTATTCTGTTTTTGTCGAAAACGAGGCAATTATTTGGTTCTGTTTTGGGGTGAACTTTTAATAGGTCAAGAATTTGGTTTTAGCTTCCGCACAATCATTCACCCCCCCTCTGATTGCTATATTCGTATACTTCGATCCTACAAGTGGTATCAGAGCAAGGTTTCTCTAATCTATCTTAACCGGTGATTAGATCAATGGATCGTTATTCGACAAAACCATGTGTGTTCGATGGTGTTGATTTTCAGTTTTGGAAGGCCAAGATGGAGGCGTTCATCCAAGCACAGGGCTTCACAATTTGGGAAAAGGTCTACAAGCCATATGAAGTCCCTGCAAACGACAACGTCAACGACACCAATCGCACACATGTTGAAGCAAATAGCAAGGCGCGCAATTTGATCATCCAAGGCTTGGGACGCAGCGACTTTGATCGCGTGGTTCATCTTCGATCCGCATATGAGGTATGGAAATCTCTTTGTGATTACCATGAGGGTTCTAACACTATTAAAGAGGTTCGTCAAGATCTTTACAAAAAAGAATACATGCGATTTGAGATGAAACCCGGTGAGTCGCTAGATGACTTCTTTGCACGTTTCAATAAAATTCTTAGTAATCTTCGTCTTTGTTGGAGTTAGCTTTGATGATCTTTGCTAATGCTAGACAATTGCTTGGTGCATTAGACATGTCTATTTGGGAGATGAAAGTTACATCCATTAGAGAATCTACTATCATGAGTTCACTTACATTAGATGTTACGTATTCTAAGTTGAAAACTCATGAATTAGATGTTCTTGCTAGAAAGAATGATCATAAATCAATTGCTTTGACATCTCAATCTAGCATATCTCATAATGGTCTTGCTTCAAGTTTTGCTCTATCTTTCTTGTCTTCACTAACCGATGAACAGTTGAGCAATTCCCAGTGAAGACTTGTCACTACTCTCTTCTCGCTTTAACAAAGCTTTGCAAAATGTGATAAAGAGAAAGAGAAGTGGTGGTGATCCTCCAAGATGCTATGAGTGTGGTGATCTCGACCATATTCGTCCAAACATCCAAAACTTGCAAGTAAAGCATCAAGGGAGGAGAAGGACAACGCAGAAGAAAAGAGAAGAAGAAGTTCTCTCCAAGTGATAGAAAGAAGAAGAACTTCATCAACCGCAGTTGTCCATCGAGTTCTTTTCGCTCTTGAACAAGTCAATTTGAGCGATGTGGATTCGGAGAAGCGTGAGGATGATGCAACTCCAAGCAAGCATGAGTTGGCGGGGTTGTGTCTCATGGCCAAAAGCGGCGACGGCTTCACCGAAGCGATCATGGCGACTTCAATGAGGTAGATCCTTCTTACGATGAATTAGCTATTCTTTGTTGCTCGTCTTGGTAAATTGCTTGATAAGCGTGACAAGAAAATTAAGAAACATGATTTTGTTGTTGAATCATTGAATGCTGAAATTGCTAGACTTAAAACTTTGATTCACGATGATGATGCTTGCAAATCATGTGACTTAATTTGGAATGAGCTTACTTACGCTTAGGAAAGAACATGCTTCCTTGATTGAGAAAATTAATCTTTGAAAGTGAGAAAAATGAGAAACATATTAAACATGCTAGTTTGTTTCACCGATGATTTGCATGGTTTAACTTCTTGTTCTAAATGCTCAACTCTTGAATTAAAATTAAAAGATGCAAATGCTAGGGTTTCTCAATTGGTGATGATCTGCTTACACATGAGGTTCTTTCATGCTCAACTTGTCGTAAGCAAAAAGGAAAAGTGAATGTTCCTTGCAATAATTGTTTAACTCTTTCTCGAAAAGTTGATTACTTGGACAAATCATTAGAACGTTTCACTAAAGGAAAGAAGAACCTAAACATGATTTTGGATCAATCAAAAGTCAGCACTCATAACAAAGGTTTAGGTTTTGATTCTTATGCTCATCATAAATCACATGCTCCCACTTGTTGTTAAAACACTTGTGGAGGAAAATTTGAAATTGTCAATGAGCCTAAGAAAAGCTGTCTTTAAGTCTGTTTGAGTGTTATCTTCTACTATGATGAATGCAAATGTTGCTTCTACTTCTAAAGCCAAACATCTGTTAAATACACTTGCACTCATTGTGGTAGAGATGGACATTTAGTAGATTTTTGCTTTAGACTAGCCAAACAACAAAAGAAAGAAAGAACTAAGGCTAGGTCTAATTTTGAGGCAGGCACGCTTTGTTTCTCATTATGTGCCTAGGGTGATGCAAACACCTTTTGTTGGTAAGAACACGGAAAAGACAAATCTATCTTTGTGCATAAGAATGCTCGTGTTGTGCCCTCTTGTTGTGCGTCGTGTGTCTCGATCTGGATTCCTAAACATCTTATTTCTAACCCCGATCGAGACCTCGACACTTTCTACTTCTATGTAGGCTTCTCACGAGGAAGGAGAACATATGGCTAGTGGATTAGGATGCTCACGCCACATGTCCGATGATAAGAATTGGTTCTCCTCCTTCACTCGTGCATCTCGTGCTAAAAGTGTTATTTTCAAGATGCTTCTTCCACTTACTGTTTACTTAAAAGGCACTAGTTCAAATGATGCAGGTACAAGTGCATATGTTCAGGGAGAGTGTCTTTGTTCATAAAGATGATGATAATCTTTGTTGAGGACGAGATAATTAGAGGTTTACATGAGAGACTCTTCCCACGTGCTTGTGTGTGCTTGTGTGCTTGTTTTCAAGCTTCCCACGTGCTTCACATCGACAAGCTATCAAAAGGATTTTCAGGTATCTTCATAGAACTCAAGATTTTGGCATTTGGCTTCTGCTTCCTCATGGATTAGTTTAAGAGCTTTTCGATGTTGACTTTGGAGGATGTTGATTTGATTTGGTCAGTGCCACCTCTTGAGTAATCCCTTTTCTTGAGCATTTTGATCTTTGGATTTCACTTCCTTAGAGATCATGTTGAAAAAGGCAACATTTTGCTTCAACATGTGGATATCTTGAACATCAATTGGCGAGACATTTTCACAAAACCTTTATCTTCTTCTCGTTTTGCTTTTATTCGGGGAGAACTTGGGATTGTTCATCTAATGGGTTTGTTTTGAGGGGGAGTTTCTTTGCCAAGTTCTTTCACTTGATGAGCTCACTTTATCATATTTCTTTATATACTATATAATTGAGCTAATATATGATAATCTAAATTGTCTCACTTGAACTAAGAATAACATTGCGGAATTCACGATCTGATTCCCTATAGCTAAATACTCTGTGATATCTTACTCTTCTAGGCTTGATATTGAATCCTCTTGACAAATTTGGGCTATGAAGCAAGTGTGGTTTCAACCTTACTCTTTCATAAGACCATTTAATCATTTTTGCATGTTTATAATCAAAGAAAAAGAAAAAAGGGAATAAAAAAAGGGGTGTTAAAAGCAAAAGCTTCAAGTTGTATGCTTCAGGCATGCTTTCCTTAAAAAATAAGATGTATGCTTCAAGCATGCCATTCCCTCAAAGATAAGATGTATGCTTCAAGCATGCCACTCCTAGAAAATAAAAGAAGTATGCTTCAAGCATGCCACATGCGATTTATTGTTTAAAGATTAAATTGGTCTAGTAGATTGGAGTTGAAACTACTTGCTCGCCCTAAGTTGTTAGTTGCTTCAATTTTTTTTTTAAAAGCCTTGCTTTTTCTGCTAAGATCTTGCTTAGTACTTGGCTATAGTTGACTAAATTGAGGTTGAGATGCATGTCATTCCCTAACTTGTTAAAATCACTTCAAGATCATGTATTTTGCATATTATGTGATATATAAGGTTATATGATCGAATGAGCTCATCTTTTCCTATCTTGGCACTCCCTTGTTTCTTCTTGTGAAATCATTGCTACAAGAAAAATTTTGAACAAATTCTCTCTTTTGTACTCTTGATGAATCCATTGTCAAAGGGGGAGAAATTTGGGAATCGTTGAAAAGTTTAAGAAAAAGGGGGAGAAGAAAAAGGGGGAGTTGTTTGAGAATTTTGGAAGAAGTTTGGAGAATTTTGAAATTTTGGGCACATTGCACATTCACACACATTTTCCTTCTCAGGGAGATTTTGTTTTGCTTTTTGGTCAAAAGGAATTATGTGTTTTCTTACTTTGGTCTTTAATCCCTTGGATTTCAAAATCTTTTGTAAAGTGAATGCCAAATGTTCAATTCTAAGTGGTGTTGCCAATGTTTTCATCAAGGGGGAGATTGTGAAATCATGTGCTGAAAAATTGGCTTAGAATTGAATTTGCAAAATGTGTTTGTTCATGTGTTTTGACAATTTGACAAGAAAGCAGTAAGTTTCGCTTTGGCGCGGACCAAACTTAAAGAAAAGCGAAGTTTCCCATCTGACGGACAAACTTTGTTGGTCCTGTCAGTAAACATGTTTTGGCACTTTCCCATGTACGACGGACCAAGTTTTGGGTGCATCGTGGACATGCTTTTGAGATTCTGGCCGGACTCAATTTTCCAAGGAACCAGATAAGTTTTGCATGTACGTCGGACCAATTTCTTTGGTCGATCGTAGCGCTTTTTGAGAATTGATTTATGCACGGACTGATTTCTTTTAGTCATCGTGAGCGTGTTTTCACGGAATGATTTCTTCTTGAAACCGAGACTTTCACTTGTACACCGGACCCGATTTTGTTGGTCCGTCGTGAATGGTTTTTTGAGTGACTTTTTCATGTGTACGCCGGACCGATTTTGTTGGTCCGTCGTGAATGCGTTTTCGCTCAATTAGGGTTTTGAGCGATTTGGATTTGAATTTTGAAATTGAGATTTTGAAATTTGTAATGATTTCATGATGCTTCTTTTGAAGTGGACTTTATGCAATACTCATGTGAGTAGTTGCATGGATTGACATTGAGTCAAGTCGTGGACTTGTGCTCGGATTTGTTTGTGGTTTGTTCATGTGCGGTATTGCTCGAAGACGAATGTGGTCGATGGCGGGACCGGAACTAGGTTCATGGAGGCGAGGTTCGGGACTAGGTTCAGAGGAACTGAGGTCTTGGTGGTCAAGGATGTCATGCGGGGCGTTCGCTAAGAGAATGGTGCACATGAAGAATGGTTAGTCACGTGAGAATGGCGGGAGGTCATTCGCGTGCAAAGTGTTAGTCACGTGAGTATGGCAGGTGGCCATCGCGTGCAAAGTGTTAGTCACGTGAGTATGGTAGGGTTGCCATACGCGTGCAAGAGTTGTACTCGGCTGGTTGGGCCAAGTAGAGTTGAGTTGGATCACAGTTCCTTCTAGGAATAGGAATCGTATTCGAGAACTCCTTGTGGGTTGGTGCTTTAAATAGGTGGGGGTCTCCTGTTGAAAGGCACCAAGTAAGCTGAGCGCATCAAGCTTTGAGCTTGGTTTTAGGGTTTGTACTCTTTTGATGAGAGTATTTTAGACAAGAAATAAAGATCAATTCTTCCAAGATTTTTGCGTGCTCTGATAACCTCGTCGCTCTGATATTTTCTGTTTTGGTTCTTGTTTGCATGCTTGTTCTAGTTCTAGATTGGTTTTGTTCTTCAAGTTTTATCTTGATTTGATCCATCAAAACCTCTCTGGGTTTTGATCTAGTGTTTCTCAAAGTCTAGTTGATCAATCTTTTGTCGTTCTTGTTTAATCTTGAAGTTTTGATTAGATTGATTCTCGTCAAGTTCTGGATCAGCAAGCTTGCGAAGCTCATAACTTTTGATCCGTAAGTCCGATCGAGCTGATTCTTTTTGGGTTCGATTCGTATTGGAATCTAGTTTCTTGTGTCCAAATTTCAGATCATTTCGACGGTTGGATCTCCGGGAATTCGCGTTTTACTGAACCTCTGTCATTCTGTTTTTGTCGAAAACGAGGCAATTATTTGGTTCTGTTTTGGGGTGAACTTTTAATAGGTCAAGAATTTGGTTTTAGCTTCCGCACAATCATTCACCCCCCCTCTGATTGCTATATTCGTATACTTCGATCCTACAAATGCATATCGTGCGCATTAAATAGGGGTAATAAATACCACAGTATGGCGGCGCGTGTTCCCAACGCGCGCCATTATGGTGAATGACGTCATGATGCAATTTCCCACCCCGGCAGAGCGGGCGGAGCCGGCAGGCGCGGGGCCCGAGGCGGGGGAGAGGATGGCTGTGCCAGAGCATTAAGTGTGCTGCAAGAACAGTGATAGGTGCATTAAATGCGACGTGGCAGTGTACTCAGTGTGCTGTACTATTGTAAGCCCCATGTGCCCCAGCCAGCCCGAGTATAAAAGGCAGCTGGGGTGCATGGGAGAGGGGTTGGAGGTCCGATCTTTTAGGCCAGATAATTGGGGATTGATAGCTTCAGTCTTTTCCCAAGAGCAAAAATAAGAACACACAGACAGGAGTAGGGCTATTACTCTCAGGAGGGCCCGAACCTGAAAAAACCTCAGTGTCTCCTTGCATACTTCGCCACCGATTCTTCTTCTTCCTCTCTCGAGCAATCTCCACGAAAGCCCCCCGTTCGGACTTAGTACACCCCTCTTCCGAAGGGGTCTGTTAGCTCATACGCTGACAGAAGATGTCTGTCCTGAGGAGATTTCGGAGAGGCTTTTGGTTAAAAAGGGTAGCTCTGCTATACCTCAAGTTCTGGTTAAATGGTCTCGGATTCCAGCCGAGCTTGCTACATGGGAAGATTTTTATGTCATCCGGCACCGTTTTCCCGATTCGCCTGCTTGGGGACAGGCAGGTTTTGCAGGGGAGGGTAATGTCATGCGCAATACGCAGGGAGAAGACAACCAGAAGGCGGGAACGTTCAAGAGTCCAGAGAAGGCGCCTATCGGAAGACGTATTCGACACTAGAAGACTAACTGAAAATGTGGGCCATTAGGTGATGTTACGGTAGAGAAAAAGAGTATAAAAACTGGAGTTCTTTGGTTTGTAAGACAAGAAAGAAAAATGCTATGAACTCTCTTCTCTGTAATCTTCTTCTTTCCCCAAACCTTCTCTGTCTATGTTCTTCCTCATTCCCGATCGAACCTGTTGCTACCGGTGTTTGTTGGAATACAGTCGATACTCTGGTTTGGTGCTTATTTTCTGAAGGTGAGTAGTACACCGGTCAACCTCCTTTCGCTGAGTTTAACACTCTGTGTGTTAACCGGGTAATAATACATGTTCCAAAAAATATTAGAGATGATAACCTTTTTTTGGTCGAGTTTAACACTATATGCGTTCACCGAGTAATAATACATGTTTTGAAAAATATTAGAGATCGAGTTGGGAAAAAAGTCTAGAGATTAGAGATCAAGTTGGAAAAAAAAAGTCTAGAGATAGAGCTGTACACATATTTCTGTTGATAAAAATATTTTTTCCAGAAAAAATGGAGAAAGGACCTGAACGTAAGGGACGGTGACCTATTTGTTATTTTTTAGGACCTGACCGCTACCCTGAAAATTAGAAAAGGGCTTCTTCGCGATTTGTATTTAACGGGAATTTTTTTTGTAAAGCAACGAACCGAGGGACTTAAACGTTAATTGGAATATGTTTTTCTTCCCCTCACAAATAATCGCAAAGGACTTTTTTGTAATTTACAGAGACCTGTCTGTAATTTAGAGAAAGAGGGAGGGCTTTTTGCAAATTTTGCAGGGCATGACATGGCCGTCCTGAGAGGCCGGCAAATCTTCCTGGTGTAATAGATGTATTATTGATGATCCTCATTTACGTATGCTTTGTTTCGGCTTGAACTTTTTGACTTGTAGTTTAAAACTAGTTTTTTGTTTAATAAGCATTTAAGCTGTCTGTTTTTAAGTTAAGGTATACTATTTGGTATCATGACGGATTTGATGGTATAACTTATTGTTGAAAAGTCAAAAATACGCTTTAAGATTGTGGGGCCCTTTTCATGTAATATACAAATGTTCAATGACTTTTTCACTGAACTTGTATTGCAAACATATGATCTTAATGCTATATTGAGATCATTCCTTCTAAAATAGGACGATCCATAATTCCATGCCAATAGTTATCCACGGCAATGATTTGATATTCTCAATCGCCTCCATCTAATGTGCTAATGGATAAATTAACAAACCGATTTTTGAAAATATCACTGCCGGTTCGTAAGAATTCCTGCCCTGGAAACGTATCCCTGCCGGTCTGTATAACGAACCGGTAGTGATAATATATTATCACTCCCGAGTTATATATAAAACCGGTACTGAATTATCACTGCCGGTTGTAAATACAACCGGCAGAGATATTGAGATTTCTTGCCGGTTGAGATTTTAACCTACAGCGGTGATATTTTTCCGCCAATATGAAACCTCCTCGTAATCGAACCTTATAACTGCCGGTTCTAGGAAAAGCGGCGGTGATAAGTTATTTATATAACTACTGTCGTCAGGCGCCCTCGCGGCCAGAAGCGGAGAGGAGCTCTGTTTGCTCGCTCGGTTGGCATTTTCTTGGGGATGTGCTGCCAAAAAATGTGTTAATAATTTTTCAGTATTTATTTTCGCGACGACATCTTCTCTGACCAAGTAGAACAAAGAAGAGCTCTACTTTGCTCGGTAGTTATTATCTTGCCGAGTTGCTGTTGGAATGTTGTTTTAAATAGCGAAAAAGGTTTGATATTTCTTAATATAGACAAGATTGCCAACTGTATTTGTAAATCTAATCATTTACAATTATATTGTTATTTGCAGTTATGTGCTTATAATGTGTTTATCGTTTGAATTAATTACCACAGCATGATTAATGGAAACAATAAATTATTTGTAGATGGACCGAAGATGGATGTATGACACGGACCGTCGCGGTCCAGAGTTCTTTAATGGTGTGTCTTGTTTTCTGAATGTGGCTATGGCACACAAGTCGAAGAATCTGGCGGATTATATGTGTTGCCCATGCGTTGATTGCAAAAATCAGAAGCTGTTTTCTAACATAGAGTCGATACGTGCACACTTACTTCGAAGGGGTTTCAAGGCTGGCTATACTTGTTGGACCGAGCACGGTGAAGATGATATTCTAGAAGAAGGGCAACACATTGATGAAGATGATATTGTAGAAGAAGGGCAACACATTTATAAAGATGATATTGTACATGAATGGCACCACATTGATGAAGATGATAGAGACAATGATATGACGGTGCTGGAAGATACGTTTGTTCATAGCTACGAAGATGATATAGATCAAATGTTGCGTGATGGGTAGGGGGACTTGACGAGTGAAAGGGAGTTTCAAAAGTTTCAGCGTATGGTAGAGGACTCTACAACGCCATTGTACCCGGGCTGCAAGGAGGAGCACAAAAAGCTGCGTACTATACTTTCACTCCTGCAGTTGAAGGCAAGCAATGGTTGGTCCGATAAGAGCTTTACTGAGCTGTTGTGTCTCCTGGGGGACTTGCTTCCAGAGGGTAACGTGTTGCCTACAACTACGTACCAGGCCAACAGGTTGTCTGCCCGCTGGGACTGGAAGTACAAACAATCCATGCATGTCCAAACGATTGCATATTGTATCGCAATGAGTTTGCAGACATGGATGCATGTGTTGTTTGCAAAGCAAAGCGGTATAAGGGCAACGATGATGATATAGAAGTAGATGATGTCGGTATGAAGCGTAAGAAGAAGAGGTGTCCCTGTAAGGTGGTGTGGTATTTCCCTATAATTCCGCGTCTGAAGCGATTATTTGCGAACAAAAGGCATGCCCAATTGCTACGATGGCACGCCGAAGAGCGTAAGAAGGATGGAATGCTCAGACACCCTGCTGATTCTGTGCAATGGAGGAACATCGATAGGAAATATAAGAAGCACTTTGCATACGATGTGAGGAATATAAGGTTTGGGTTGAGTACGGATGGGATGAATCCTTTTGGTAACATGAGTAGTCGTCACAGCACTTGGCTGGTGACTTTATGCATCTACAACCTTCCTCCATGGCTTTGCATGAAGCGAAAGTACATTATGATGCCACTACTGATTCAAGGGCCCAGGCAACCTGGCAATGATATCGATGTGTACCTCAAACCATCGGTTGAAGATCTTCTAATATTGTGGAACGATGGTGCACAAGTATGGGATGAGTATAAAAGAGAGAACTTTATCCTACGGGCATTATTGTTCGTAACCATCAATGATTACCCTACTCTTGGCAACCTGTCAGGCCAGACGACAAAAGGCTTCAACGGATGCGTCCAGTGCTTGGGTGATACAGCTAGCCGGTGGCTGAAGAATTGCCGAAAAATGGTTTACATGCAGCATCGTAGGTTCCTCCGCAAGGATCACCCGTACCGCAATAATAAGAGAGCATTTGACGGGACAAAGGAGACTGCCTTAGCTCCAAAGAATCACACGGGGAAACAGATATTTGCGGCCGTAAAGGATATCACAGTTATTCACGGAAAGGGACCCGGCAGTACATCTATCCCGAGTTCCCGGGGTAAGGATCATTTGTGGAAAAAGAGATCAGTATTTTGGATCCTACCTTATTGGCAGCACCTGCAAGTTCGACACACAATCGACGTCATGCACATAGAGAAGAACGTGTGTGATAGCTTGCTTGGTATCTTACTGGACATACCTGGCAAAACGAAAGATACACTCCAAGCACGGATGGACCTCAAAGATATGAAACTCAGGAAGGAGCTGCATCACAAGGAAATGGATACGGGCAAAAAGTACCTTCCCGCGGCCTGCTTCACTCTGAGCAAGAAAGAGAAAATTAGCATTTGCGAATGCTTGCATGGAGTCAAAGTTCTGTCTGGTTACTCTGCTAATATAAAGAGACTAGTCTCAATGAAAGACTTAAAATTAGTTGGTATGAAGTCTCACGATTGCCACGTGATGATGATACAGATGCTTCCAATTGCAATTAGGGGTGTTCTGCCAAAGAAAGTCCGAGACCCAATTATCAAGTTGTGTTCATTCTTCAACGCGATTTCACAGAAGGCCATCGATCCGTTAAAACTACATAAGCTGCAGGAAGACGTGGTCCACACTCTGTGCAGGCTTGAGATGTGTTTCCCTCCATTTTTTTGATATTATGGTCCATCTCATTGTTCACATTGTGAAGGAGATACGGATTCTTGGTCCCGTATTTCTACATTAGATGTACCCTTTCGAGAGATTCATGGGGGTTATAAAGAAATATGTTCGTAACCGACATCGACCAGAAAATTTGCATTGCCGATGGGTGAGGAACCGAGGAGGTCATTGAGTTCTGCGTCGATTATATGGCCCTCAAACCGATTGGTGTGCCTGTAACTCGGCATGAGGGAGGCTACGAGGTAAAGGGACATCAAGAGAAATTTGTACATACTAGCAATCTAGCTTCATTTACACAAGCACATTTCGCAGCTTTGGGACAATCGGTTGTGGTGGCCCGTTTGTCAACATGCACAAGAACATGCTATCCAGAACCAACCCGGAGAGGTCAGAGGTTTGGCTCGCGAGAGAGCACAGGGATAACTTCGGCGATTGGTTGCGTAGACACATAATGCATACAGATACAGACTGCACTCAGTTGAAAGAGTTAGCTCAGGGACCGTCATGTACATTTCGGACATTCCAAGGATATGATATAAATGGTTTTACATTTTATACAAGAGCGCAAGATAAAAAGAGCATCAACCAAAACAGCGGTATTTGTATAGATGCCTATGACAGCAATGGAAATAGGCAAACCTACTACGGATTCATAGAAGAGATTTGGGAGCTTGACTATGGACCTTTAAAGGTCCCTCTCTTCCGGTGCCAATGGGTCAGACTTCCAGGGGGCATGAATATCGACAAGTACGGTATCACTACCGTGGACCTCAAACTCGTTGGATACAGAGATGAACCATTCGTGCTTGCTAATTCTGTTACACAAATCTTCTTCGTAACTGACCCGGCTAACAAGCAGCGCCACATGGTTATGAGTGGAAAAAGAAGGATTATCGGGGTTGAGAACGTTGTTGACGAGGAAGAGTACAACCAATTCGATGAGCTTCCGCCTTTCGGAGAGGATGTTGACCTAAGTATCATGGAAGAGACTGACGAAGCTACATACATACGCCGCGATCATAATGAAGGCCGAATCGTAGCTTAGCTGTAGTAAAGAAATGTATGTTTTCTTTCGTACACACGACATGTATTGAACTTCAACCATTTTGCGAATATGAGTACTTGGAATTTATATTGCATTAGCAATTTTATTCATCACCTCTAAAAACTTGTACTAAGTTTGGAAACGATTTACTAATGTTAGAAAATGAAAAATCACCGTGTGGTATATCGTTGCCGGTTGGAAAATGGGCCGGCAGTGATGTTCCTTACCCCTGCCGGTTTTACAATTGAGCCGGCAGTGATATATTGTTATCACTGCCGGCGACATCGTCAACCGGCAGTGGTATAGAATTATCACTGCCGGTTAACTCATATAGCCGACAGTAATAGTATTATCACTACCGGTTGTTATGGTCAACCGGTAGGGAAATATTGTCACTGCCGCTTGGTATTTTCAACCGGCTGTGATAGTCTCTATAATTTCAAAGGGCGCGCTCTCCTCCCTCATTTACCCTAACTTAGCCGTCGGACCCGAGCTGCTCTCACTGCCGTCCCCAAGCCCAACGCCGCCCTCCCCGCCGTCCCCGAGCCCAACGCCCCCCCAGCCCTGCGCCGCCCTCCCCGCCGTCCGAGAACGCCCCTCGAGCTTGGCACCGCCCTCCGCGCCGTCCGGGAATGCCCCTCGAGCTTGGCGCCGCCCTCCCCGAGCCCGACGCCGCCCTCCCCGCCATCCGAGGACGCCCCTCGAGCTTGGCGCCGCCCTCCCCGCCGTCCGGGAACGCCCCTCGAGCTTGGCGCCATTTTTCCCCGAGCCCGGCGCCGCCCTCCCCGCTGTCTCTCTCTCTAACCTGAAAATGTTAATTAAGATAATTAATCATGTGTTAATATTAGATTGAATGTTGTCTTCTGTCTGCTGAGTGAATGGCCACTATTTTAGGGGAGGCGCTGCCGATTTTTTTGTTAGGTTCAGCAACCTTCAGTGTTTTGTAATCTCAATTTTAATGGCTGCCTTTGACGTAGCCTCCTCGTAGTTGTGGCAAATGCTAATTTATGATAAACTTGCTAGGAATGGCCTCTAATCAGGGACAAGTGCCAGAGGGAGTGCCGCCCTCAAATATAGATGAAGTTGGAACGGGTAGCCCATTGTACTACCTGAACCTACAGGATATTGATACGACGCCCCTCCAACCGGTTGCCGCTGACATGGACCAACCTGGCGCCGCTGACATGGACCAACCTGGCGCCACTGACATGGATCAAGATGACGCCACTAACATTGGCGAGGTAAATTATTAGTACATTGTGACTCCCAACACACAGTAGTGTCAGACGACTAATAAGAAGATCCATTTGCAGGCTCAAATGGATGATGAACAAAGGGGACGCGCAGGACGTGGTCCAAACAAGATGCCTAAGGGTGTTCACAACATAGTACAGCTCTCGGCGGTCGGGGAACCTGAAATACCCCAGTCATCGTTGGCTCCGTACAAGACAGCCTGCGGAGTACTTGCTAGGGATAATGTGCCGATCAGCTACAGATCATGGACCGGCCGTCGAGGTGACCAATGGGTGGTTCCTGTTGACCTGAAGGACTTGCTGTGGGACAAGCTGAAAGAAGTATTCCAATTCCCCGAAGGGTCCGAGGTGGTTGCAAAGAAACGTGCACTATGCATCATGTGCATAGCGTGGAAGAATTGGAAGACGACGCTGAACAAGAACTTTGTGAAGAAGAACGAAACGCCAGATTTTAACTTGTACCCAAAGATAATGGAGTTCTGGGAGGACTTCGTGGCGTACAAGAATTGTGAAGAAGCCCAGATAGTGAGTCAGAGGAACAAGGCTAACGCAGATAAAAATACATACCCTCACACACTAGGCACTGGTGGCTACGTGAAGAAAATACCTGCATGGGATAGGAGTAAAGAAGAGCTAGTCTGCAGGGGCGTCATTCCTGCGACTGCTGAGTTGAGCGAACGATCAAAGCACTGGTTGCTTGCGAGGGGGGCTTCTGTCTCAGAAGATGGCAGCTTAAGCTTCAAAAGCGATAGAACCTAGGAAGTGTCGCGAAAAATTGCAGATGCTCACGCGCAGTCCTCCCAAGGCTTTTTCACACCACGAAGGGAGAATGATGAGCTGAGCATTGCCCTAGGTAACAAGGAGCACCCTGGTCACACCCGAGAAGTTGGTTTGGTGCCGTGGAAAGAAGGCTTCCCAGCTGACGCATCGTTGTACAAGCGGCCGAAGAGACTAAGAGAAGATCAACTGGACTGTCAAATAAAAGATGCTGTGGCAAGCGCGTTGGCGGAACAGAGAGCGGAGCTGGATAAGGTTGTCGAGCAAGCAGTAGAGAGAGCTCTCAGCTCACGAACACCACCTAATGATAGCCCTCGGAACTTCAGTCACGGTGTTCATAAGAGCAGTTGCGCGTCCACAGGGATCCCTGAAGAGCATGGACTCCATTTCCCAGTGGATGACATCACAGAACCGACACCCTGCAAGCTGCATTTGTTCGCACATAGCATTACTTTCAAGGTGGCTGATGGCAGGGCTTGGCCATGCGGCTCCTCGCAGGTTCTGCACTGCCGCCCGATTACCCTCGGATTTGCCAGGGTCGAAGTGGACAGTGTAGTCCGGCAATACCGCAAAATGGAGGTAGAGATCCCTGGTGAGAATGGGAACAAAAGACTTGGAGAAAACGTGCATGGCTTCCTCGCGTGGCGCAAGAGCTTGATTATGTTTGGTTCGGACGATGAGGATGACAAAGACGACGACGATGATGATCCTCAGCTGTACACTCCACGCAGAAACCTGTCAACAGGGATAACTCCAACCCCACTGCCGGCACCTGCAGCCAGGAAAAGTCCAAGTCCCCCACCGGCACTAACAAGGAAAAGTCCGTCTCCTCAGCCGGCACCATCCAGGCAAAGTCCGTCTCCTCCGCCGGCACTAACAAGGAAAAGTTCGACTCGAACATCAGCACCATCTCGGAAGGCCGCACTGTCTCATAGCAAATCTCGGTCATCTTTGAAGACATCACAACTTCAGAAGAAATTACGGTAGAGATGATCAAGAAGAACGAAAAAAGGAAATAAGCGCATGTGTAACTTCTCACTTCAAAAAGAGGCCATCGCCTCCGAAAACTAAAGTTGATGCTAATGCGCAGCAGCTTTTTCTTGAGTATGGCGTAAGGCAAGCGATCGGTGGCTTAGAACCTTCAAAAATGTCGACTACGAGCGCATCTCCGAAAGCAATACTTGAAGGAGGCTAGTGCGGACGCGTTGAAATCACAAAATGAAAGAGATATTCTTTGAACAACCGTGTTCACGAGGCAGGTCTAAGGTGGAGGTTCGTTAACGGGCAACCACTGGTTGAACCAGCTCATGTAGACCACCTAACAACACAATTGCGGCGCGTCCATCACTGGTACATGGAGCAGAGTAGAAATGGCATGGATGCATTCCCAGTCAAATACAAAGAATCAGATTTTCACAATGGGGATAATACATTCTGGGTGGTTTTCCTCGAATTGTATATGCTGTACCAGCAAGATGCCCTGGACGTGAATAATACATGTTTCGAGAAATATTAGATCCCAAACCACAAAAAAAAGCTATAGACGCCGAGTTTAACACCCTATGCGGTCAACGGGCAATAATACATGTCTTAAAAAATATTAGAGACCGAGCCGCAAAAGGAATTTTAGATGCCGAGTTTAACATCCTATGCGCTTATTTTCCCGTGAAAAATGAGAAAAGGGGGGGGGGGACGGAGAAACGATGGACGAAAAACGAATTTCTATTTTTTTTGGGGGGAAACGGCCAATGAAAATATTTTTTCCATGGTCTGGAGAAAAAACGGATCACGAAAATACTTTTTTTTTCAGGTAAAATGGAGAAAGAAAACGGTCTCCCATTTTTTTGGGGGGAAATAGCCACCGAAAACATTTTCCCTATGCTCCGGAGGAAAAACGGATCACGAAAACATTTTTTCCGGGCAAAACGGAGAAAGGGAACGGTTTTCCATTTTTTTTTTGAAAAACGGCCAACGAAAACATTTTTCGCATGCTCCGGAGAAAAAACGGATCACGAAAAAAAATTTTGGACGAAACGGAGAAAGGAAACGGTCTTTCATTTTTTTGGGGGGGGGGGAATAGCCACCGAAAACATTTCTCTCATGCTCCGGAGGGAAAACGGATCACGAAAACTTTTTTTAAAAAAAAACAGCCAACGAAAACATTTTTCCCATGCTTCGGAGAAAAAACGGATCACGAATTTTTTTTTCCGGGCAAAACGGAGAAAGGAAACGGTCTCTCATTTTTTTGTGGGGGAAATAGCCACAGAAAATATTTCCCCCATACTCCGGAGGGAAAACGGATCACGAAAACATTTTTTCTGGGCAAAACGGAGAAATGAAATGGTTTTCCATTTTTTTTAAAAAAAAACGGCCACCGAAAATATTTTTCGCATACTCTAGAGAAAAAACGGACCCCGAAAACATTTTTTTGGGACAAAACGGAGAAAGGACCTGAACGTAAAGCGCGGTGACATATTTGTTATAATTTTGGACATGTTCGCTATTTTGAAAAATTAGGAAAGGGCTCGCTCGCGATTCGTACTTAACGGGAGGTCCTCCATGCAAAACGGCAAACCAGGGACCTAAACGCGAACCGGGAAAAATATTTTCCTCTCACATAAAATCGCGCAGGAACCTATTTGTAATTTAGAGGAAGCCGAGGGGTTTTTTTGAAAAATCGCGGAGGTGACGTGGAGGGGCTGGCTGGGCTCCAAAGCCAGCCCTTATAAGGTGGTTAATATTATAATTCTTTGTATAAAAGATCTATGATACATCAGGTAGAAACATAAATAAATAAAAGCTTAAAGCCTAGGTAGCTAAATTATATACAATTTGTGATACATTGTTTTGAAACGCATTTACAGAGATTGGTTGTGGTGGCAGAAAACGAAGCTTGCTGATCCATTGACGGTGAAAATAGACAGTAATGTAGTGATGGTTTTTCTGTCTTGCAAAAAATATTCAAGTAGGCATCCTCGTTTGCAGACGTTTAGACAGTGTATAAGAGTAGGCGATGATCCAGTGTAGACCTGCGAAGTACAGCAGTGTAAGGGCAGCAAAGCTTATAATTGCAGGCACTTACATCGCATAAGGCAAGGTAGAAGAAACCAGCATAAATCTATGAAAAAAGCTGAATTGTCAGTGAAAAATATATTGATGAAATGGTTCTATATCTTTGTGCTAATGTTTTAGTTTTGTATTCTTAATTGGATGACATGGGTACAAAAGAGGGTTTTTTTTATGATGCTATAAATAGATTGATAGATTATGCAGGTGCGAATATGGGAAAAGCGGGCATGAATAGTAGCAGTATGTGCTGAACCGAAATTATGCAGTAAGATTATAACCAATGGAAGCACGGAATACTGAGGATAAATAAATAGTCTCTGTCACATTATATAATTTGTTTTGTGTAGATGTAAATGCGGTAGCATAGCGGTGTAATAAAGCGAGTTATGTAGAGGTACTGTAACCAGAGTGTGTGAGAAGGTGATGCTGTAGAGAAATGTTATGTAAACGAAAACATATATCGTTATGTGCAGAATCAAACCGGGGTGATGCGAGCTTAAACGAAAGCGCATCCAGCAAGAGGCGTTTGGCTTTTCCAATAGGTTATCTGCAATGTTGATAATATTTTTTGAAGAAACATTTTTTTGCACGAGGTGCAGAAACTGTGAAAGAAACAAGTTTCTCTGATGTACCTGATACAATAAAATGTATTAAATAAGGAATATGATAAATAGAGGCTTGGATTTGATGGAACGAGAAATTCTGTAACATAGAAGACTACTAGTAAGGTGCCCGTGCGTTGCAACGGTATCTACATTTTGAACGGCTGTCCTGCTATTACGATAACATGAAACAAGAAAATATGTTATGCAAATAATACCTTATACAGTAGGACACTATTGAAGCAGTATTTCTATATTTCTATGTAAATGAAGTATTCTGACGCTTCGTTTCTTGCGCTGGAGTGGTTAATTAATTAAAGAGGTGGGTAATTAAAGAATGGTCTTGTGTGCTGTCTTCCATCCACGCTTGGAGTGGTTAATTAAAGAGGTGGGTAATTAAAGAATGGCACAACTGGTAATTTTGATGAAATGACGTGGGAAGAAACTCTCACTTTATATAGTAGAGATTATAACTATAAGGAGAAAGTAATGATTCATCAAAGATAATCGGGGGCAGCTATTATAGCCATAGAAATTATTTCATCAAGGCAAAAGTTGTGTTCTATGGCAGTGGTCTGCACAGAGAGATATCAGCAATAAAAAGAGCTTCTAACATTAGTTAAGCAACTGCATATGGCGAAAAGTAATAAGCACTACAAAAAGAAAGAAGCAGATAATATAGACAGGAAGATGAGCAAGAGAATAAAATGCAGGAATGCATGTTGCAAGCAGATGTATACACAGAGATAAGTAATTAAACGGTAAATAGAGCTGTAAATATACATAATCACAGGTGGTATGTGTTTTAATACATTTTTTCTTGGTGTGCTGCTGTTATGTGAGGTTAATATAAGCAAAGGGCTACTGTGTAAGTAAAGCACAGTATATCCTATATTTGAATAAGAAGTATAAATATGCGGCACCATATATTTATGAGGAGAAGCAGAATAATAATCGTAAGAATACAGCGTGCGCAGGTAAACGAAACAGTATGTAATAAACAACATGTATGATATGTAACGCTGAACAAAAACAGAGCACGTTCAGTATATCATAATTTTTTTTTGCGAAGACGCACAGATATCACCATGTTGGTTTAAAGAAGCGAATAATAGGTAAGCATTGCGAGGACAATCTGCAAGTATATAAATCAAAATAGTTAATAGTATGATGATCTATAAAAAAGTGAATTGGGATGACAGGAGGCTGATTAAAGGCATATTGAGTAAAAGCACCATGGTTTCTCCAACAGTAAATCTGTAGTGTAGGCGATAATCTGAAAAGGGCAATTTTTTTGGTGGGGTGCGAAAACCGGAAAAAGAGTAAGTCTTTTTTAGTGCAAGAAGCAGAATAAAACCTGGTGAATAAGGAATATCATACATAGTCTTTTAAATCTGATCTGCTGCGAAATTCTGTAATGCAGAAGTTTTTTGTGATTGCAAGTGTAAGGCAATACTTTGGGGCAAATGGTAAAGAGGACGTGGTGTAGGGGCAGAAATAACTTTGTTGGGGCAGAAAGCTAGTTTGATAAGAGTGACCTGCATAATGAAGCATTAGTGAGAAAAAGAGTTCGGGAATCAGAAAAGCAATTACATACAAGGGAAAGCAGTAAGCATGACGAAAAGAAAGGAGCGAACAGCATATGTAGTAAGATAAACGAAAGGGCAAAACACAATGATATATGTTCTAGGCAGATGCATATGTAAAGACAAATACTTAAACGGTAAGCGAAGCAGTTGGTCTGCAAGCACAGATAGTGTATGTTTTTGATGTTTTTTTAGCTGCACAAACGCAAATTGGTTGCGTTGGTTTAGCACGAAGAAGAAAGCATCGTACAGATAAAGTATGATATATGTAATAGTGGAGTGAAAGATAATAAATCTGTGCTATCACACATTCATTAAGGAAAGCAAAATGATAAACATACAAACACAACATTCATCGGCAGGGGAAATAGCTCGCAATAAAGAAGATGCACAGAGAGCAAGCATAATGGAATAAGTGGGGGAAAAAGAAATCTGTAGAGTAACGGGGACAAACCACCCAAAAGAGTAGATGCAACATCGTATTAAAGAGCAGTAAGCACTTCTCGATAGACTATATTCTTTGTTTCGTTAGAAGGAGCTCCATCTTCGTCTTCAATCAGTATTTTTAACCCTGCACGTGATGTGACACGTGATACCGCGACATAAAGTTGTCCATGTGAGAAGACCGGGTTTCGCAAATACACTCCAACCTTGTTTAAGGTTTGGCCTTGGCTTTTATTAATTGTCATAGCATAGGATAATCTGATTGGGAATTGACAGCGCTGAAGAGTGAAAGGCCATTGATGACTTGTTGCATTTAGAACAATTCTAGGGATGCAAACTGATTGACCTATATTTGTTCCAGTAATAATTTCTCCTTCGAGCACTCGTTCACCAAGTCTTGTGATGATGAGGCGTGTGCCATTGCAAAGTCCCGTTGATTGGTTTATATTTCGCAGTAGCATAACCGGAACACCAACCTTTAAGGAAATGTCATGGTGGGGGAAATTGTTGATTGTAATAGAATTCAAAAATTCAGGCGGATATAGCAACTCAGCATCAGCAATGTGCATACCAGACTGCAAGATAGAATCTGAACTAAGGTACTGTGTAGGATCTGATGGAACCTTATCAAAAATAGTCTTATTTAGGACATCAGCAATAGAATTTGTTGGGCAGATTATTGCACGCTGCGCTAAATAGGCAGCATTATCGTAGTTTGTATCAAATGCATCATAAATAGCATTAACTATAGCACCAATGTTATCAGCAGCTGGCATAAGCAGGAGATCATCAGGAATAGCTATCCAAGCTGTATTCATCTCTATTGTTTCTCTGGTAGAAGGGATTTGACCATTCCCTACATTAAGCACCCATTGGGCAAACAAAGAGAGTGATTCATGTTGAGTGCCTAAAACATTGTTTCTTTGAAGCCTCATGTTGGTAGTTAACTTTATGACCTCAATGTGGTGCCAAAGAGGTGATTTGATGAGGGAGGCATTTATAATATCTGCTTTAGCACCACGTTCAATGACGGGGAGAATTTGCCGGAAGTCACCACTAAAAACTATTGTTTTTCCACCAAAAGGTATATCCATAAATACATGATCCTCAATAGACATAATATCCTTAAGTGTTCTATCAAGAGCCTCAAAGCAGTGTCTATGTGTCATTGGAGCTTCATCCCAGACAATCAAAGAGGTTTTTTGTAGTAGCTCAGCGAGCATGCTACCACGAGGTATGTTGCACAAGCTTTTCTCGTTAATGCAAAAAGGTATCTTAAACCGCGAATGTGCTGTCCGACCATTCGGAAGCAAAAGCGCAACAACTCCGGATGATGCAACAGCAATAACAATCTTTCCGTTAGCCCTCAAGGCAGCTATAATTGTACTCCAAAGAAATGTCTTTCCAGTACCGCCATGACCAGCAACAAAAAATACACCAGGCTGTTGTAAAGTAGCAGATGACATGATTATATCAAACGCTATCTTTTGCTCTAGATTTAACCGATTGTAATCTGAAGAAGACTGAGATAGTAAAACAGATGTGTCATAAGACAATTCTTCGACAAGGAGCCTGTTGACTGGAGCATCACTGTTATAGGAGGATTCAATAACTATACCATAAGAAGCAAAGCTCAAGCCATTTTTTGAGAAGCAAGCAGAAAGCTCATTCACGAGTTGTGATTGCAAATAGGAATCTGGTATGGTATACGAACGATTTCTTAGTGCCTGACGTATTCTGTAAGCAATATCATCAGCCAAGAAGCGCCAATACTTATCGAATAGACACTGCGGGTTAGCAACACCACAAAATGAAACAGTTATCATAAAAAGATTTCTTAGCTGGTATGAGGTGGCCCAAAGAATAGCTTCATCAAAAAGTAAGAACCACTCTGTGTCATCACCGACTAATCCACGAGCTCTGCAAGCATCTTTGAAAGTTGGATAGCATATACCTTGGTAAGTGCGAATATCTTCAAAAGTCTCAGCCCCGCAGACAACCATTAAAAGCATCCTGAGATAAAACAATTCACCAGTACTCGGATGTACATTGTATATACGACCAATTTTGTGAGTATGACGCTTTCTTTTTTTCCACTTTTTTTCTGTTTTGCTCCACTCAGATGGGAATTGGTAATATGTGGAGGTTCTTGCTTCGATGTAATTATGATTAGCGACAAACCATTCTGTTAATGTTGTTTTATATGTAGTTGGATCACTAATTATATTTTCTAAAGACGATCCTTGAGAATATATGATTCTATTCATACCAGGCATGTGGACGGAAAGGCGTTCTACAGCAGGCGTTCGACCATGGAGCTCGAAGCTAAACAAACGCCAGATTGCTTCGCAAGAGGATAAATATCTGGAAAAAAGAATACATATCATAAGTAAAACTTGCACACAAGCAAGAAGTATAAAGTAAACTGTAAAGATTGCTATTTTGTGGTACACACAGTGTAGCACCTGCAATTAATATAGTCAGCAATCTCATCGATATCGCAAGTATTAGCAGCGTTTTGCAGACCTGTATGCTGAGCATGCGGCCGTTGGAAATGAACCCTTACGCGATCCTGGCCTTTAGTGATGTATTTAAATAGATACTTAACAAGATTTGTTTTGTTACACCACTCCACATTTATGTGTGCTTGATACTTTTTAAGCAGCGCTATGTTGTGTGGTACAACTGAGCGATTATCCAATCTGATTCCATTTTTTAGTACGAACCGACCATCATCCCTACGACGATATATCGGAAAACCACATTCATCAACGGTTGTATGATCATGAAAAGATTTTGGATACCGCTTTGAGCAAACACCATCTTTCATACATGGGCAACGCTTATTAAGTTCTCCACACGGACCATGCATCATGAATTCTTCAACAAGAAAGTAACCAAGCGGATCAATGACTGGATCAGGTATTTCTGCTGATATGAAGCTATCTATGAATTCAGCAGATACTTCCCTTGTGTGATTAAGAAGCCATGTAAGTGTATGAACATGAGGAAGGCCTCTTTTTTGGAATTCGACTGTGTATAAAACTGCATAGCAAGAAGATAAGGTAATGTAATAGAGAAAGCAAACCATCATATAAATAGCCAAAAATTAGCTGTAAAAGAAACCAATGGAGTCAATACCTGCGCGAACAGGACCAAATGTGCATCCATTTTTTATGTCTCGCATATATTCATCAAGCTTCATATGGAAAACTCGGCTAGTAATATCAGGCCGTTCTGAATATGTCTGCCCAGGTTCATATCTTAATGCATGTGTTATTTCCGGCCACTTTGAATTGCATGTAAAGGTATGGAAAATATCTGGAGCACCATATTCACGACAGATTGCCATAGCATCCTGATAATTCAATATATAATAACGACGACTTCCAGTAAAACTCGCAGGAAGCAAAACGCGTGTGCCAACACTTTTTCCATCAGTTGTACCTTGCCCTATTGCGTCTGAAATACCTTGGTATGTTTCTGAACGTAAGTCACTTTGATGGAAGAAATGATAAGAAAGGCGATTTGCTTCGATGCATGAGTAGCAATCAACCTGTATCTGATTAGAAAGACGGCCACAGCATGTATAAGGATTTGGCTCACCCCTGCAATAATGGCACTCATAACAGTAGTACTGCATCATTGATACATTTTCTTTTGCAAATGCAGGGCTATCGTCAGTTTCTTTATATTTGATGCCTAAATGGAAACCGTGCTGAGCATATGGAAATAACAATGGATATTGGAGAGACATCAAAGCAGGATTAAGGGGTGAAATACGCTTTAGGCCTGAACTGTATGCATCAACAATGACATCATATGTGTTTGCTTCTTCTGACATTTCTCCAACTAATAAAGCAGCCAGTTCTGGTACAGTTGGTAAGGAGAACCGATCACCATGCTCATTCATTGAACCGATGAGAGAGATGTGGACCTCTGGATTATACGAACAAAAAAGCCGATCACGTGCCATTCTAAATTTCTTAACCAATGAGTTGTGTGTATCAAGCATGGTAATCAAATCAGTAACAATAACAGGATCCACAGAAGAAGAGGTGGCTGTTTCTGTATCGAAAACACTTAACCTATTGTGAAGCTCATTGTGAGTATCATAAACATATAACTGAGCATACCTAGGCTTCGCATCTATCTGCGGAACCAATGAGCCAATACGGTGATGCACAACTCCATTAATTCTGAAAACAAACATATTAGCTGGGTTTGAGGTTACTATGTCCAAAAGGAAAATGGTACATTTCTCATTTTAACATATCAAACAAACATTGAGATGGAAACAAAAAAGGAGATGGAAACACATGCATGGATTTGGAGATGGAAACATATGGAAACATATGGACCATCGCTTTTTTGGACATAGTCAACCTCAAACCCAGCTAATATGTTTGTCTTCAGGTGATCCTGATTCCGTAATATGAGGTTGTACATGCCCAATGTTCTCAGTTGTTGTTTCTAATCTTCCATGCTTCTTAAACCTTGAGCTGATGGAACAAAGTTAGGCAAATGGAGCAGAATTTAGCATTGTAAAATGTAATGGAGAAAGAACGTACCGGTAGGAAAATATTCGATGTCTTGGATCAACTCCTGCAGCCACAAGCTGAAAATTACAGGGATCATTAGTTTTTCATACATGAAAATGTTTTTAACTTACAGCAGTATTCAATTGAAATGGACCTTATGTGCCAAGCTTGTAAAAATTATGCCTAGTTTGGATCCTGTAATTTCTTTGAATGCAACCCTGGCTTCTTTTTTATACTGCAACATTCAAAGAGTTACAGGATCCCCCCTGACGTTCTTTTCCTGATGTTGTTATGAAATTAGCGTGTACTGACATAGCTATGTTGGCATCTTTCTGATGAATGAAGTTGATGCATTGTTCTGAACTTTGGTTCAATTTTTAGGTTTTGTTAAATCTGAACTTTGGTTCAATTAAATCTGACATTTGGTTCAGTAGTAGTGTGCCATTTGTTTACGTATCACAGTACATAATGAGTATTAGGGGAACCTGTTGCCTGGTTCTTGGGTTCAATGGAAAATAAGGAATAGGCCACTTACATTTTGCTTCTCAAGTTCTCATGGTAGCATTTCAATCTAGCAAGCATATCAAATATGATGTTGGTGATCTTTGGACTTTATATGACCTTGATTTATATCATGTGTTACTGAGAGTAATATTGTTCTCCATTAAGTTATTTTTATCTAACGTTTTTTATGGGACCATTTAGCTTTAATTGACTAAATAGTATCTACTCTTTATTTTTGACTACCTGCTCATTTTTAATTATGATCAGCATTCCGGTGAAGTTGTGGAGAGATATTTTTTTTGAAATAAGAAATTGTGGAGAGATATACTAATGTGAAAGTTTCACTATTATTGTGCGAATATAATTAGTGCTTGGTGCATTCAATCGATTTCAATAACTATGGAAATAATGATAGTAGTTGGAAACAATGTCAGTAGTTGCTATATTGCTGGTCGACTGCAAAGTTAGGCAAATTGAGTATGAAAATTTCAGGAACTTGTTTAAGTTCTATGTTGCCGTGTATATCTGAAACTGTCAGCTTTTGATAATTGATATTGTGAGCCTTTCTCATGTGGTGCAAAGATGAGTGGTACCATCTGCTTGGTACTCGGCTGGGCAGCCATTTCGTAGAGGTAAATCAAGCTATTCGGCCGGGCAACCCATCCACTAGTTGAGCCAACAGCATTTTATACTGCCACTATGAACCCATTTCCTTTATACTTGTGTGAACCTAATACTTGTGTGAACCCATTTTATACAGCACATTCTTTCTTCCCTCTTTACTCATCCTTACCATCATGTCTCACGAATCTGAAAATCATTTGACTAGTGACTCTCCTACGCATGATGGTTCTCTTGATGAGGTGAGCAGCATAGATCCAATGGATCTGTACCCAATGGATGAGGTGAGCAGCATATTGGGTGATCTTGCTGATCATATGGTTGCTGAATTGAAGTCCGAAGTTGAAGCTATAGAAGATATGAGACCTACCAGGCAGAGTGGTCCAAGGAGGTATGTTCTTAGGCCTTACGAAGAATCTGAACAGGGGCTATTGAATGATTATTTTGTAGAGGATCCAGTCTACAATGACACAATCTTTCGTAGAAGATTTAGGATGAGAAGGCCCCTGTTCTTGAGCATTGTTGAAGCCCTAGGCCAGTGGAACAAATATTTCACTTTGAGATTTGATGCTCTTAACCGCCCAGGGTTATCTCCACTTAAAAAGTGCACAGCGGCTATTCGCCAATTGGGAAATGGTAGCCCTGCTGACCAACTTGATGAGTATCTAAAGATTGGAGAAAGTACTTCAGTGGAGTGCTTGAAGATGTTTGTGAAGGGTGTGATTGAGGTATTTGGTGAAAAGTATTTGCGATGACCCACCGTACAAGATGTTGAGCGCTTAGTGCAGATTGGTGAGCGTCGTGGGTTCCCTAGCATGTTAGGAAGTATTGACTGCATGCATTGGCATTGGGAAAAATGCCCTGTTGCATGGAAGGGAATGTATACCCGTGGTGATCAAGGTGTTCCTACTGTCATTCTAGAAGCAGTAGCTTCGCATGATCGTTGGATATGGCATGCCTTCTTTGGTGTTGCTGGATCCAACAATGATATCAACGTGCTTAATCAATCACCTTTGTTCGTCCAGCAGCTAAGAGGGGAAGGTCATCAGGTGCAGTACCATATCAATGGAAGGCAATACAACAATGGTTACTACCTTGCAGATGGCATATATCCAGAATGGGCTATTTTTGTTAAGTCAATACGTCAACCACAATCTGAAAAGCACAAATTATTTGCAGAACATCAAGAAGGGGCAAGGAAGGATGTTGAATGTGCTTTTGGAATTTTGCAAATGCGCTTTAGTATTTTGAAACGACCTGCACGTCTATTTGATCAAGGGGTTCTTGAGCATATCATGCTAGCTTGTATCATCCTTCACAACATGGTGATCGAATATGAGAAAGATATGGATGAGATTCCTCTTGATTTGAATGAGACAGCAAGCACATCAACTGTACAAGAAGCTACAATCTCTCAAGGACCAAACCCACTGATGGAACAAGTGATAGAAAGAAATACCATTATTCGTGATCGTAGTATTCATAAACAACTTCAATCAGACTTGGTTGATCATATCTGGCAGAAATTTGGGATCTCAAATTAATTAGGTACACATATATCTATCTATCTATCTATCTATCTATCTTTTATTTTAGCTGACCATTTATGTTTCTATTTGACAGGGTAACAGAAGTACTCTGTGCTCCCACAAGTGTATGAGGTTGGCTCTGTTTGCTAAAGATAGCTGAGGTATGTTTTTTTTTTAACAGATTTCCTTATCTTATTGAGCCATTACTTTGCTATGTACTGTGCCATAACTAACTATAGAGATTGTCAGTTTATGGATGCTACAAGTTCAGTTTTGTTTAGAGATTGTCTATTTGTGTTGGGATGGAAGCATTTTGTATGTGCACTTTTGTGAATGCTGATAGCCATTTCCTAGTGATAAATCAAGCTACATGGCTGGGCAGCCCATCTCCTTTTATTTGGAGCTGAAGTTATTCTGATGGTCTTTTATGTTAAGGTGATTTGGATACTAGAAGTTGTAGCTCTGTTTTGGGGTTAAATTTGCAGGTGCATTGCGAAATGATTTATGTTAATTTATGGACATCTTTGCTTCTGTGTTTGCAGTTCAAGTAAATATCTTTTTTCTTTACTTCCTAGCAACTTGCTTCTGTGTCATAACTATAACTAAGGTGGAAGAAGGCTAGTATTTTCTCAATATCTATTCTCACACATGAATTTCAATATCTGTTACGTTGTAAAGCACCACCCAACTAGAAAATTGTAAAGCAAAAGTATGCATTGGCCATGGCCTATTTCTAATTTCTTTATCTCTTTTTCCTTACCGTAGAAGCATGATGAATGGATTTGTGCACCTGGAGATGACGTGGAGCAAGATGTTATGTAGTTGTGCACCTGGAGTTGATGGGAAGCATGATGAATGGCTCATGATTTGAATTGTTTTGTTATCAGCATGGTTACCTAAATATTATATAGATATTTCCATGTACGCTTCAATATGGTTACCTAAATATGTGTTGGGTGTACGCTTCAAATATGAATCCTGGTTTATGAATGCATAGTTTCTCAAATCCTGCTTGCCACAACTTATCAAGCTGTGTTTGTGGTGCATGCATGAAGTCATTAAATTTTACTCTATATAGAAACTGCTCATAGAAACTATGCATTGGAGAGATTAAGTCTTAAGGGATATTTATTGTTTTCTCTCTCCTCTAGACACTGTCATGGAAACCATGGGTTGGGACTGCCCTAATAGAGGCCAGTGATACAGCGCAAGAGAAGAGCGAATGCCAACCAGCAGATGGCAGCGCGGACATTAACTGTCTAAGGAACAGAAGAGGGCACACCGCCGCGCCATACCGCAGTCGGTAATGCGGAGCTGGAGCAGCAGGCTTCAGTAAAGAAATGCAGAAGATAGTGCAGAGCTGGAGCAGTCGGCTTCGGTAAAGAACCACGCTGGAGCAGCAGCGACACGATCCGCGGCTGACCCGGAGAGCAGACGCAGAAGGTGGAGAATCGCAGGCGAGCTGGGACGACGCCGGAAAATCTCTCACGCAAAAAGGAGCCAAACAAGAACGATGGAGCACGAACCTGGCGCCAGCGCCGGAACGGGCGAGAGCAGCACACAGCCGGATGGAGCCGGAGCAGCGGCGGAGCGGGCGAGAGCGGCACACAATGGAATGGGGAACGAAGGAAGGACACGAAGCAACCATCCACCGAAAAGGCGAGGGGACGCAACAAGGGCGACACGCGGATAGCGTCGGAGCGGTGTAAACCTCCGGAACTTAATATAGTGATAATTTGTGCTTATTATCATAATACTAGGTTCTTCCTTTCTGCCTATGTTTTCGTTGCATAATAAAATAATGTATACACTCCCCACTCTTTACATGCTTTTTATGATCGTATGGGGAAATGTCATGCAAGGATTAGTGCCTCAAAGATAGCTCCCAAAATTGCAGGTTTCTATGGTATCATTAGCGCCACTTATACGAAGAAATTATAATTTGAGCTGTCTGAAAACAGCTGGATGTCGTAACCTGCTATTTGAACAGAGCGAAGTAGAATCCATGAGTGGTAACAAGTATGGAGATTTTCTACAGGAGATAACCAATACTTGCTGTTTGGAGTACTAGATAAAATCATCTCAAATATGCCTAATTGGTTGTCACCTCATAACCGGTTTTTGAAAATCCAGGTATGGCATACTCCCCGGGATTTTTAAATTCTAAAATACTTCAAAACCAGTTTTTGAAATTCCAAATACGCTATAAACGAGATTTGAAAAACCGGGTATTCCTAAACCAGATTTTGAAATTCCGAGTATTCAAAACCGGTTTTTCAAATTACGGGTATGAGTGAGTTTTTTGTAAACATGCAAAACTGTTGTATCGTTTTGTCAATATGGGTCAAATCTTGTATCACACACGAAATTTTCCCGGTTCTGCATGCTTGCTCCTCAGCTCACCCCAGTACACAATGGATGAATAGCAGTATCGCATTAATGCGAATTTTTTACTCTATTAACCGCCTCGCTAACTTTTTTTCCCGGATATGCACTCGTCGTGCCGAAATTTTGAAAGTAGCCCCGTGCAGGGCAAATTCAGCTAAGAGGCGGCTCGGTAATATTTTCAAGCGGTCGAGAACCACTAGAATTTGTTTTCTGTGGCCGAGAGGCGCTGGAATTTTTTTTCCATGGTCGAAATTTTCCAACAGCTGGGAAGAGCTGATTATTTTTTGTCGGAGAAATTTTCAAGCGGTCGAGAACCACTGGAATCGGTGATTTTTTTTCCTCAGAGGTCAGCCACTGTAATCTCACGCGCTGAAAATTATACCGTGCCCTTCGAGTACGGTTTTTTTTATTTTTTTCGCACAGACTGGTTGCTGGAATTGGTGTCCAATTTTTTTTTACTATACTAGCCGCTCGCTCTATTTTTTTCATATATGGCCCTCGTGAATTTTCAAAAATAGCCCTATCTATTCATGAAGAATTTTGTACTGTGCTAGTCGCTTGGCTATATTTGTTTTCGTGTGTAGACCTCGTCGCGATGAATTTTTGAAAATAGTCCTATCCACATGAATTTGTCGCGGCTATTTTCAAAAATTCGTCACGAGGAGGGCCACATACGGCAAAAATAGAGCTAAAAGGCCCGATATAGTACAAAATTCTTCGTGAATTGACAGATCTATTTTTAAAAATTCGTCACGACGAGGGCGCATATGGAAAAAAACAAGAGCCAACGGCCAGTACAGGAAAAAAAAAAATCAACACCGATTCCGGTGGCTAGCCTCTGCGAAAAACAAATAAAAAGAAACCGTGTTCGACGGGCTCTGGATAATTTCAAGCGCGCGGGATTCCAGTGGCAGGCTGCTGCAGAAAAAAATAAAACAAAACCACGAATTCCAATTGACAAAAAAAAAAACCAGTTCTTTCCTGCCGCTAGAGAATTTCTGCCATGGAAAAAAATAATTCCAACATTTCTGACCGCGCAAACAAATTCCAACTGAGCCCGAGCGTGAAAAAATATTACCACGCCGCCCCTCCGCTGAATTTGCTTGGGGAGTTAGCGATGCTGCCAATACAGACAAAACCGCAAAGGCCGGTGGGAGACGCAATAGCAGCTCGACACATCGGCGTTGCTTTTTATTCAAGGTTTAAAGCACTCCGTGGTCTTCTTACCCACCGCCCACCGGACATCAGCTTTTCTAGAAAAAAATTCCATAGTTCAGTATGTGTTACCCTTTGCTAAGCTAGTGATAAAAAAAAACTTGTTCATTCATAGTCTCCAAGCTCACTAGATGTTCCAGTCTAAGCATTTCTTAAACAAAAAAACTATTAAACGGTATACTGTTGCAACGGTATAGTATTGAAACTTATGAAACTCGTGAAATTTTTACAGTGAAACTCATGAAACTTATCACTAAAATTGATGAAACGTGAAACTCATGAAACTAAATACTAAAACTCATGAAACCAAAGATCAAAGCGATAAGTTTAAATGGATATCTGTAGTAAACGGTATGCCGTTCACTAGTCGCACTCTTTCTTAAACCAGTCAATTGTAGTGTTCGATTATTAAAGTTCATAACTGAAGATCATAAAATTAGGATAATAAATATTTTAAAAAAAATCAGGAAAAACACCTAACATACAAAAAAGGTGACCGGGTCCATTAAACAGAACATAATTCAAACATATAATCATACCGCAGTCTCCGAAATATCGAGATGCTCAATAGAAGAGCCGACAAAGTTGCAGAGAGCGCCATCTGTAAGTGATGTCTCCCTTAAGCATAAGAACTTCACGATATTCATATTACTCATTAGCTAGGACGTACGTAGCAGCACGACCAATACCTACACACAGATCAATTTATATTATTACCCAGATTCATCACGCTAAGCTGCTGCAGAGTAAAGTGAATAAAACAAGCAAGCATCGTACTGCTGCTGTCCTGAAACAAGCCACTTTGTACCCGGTTTTTGAAAATCTGGGCATGGCATACCAGGTTTTTCAAAAATTAAGTGTGGCTCTCCGGGATTTTTAAATTCCAAAATACCCTAAAACCGGTTTTTGATATTCCAAATACACTATAAACAAGATTTGGAAAACCTGGTATTTCTAAATCGGATTTTGAAATTCCGGGTATTCAAAACCAAATTTTCAAATTCCAGGTATAAATGTGTTTTTTGTAAATACGTAAAACTGTTGTATTGTTTCGTGAATACGAGTCAAATCTTATACTCCCTCCGTTTTTTTTATAAGGCGTATTTGGTTTCGTTAGGACAAGGCTTTGACCAACAATTACTCTATTAGCATATAATTTTTATGACACAAAATTGATATTAGCATATTTGTATTCAAAAGTACTTATATATAATTATAATTTTGTATTGCATAAATGATATATAGTATCATATAGGAATTTTTTTGTACGAAACTACCGAGCATACAAAGCTCTATGTAGGGATGAAAACTGCGAAGCGGTTGGTAATGATCGTCTGCTTCCGTTTCCACATTTTTTATCGATGAAGCGAAATGAATCGGAAACCGGAAGCGGATACGGACACGGATAGTGACTAAACGAAATCGGAACGGAACGAACGGATCTGAAACGCAAAGCGAAAAATTCCACAAGAACATAGTAGAGAATTACAATATACATGATCACAAGAACAATATAGCCCATTCCACCTAAGGTGGACACAAGAATAGTGCTATGTTCACTGATATCACTAGAAAATTTTTCTCAAGTTTGTCAGCTAATGGCACATTATTTGTCTCCCATATCGAGATCATCATGTCCTCATCCATATAATTATCATTGATATCCTATTGCTCCACCAACTACAAAGGTTTAGCACCCTAAAATTTGTATATTATTATTCGATGTTTATTTATGATTTTTTGAGATTTATCTTGGATTTTCTGAAGCTTATAAATACTATTTTGCATTTTTTAGATTTATAAAATTAATTTATTTATAAAAAAATTATGCTGAAAATAATTTTTCTAGGTTCAAAATATTCCAAAGTATTTTTGAGAATTTTTGTGGAATTTTTGAACTCTATTTAGTATTTTATATAAAACCATTTGTATTTATGAAATTATTTTAATTCGAAAATAAATATAAACTCTCTTCTCATTTTTGGGCCAAGCCCATTTCCCTTTCCGGCCCGTTTCCGTTTTTAGTTTCCGGTTTCACTTATACGGAATTTCCGTTCCGTTTCCGTTTCCGTCGGAATTGGCTCTCCCGTTTCCGTTTCCGTTTCCGACAAAAAAATTCCGTTTCCGTTTCCGTACCGATATTTTCCGTTTCCGTTTCCGAAAAAGAGCTTCCGTTTCCGTTTTTCTTCGGAACGGTCGGGAACTTTCCGTTCCGTTTTCACCCCTAGCTCTATGTAACGTCAACTTGCTAGCAGTAGCTTAGGCTAGCTGCGCAGGCACGTGCACGTGGAGAAATGCCTTATCAGTCATATGCTTCAACAAGAGCCTCTATCAACCTATATTTCTGAGGAGGACAACAGATGAGGCCCACCCTGCGTCTCACATGCACGATGGTGTCTAGCATATTCGATTTCCAATTGGATTAGAGTTTTTTGGGCTGACCCGAGCTACGGCTGACAGCTCGGCTCAAAGCCCGGTCCGATATGTAGTCGGCCTAGTCGGGACAGTCTGGGACTGTAGCTTGGGCGTGTCGGACTTAGGAATTAGGCACAATAGGCAGCACATCCCGGCACGGCACGTCGGCGGCATGAGGGCACGACGCCACTGCATCGGGCTGCGGCAGGGCACGGCAGCCCGCGCCTAGGAGGTGCCCCAGGCTGCAGCAGTGGGGCATGGCCCTCTGTGCCCGCGACAGGCCGACGCTGTAAACCTCGCCAAGACACCGACCCACTGCTGCCGACGCACTACTGTTGGTGCTACCAATGCGCTGCTGCTCCGCCTCCGGCTACTACTGGCTCTTCACCTCCCATGCGGCGCTCACCCTCCCATAGCCACTCACTTTCGTCCTCCCGTGCGGCCGCTCTACCTCCCTCCTCCTCCTACGTCCACTTTGCCTCCCGTCCTGCGTGGTGCTCCGCCTCCCTCCTCCTGCGGTCGCTCGCCACACTCATTCTGTACCCGCTCGCCGACCTCACCTGTCGCCATGTTGCCAAGGCCTATCCCCACACCCACACTATGACCGCCGTTGGGCCCGAGCGCACGCGTGCTCCGCCTCCTGCACCGCGCGCCCACGCTCGTCGCCTTCTCCTCTGTGGTCGTCGTGTCCCCGCGCCTGTGTTGTGTCACCGTGGAGGGGACCATGAAGGAGTGGTGAGGGGGTGGTGAAGAGGGCTGAGTGCGGGCGGTGAAGGGGGCCGTGCCGCACGGTTAAAGAGGGGAGCCATGGCCTTGCACAATCATGCCGCCTTGCCGTGCCTGCCTCTCGTCGGCCGCCTGGTGTCCCTGCCTCCCCGCTACCCGGCCTGTCCCCGCCTCCCCGCCCCCAGCCGTCGACAGCTCCCGCCCCCATCGGTGAGTCACTCTTGTTCTAGTAGGAGACTACCCGTATATGCTATACAAGCGACGTACCCGACATGTTTTCGAACTCCTGCACATCGTTCTTGTGCAACATGCACTCTAGTTGTCGAAACTTCTAGTGAACAGAACTATTGTTGCAGATGTTGTGAACAGAACATGCACATCGTTCTTGTGCAACATGTCGATTTGTTGAATTAAATGTTTCTGTGCAAATTTTGTGGACTACTGAACTGAACTGTGATTAGTCTGAAAGAACAATAGGACTTCGGATATTTTACAGGGTATCAAAACTCGGTGATTGAGACCATGTGGGTTGCCATGTGGGCTGATTATTTTTTGTCGGAGAAATTTTCAAGCGGTCGAGAACTGCTGGAATCGGTGGTTTTTTTTTTCCTTAGAGGTCGGCCATTGGAATCTCACGTGCTGGAAATTATCCCGCGCCCTTCGAGCATAATTTTTTTTTTCATAGAGGCCGGCCGCTGGAATTGGTGTCTGTACTAGCCGCTAGCTCTATTTTTTCTCTCCATATATGGCCCTCGTCGCGACGAATTTTAAAGAATAGCCCTACCAATTCATGAAGATTTGTATATTATGCTGGCCGGTTGGCTCTATTGTTTTCATGTGTGGACCTCGTCGTGATGAATTTTCTAAAATAGCCATGTCCACAAGAATTTGTCGCGGCTATTTTCAAAAATTCGTCACGAGGAGGGCCACATACAGAAAAAATTAAGTTAAACTGCCGGTACAGTAAAAAATTCTTCGTGAATTGACAGATCTATATTTGAAACTTCATCGCACATACAGAAAAAAAAAAACAAGAGCCAACGGCCAGTACAGAAAAAAAATTCAACACCGATTCCTGCGGCCAGCTTCTCCGAAAAAGAAATAAAAAGACACCGCGTTCGGCTGGCGCCGGATAATTTCGAGCGCCGGAATTTCAGTGGCGAGCCGCTGCAAAAAAAAATAAAATAAAACAAAACCACAACTTCCAACTGACAAAAAAAACCAGTTCTTTTCCGGCCGCTGAAAAATTTCTATCGTGGAAAAAAAAAAAAATTCTATCACTTTTGACCGCGCAAACAAATTCCAGCTGAGCCCGAGCGCGAAAAACTATTACCACGATGCCCCTCTGCTGAATTTGCCTGAGGAGTTCATGATGCGGCCAATACAGACAAATAGCAAAAACCGATGAGACGCAATAACAGCTCGACACGTCGATGTTGCTTTTTATTCACTTTCTAGTTTCTAGTCCGAGACAATCATTCCTCCTCAGTCGCGACCAGCTCCCTGGTGGCTACGCCCCCTCCGCTCGGCCTCCCATCTGCATACCCCGGTGCATCGGCGAAAACCTAGCGCGAGCGAGCTCCTCCCTCCTCGGCCTCCTCCTCGCGTCGCTGTCCCTGTCTCTTCTTCACGTCGGACTGCCTCCACCGGCGCTGCTCCTCAAGCTCCACCCGCACGTCACGCCACTGCCAGACGACGCGGAGACGGTCGCGAAGCTGAGCTCGCTTACTGCGGAGATCTCCTTCCCCTGCGGCCTCCCCTCTCTCCGGTTCTTCATCAACGACGGTACGGTCCCTGGTTCAACTTAATCCGAATCGAGTAATCCATCCCTAAATCCCCAAATACGAAAATCCATCCCCAAATCCGAAATCAAGAAATCCATCTCCAAATCTCCAAATCCGAAATCAAGTGGAGCACCAGGCGAGCTCAAAATCGGTGGAGCCGTGGACGGGGCAGGCTCGGTGAGTCGATAGAGATGGCGAAGCAGCATACGGGGTGGAGCTCGGTGGAGCCGTGGCGGGCCGCGGGACTGAAGCCAGGATACAGAGGAAGCCAATCCTTAGACAGATTTGCCTGCTACTCTTCTTACTATGTGATATGATGGTCTTTTGGTAGATAATACTGATATGGGAGTTAAAAAGGAAAATATCCAGACTCCTAACATTGACATTGTTTTGTTTCTGTTGGGTTTCACTTGATGGTGTAAACTCATGTTTATGGAACACCTTGTTGATATGAGATCCCCTGTCAATCAAATATCGGTGTTAACCCTCAGCTTTCATCTCTCTAGCTGCCAAGATATAATGGTTTTCTTGCCATAACTAACATTGACAGATTTTAAAGGATATTCTTCTCATTTTATTCTTGACGAATTTCTTTGTGACATTGACAGATTTTAAAGGACTTTCTGGTTTGGATCAAGGAGAACTTGGGTGCGTGGGGTCCTTTGGTGTTGTAAGTATTCAACTGTCACATTACTGGATTGGTATAGTGATTAGTGAACCAAATGTTCCCCTGCAATGCTCACCACTTAGGCATTCCATTTTCGGGCTGACTGGTCTGCATTCTCTACTTGCAAGTTCTCTTTCGGCCATTGAGCAAGAGCAAGTATTCAAGCAGGAGTAGAAAGCTTCGATGCATTGGAAGTTCGTTCTTCTACCTGCGAGTTCTGTTACAGCAATTGGGAGTACCCTTTGTTAGAATTAAAGGCACATCTAGGTTTAATTTAATCCAAAAGTAAATCATGAACAACATGTGATTGACTATCAGTAACGAATAACAGGAGCATACTATAGATGCATATGCTAGAAGACTACACATATATCCATCTAATGTGCTCACAATCAATAGATTGAAAATAAACAGTAGAAACATTGTAACGTACTGTTCGTGTGCAGATGGAGCGATGAAGCGTTGTAGCGTCAAAGGCCGAGGACGAAGCGCGCCGCAGCCGAGCGCGATGCCTAGCACCGCTCCCGAACGTCGAGGAAGACGAGCCGTGATTCGGTGGCGTGGAAGCTAGCCGCGCCGAGCGCTTCCTAAAATTGATTCGCCCTCTCCTGCAAGAACGCGAGGACGGACGGTTTGAGACACCTTTCCGTTCATTTGGTGCACGCCACAGACGGACGGGCATTTGATGGCGGTGCAATGAGGAAAGCGGCAAAAGCGCTAGGGCGCAGAAAACTCTATTTTACCCGGATGACGGCGACGCGGATATAAAGGAGCTCGTAATACCAGAATCGAACACGACTCGAGGACGCCCCACGATCGGAGTCCATTACGGGATCTGTTACGGTGTCCTTATCTCATACTACAACCGCGATTCCGAGTAGCAAAAGAGTAATCTGCAGGAGGTCGCGCCACGCAAAGCCCTGGACTGAATTGGCGGACCATTCACGCAGTGCCAGACGCCCGCTGCTTCGCCTCGCCTCGCGCCTCGCGTGCTCGAGCCCGAGCCCGAGCCCGAGCCCGAGCCCTGGGCGAGGCAGGCGAGCGCCACAAGGCAGTGTATTCTTTCTCCCTTTCTCCACATGGTTCTACCATGGTGTAGCACACTCCACTATTTAAACTAGTGCTCACCACTTTAGGCTAGCAATGTGGTACTATTGCTAGTGCACATGCTCCTCATGAGGTGGGCCTTTGAGATTTTCTAGGATTTATTGTCTCAATCAAATGAGCTTGGCCCAAATAATCCAACAATCCCCACCAGATCTCAAAGTCCCACCGATACCTTGCCTGCTCCCAAAGTCATTAATATACCAAAGATTTCAAAGTGACAATGGACTATGCCTTGAATTGCACCTAGGACTCCAAATTACACTCACCACAACTTGAACAATGGACTAAGCCTTGAATTGCAAGTTTTGTGCGATCGAAGTTTCATTTAAAGCCTTAGGCGATACTAGGTCGCCAATAGGCTTCCTCGGGTGGAGCATATAAGTCGTACTCCATGGTCTCTTCATGAGCTTACTAGAGATTACCCAAGTCTCATAGATCGCGACTTTCAACAAATACTCTCATATAGGTGTGTTCTTTCAAGATGCTCAGTAGGATGACATCTTCGCTAAATAAAGCCAACAGAACACATTAAGGCAAAAGCCAACTCGCCATACAGATTTCGAGAGTATTGCATCTTCACTTGGAACTAGTTAGAAAATTACTCTCCTCCAGCTTAACCAAGAGCTTGTTTTTCCCAGACCTAATTCACGGGATCTCCGATCACATAGGTTGGGTTACCGCTATGGTATAACTCACATGGGTCTCATGCCTAGTTCCTTTGATGCGTTATCTATCACATTCCGTGATAGCCCTTTAGTGAAGGGATCTGCCAGGTTTTAGTCGTCTGGATATAATCCAATGCTATCACTCAGGAGTTTTTCAATTTCTGATGCATTTCAAACGTCTTTTCACATGTCTTGAGGATTTCAAGTTATCTTTAGAATCGTTCACTTTAACAATAATCGCTTGATTGTCACGATTCATAAGAATGGCCGGTATTGGTTTTTCAACCACCTAAGATCCATCAAGAGTTCACGTAGCCATTCTCGCCTCAACAAGGGTCGTATCCAATGCGATCAATTCGCCTCCATAGTTGACCGTGTCAAAATAGTCTGCTTGCAAGACCTCCACGACACGCCCCCACCAAGTGTAAACACATATCCACCGGTGGCCTTAATCTCATCAAGATCGAGATCCAATTTGAATCACTATAACCCTCTAGTAATCAAGGGTACCCAGGTATAGTGTATTCCATAATTTATCAGACTCCACCAAGTAACGCATAACTCTTTCGAGTGCACGCCAATGATCATCTCCCGTTAGAAGTAAATCGGCTCAATTTGCTTACAAAGAAATGAGATATCGAGCCTTGTAGCGCTAGCCAAGTACATGAGAGATCCAATGATCTCGAGAGTATTTCATTTGATCTCTAGCAATTCTCTTGTTTTTCCGAAGAATCACACTTGGATCATAAGGTGTTGGAGAAGGCTTGCTATCCGAATAGCCAAACCGAGCTCAAAACCTTTTCCACATAATGGGATTGAGAAAGACTAATCCCATCCTCACTTTTGACTAACTTGATGTTCAAGATCACGTCGGCCTCTCCGAGATCTTTCATATCAAAATTTCCAGACAGGAAAGACTTGACCTCATTGATCACATCAAGGTTTGTTCCAAAGATCAAAATGTCATCCACATATAGGTACAGAATAACTCCTCACCCCCACCATGGCGATAATACACACACTTGTCGGCCGTTTACAACGGCTACTTGTGTCAATGTTCTATCGAACTTCTCATGCCATTGTTTAGGTGCTTGTTTAAGGCCATAAAGAGATTTGATAACTTACACACCTTGCTCTCATATCCGGTAGCACAAATCCATCCTGGTGATCCATGTAGATCTCCTCATCTAGCTCTCCATTAAGAAAAGTCGTCTTCACGTCCATTTGATGGACAATGAGACCATGAGAGGCAGCCAAGGATAAAAGTACCCGGATGGTTGTGATCCTAGCAACAGTGAATAAGTATCAAAATAATCCTCTCCTTCCTTTGCGTATAACCCTTAGCCACAAGTCTAGCCTTGTACTTTTCAATAGTACCATCAGGCCTTAGTTTCTTTTGAACACCCACTTACCCACGTGTTTGCAACCATAAGGCGATTCATGAGCTCCCAAGTTCAGTTAGGGAATAGAATCCATCTCACTACTGATTGCCTCCTTCCAAAGAGTCTGCATCGAAGATGCATAAGCTTCAAATAGAGGTGGGAGTATCATCCACAAGGTACACAGTGAAATCATTACCAAAGGATTTAACCATCCTTTGTCTCTTGCTCCTCCTAGGAGCCTCACCGCATCATCCTCCTCAGATTTTGCTCGGGTATCTGCTCGTAATCCTCGGTTTGTGCAATAGGTTCGGAATTATCTCAGATTTTGACTAGAAACGCTATGCAAATCTTTCATGGGAAATATGCCCTCAAAGAAGGTGGCATCTCTGGATTCCATGATTGTACCGACGATCATGTCGATACCTCGAGACTTTACTACTAAAAATCTATAGGCAATGCTCCGATGAGCGTATCCCGAAAGACACAATCCACTGCCTTAGGTCCAAGTTTGCGCTTTTTAGTTATGGGCACATTGACTTTCGCCAAGCAACCCCACGTGCGCAAGTATGAAAGTGATGGTTTTCTCCTTCCCATTCTTCATATGAGGTTTTCTCCTTATTCTTAGAAGGAACTTTATTCAAAACGTGACAAGAAGTCAACAGGCCTCCCCACCATTCCTTAGATAGACCCGCAAAGGTCCAACATGGCATTTACCAAATCGGTTAGAGTGCGGTTCTTTCTTTCTAAGAACCCCATTAGATCGCGAATAGGAGGTGTCCTCTCATGAATAATTCCATGTTCCTTACAGAATAAGTCGAACTCAGAGAGAAGTACTCACCGCCACGATCCGACCTAAGCCTTTTGATTTTTCTTTCTAATTGATTTTCAACTTCACCTTATAGACTTTGAAGTAGTCTAAAGCCTCATCTTTAGTTTTCAATGAGATAAACATAGCGAGATCTAGATGCATCATCAATCGAGTCATGAAATATCTTTTTCCTCCTTTAGTCAACACACCATTCATCTCACAAAGATCTCAATGTATGAGTTCTAATGGTGCCAAGTTTCTCTCCTCCATTGCCTTGTGAGGTTTGCGAGGTTGCTTTGATTGCACACAACTTTGGCACTTAGAACCTTTGACAAGAGGAATTTTTGGAATTAAATTCATACTAGCGAGCCGAGTCATACAACCAAAATTTAAATGACATAACCGTGAGTGCCAAACATCGGCTTCACCTCCATTGGAAATATCACAAATATGGTTCACAACTTTATTGCAAAAATCGAAAGGGAAAAGCGGAACAAGCCTCCGCGATTCATAGCCTTTACCAATAAAAAGTCCATGCTTAGACACGACTACTTTATTAGACTCAAACACCACTTTGAACCCTTCTCTACATAGAAGGGAGCCGACTGTGTTTTTATTTATTGAGGGGACATGTCAGACGCGTTCTTTAGTCACGATCTTTCCCGAAGTAAACTTCAGATCTACCGTACAACACCAAGAATGTAGCATTCGAGCCGCTTTCCCATCAACACGGAGCAATCCCAAGACGGCCTGGTAAGAAGAGAACAAAGAGAGATCAAAGACACACATGAACATTAGCTCCAGATCAATCCACCAATCGGTGGTCCGATTTCTTGAAAGAACAATAGGTGCGTTACCATACCCTAAGTTCCTCCTCCAAGATTGCCAATGGTCACGCTGATGCACTTTGAGTTCGCCTTGCTCACCCTTCTCGCTTCTTGCGATTTGGACACTGTTTGGCCCAGTGTCCAATCTCACCGCAAACAAAGCAGGCTTCTCATCTTTGTTCATTGACTTCTTCTTCTTGAAATTAGTGGTTTGTTTGGCTTTATTTTTCCCTTTGTTCTTGCCATGTGAGAATCAATTGCACCACATTGGCGCTAGATCGCCCCTCGTTCCTTTCACAGTGCATCCTTAGCTCGAGCTTTCTCCTCAACATCTAGAGACGCAATCGATTCTCAACAGAAATCTCTTGTCTCTTATATTTCGTAGATGTGGCAAAATTCCTCCATGAAGGAGGTAATTTGGCAATAATGCCTCACCACAAACCTCGCTGTAATCGATTTTGAGAAGTTCGAGTTCCTCTGGCGAGAACTCAGATCTCATGAGCTCGCTCAACTACGTAACGGTTATCCACCATCTTGTAGTCATGATATTGCTCCATGATATACGATTCATCACAAGATCTAAGCACCGAACTTAGCATTCAGAGCATCCCATAGTTCCTTCGCGTCTTTAATGTGCATATACACATCGCATGCAGACGATCGGCAAGAACACTAAGAACGGCTCCCACAAAGAGTGTGTTGGCATCCCGATATGCCTTCTCCTTTTCAGAGTTGGATCCATATCCTCTGGTTTGTCGCTCGACACCCGTAACACGCTCATAGTCGTAAGCCACAAGGTGACCCTTTGTCCGCCATCTTTTGAAGTGCACACCGGTGAATTTTTCCGGCCTCGATTGCCTCGGCAAAGCCCGACCATTGATAAACCTAAGCGCCTATAATCGTGTTTTTGGATTGTTAGAATTAAAGGCACATCTAGGTTTAATTTAATCCAAAAGTAAATCATGAACAACATGTGATTGACTATCAAGAACGAATAACAGGAGCATACTATAGATGCATATGCTAGAAGACTACACATATATCCATCTAATGTGCTCACAATCAATAGATTGAAAATAAACAAGAGAAACATTGTAACGCATCGCTCGTTAGGTTGCAGATGGAGCGATGAAGCGTTGTAGCGTCTGATAAAGGCCAAGACGGAAGCGCGCGCAGCCGAGCGCGATGCCTAGCGGCCGCTCTGAACGTCGAGGAAGACGAGCCGTGGTGACGTGGAAGCGATCGCGCCGAGCGCTTTCCCAAAACTCGATTCGTCCTCTCCGGTGCAAGAACGCGAGGATGACGGTTTGAGACACGCTTTCCGTCATTTGGTGCACGCCGCCAGACGGAGGCGAAGCAGACTTGATGGCGGTGCAAATGAGGAAATCGGCAAAACGCTAGGCGCAGAAAACTCTATTTTACCCAGATGACGGCGACGCAGTATATAAAGGAGCCCTGGTAACAGTCCGTAACCGAACACGACTCGAGGACGTCCCACGATCGGAGTCCATTACGGGATCTGTTACGGTGTCCTTATCTCATACTACAACCGCGATTCCGAGTAGCAAAAGAGTAATCTGCAAAAGGAGGCTGCGCCTACGCAATTCACCGCAAGTTCTCTTACATCTAGTAAGCCAGCTTAGGGGGTGCTGAAAGGGCCGCCACTCCGTGATACTATTCTTGACTCTCCCCTCCACTGTGAGATATGCTTCCTCTTTTAATATGTTATAGTTTTATAGCACTTTATATGTTGTAGTGGCTTATTGGCGTATGCAATCTGGCCCATGTATTCCATTTTTCATGGTTGCAATAGAAAGCAGTTGTCTATATATCAATATATGATGTTAGTTAAAGCCGAGATGTGAAAAGAAAATGTTAGGCATCTAACATGAACAAGTAGGCAAAAAAATGTGCTACAGCAAGTAAATATTTTATCATTTAGAGTCAAAAAATGATCCTAAGTAAAAAATGTGTTAGTTAAATTAGTTTTATCCCATATTTTGATCCTAAGTAGTTTGCGTACTATTCGACTAAGTACTTGTTATCTGTATTGTATCGGACCGTATAATATCCGGTAGCCGTTTTCTACCCGTTCGTAAATACCCTGTATCTGTATCCGTATCCTATCCGATTTTTCACTACCTGTACCCATATCCGAAAAAAAATAATTTGGGTAGGATGACCTACTACTCGGCCGTATCCGACCCGTTTTCAACCCTATGGCCCAACTTCTCCCATTAATCTGCATCGCCGCCCGCCAAGTACTAGTGTTGGCTCCTAAGTTCAATTGGATTTACATTTCATATGCAGATTTCAAGATTTCATATGTTGCATTCTTGGATTGGTTTCTAAGTTCATTTTATGGAATGAATGTTTTCTGTCCTTTTACTTCTTTTTCTAAACCGGCTAGATGGCTCGAGCACCTCACCTGCTTTCAAATCAGGCAGAACACTGGTTTGCTAGTCAAGCTATACATTTGGTGTTCAATGTGCTTTGAATGGCTTTCAATGTGCCATCTCTTATTTGAAAACACATTAAAAGCCAAAGATGGCAAACAATTAACAATTAATAAGAGCATCTAGCTATTTATATAGAGGTGGAAGGAATCAATAGAGAAGGTAATCTGTACTGCTCATCTTTTTCTGGTTTTAGAAACTGCAGCTGTCTTCCCGAGAAAATTGAGCACCGAGAAAATTGAGCACCAGCTATGCTATATCTATCTCCATTATGATTAGACTTAGATCAAGCAAGTGCATGTAGGCCAGGTTGATACTGAAGCAATCCATATATATGGTGCCTGGCAACCTGAGCATGCGAGGCATCGAGATTACAAATTTAGCAGAGTAGATCGGCATACCAAATAGGGGAGAAATAGTGTTAAAAGCCAACATAGAGATAACATTTAAACTAAGCAACCATAGTGCTGTCAACTTAGTGGCATTGCAGCAACAATTCAGGGCAAATTATAGTTGTGCCTATGAGAGCAACTCCCTTGATAGAATAGACTACCACAGAATTCGATAGACTACTAAGTTATGCAACAGTTCAAAAACACAACTAAAAATCAACTAAACATAGTACTGGTTCAGTAGGTCAAACTAATCAAACCCACTTCGAGCTATTTCTCCCCTTCGAAGTATACTTATGAGCTAATGCCATTTGAAGTCAAATCTAACACAAGGAAATATTATCGTGCAGAATTGTGAGACCCACTTTACTAGAATGTATACTTAATTATATGAATAGTATAACTATAAATACTTTTAGAATTTGAAGACTAGCCTAATATTTCCTTAAATCAAAATATCTTTGGCTTCGTTTGACATCAAAATGTTTGGTAGTTCAATTTTTAGAGCTGATTGGTTAGATCTAACTTATTTCAGTTGTATTGCTTGCCCCATGATTGGTATGAGACTAAGAAATTGCATTCACTGGACATCTCACTCCAGGAGGAGATATTTCTCAAATACAAACTCAATAATGGTTTCATTGTAGATAAGGTATAACACAAGTCGGTCTCTCTCTCTCTCTCTGTGTGTGTGTATGTGTGTGTGTGTATTATAGCTCTTTTGATCTCTCTAGATGTCACTTGATTCTACTGTTGAGAGGTTTGGCATGAGACTTGGAGATGTGATTGTTTTATCATTCAATCGGGATTATGTTTCCACCCTCCCTCAGGTGACAAATATCTTTAATCCTTCTATATCAGTTTATGATCTAAGAGGTGATTTGGGGACTTATCTCGCCCGGTGCTCGCTCACCCGCCACTGATGCCGTGGTCGCGGTCGACTGTCCCGTGCGCATCGCCGGGCTTCTGCTTCGTGTATCGCGTGCACACCGGCACTGAGGGTCACTTCCTCCTTGCCCTCGTCGCAACAAGTTTTCAAAACTAACCCTATCAATTCATAAAGAATTTTGTACTGTGCTGGCCGCTTAGCTTTATTGTTTTCGTATGTGGACCTCGTCGTGATGAATTTTTGAAAATAGCCCTGTCCACATGAATTAATCACGGCTATTTTTAAAAATTCGTCATGAGAGCCACATACGGAAAAAAATAGAGATAAACGGCTGATACAATACAAAAATCTTCGTGAATTGACAGATCTATTTTTGAAATCGTCACGACAAAGACATACGGAAAAAAACAAGAGCCAGGGGCCAGTACAGAAAAAAAGCAACACCGATTCCAGCGTCCAGCCTCTGCGAAAAAGAAATAAAAAGAAACCGCGTTCGGCGGCCGCTGGATAATTCTGAGAGCGCGGGATTCCAGTGACAGGCCACTGCAGAAAAAAATAAAACAAAACCACGAATTCCAACTGACAAAAAAAACCAGTTCTTTCCGGTCGATGGGAAATTTATGTCGTAGAAAAAAATAATTCCAACACTTCTGACCGCGGAAACAAATTCTAGCTGAGCTCGAGCGCGAAAAAATATTACCACGTCGCCCCTCTGCTGAATTTGCCAATTTGCCTGGGGAGTTAGCGATGCGGCCAATACAGACAAACCGCAAAGGCCGGTAGGAGACGCAATAGCAGCTCGACACGCCGGTGTTGCTTTTTATTTAATGCTTAAAGCACTCCATGGTCTTCTTACCCACCGCCACCGGACATCACTTTCTAGTTTCTAGTCGGAGACAAAGCTCTCATTCCTCCTCAAATCGCGATCGGCTCCCCAGGTGGCTAGGGCCCCTCGGCCCCTCGGAGCTTCGGCGACGCCCCAGCCCTGGCCCTCCTCGCCTCGGCGTAGCCTTGTTCCTCCCGTTCTCCGTCGGACCGCCAGCCCGTCGCCCGTGCACCCGCTCTCCGGCCCAGCTTCCCCTCGTCAATCTGCATCGCCGCCCGCCCTCCTAAGTTCAATTGGATTTAGATTTCATATGTGGATTTCAAGATTTCAAATGTTGCATTTTTGGATTGGTTTCTAAGTTCATTTTATGGAATGAATGTTTTTTTGTGTCTTTCTTTTCATTTCTTTTTCTAAACTGGCTAGATGGCTCGAGCACCTCACCTGTTTTCAAATCAGGCAGAACACTGGTTTGCTACTCAAGCTATACATTCGGTGTACAATGTATTTTCAATGTGTCATCTCCTATTTGAAAGCACATTGAAAGCCAAAGATGACAAACAATTAATAAGAGCATCTAGCTATTTATACAGAGGTGGAAGGAATCAATAGAGAAGGTAATCTGTATTGTTCATCTTTCTCTGGTTTCAGAAACTGCAGTGTCTTCCTGAGAAAATTGAGGACCGGCTATGCTATATCTATCTCAGTTATGATTGAGCTTAGATCAAGTGTCCCTTGTGTGGAGAGGGCATTGTATCTCCGGATTCCAGGATATTCTAATTCGTGGCACATACGACGGCAATTGGTTTTCTGGGACAGTGACATTGTGTCGTGCCTTGCCCTGTCTTCTGAACAGGTTTCGAATACTTGTTCGTTTGTGAGTATTTCTTCGAATTGCTCTCCTTTTTGCTGCTTTTATATTAGCTCTATGATGAAATTGGGTTATTGATGAAGTAAACAATTAAAGTTGTAAATGTGACCTTGAACTATTAAGTAGTACTTCCTGTTAATGCTAGATAGTATTCATTGTTAAGAAGTTGTTCATTGCTTAGTACATTTTGTGATCTTCAATTGATTATTTTTTTTGCCACTTTGGTACTCTGTTGATCACTTTCAAGTATTAGTTGTTGATCTGATAGTTCGTTTGAGAAGCACACTGTTGGCCAAACTACTCATATATTGAATTGTGGTTAATTGAACAATAAAATTGATTCTTTAAATATTTTATTGTGCATAATTAGGAAGGTAAGGGTTCAGGGTCTTATTTGCTTAGTTAATTATTTAGCTCAACTGTGATAATTTGACCCAAGTGAAGAGGTAGGAGCTAGTCTCTAGCAGCCCTACACTGAGCGGTGAGGAGGCTAAAAATTAATCTTTAAGCAGTCCGACATCTGAAAGCAAAATAAATCATACATTAATTCGGTTTAGTAGACATGATTCATTGCTTAATTGACATAAATTTTATGTTACGCTTTATCCTTTTTATGTCAATTTTGATTTCTTTGAATTATATAATTTTCTTCGTATTGCTATTTGAAATTAGTTTTATATACTTGCTCGTAATATCGCAATTATTTCAACAGCAAGTGCATGTACGTTAAGTTGATAGTGAAGCAATCCATATACATAATGCCTGGCAACATGGGCATACGAGACATCAGGATTACAAGTTTGGCAGAGTAGATCAACATACCAAATAGGAGAGAAGTAGTATTAAAAGCCAATATAAAGATAACATTTAAATTAAGCAAACATAGTACTGCCAACTTAGTGGTATTGAGACAACAATTCAGGGCAAATTATAGTTGTGCCCATGAGAGCAACTCCCTAGCTAGAATAGACTACCACATAATTCGATAGACTACATAGTCATGCAACAGTTCAAAAACACAACTAGAAATCAACTAAACATAGAAGATATTACTGGTTCAATGGGTCAAACTAATCAAACCCTCACAATTGATGCTTCAACATAAGGCAGCAGTTTTTCCTTCATCTCAACTCTACTCCTCCTCTCATTACCATCCTCTCATTACCATCACCATAAATCATCACCATCATCTTCCTCTTCCTCTTTCTGCTTAGAAACAAATTAAGATGAGGATGGTGACTTGTTCATTGAGGCTAGGCCCATACAATTGTGTAGTGGTTTATTATGCTTCATGTTCTTGTAGTCATTCTCAATTTACATTTTACTTACAGTAACATCTAGTGCATAAGTACAGTCAAGTCTAGTTCATCTATTTTTTAAAATTTTATGTTGGTTCAATGGATAAACCAAAAAATTTTGTATTTGTGCACCAAATAGTTCTTACACACTAGATATCTCACCATCTTAATTTTTTATTTATAATATCTTACAACAAAATTTTACTTTATAGCAAATCAAAATTTGAGTTTGTACTTCAATATTACAAATGAACTATGAACTCTAAAATTACCAAAACAATTTTGTTATGCTATGTATTCTCTAAATACCTCAAAGCTAGCATAGCAACTATCTGAGTTAGATTTAGCAAACTATATATCTAACTTTGCTTTGGAGAACTCTACCCAACATGTAAAGCAACTAGTTAATTCTTAGCATCTATTCATAATATATAAAAGAATTGACAATATTTACATCTCGTAAAAGTCTAGTCTTAGCACACCTTGCTATGTATTTTAATATTGCTGTATCACTAACTCTAGTAATAACTAATAATAACCAGTACAAAATTAATTTATCTAGCATACCTGCTCTTCATCGCTATCATTCCACTGAATCAGCTGAGAAAAAAATAAATATAATTAAGTAAAGGCTACAAGCTTATAGCTTAAGAACATGAATTGACATTTTTTTTTTGTAACAAGTTTAAACTTACCATGTAGTTTGTTGCTAAGAAGTCATTTACATTATTCAGACTAACAGTATATCCAAATCCCATCATAATATCATGGTAACACCAACACAATGTAGTGTGGCATGCAAGATTGTGCCACCGAAAAATCTATCAGGACAAATAATTCCTTCTAATTCCAAAAGCGTTATTGTGTTAGCCTTTTACATTAGTAGAAGTAACGGCATCATATATCCTTTCAAGGCAGACCACAAATCTATGTCCTGAAGCATCAAAACGGAGAGATGGCCACCCTGACAACACGAGTATTTCTCTTTCTTGTGGAGGTAAAGAAGACAGACTGATTACAGGGTGATCTTTCTTGCATAGAATATTGATCTCTTCGTCGTTGAAAATATCGATATAATGATAGATAAGGTTAACATCTACTTTAAGCACCATTAGATCTCGGTAGGCATTGTTAGAACTTCCTTATCCTGATGAATGCATATGATATTAAATCTGAACGCCGTTTCCAAATCTTCAGCAGTCACACTATGCACACCCGCGGCGTAAACATCTCTGATAATGTGAGCGCAAGTTAGGATTCTCAACTTATTTCCATTCCTTGTTATAGCAAACCCAGTACTATATCTTGTTCTAGAACCAACAGTAATGCCATCCTCCTCACCAGGTTCAGCCTTTTTCTTTTTCCTTTTTTTCCTCGCTTGATAATTTAAAACTCAGGTTCAGCGGTGTAAACTCGTTTGATCTCACGTATAAGTTGCATGTAACACCCTGATTTTCAAAAGTCGATTTGATAATTTATCCTGTGCTAGTAAAATTTAAAACATGAATTTTAATTAGCACTAGGTATAAAATTTCACGTATGAAAACTCAGTACAAAAAAAATCTATTCTTCTGCCATTTAATTTCCTACCATCGCTGTAAAAACCAGTAGCAAATAATAAACCAACGGGTAAAGGCCAAAGGGTAGCACCATAAATACACTCCCATCCCTCCTTTTTTCCCTGCAACACGTCTCCCCCACTCGGCTCTTCTTCTTTCCCCTCTAGTCTATTCAACAGGCACCAAAAACAACAAAAAAAACACACAGCTCCTCTAACCTTTTCTCCTCGAAAACACCTCCAAAAACAAAGAATCATCCCACGCATGTTATACCATTACGATCCTGATCGCATGAGCATTCCATCCCCGTGATCAAACCTCGCCTGCAAGACTATTTGAGCGACTTTGCAAAAAAGAGAGGAATAATGGCAGTAGTGCTAGCATCAGGGAGTCATTCCCTTCACTATCTCTCTACCAATCGAACCACCCCCATTCTCTTTATCCACCCCATGCCATTCTTTTTCCTCCCCATTCTTTTTCTTTCTACCACTTCTTTCTTCCTCCTAGTAGCATGCATCTTGTGCCTCCCCTTTACAGCTGATACATGGTCGCCTCCAACCGCTTGCTTCTTTACTCCTTCGTGCCATCCCTCCCTGTCCAAGCAAGAACACAAGAACAAGCTTTTTCCCTAATCACCCCAAAAACCAAAGTATTAACCAGTGCATGTTATATCATCATGATTCTCATGATCCATATAATCCATTTTAGAAACCAAACCCTGCATGCATAACCATTTGTGAAATTTTGAGGATGGAGAGGTGTAGTAGTTCTATGCTCTGGGATTTGCTTGATAGCAGTGTACCAGAGGTCAGTACATGGTGAAAAGAAGCGGCATGGCGGCCAGGCAACAGGGCGAGGCCACGGTTGGGCCGGCGCGGCTTGGCCAGGGTGGCGTGAGCCCGAAGTGGCGCTGACGCACGGCCGGAGGCGAGCAGCGGCCCATGGCGGCGCGCGGTGCACATCACGACCAGTGGAAGTCGGTGGCATGCGACGCAACGCGACCAGGAGGAAGGCGTAGAGCTTGGCGGCGCGCGACGATCGGAGCAAGACGGTCGTGGCCGGGGTTGGTGTGGCCCGGAGCGAGATGGCCGTGGCAGGGGTTGGCGCGGCCCAGGGCGGCCTAGGGTGTTACATGCAACTTATACGCGAGATCAAACGAGTGACGACGAATCAAGAGATGAAAGAGAAGAAAAAGAGAGAAAAAAGAGGAAAGGAAAAGGTTGAACCTGGGGAGGATGATTACATTACTGCTAGTTCTAGAACAAGATATAGTACTGGACTTGCTATAGTAAGAAATGAAAATAAGTTGAGAATCCTAACTTGCGCTCACATGATCAGAGCTGTTTACACCGCGACTGTGCATAATGTGACCGCTGAAGATTTGGAAACGGCGTTCAGATTTGATATCATATGCATTCATCAGGAGAAGGAAGTTCTGACAATGCCTAGCCATGTGGATATTTTCAAACGTATGAGTGTGTGCATGTCAGCATCCATTTGTGTTGTGGATACCGAGCGAGATCTAATGGTGCTTGAAGTAGATGTTGACTTTATCTATCATCATGTCAATATTTTCAACGGTTAAGAGATCAATATTCCATGCGAGGAAGATCACCTTGTAATCAGTCTGTCTTCTTTACCACCACAAGAAAGAAAAATACTCGTTTTTTCAGGGTGACCACCTCTCTGTTTCGATACTTAAGGACATGGATTTGTGTCCTACCTTGAAAGGACATATGATATCATTACTTCTACTAATGTAAAATACTAACACAGTGATGCTTTTGAAATTAGAAGGAATTATTTATCCCGATAGATTTTTGGCCCAATCTTGAATGGCATGCTATATTGCGTTGGTGTTTACCATGGTGTTATGATGTGATTTGGATATGTTGTTAGTCTAAATGATATCAAGGACTTCTTAGCAACAAACTATGTGGTAAGTTTAAAATAGTTACAAAAAAACATATCAATTCATGTTCTTAGGCTATGAGCTTGTAGGCTTTACTTAATTATATTTGTTTTTTCTCAGCTGATGTAGTAGGATGATAGCGATGGAGATCAGGTATGCTAATTCTAGATGAATTAATTTTGTATTAGTTATTAGTTATTACTAGAGTTAGTGATTCAGCAATATGAAAATACATAACAAGGGGTGCTAAGACTAGGCTTTTACGGGATGCAAATACTGTCAATTGTTTTATATATTATGAATAGATGCCAGGAATTAACTAGTTAGTTTATATGTTGGGTAGAGTTCTCCAAAGCAAAGTTAGATATATGGTTTGCTAAATCTAACTTAGATAGTTGCTATGCTAGCTTTGAGCTATTTAGAAAATACCTAGTATAACAAAATTATTTTGAAAATTTTAGAGTTCATAGTTCATTTGTAATATTGAAGTATAAACTCTCATTTTGATTTGCTATAAAGTAAAATTGTGTTGTAAGATATTATAAATTAAGAATTAAGATGAAGATATCTAGTGTGCAAGCACTATTTGGTGCACAAATACATAACAAGTAAAATTGTGTTGTAAGATATTATAAATCAAGAATTAAGATGAAGATATCCTTTGAATCAACATAAAAATTCTAAAAAAGTAGATAAACTAAACTAGATTGTACTTATGCACTAGATATTACTATAAGTAAAATGTAAATTGAGAATGATTATAAAAACATGGAGCATAATAAACCACTACACAATTGTATGGGCCTAGCCTCAATGAACAAGTCACCATCCTCATCTTCATTTGTTTCTAAGCAGGAAGAGGATGATGAAGATGATGGTGATGGTCCATTGTGATGGTGATGAGAGGGGGGATAGAGTTGAGATTAAGGAAAAGCTGTTGACTTATGTTGAATCATCGATTATCGGGGTTTGATTAGTTTGACCTATCGAACCAATACTATATTCTATATTTAGTTGATTTCTAATTGTGTTTCTGAACTATTGCATGATTGTGTAGTCTATCGAATTCTGTGGTTGTCTATTCTAGCCAGGGAGTTGCTCTCATGGGCACAACTATAATTTGTCATGAATTGTTGCCGCAATGCCACTAAGTTGATAGTACTATGCATGTTTAATTTAAATGTTATCTTTATGTTGGCTTTTAATACTATCTCCCCTATTTGGTATGCCGATCTACTCTGCTAAACTTGTAACCCCGATGCCTCATAAGCCCAGGATGCCAGACACCACATATATGGATTGCTGCAGTGGACACTTGCGTACATGCACTTGCTTGATCTAAGCCCAATCATAATCGAGATAGATATAACATAGTTGGTGCTCAATTTTCTCTGGAAGACAGGTGCAGTTTCTGAAACCAGAGAAAGATGAGCAGTACAGATTACCTTCTCTATTGATTCCTTCCACCTCTGTATAAATAGCTAGATGCTGTTGTCAATTGTTTACCATCTTTGGCTTTCAATGTGTTGAGGTGCTAAAGCCATTTTATAACATGTAGACGTAGCTAATATTGCTACCATGGTTTAGGGGGAAAAAAAATAGAGACCTAAATTTGATAGTAGATGTTATTGTGTGTTTTAAAGACTGGAGTAGGAGATGTAGGAACATGTATCTAGCAATTGACCCTAAGCCACTAAATTTACTTCTCCGACCTAGTCCTTTCATTATTAAATAGCACATTTTATTCTAATTTCTCGAACAACATTCTGTCCTTTGTCATGCACCATACATGCGATTTATAAAAGGTTAAAATTAAATATTAAAATGTGCAATTGCTTTCTTGATTTTATGTGCTTTTAGTGAATTATTTCTTGATTGGAAATGATTATTGGCATTGAGAAAAGAAAGAAAAGGAGAATTTGTGAAATAGTAAAAATAGTAAAAGATGAAAATTATCCCAATAATTTTTGGATAGCCTTTAGAATGCTCTGGAAATCATCCTTGGCTGGTCAAAAGTAGATGAGAAATCATTTATAAGTTGAGAGGATAAGTTTAATGGAAGTGCTTATCCCTGACCAACTCCTTGTCAGAATTGTGTAGAAATTCCTAGACCTTTCTAGCACTTAAAATTTTTACCATGTGATCTCAGTTACCTTACCCATTCCTAGTAAAATTGGAAAAAATTAAAAGTAAGATTTGCTATTTATCCCAATTTAAATATTACAAAGCTGAAAATCAAAAAATAGGAGTAAAAGATTTATTAAGAAATAAATAATGATATTTTGGATCTTAAAATTTTATGGTAGGTTGCTGTCTTAAAACCTAACCTACTGTAAAAGTTTCAAATATTTGGAAGTTGATTTGGTCTCCCTGATAAATCAAATTCCGAATTTGAGTTATTGTGCAGTAGCCATTGTCAGAATTTCTAAAATTAAAATGCTAGGAAATTTTACATCAAAATTTTACAGTAGATCATCAACTTGCCCAGGAAGCTAGTCAAAAAGGTTCCAAAATTTGCGTGATGATACGACCCTCCGATTAATTGTTCTATCCTGCTGTCCGAAGGGATTGAATCTGGATTTCTCTCTTCTCAATTCCAAGTGGGCCCGCGCTTTTTTCTGCCCAACCGACTCACTTTTAACTCCCATTTCTTTATGAAATTTGTTAATCTTGAAAATAGCAGTAAAAGATACTAATATTTTAAATAAAAACAAAAACTATGATTTCGATATGGGTGATTATTGTCAATAATCGGATGTACATTTAATATACGTAGATAGGGGTATCACCCATGTAATATAAGAACCGAGTTGCTATGTTGTTTTCATGCCAAGATAACCGCACAACCACAAGTGCTAGACTGGTAACTTAGTATGTTACCGAAAAACTAGCTTTGCACATTGGCAGGCCGAAGTAATACGGTCATTTCGGATAGGTTCGCTCGAAGGGACGTCTACACTGAGGTGATTTGGAACCAACGTTTACCGATACAACGGTGTACGCCTTTCTATGGGGAGAGACGGTTTCATTTGAGCCAAGGGCTCCTGTTTATTATTGAGCTGACGACTATTGATTATTATTTTTTCACGTGATTATTTGTTTCTTCCATAGCAAGGATTTGACATCACCGGACTGATGCAAAGTTAGGGCTAGGTATCGAACGGTTCCATTATGAACTCTCTGCGACATACCAAAAGAAGTGTGTTAAATAAACTTTGCAAAAAGAGGCAACATATCTTGTGGGTCAAGCTGTACAAACTCTGCAGAGTTAAAATAAAACTAATCGATTGGCAGCGTTCGCGGTCATAAGCACTTAACGTCATCACATAGCTAGATGTTTTCCATATTTTGTAAAATGTACAATTAATCATCTAATCTTGTTAAATTTTATTTGTCTTATTCAATCTTGCCACGTGCTGGCTTTTTACGTTTGTTACTCACGATGGGTTGTGAGTGATTGATTTTATTTTTTCTACTCACAAAGCGCTGTGAGTAAATGCTTTTATTATTGTGCTCACGAAGGACTCTAAGTATGCTATTACATTTCTGTTAAATTCTTACTTGTTACTTTACTTATTCAGTTAAATCAGTGTTACTTTACTTATTCAGTTAAATCAGTTTTATTTACTTTACGCTTTGAACTTACAATTTAGTATTTATTATTCAAGTTTCGCTTTATGCAAAATAACCATGTCAATCTTCCTTTGAATCAACTTGCATATACGATAGAATTTGCAAACACTACAAGTCTTGTTAAATACACAATGTACTCAATCTTGCTTTAATCGTTATTTTAGGTGAAGAAACAAAAATCTCAGATGATGAGTTTTTGACGAATACACTGGCGATGGTTCTTACTAGGTTTTCCACTTATCTGTTGCCTCTTACTAGGTTTTCCACTTGTCTGATGCCTGTGGAGTTTTGGGTACAATTTTTGTAGTTCGAAGTTCGCATAATCAAATCAAATGTAGACTTTATTCACAAAGCTTAAGAAGCGTTTTTATGTGAATATACGTACCCACATTTTTGTATGGCAATGAATTTGTCATCAACCTCCACAATTTCATCCGAGTACAAACAAGCTCACTCGTATAACCTTCACAATTTCATCCGAGTACAAATGAGCGCACACGTATATGTGTTGCCTTGTGGGTTAAAAAAAGATGCAACATGCCCACGATCTCTCTAAATCTCTCTCCATCTCTCACCGAAAGATAAACCTCATCAAAATATTGAATGATCATTCCCGATGCAAGACATCAACACAAGAGTTTATTTTGAGGAATGAGTTGGTCCTACCATCATCACGTTCCTCATCCTTTTGTGTTCGAGAAAAGAAATGGAGTTGGACCATTATTCCATTCTCCATGACCATGTTTATACATACAAAAAAAATGAATGAGATCATAAACAAATACAATCAGGAAATAAACTCGAGTGTATTAATCCATTCCTTAAACCAAACATGCCCAAGAACATTCAACGAAAGACAAAACAAACATTTTACTTTGCCACACTCGCTGCCATATAACAATATGATATATTCTGTTAGTCACATATTTCATGCAAAAAAATTACGACATTAGTAAGCAAATCACAAAGGGTTGTAGGAGATAGTTCAGCCAAAAACGAAGTAGAACGGCAGGAGATAGTTATACCAAAAAAGGAGCAGCTAACATACTAAGTAGAGCCTAAATCATAGTTTACATAACAGTAGAGAAGCTAAAAAAAGAGAGTATATCCTGCAACACCTTGTGGGGGCTCCGGAATCAGATTAGCGATGCAGGTCATTACTGTTACATCGGTTAGAAGATTAATGCAACCCGTAATGTTTCCTGATCGCTAAAACAACTCCGTACTCAGATTGGGGCCAATTAATCGGCAGAACTCGTGAGGAGTGTACATGCCAACTGATTGATCCCAACTCGAAGCTTCGCAATCAAGCGTGCATTGTATCGTTCCCTGGATCAAGAGCTCCAAGACTCCACGCGTTGTCATACAAGACAGGTCTCAACTATGCAGGAGTAAATATATTACACATGAAAGGTAACGTTATTACAATAGTTTAACTTTACAAGTCTCGGCCTACAGCCGGCACAAGTCCAAAAGAATCATCCAATGCCAGCGGAAACTCCAAAAGAAAAACACGCAGTGTGCCTCCACCCTCAGGCAACTGACTGGAAGGAAACCCAGCTAAGCCTCAATAAATCGTCAACACATCGAATCAAGGCCTCGCCCAAAGACATCTCGCATCATTACCTGCTTCTTCTTCCTCTGACCAAAGTCCGTTAGAGCAAACGGTGAGTACACGTATGTACTCGCAAGACTTTAGTGTATGGAATGTATACGTATAAAATGCAGGTTAAATCAATGAACAATAGGTTACTACACTAGTCTTTTGAGCACAAAGCAGATTTTGCTTGCAATATGATAATAGATTTGTATTCGCATTTTTTTTTACAAAAGAAATTGATGAAAACATTTCAAACAATTAATAATAAATAAACCATTAACCAAATCAACCATCCAACCATCCTTTCACCAAAACGACCAACCACCTGTACCTTATCCGAACCCAAGATCCAGACACACACCCGACCAACACAGTCTAACCTCGAAACCCATTTTCCCAGAAGTCAACCCAGACCCAACATCTATACTTGATTATACTTTCCAAGCTGCTCGTGACCGTGAGCACGGCTAATCGATTAGTTTATTTATCTCTGCAGAGATCAGACATCGTACCCACATGACACGCTCTAGCAATCATGTCATCCATGCCTCGCGATACCAAAGTACCCGATTTGCTAGACAAAGGACGGAACCTTTCGAGAGATTGGAGCTCTAATCCTGCATCGCCCTGAACGTGCATTCCTAACTACACACCACCGAGGCCGCCAGTGGTTCCCATAGGCACCCACTAGCCCACGACCTCCCTGTAGTAGGCATTACCGTTGTATTGGGTAAACTTTCCTTCGATGCCTCGACAAGAAAGTCCCTAGAATGCAACAACACCACAAGTGCATCCAATCCTCTTTGCCCTCCAATAATGCAGGGTCAGATCCCTTTTCCCCGTACTAGGCTGAGGCCATCCCACACTGGCACATGTGGTTGCACGTATTACACCCAGTAAATAGCACAAAGTTCGGTCCTTAGGGTGACTCAGGCGAGATCTTCCAAACCCACTTGCTATGGCCACAGAGGATCGACACTAGCGGCCCCGCCGAGCACACACTAGCCTTCAACCTCCCCAAAGCAAGGGACCCACTGAGACCAAACCACTCCAAACCAGCCAACGGCCTGACAACCAATCCGAACCTGAAACCAGCCTACCAACCGGAACCACTGCCCGGCCAAATACCACCAACTCCGAACCACCAAACATCTCGCCCGGTCTAAATTCTCCAAGTTTTTCCATTTTACTCACGCAACCATTCCCCTTTTTCCACAAAACCCCATATCCACTGATTCCAACCTGACACCAATCACCTATCCTAATAGTTCCAGGAGTTTATGAATAAGAATGTCCTGATCTCCTGCAACCAATTCTACTGCTGAGCTAAGCATATGCGACTATTATTCTTTAATACCCTCTGATACTTACTAACGTGTCTAAGTTATTCCTAAGTCTATCAAGGATTGCATATTCGGATTAAATTGAGGTGATCCAACATTTTCTGGTTTAACTACTGCTTCCCACAAATTATCACTTTTAATAAACTTATGAGCATGCATAATAGTTTTGGCAATCAAAATTAAGAATTTGCAAATATGGGATTCAAAATGGTCAAGGAGGTGCTTGCCTGTCTGCTCTGTGGTGAAATCGGTCTCCGGGACGTAGTCGGGATCGTCGGCGACGTTCGAAGTGTCTACGTCTACACGAAAAGCAACGAGACCAAAATCATCGATCAAAATAGGCAAAGAAGCAATCAAAATCCAAAAAGAAGCAAAAACGGAAAACGAGAACCTAGACGGAAAAGAGATTCTAAACTTTCTCCCAGAGGCCAAGACGGCCATCAGAGTCTCTGTAGTGCCGCGAGTCACTCCGGCGATCTGCTGAATTGTCCGGTAGTGCCGCTGAAAGTGCATCTAGGCCCCTCATTTTATTTTGGTGATTAATGATGACACAATTAAAGTGATCTAATGCTTCAACTCAGAGTAATGCAGTTATCGAGATCACATCAAGCTTGGAATGAGAATGGACGGTCCTAAGCGCGTCAAATTTCGATAAAACGGCATCAAGACGATGAAGTGTAATTTTCTTTTTATTTGAGTCTTAAGGATAGCCGTACTATTAAGAGGATACGATGAGAAATCGCCTATTAGGATGTGCATGTGCTCAACATCAAGTACTTCATCTAAAATTAGCACTCATGCATAGCTTTTGCAAAAAGATTTAATTGCAACCGAGCTGGGTAACCCGGAGTCTCCGGATGACCAGTCCGGAGTATCTGGATTCAATCCGGAGTATCCGGACTTTTTGTCCGAAGTCTCCGGGTTGGACCCCTCGGTTACTATTGGTTCCAGCTTGTCCGGAGTATCCGGACATTTGGTCCGGAGTGTCCGGATAACCCGGAGTCTCCGGGTTGTTTGTCCGGACACTCCGGCCTGTACAATTCGTGGAGCAACGGCTAGTTTTCAAAAAGGGTATTTAAAGCCTCCACTCCACTCCAACGGCTAGGATCTCTATTGAGCTCATTCATAGCAGCATTCAAGCCATTCCTAACCATCTCTAAGCATTCAATAGAGCCCCCACTTCCTCCCATCAATTGATTTGGTTGTTGATTCATTTTGGTGAGGAGAGGAAGAAGCAAAGTGCTAAGTGCATTCATTTCATCTTGTTGAGCACTAGTTCATCCTCCAAGCGATTCTTCGTGGTGTTATTACTCTTGGAGGTTGAAGGTCTCCTAGACGGTTAGGAGTCACCGGGAGCTACCGACGTGTGTGGTGAGCCCGGCTGCTTGTGAAGGCGAGTCTCGCCTCCGAAATGGAAGAGACAAGAAGTGAAACCGGCGAGTGCATTTGTGCAACACCGGGAGGAAAGCGGGTTGAAAGAGACCCCGGTTCAAGTGTGACCGAGCCACCTCAACGGAGACGTAGGATTCCCTTCAAGAATCCGAACTTCGGTGAAAAATCGTTTCTCTCGCTCTCTTTATTTGCTTGTGTTGCTTGTGTGGATTTGTCTCCGTAAACCCTAGATCTAGCTCTTTGTCTAGCTTTAATTCAAATTCATACTAGCACTTGTTCTAGGTTGCTATTGTTATTTACTTTTAGTAGTATCTTGTGCAAGTTTGAGAAACTTGTGTTGCGCTCCCGAGCCACTCAACTCGGAGACTCCGGTATTTAATACCGGACACTCCGGACAAGCCGGAGTATCCGGACCAAAACCCGGAGACTCCGGGTTGACCTGCTCGGCCAGTTTAATTCCGCTGCGTATTTTTAAATCCGCCTATTCACCCCCCTCTAGGCGACATCGTTGGTCCTTTCAATTGGTATCAGAGCCAAATCTCCTTTATTTTGGCTTAACCGCTTGAAGAATCAAAGATGTCGGAAATAGAGAAAGTTACCGAAACCCATGCCCAAGACAAGGCCACGGGTTCCGGTATAGGGGTTGCAATTCCTTTAGATTATTTCTCTTTTGGAGTCTCAAACTCCTCATCCTATGTCTCCGTCTTGTCCGGTCGAGCGCCTCACTTCGATGGCACTCGATATGCGGCATGGAAACATAAGATGAAGATGCATTTGAGATCACTTCATCCTTGTATTTGGAAGATTGTTGAAACAGGTTTCAAGCCCGCAAACCCCAACAATCTCACCTCCGAAGAAGACAAAGCTCAACACTTCAACGACTTGGCCGTCAATGCCTTGTTCAACGCTTTGAGCGACTCCGAGTTCAACTGGGTCGATGGCCTTGACAATGCCAAGGACATTTGGGAAAGATTGATGGTGTCTCATGAAGGTGTGTCAAGTGTCCGTGAGTCCAAGATCGAACTCATCATTGGAGAGCTAAGCCGATTCACTTTGGAAGAAGGTGAATCGTACACAAACATGTTTGATCGCTTGATGGTGCTAGTGAATCAAGCAAAGGGACTTGGAAGTACCAAGCTCACCGACAAGGCCGTGGTGAAGATCATCCTTCGAGTGATCACCCCCACCAACCGCAACCTTGTGCAACTCATCCGCGACCGGCCAAACTTCGACACCCTCACTCCTCATGATGTGATTGGCCGGTTGATGACGGATGAGATGATGGTGAAGGAAGCGGAAGTGGTGGATGAGCTCAAGTCCGGCAAGAAGAAGGGCATCGCCTTGAAGGCCGTCAAGGTGGTGCAAGAAGCCGAAGATAGCTCAAGCGATGAAGAAGAATCAAATGGGCACTCACAAATGAAGACATGGCCCTTCTTGTTAGAAGATTCAACAAGTTCTTGAAGAGAAAAGGATACAAGCCGGGAAGCCATTCCAAGAGCTTCGGCAACAAGTCAAGAGGAAGGTACTCTTCAAGAAAGTGCTATGAGTGTGGGGAACCCGGTCACTTCATTGCCGAATGCCCACACAAAGAAAAGAAGGAAGAAAAGCCGCACAAGAAAGACAAGTACCGCAAGAAGGACAAGGACAAGAGCAAGAAGTACAAGGGCAAGGGTCATGCATACATTGGCAAGGAGTGGAACTCCGACTCCGACTCTGAGTCCGAGTCCGAGTCCAACTCCGACAATGAAGGAGGACTTGCCACCGTCGCCATCGCTACTCCACCGACAAAGTCGAAGAGCCTCTTCGACAACTTGAGCGACGGAGATGAAGATGCTCCAATGTGCCTTATGGCAAAGGGGCACAAGGTATCATCTAAGAGCACTATTCATTCCATTGTTGATTATAGCTTGGATGATTGTGATGATGCTAGTGATGAGGAAGAAGTAGCATTTAAGTCTATGGATAATTTTGATGTTAAAAAATTAGACTTGCTACTTAAGGATATTGAAAGATTGGAGGAGGTTGTTGAGAAAAAGGAAGCTATTCTCGAAGCTCAAGAAGATCTCCTTATTTTTGAGAAGGAGAAGAACCTTGAACTAGAGAAGAGCTTGGCTCTTGAAAAGAAAAAAAATGAGGATTTGGTCAAAAGCTCAAATTTGACCAAAAATGAAGCACTTAGTCTTGAGATCACCAATGCTTCACTCATAGAGCAACTTGCAAAAGCAAAGGATGCTTGCAAGGCTCTTGAAGTGAAGCTTGTTGATCTCTCAAATAAAGCTTCTACCTCAATCAACAACTCCAATATTTCATTACCCTCGACGAGCAACGGTTGCGCTAGATGCTTTAATGTTGATGTTGCTACTTGTGCTACTAACCGTGAGACTTTGAAAGTCTTAGCTCATGAAAATGAGAAGCTTAAGGTGATGCTTGAAGATGGACTTCAAAAGTCCTACAAGGCAAGCAAGGGTTTAGAGGAGTATCTCGGTAAGCGCCAAGGTAATCCTAAGAGGCAAGGGCTTGGGTATGTTCCGCCAAAGGGCAAAAAGAGCAACATTGTTGTTGCTCCTTTAAGCAAGCCCATATACTTTGTAAAAGGCGAAGGAACATCCAAGCACAAAGCTCACTCTGAGTTTTTTTGCTTCTTATGTGCTTAAAAAGACTAACCTCGGTCGTGTAGTTGCTTATCATGTTGGGCGTAAGCCGAAAAATGCTCCTTGTGTTCATTCTATTTGGGTCCCTAAATCGCTTGTCACTAACGTGCGTGGACCTAACCAAGCTTGGGTACCAAAGAGCAAAAACTAAATATGTTTTTGTAGGCCTATATCTCCGGTGGAACAAGTTGGATTTTGGATAGCGGATGCACGCATCACATGACCGGAGAAAAGGCAATGTTCGCACACCTGGATGTGAATGGATCAAATAGCGAAAGTATTATATTTGGAGATAATGGAAAAGGAGAGGTAATTGGTTTGGGTAAAATCTCTATCTCAAATGATTTCCATTTAAGTAATGTCTTACTTGTTGAATCATTAAGCTACAATTTGTTGTCCGTTGCACAATTGTGTGAAGCGGGTTACAATTGTTTGTTTAATGAAAAGGGTGTGGAAGTTATTAAGAGGCTTGATAGTTCAATAGCCTTTAAAGGACGTTTGAAGGGTAAGCTCTATCTCGTAGACTTCAATACGGATAGACTTAATCTTGAAACGTGCTTAATGGCTAAATCTAGCATGGGTTGGCTATGGCATCGCCGACTAGCCCATGTCGGTATGAGGAATCTTCACAAACTCATTAAAGGCAACCACATTCTTGGACTAACCAATGTTGTCTTTGAGAAAGATAGGATTTGTAGCGCTTGTCAAGCGGGCAAGCAAGTTGGCGCCTCTCATCCCGCCAAGAATGTGATGACGACCTCATGACCATTGGAAATGCTCCACATGGATTTATTTGGTCCCGTAGCTTACATAAGCATCGGGGGAAGTAAGTATGGTTTGGTTATTGTTGATGACTTTTCTCGATTCACTTGGGTGTTCTTCTTGCATGACAAAGGTGAAGTCCAAGTAACTCTAAAGAAGTTCATGAGAAGAGCTCAAAACGAGTTTGAAGTAAAGATCAAGAGAATTCGGAGCGACAACGGCACCGAGTTCAAGAATATTGGCGTGGAGGAGTTTCTCGATGAAGAAGGAATTAAGCACGAATTCTCGGCTCCCTATTCTCCTCAACAAAATGGGGTAGCCGAGAGGAAGAATCGAACCCTCATCGAGATGGCGCGGACGATGCTTGACGAGTACAAGGTTTCCGATATCTTTTGGGCGGAAGCCATCAATACCGCATGCCATAGCTCCAACCGCCTCTACCTTCACAAGATCTTAAAGAAAACGGCATACGAGTTGCTCACCGGGAAGAAACCAAATGTCTCCTATTTTCGAGTCTTTGGGAGTAAATGCTATATCCTTAACAAAAAAGCTAAGTCTTCTAAATTCGCTCCTAAAGTAGATGAAGGTTTCTTACTTGGTTATGGAACTAATGCTTACGCGTACCGAGTTTTCAACAATACCACCGGTGTCGTTGAAATCTCGCGTGACGTGACTTTTGATGAGACTAACGGTTCTCAAGTAGAACAAGTTGATCGTGCCGTGATTGACAGGGAAGAACCACCTTGTGAAGCTATCAAGAAAATGGCAATTGGGGAGGTAAGACTTCAAAATCTGGAATCTCACCCGAGCACCCCAACCCGGAGTCTCCGGCCTGAAACCCGGAATGTCCGGATTGGTCCGGAGTCTCCGGGTCAAATACCGGAGTCTCCGGATGGGTCAGGCTCAGGTGATATTCCCTCCTCGTCCAAGCAAGCCCAAGATGGTTCGAACGCATCCCAAAACAAAGAACCTATCCAAGCTCCAAATTCAACCGTTTCTCACCCAAGAGTTCATCAAAGTATTCAACGAGATCATCCGGTCGACAATATACTCGGAGACATTCACAAGGGAGTATCTACTAGATCTCGAGTTGCAAATTTTTGTGAATTTTACTCGTTTGTGTCGTCTCTTGAGCCTCTTAAGGTAGAAGAAGCGCTTGATGATCCGGATTGGGTGATGGCCATGCAAGAGGAGCTTAACAATTTCAAGAGAAATCAAGTTTGAGAGCTTGTTCAAAGATCAAATCAAAACGTGATCGGCACAAAATGAGTCTTCCGGAACAAGCAAGATGAGAATGGAATCGTGACAAGGAACAAAGCTCGTTTGGTTGCTCAAGGGTACACTCAAATCGAAGGTTTGGATTTCGATGAAACATATGCTCCAGTAGCTAGGCTTGAATCTATTAGAATATTACTTGCCTTTGCTACTCACCATGATTTCAAGCTGTATCAAATGGACGTGAAGAGCGCCTTCTTAAATGGACCACTCTCCGAGATGGTCTACGTCGAGCAACCACCCGGTTTTGAAGATCCAAAACACCCGGGCCACGTCTACTATCTACATAAAGCCCTTTATGGACTTAAGCAAGCAACGAGGGCTTGGTTCGAGTGTTTACGAGATTTCCTTCTGGGACAAGGTTTTGTAGTCGGAAAGGCCGACCCTACTCTCTTTACTAAACACATTGATAATGATTTATTTGTGTGCCAAATATATGTCGACGACATTATATTTGGATCTACTAATGAACATTTGTGTAAAGAGTTTAGCAAGATAATGACCAAAAGTTTTGAGATGTCCATGATGGGAGAGTTGAAGTTCTTCCTCGGATTTCAAGTCAAACAACTCAAGGAAGGAACTTTCATTTGTCAAACCAAGTACATCAAGGACATGCTCAAGAAGTTCGGAATGGAGGACGCTAAGCCTATAAAGACGCCTATGCAGGCCAACGGGCATCTAGACCTTGACAAAGAAGGTAAACCGGTCATCCAAAAGGTATATCGTTCGATGATCGGTTCTCTCCTTTATCTTTGTGCATCTAGGCCCGATATCATGCTTAGTGTTTGTATGTGTGCACGTTTTCAAGCTGCTCCAAAAGAGTGCCACATGGTGGCCGTTAAGAGAATCTTGAGATACTTAGTGCACACTCCTCATTTCGGACTTTGGTATCCAAAAGGATCTTCCTTTGAACTTGTTGGCTATTCCGATGCGGATTATGCCGGTTGTAAAGTGGATAGGAAGAGTACCTCGGGGACTTGCCAATTCTTGGGTAGGTCCCTAGTCTCGTGGTCTTCCAAGAAACAGAATTCCGTAGCCCTATCCACTGCCGAAGCCGAATACATAGCAGCCGGGAGTTGTTGTGCCCAACTACTTTGGATGAGACAAACCTTGAGTGATTTTGGCCTAAACTACAAAAGTGTTCCACTACTGTGTGACAATGAGAGTGCCATAAAAATTGCCAACAATCCCGTCCAACACTCCCGTACAAAACACATAGACATTCGCCATCATTTCCTAAGAGATCACGCAACCAAAGGCGAAATTGATATCCAACATGTGAGTACAAATGATCAATTAGCCGATATTTTCACCAAGCCCCTTGACGAGAAAAGGTTCTGTGAATTGAGAAGTGGTCTAAATATTCTAGATTCTCGTAACGTGGCTTGATAAGTGCTCATATATTGGTTGGTGAATGAAAAATGAATTTCAAAAACTTATTCATCTTTTTCTCTGAATTTACTCTGTGTTTTTGGCTTTTTTGATCCTTCGATCTTGTCATTTGCTATGTGACCATAGTTTGCTTGTTTAATTGTTCGCTGGTCATATATCAAGTTGATATCTTAGGGTCTCTTTCTCCCTTTCATTCCGCCAATTCCTAGTTTCTTCGTGCGGTTTCCCTTTCTCCTAACCGAGCTGGGGAACCCGGAGTATCCGGTTTTCTATCCGGAGTCTCCGGGTTAGCCCGGAGTCTCCGGGCATTTTGTCCGGAGTGTCCGGGTTGGGCCGGAGTATCCGGACTCCAGTCCGGAGTCTCCGGGTTGGGGCGGTCGGTTAAACCCCCCAATCCCGCGCCGTTTTTTTTCTATTCCTCCGCGCGTCTTTCCCTCTCCCGTGATCCTACCTTGGCTAGGGCTTGATTCTCTCCTTCTCCTCCCTCTCCAAAGTCCTTGGATCCCTCCTCTTAATCGGTTTGAAGAACAAGGTAAGGATCCTCGTTGCCCTAACCCTCTTTTCGGGGATTAGATTTATTCTCGCGGTTCTTAGGGCCTCTCCTCGTGCTTCATCTCTTCTAGGGTGCGGATTGACTCGTCGTTGCCCGCAAGATTGGAGATCTTTAGCCCTAACTCACTCGTGTTCTTCGCTTTTCAAATCCTCTTGAGGTGAGTTTCTTCGTGTGCCCTAATCTCGCGAAATTTCCTTGCTAGATTGTGCCCTAGTCGTTTTTTTGTTCATCCTTAAGGCAATCTAGTTTCATTTCATGCCAATTTGGGGGTTGTTTTCCCCAAATTTCTTGCGCCCGTGCGCATTTTCTGGCGCATCCGGAGTCTCCGGGTTGGTCCGGAGTGTCCGGACTTTTAATCCGGAGTCTCCGGGTTAATCCGGAGTATCCGGACAATTTGTCCGGACTCTCCGGGTTGGGTGCTTCGGCCAGACTTCAGTTTTGTCTCAATTTCAAGCCGCCTCGAGGCTAATCCTTTTCTCTCGCTCTGTCTGGTCAGATGGATCCTTCTCAGGGGTCTTCAGCTAGTGGTGGTGGTGATCTGCCGAGGGACCCTCCGCCTCTCGACAGTCCCTCCAGCTTCACCGCCTCGCTGCCTGGCACCCAAGAGGCCGTTACGCCGTGGCAAAGAGAAGGGGTGGATCGAGCATTGGGACGTCATCTCGCCGCCAGCCTCTGTCCAATCCTCTTCCCACCTCCACTCGGCCTCTCGGCGGCGGCAGCTCGGCCTCGAGGCTCGTCCTCACTTCGGCTGAGCCCGATCCAGATGAGCATCCTGCAGATACTCATGCTAGGCTGAGGGATCAGAAGAGAAGGGAGTTCCGTGCTTCAGGTCATTTTCATTGGCCCCTTCGCCAAGGCCAAGCCTATGTGGAGGTATCCTATGTCAGTGAACCCCATGAGAGTGATTGACTACAGGACAGGTTCAGGCAAGGGTAAGGCTATAGTTGAGCACAGAAAGAAAGATCCGCTCAACTTCCATCAAGACGAGTATGTGGACCGCCGGTTCTGGAACCGGTTTCAGTCAGACTTCTATGAGACGGTCCTCTACCCACTTGAGCACCCAGTGGTCAGGATGAAGACCATCGACTGGGAGTATATGGCAGCAGCTGAGCATCCAGTCTTCGCTCAGGTTCTTGAGATTTGTTCGCTGCATGAGGTGAAAGACATCATGTCTTTCAAGTGTGATTGGAACAACGAGATAATCATGCGCTTACGCCACCTTGTATTATGACAAGACCGAGGATGCCATTTGGTGGATGATGTATAGGGTGTGGTACAAGGCCAACAAGAAGAGATTTGCTAGAGTCCTCACTTTCGGTACAATGACAAATTCTAAGCTTCATGACAAGAAGGTGTTGACTTTGTTGATGGAGTCCTTGTAACGATACATCGAAGAGCTTCACAAAGAGGGACCATCAAGGGTCTAAAGGATGTGCTCGCTGTGCTCAACAGATGCCGAGGGTCACTCTTTTGCCCAAGGAGGGAGATGATTCTGCCATCAATTCATATGGACGGAACATGCTATTTCACCTGGTTGAGCGTACTCATCCGCTTGACATTGCCGATTTCATTTGGGAGACGATGAGGCGTAACGCCAGAGCAACATGGCCACCGCAGCTACGCTCCTTTTGTGATGGCTTTGATCGCCTCTGTCTGGTGGTCTTAAGTTTGTCGGGGGACGAGGAGCACCATTCCTACAAGGTTCGCCCTCCGATTGCTCCAAATTGCCTCGCCGCCCCTCGGTCCCGCTGCTCCTCCTAGGACTCGGACGGGTCGCGCCTCGCGCTCTACGTCTGCTCTGCTGTGCCTCCTTCCGCCTTTCCGAAAGCAGATCGAGGTCCCGAGCAAAGCACTCTTCGTGAGGATGCTCAAGCATGTCTTCCTTCTTTGCCGCGACATCTCCACCAGGCGAAGGTGATGAGTCGGCAGATCAAGAAGAATGGTCAGATATTCGCAGATCCGCCGCCACAATGGCGGCGATCTCTCCAGCGACTCCTCCGGGTCTTCCGAGTAGAGTAGCGATGCCACCTCTGCAGATCAGCTCTTCGGCATCACCTCCTCCGCTCCGCCTGCCGCTGGAGATGACCCCGGCAGCGAGTACTCCGCGTCCGACGACGAAGGCGATGACGAGTGATCCTTCGTGTTTCTCCCTCTTTTGGTGTCTTGATGCCAAAGGGGGAGTGATATCTTTAGTCGCGTTGGCGCTTGCGTTTTTCCTTGTGGTGTCGCTTGTGGACTTGTGTTGCTTTATATCTTTGCTTATTGCGTGTCGTGATCTCTGTTATTCCTTGTAATGACTTTATTGCTTATTTTATGCATGGATTGCTTTCAGTTACTTGTGTTGTATTCTCTGGTGCAAATGTTTGAGGTGGAGCTCTCAGTTATTTCTCGTTAAATATGTGCATTTGATTCCACTCATTTCTTCTAATGCACACATTTAGGGGGAGCTCCACCTTTTATTCGAATTGCTAAAGTCAATTTCATTTCATTTCATCTACCTTTAATTGTGTTGTCATCAATTCACCAAAAAGGGGGAGATTGAAAGTGCATCTAGGCCCCTCATTTTATTTTGGTGATTAATGATGACACAATTAAAGTGATCTAATGCTTCAACTCAGAGTAATGCAGTTATCGAGATCACATCAAGCTTGGAATGAGAATGAACGGTCCTAAGCGCGTCAAATTTCGATAAAACGGCATCAAGACGATGAAGTGTAATTTTCTTTTTATTTGAGTCTTAAGGATAGCCGTACTATTAAGAGGATACGATGAGAAATCGCCTATTAGGATGTGCATGTGCTCAACATCAAGTATTTCATCTAAAATTAGCACTCATGCATTGCTTTTGCAAAAAGATTTAATTGCAACCGAGCTGGGTAACCCGGAGTCTCCGGATGACCAGTCCGGAGTATCCGGACTTTTTGTCCGGAGTCTCCGGGTTGGACCCCTCGGTTACTATTGGTTCCAGCTTGTCCGGAGTATCCGGACATTTGGTCCGGAGTGTCCGGATAACCCGGAGTCTCCGGGTTGTTTGTCCGGACACTCCGGCCTGTACAATTCGTGGAGCAACGGCTAGTTTTCAAAAAGGGTATTTAAAGCCTCCACTCCACTCCAACGGCTAGGATCTCTATTGAGCTCATTCATAGCAGCATTCAAGCCATTCCTAACCATCTCTAAGCATTCAATAAAGCCCCCACTTCCTCCCATCAATTGATTTGGTTGTTGATTCATTTTGGTGAGGAGAGGAAGAAGCAAAGTGCTAAGTGCATTCATTTCATCTTGTTGAGCACTAGTTCATCCTCCAAGCGATTCTTCGTGGTGTTATTACTCTTGGAGGTTGAAGGTCTCCTAGACGGCTAGGAGTCACCGGGAGCTACCGACGTGTGTGGTGAGCCCCGGTCGTTTGTGAAGGCGAGTCTCGCCTCCGAAAGGGAAGAGACAAGAAGTGAAACCGGCGAGTGCATTTGTGCAACACCGGGAGGAAAGCGGGTTGAAAGAGACCCCGGCTCAAGTGTGACCGAGCCACCTCAACGGAGACGTAGGATTCCCTTCAAGAATCCGAACTTCGGTGAAAAATCATTTCTCTCGCTCTCTTTATTTGCTTGTGTTGCTTGTGTGGATTTGTCTCCGTAAACCCTAGATCTAGCTCTTTGTCTAGCTTTAATTCAAATCCATACTAGCACTTGTTCTAGGTTGCTATTGTTATTTACTTTTAGTAGTATCTTGTGCAAGTTTGAGAAACTTGTGTTGCGCTCCCGAGCCACTCAACTCGGAGACTCCGGTATTCAATACCGGACACTCCGGACAAGCCGGAGTATCCGGACCAAAACCCGGAGACTCCGGGTTGACCTGCTCGGCCAGTTTAATTCCGCTGCGTATTTTTAAATCCGCCTATTCACCCCCCCTCTAGGCGACATCGTTGGTCCTTTCAGCCGCTGTCCGGGGATCGAAAGGGGTCGCTCTCTGGAAAATAACTACTGTCGCTCTACACCCGATAGTGCCGGACCCTCCGACAGTACCGCCCTCACCCAGCGGTAGTGCCGGTCACTACGAGACCAAAATCCCAAAAATTGAGATTTTGCACATTAGCCCCCGGAACTTCGACGTAAGTGCATGGATAGGTTCCTGGGGACCCATGGGACTTATTCACGCAGGTTTCGTCAAGTTCCGAGCTTGTTCGCTCAAAATCTCACTTTTCGGATCCCTTCTCTCCCGATACCGGCGCGAAAATGGATTTCGACCCCGAGGGCGTCGAAACTCGAGCTTTATCGCGGCAACGGGTTCCCTACTACTCTAGGGACTTAAATGCGCTAGACTTGCGAGCTTTGGGACTTCAGAACTTGGAATCGCTCCGAATGCCCAGAGTGCAACTTTTGCAAATCCTACGGAAAACGGATTTCGCAACACGCGCACTAGGCCCGCTAGATCACTAAGATCCTACGTGATCTAACTACCGACTGGAACCTCCGAAATACGCTATTCGACTTCTACTACCCGAAAACCTAAATATACTTTCCGAATCCAACTTTCGTCCCGAATCGAGTTCAAACTCGATTCTCCCACAAGAAACGACTTACGAGGCTCTAAGAAAACATCCGCAGGTCATTTCCCCGACTTCCCGGAGTTAGGGTTTCGAAAGGAAAAAGGCTCCGAGAATTCGAGAAATGGCTTCATGCAGCGAATGAGTCCAACGAAGCGTAGATCAGGGTTACAGAAACTACTCGATCACGCGGAAGGATTTTTCTACCCTTGACCTAGGTTTAACTACTTGGAAAACAACTATGCACCATAAAAACTAGGGTTTCTAGAATTTAACTAGGACGTAAAGAACGATTACAAGTCAAGGAAGAGCTAGGGTTTGCATCTGCACCTAGGGTTTAGGTTTAGCTTCAAGCCCTACCTCTTGTGGAGCTCCTTGACAGCTTAAAGACGCTTCTCCACCCTTGCTCCTGCTCCCACCCAGCCTCCTGGAGCTTCAACCGGCTGGAGATGGCGAGGAGGAGGAGAAAGCTCCAATGGAGAGAGAGGAAGGAGAGGAGAGGAAGAAGGAGGAGGAGAGGAGGAGAAATGGGAGAGGAGAGGGAGAGGAGGTGCTTGCTGGTGTATAAGAGAGCTGGGACGTGCACGCATACCGAGGCAAAGAGATAAACACGAGCACAGGACCAAAACTGCCGCTGCCGGGCAAGACGCCCGAGCGGCCGGTCGCTGGCCGCCGGTAGTACCGCAGCAAAAGTGCAGATCGCCGCCTCAGAGAAAAACTCGGGGATTTAAATAGTTTTTGCGATGGTTCTCCAATCAACTAACTTGAGGACCATTGGAATAGGTTCGAGGAGTCCTAATAAAGATTTTAAAACTTAGGTTTGGGATCTAGCTCTCACGATTTTAAATTTCACCCGATTTTGGATTTTGAGACTCCAATCGGGGAAAACGATCAAACGAAACGACAAAACCGAATTCGAGGGCAAATAACTCTAAATTCAAACTAGAAACTTTGCAGAGCTCTAAACCACACTTAGTTAGCCTAATTAAGCTTAATTACAACACGGGCGTTACACACCTTGTGAAATCAAATTTATAGCTTGAGTTAACCAATCCTGAAGACACCTCATGAAGTCATCTGCGTCCAATAAACCTAAAATCCTACATATTTGTCAGGTCATTTTAAATAATTCTGTGAAACCTATGACTATTTGAAATAAATAACTTCCATCAATATACAATACATGCACGCAACTAAGGTAATGTTTTTACCTTCTCAGAAGCGTCAGAAAATCCTACAGGCAAGGTAATGTCTGTACTAGCACGCCGAAGGAGATTAGCACTACAATCTATAAGGAAGAAAGGAATATAGTTGTTGGTACTTTTGTCATCCGATCATATATGCTAAATTTAATATTTTTATATTGTATATAACTTCAAACATACCTTCTATTCTACAGTACTCCCCTGCAGGAATCACCAACCAAGAGAGGAGAAAATCTTCCAACTACTCACAATGTTTGACCATGAAAGACATAATTATATCTATATATATTAAACTAATATAGAAGAATTAAAGATATTTGTCACCTGAGTAATGGTGGAAACACAATCCCCATTGAATGATGAAACAATCACATCTCCACGTGTAATGTCAAGCCTCTCAGCAGTAGAATCAACTAACACTTATAGAGATTAAAAGAGTTATAATACACACACACACAGAGAACGACTTGTGTTATACCTAATATACAATGAAACCATTATTGAGTTTGTATTTGAAATCTTCTCCTGGAGTGATATGTCCAGTAGCTGCAATGTCCTTAATCTCATACCAATCATAGGGCGAGCAATACGACTACAATAAGTTGAATCTAACCAATCAGCTCTAAAAATTAAACTACAAAACATTTTGATGTCAAGCGAAGCCAAAGATACTTTGACTTAAGGAAATATTAGGATAATTCTCAAATTCTACAAGTATTTATAGTTATACTATTCATATAAAGTAAGTATACATTCTAGTATGGTGGGACATTCTAGTAAAGTGGGTCTCACAATTCTGCACGATAAATACTTAATTTATATGAATAGTATACCTATAAATACTTCTAGAATTTGAGGACTAGCCTAATATTTCCTTAAGTCAAAGTATATTTGGTTTCGCTTGACAGTAAAATGTTTTGTAGTTTAATTTTTAGGGCTGATTGGTTAGATCCAACTTATTGTAGTCGTATTTCTCGCCCCATTATTGGTATGAGACTAACGACATTGCAGCTACTGAACATCTCACTCTAGGAGGAGATATTTCTCAAATACAAACTCAATGATGGTTTCATTGTAGATAAGGTATAACACAAGTTGGTCTCTCTCTATGTGTGTATTATAGCTAGGGGTGAAAACGGAACGAAAAGTTTCCGACCGTTTCGAAGAAAATCGGAAACGGAAACTTTTTTCGGAAACGGAAACGGAAAGTGTCGGAAACGGAAACGAAAACGGTAATTTTTTTCGGAAACGGAAACGGAAACGGGAGAGTCATTTCCGACGGAAACGGAAACGGAACGGAAATTCCGTGTAAGCTCTAATTGGAATTCCGGCAATAGCCCATGCGGCACGCGCCCAGCACTCCTCGAGTCTCGTCACCCGGCCCAACCCCTCGCACCAAGCACCAACCTAGCTCTGCTCTCCCTTTCGGCAGTCGGCACTAGCACTTTAGTCTCACGCTACACTGCTGTAGCCCGCCGCGGCGCCACCCCTCGACCGGCGGCCCGCCACCGGGCCGCCCCCTACCTGAGTCCCTCCCGAAGAACCGAACGCCCCAATCTCCCGAAGTCCCGACTCCCGAGCGCTGCAGTCTACCACGGTGCAACCCCTAGCCTGACGGCCCCCCACCGCACATCGCAACGGCGCCGCCCCCACCTGTCGTCCGTAGCAGAGCCGCCCCTGACATGCAACGCCAACCGTAAGGTGAGCCAACCCTTTTTCCTCACCTCATCTCTCCTCCTCCTTGTCGTCTTCCGTTAGTGCTGTAGCCTGTAGTCGTCAATTCGGATGCTTGTGTCGTCGTGCGCAATTGGTGTGGTGCAGGACTGGTGTTCGATGAATTGTCTGTTCGAGCTCTTCGTGTTTGTTGTTATTGTTCAAAGATGATTCAAAGCTTGTGCTCTGCTCGTGCTCGGAGTGACGAGATGGAGCTGATGTAGTGATGTGCCACTTTATGTGCTAAGTCCTGGGCGGTTTAGAGCATTCCATAATATAAACGTAACTACCTAGCTTCAGCACGAAAATCTTTTATGGCAACAATGAGGCAGAAAGCAAACCTTTAGTTGCTTTGACATGGACTGCATTTCCGATTTCAACGATTTGATCTTTCTTTCCAGAGCTTTGAGACTACCTTCACATTCAGTGCCATAAGTCTTGATCGTCTTTTCTAACTCAGAAACAGTAGCGATGCATTTTCATACTGAACTTGCTTTTCTTTTAACTCCTGCTTTGATTCTTGAAGCTCGTGTTCAAGTTTCTTTACAAGCTCACCTAACTAAAGTAAAAATAGAATAATTGTTAGTCTAGTTTGAAGCTGAAAGTGATAGGCTAACCATACCGATGATGTAAGATAATACCTTGTGATGTTCATTTTGCTCAACTCTGTTCTGAAATAATGAGGGATCATATGACTTGAGCTCAAACTGAGATTTCAACTCGGAGTACTTTTTCTGCATAGGTAAAAGTGCAGTAATCTGGAAAACAAGGTAAATTAAATTTTTTAAGTATCAGACAATTGCAAACTATTCCACTAGAAAATAAAATTTATCAGAAGTTACAGAAGTAATATATAGATGTTAAGTAGCAACAAAGAGAGGTAATACATGTTAGACCGATAAAAATAAACATATGTTTAACAATCTAGGAATATAGTCAAATAGAAGTTAATTGATAGTACCCATCTTTAATTTGCCATTCTTATCTCTTAATAATAACACTGATGAGTGATGATCATCGTTGGTTTTGAGGTAAACAATATTTACATGTCCTTGTTCATACAATGCTCTATGTTGGCTAATGTTATTAATATGTTGTTCTGTGTAACTATAGTACCATTCAAAGTTGGTATGTTTGGAACTTTAGATAGTTCATGTACTATGTCCTTGTGGAATTTTTCGCTTTCGTTTCCGTATCCGCTCCGCTCCGTTCCGCATCCGTTTCCGACATTATCCGTTTCCGTATCCGTTTCCGGGGTTTCCGGTTTCGTTTCCGTTACCGGTAAAAAATATGGAAACGGAAATGGAACAACTGTTTACCGACCGTTTTCGTACCGTTTTCATCCCTAATTATAGCTCTTTTGATCTCTTTAGGTGTCAGTTGATTCTACTGCTGAGAGTCTTGACATTAGATGTGGAGATGTAATTGTTTCATCATTCAATGGGGATTGTGTTTCCACCCTTTCTTAAGTGATAAATATCTTTAATCCTTCTATACTAGTTTAATATATATAGATATAATTATGTCTTACGTGGTTAAACATTTTGAGTAGTTGTAAGATTTTCTCCAATCTTGATTAGTGATTCCTACAGGGGAGTACTGTAGAATGGATGTAACACCACGGCATTTAATATGCCCGAATGCTACCAAACATAAGCTAAACAACATCCAAATATCACATTTAACATAAAATTCCAACAAAGGCGCATAGGCTAAAAACCGAGATTTCGGCAGCACCTCCTTTGTTTTAACATGAATTTAAGGAGCAATAATAATATAGCATTTTAAAGCAATATGAGAGACATCTAAAACAGCAATAAATAGAGTCTTAACGACAATATAAGACTAACATCAAGCACTCAAAGTATCCAAGTGTCAAACGAACAATAAATCTCTCATAAACAAGCTAAGACTTAAATCAATGACCATCACACGCAATTTATTATCAAACTATTAGAATAACTTGGGGAAACAATATGGTGAAGCTAGGCGTGTGACTATTCCCCTTTCCCGCATGCCGTTCTCATGGTACCTAAAACAATAAGAAAACACAAGCGTGAGTTCGAAACTCAGCAAGCATATTGCAATGGATAACAAGAACAACAATATGGCAATAGCATCTCCCTTCATGTAAATCATCTTATTCATAAACACTTAACATTGTCATCATCAATATGTATGCGATGTAATGCAATGCTCATGTCTCCTTGGAAACTCATACCGGTATGGTTGAGTACACACCCGTCGGTGCGCACCCTTTTCCCCCCTTCCATCCCGAAGATGGAGGGTGCCTACTCATCGCTTCCATTCACCACGTGGATGGAATCACGATGTAGGTCTTACTCAATGGCGTTCCGGACTAGTCATAATTTTCTCACCGACCTTGCCGGACTAGTTATGACTTTCTCACTGCCCTCGCCCTATCTCATGTCATGCATGCAACTATGCCATTTATCATATTTCACATGTACATAAACATATGGCATCTTATCATGACAAATATTAACACATGGCATCGAATCATGATAATCATACTCAATATATCATTGGAAAACAGCAAGCATGGCAAGTGATCATAGCAAGTATTCAATCTTTCATCTAATCTCCACAAGCAACCTACAATTCCGCTATTCATTACAACACACTTGCCTCAACCGTGGGCGACGGAATTGTGGGAAGTAGAGGGCACCCCCGGGGTCACACCACCTGCACAACGGCATCACATACTCTCAATAATGCCCACAAAACAGCACACAAATCCCCATCTCACCCGACATTGCCCACTACTCGCAAAACCTAAAACAGAGGTTCTGTCCCGGCGGGACAGCAGCCTTGCAAAGGCCATAACTTGAGTTCTGGGACTCCAAATCGAATAAACGAGTACACCGTCGCGAAGCTTAGGAAATTTTCCAACTTTTTCTAGTTATAGGGAAAGACTGATTCGGACTCTAATGTTGTTTAATCTAACGTTGAACACGAACTGTCTCAATCTCGTCACAGATTTGACAGCGCTCGGTAAAACAGCCATAACTTCCAAACGGCTGGGCGGAATTTCAATTTCTTTATATGCACGAAAAGATAATGAAATTATCTACAACTTCCTAGAAGTCCGTACGACCAGATTCCAACTCTAAATTGGCGAAAATGCCTGCCCTAGCTCGGGTCCCCAATCTGCCCGAACCAGAAACGTGGCAATGTCTAGATCTAACCCAAATCACTCCAATCCAGCACCACAAATTGATCTAAAAACTTGATAATCACCTTAATAATAGTACCTAGATCAATCCCAGGGAACCCCATGATCATACCTTTGCCCGACGCCCAAAAACTCCAATCAATCTCCTCGCGGATCGCTCCTCGCTCCACGCTCCTCGCTCCACGCTCCACGGGATGATTCCACGAGGTGCAGGGGTGGGGTGGCCACCCTAGGGCAGCAAGGGGTGGAGGAGAGGTGGTGTGGAGGTGGAGAGGTGGAGGGGGGGGCACGGCTAGGGGGGTGGGGCGGCTAGGGCTAGGGGGAAGGGAGAGGGGGCGCAAGAGGGGAGGTGGGGGCGCAATGAGGGGAGGTGGGGGCGCAAGGGGCAGCAAGGGGCGCCTAAAAGGGCAGGGGGAGCCCTCCCACCAGCCCACAACACGGAATCCGTGTCCGAGTAGGTTCCCTAATCCTTCCCACCAAAGCCCACAACCCCACTTTAAGGCCCAAAAACCCCCCGGAAAGGCCCAAAACCCCGGAAACGGCCCGGAAACGTTATTAATCTCCAATTCATATGGTTTTAACCTTATTTCCACATCTCATACTGTTTTTGACCATATCAAGCACGTTAAATAAAGTTACGACACTCCGTGGTGTCACAATGGAAGGTATGTTTAAAGTTATATACAATATAAAAATGTTAAATTTAGTATATATGATTGGATGACAAAGGTAATAACAACTATATTCCTTTCTTCCTCATAGATTGTAGTGCATGATCTCCTTGGGCGTGCTAGTGCAGACATTACCTTGCCTGAGGATTTTCTGATGCTTCTGAGAAGGTAAAAATATTACCTTAGTTGCATACATGTATTGTATATTGATGGAAGTTATTTATTTCAAATATTTATAGGTTTCACAGAATTATTTAAAATGACCTGACAAATATGTGGGATTTTAGATTTATTGAACGCAGATGACTTAATGAGGTGTCTTCATGATTGGTTACCTGAAGCTATAAATTTGATTTCACGAGGTATTGCAGGATATACTCTTTTTTTTTGTAGCTTCTTATGATTTAGGCTTTACTTAGGATGTTAGCTACTCCTTTTTTGGCAGAACTATCTCCTGCAGCCCTACTCCTTTTTTGGCTAAACTATCTCTCTCTTTTTTTTTTGGCTTCTCTACAGTTATGAAAACTATGATTTAGATTCTACTTAAGATGTTAGCTGCTCCTTTTTTAGCAGAACTATCTCTTGCAGCTCTACTCCTTTTTTGGCTGAACTATCTCCTGCAGCCCTTTGTGATTTGCTTACTGATGTCGTAATCTTTTTGGTTGAGATCTGTGATTAACAGAATATACCATATTGTTATATGGCAGTGATTGTGGCAAAGTAAAATATTTGTCTTCTTTCGTTGAATGTTCTTGGGCATGTTTGGTTTAAGGAATGGATTAATACACTCGAGTTTATTTCCTGATTGTATTTGTTTATGATCTCATTCATTTTGTTGTATGTATAAATATGGTCATGAAGAATGGGTAATGACCCAACTCTATTTCTTTTCTCGAACACAAAAGGATGAGGAATAGAATGATGGTAGGACCAACCCATTCCTCAAAATAAACTCTTGTGTTGATGTCTTTTATCGGGAATAATCATTCAATATTTTGATGAGGTTTTTCCTTCAGCGAGAGAGGGAGAGACAGATTTAGAGAGATCATGGGCATGTTGCATCTTAGACAGATTTAGAGAGATCATGGGCATGTTGCATCTTCTTTTAACCCACAAGGCAACGCATATACGTGTGCGCTCGTTTATACTTGATTAAAATTGTGGAGGTTATACGAGTGAGCTTGTTTGTACTCGGATGAAATTGTGAAGGCTGAGGACAAATTTATTGCCATACAAAAATGTGGGTACGTATATTCACATAAAAACGCTTCTTAAGCTTTGTGAGTAAAGTCTACATTTGATTTGATTCTCCGAACTTTAAACTACAAAAATTCTCGGAACTTGAAACTACAAAGCCAACGCCGCGTTCATACTAGCGCCCAGCAAAAAAATATGACCATCTCACTGGGATGGTTTTTGTTCGCTTGCCGAATATGAGAATATGACCATCTCAGCTGCGATGTTGCTTTATTGGAGATCTCGGTAGACTCACCATTGCAGCTCCCTTCTTTTGGATCTTACCCAAACTATGGTCAGGAAGTATTTGGAGTTTTTTTTTAAAATAATATTTTTTAAAAAAGATTTCCGACATTAATACGTGGATTTTAAAATTTGCAAAAATAATGCATTGTCGCCAAACGGTTTGGCGACGGTTTGACGAAAATTCTTTAATGTTTGAATCGTCGGATCAACATATTTTCGCCGAATGGTTTGGCGAAAATAGGCTGATCCCAGTATTTAGTATTTGAATCGGTTTGAATCGCTTCCTAAACACGGATTAACTAATTTTCGCCAACCCAATTAGCGAAAATAATATTTTCGTCAAACCGTTTGACGACAATGCATTATTTTTGCAAATTTTAGAATCCACGTATTAATGTCCGAAATCTTTTTTAAAAAAATATTATTTAAAAAAAAATTCAAGTATTTGTGTTGGCTAGAGACGAAGTCTCATCAATGGTTACTTGGTTAGACATGGGACAATCTTTTGGTCAAAGAATCAAATTATTTAGGGGGTGCAACCACTACATGTTTCTAAGATGTGAAGTCCATGGGGTGATAATTATACTGATGTATTCTTGCTTCAGCACTCATTTAAATCAGTGGTGCCGCGTCAATAGTGCCACGTCATGATTCATGTGGTAATCGAGCTATTTCCTTCTAGTGAGATTCATGTGGAACTATAATGTTCCAAACAGAGCATAAGCCGATCATACCTCGTTAAATAAGAAGATAAGATTGTTCAACGGGTTTTACAAAAGAATTCAGCCTAGTGCAATGGAAAAGTTAGCCTTACAAGAAACCACATCGTGTTATCTTGTTAGGGTGGTGAAGTTGTAACGACACCACCCATTAGGATTCAATTCTTGATGTGTCCTTAGACTATCTCCAGCAATTTCCCTTCCCTATTCCTTTTCCCATATTCATTCCCTTTATTTTCTATCATCTCCAACCGCTTCCCCTTAAGAGAATTTGTAAAAGGATTGGAGAGAGAATCCCTTTCTATCTAGATTCTCTCTGAATCCCGTCCGAAGGAAATTACGAAGAGAATTCGCTGGAGCACCTGGGATCTATTCGTGAAAGGATTTGGAGATAGTCTTAACGCGTACCCGAGTGTGATGAGTGAGTATTTGCCCTGATTTCATGGTCAGGTACCGCGTCGCCCACGCTGTTAATTTTTGTAGGGAGGCAAAGCAAATCCATCGTGCGGCCGCACTGCGAAAGGTGTTGGGTGGCTTGATGGTCCACTATAGCAGTAGTAGTAGACTGTATGACCAGCCGCATGACGAAGAGCAACAACGGCCAGCTCGGTATAAGTCGGCCAGTGGTATCCATATGAAATCAACCTTCTTTGGCTTCTTTTGCCTTGTTTTTGCAAATTTGGCCTGTAGTTACAGGTTTAACTTCATTCCTAACCGCGAAAACGCCGAAAGATGACAATGCTCCCGTACCATGAAAGGTCATTAGAGCTCTAGAGGACCGCAGCAAGGTGCCTCCCGCGCTTTTCGACAGTGGCAGTGCATGTTGCTGCCTTGCACCCCATGCTTAGGGATGGAACTGATACGGATATTTTCCGACCGACCGACCGACCGCATTGATTTGGATGATGATTTGGATAGTTTCACAGATATCCAGTTGATTTCTCGGATAAGGATATGGATACAGATAATTTACATGGATACGGATACAGATATGGAACACTGATTATCCGATGGATACGGAATATCCGAGTTTTTGCTCGGATAATATCCGAATATGACATACGGATATTATCCGAATAACACGTTTTAGAATAACACATTAACAATTTAACATGTTTCACTGTTTCAGAGACTGGGGTTTGCATTGGATGACAAGATATAATGTGTTCATGTGTGCTAGATTCTAATTTGGAGATATTTGGGTAAAGATGGTACAGAAATTGGCAAGCGGCATTTTAGGAGGGCTACTTAGGATTCAGCATCATATGCCAGCTGCAAATCATTTGGTTCAATTATTGCAATGGGGTACATTGTTACTCACAAAGTCACATGTATGACAAGCTAGGGATAAAAAGGCAAAAAAAGACATACAAATATATTTCTTTTGGAATTTTCAATTTAAATTTGGACCGATTTTGGAAAAAAACTGAAATTGGATTTTAAAATATCCGACTAATATTATTCGTATCCATGTTGATTCCGATCCGTATTCGATCCAGATTCAGAATCGATATTATCCTGTATAATTCGTATTCGATTCTGTATTCGACACTATTCATATTCGATTCTGTATTCGATAAAAAATACGGATATGGATATGAATAGGACGATATTCGACCGTATCCGATCCGATCACATCCCTACCCATGCTCTTTCCGCACTCCCCTGGTGCGGCAGTGACTACTCCAGCGCTTGCCCGTCTGCTGCAGCACGGTAGCATCGTCTCCCGTGCTCCCCGGGCGCAACAACGCCTTCCGCGGTGGGAAAGGGTGCCAAATCTGCAAATGCATTCACGAAGGTGCTTGATTTGCAAACGAGACGAGGGAGGCTAGAAGAGCTCAAGCTTCTATCCATACACACGGCTAGCTCACGATCAGCTATCCTGGATGTGTCATTGTTGGATATGGTCACACTTTTCTACCTCTTGATTATATTTTTTAAATACGGTCTTTTTCCAAAATATAATTATAAAACTAGTCTCATCCCTGACTGTGAAAGCGTCGGCAAACAACATGTTATCGACTAATCATCTCTTGCTCTCTGGGAGCTGATTTTGTACGCACGCACGTGCGTACATGTTAATGACGAGGCACACCCACTTATGTAATTGTTTGCGTCAAAATTTGGCATGTATGAAACTATCGGCAAACCAGTACCCCGAGGAGTTTGGATAGCACACGGTGGAAGGAGTTTGGGAACAGGAGTCCGTTTAGGAAACCTTAGTCGACATGGTTTCCTTGTCAACGTGTTGAAGTAGGACTCAGATCGGCCGAAGGGTATAAAAGATGAGCCTAGGCCAGGGTAGGGAGTATCATCATCAACACACAACCGCAACCTGTTCCTGCTCCTGCACCTGCTGCTGCTCCTCTTACGCCTGCTACACCACCTGCTCCTACGCCTACTACACCACCTGCTCCTACGCCTGCTGCTGCACCACCTGCACCTACGCTTGCTGCTACAACTGTTGGTGCACATTTGGTGCGCAAAAGGACTACTACTACGCTGATGAAAGATCCACAGCAGAGCTCAGAGAACCCCTCCGTGAAGAAAGCAAAGTTGTCAGATGCCATAGAGCACCCTGATGAACACAAGTGGTTCATATATGGAAAGCTCTCTATCCCAATGTGAGGACCGTGCTTTTTACGATACAGTGCGACGAACTCATCGTCTCGGGCGAACAGATCGTCCCGTTTCTCACCATTAGTAAAGCGTATATTGTTGCATTGGCATATGTTTGACTCACACCTTTGTGTGGACACCCCTACGAGCAATCCCGCAGGAACAGTCCGTGCTATTACGGCCTGCCAATGTGCAAAACTAGTTCTAAGTAACTTAATAGGTTAAGACCATCCCATACCAGCCCTCATGGTTGTACGGTTATTCTTGGATCATACAACATTACGTTCGGTCCTTAATTCGACCCGGGCGATAAAACTCCCCCTATCTACGTGCAAGTATACTTTCGCACATCCGGCTATTGCCAATAATCGTCCGCGTTAAAATCATAGTTTTATTTTCATAAAAGAAAACATCAACAATCGCATTTTCTAACATGTCCATGAATAGGGTTCATCATATTCAACTTTTTAATTCAATATGTCAAATATTTGAGTTCATCCCGAACAGTAAACCATCTGTTCATTTCCCAGTCTAACGGCTAAGCATATGCATGTAATAAACGAATATACCCATCCTAAATTGTCTATCCATTGTCTAGGGTTATCAAGGTTCACATAGCAACATTAATTAAGGAAATCCTATAATGAAGATAATATCTACCATAACCCAAAATAACATTTTATAAAATATAGAACATGCATGAAGAATTTGACAAAGTAATTCTTGAACATTTGGGATCAATATGTTCAAAGATGCTTGCCTTGCTAATTTGTCGTTTACAACGAAGTAGAAGTCGTGGCTCGGAGTCGTAACTCTCGTTCGGACACGTTTAATGATAGCGTCAATTACGTCAGGTGCTACCCGTCATACCGTGATACATAGCAAATAATAAACTCCAATAAGGTAACTTCAGTGAGGGCAAAAAAAATACAGATAGAAAAACCAGATAGAAATCCCAATAATAAATCATTATATAACAAACATGATTTCTGGGTTTAGGTTTTATGATTTCAAGTATACGCGTTAATCTATCTTTTCTCCTATATCTCTTACTAATGATCTAGTCTACACCCTTACTTTTTACGATTTGTTTATCCTTATTTTACGAATTCAAGAAACTAAGATTGTTTGGATTAATAGAAGTATACATTGGTTACAAGTTTCTGAAACTTTACTACTCATAATATACCTTTCTTGCAACTTTATTACTCATGGGTTTTGCTCTAAGTAAGATGAAATAAGAATATTTTTCTAGATTATTGCAAATTATATCGTAAAGACCCTTTCTAGGCTATTCTTTACCAAATTTGTATTTAGACAAGATGTTTTACGGGCTACCGAACAGGCTTAAATGGTCACAATAGACTACGAATGAATAGTTCTTCATCTTTGATTGATTTCACACAGAATCAGTTTTGCGCGGGGTTAGATTTATTGATTTAGGCCACTGGCCTTATTTTCACGATATTTGAGAAGGTTCTGATGATACAAACTTCATAGTCATTGATTTCTCAAAGTTCGTTCATTCATATCACGCACTTAGGTATTGTTAACGCTTAAGCTTATTGAGGTAACAAGATTTATATGCATTTTATAATAAAATGAGATTATCTTTTCATAATAGGGTAAGTCTATATTTTGGAGAGCACTACTAAGCTAATTCTATAGATTTTAGGATTTGGACGAGACACCATATTTATCGTTGAAAAAGCTTGTGGCATTATAAAGTTTACATTAACACTTAAGGGTTTTGTAGTAGCTGGATTTAGATGGAAAGCAAGTTATAAATAAGATGTTTTTCTAGAATATGGTAGTATATATATTAGACAGTGTTTCTGGGTCGTTCTTCCTAAAATTTGCATTTAGACGAGATATTCTAAATGCTATCGAAAAGGCTTAAGTGTCACTAAAGTCTATGCGGTAAAATTTTAGTTTTCATTTTATGTTTGCGGCTATACCTTAAAGGATTATTTAATGATTTTTTAGGAAATGGTAGGGGTTATTTCTAAGGGTGTTTTAAAGTTAGTTCCGTAATATTTCACTTTTATTCGCAAAGTTTTTCATATAATAGAGCATTAAGGCCCTATAGGGATTTAGTTCAACAATGTGTAAATATGAACTATTTTGCATAACCAGGGAGGATAACATCTCTCAAGGTTCTAGGGTTTGTTCTTTTCAAAAAAAAAAAAGGTTCTAGGGTTTGGTTTCATCTCAATTTGAATTCATATGTTCAAATTATAATTATAACTATTTGAGTCTCTATGCTTAGATTAATGGTTTATTCATAAATCAAATTTAAACAGGGTTCAAATCTAAGTGTTTGTACATAAATGAATTACTTAGGACTTAAAGAGTTGAACAAAACTTATCCTATTTAATTTGGAGTTTGTTTACATAAAATTTGTATTTGTCAAAGATATTATGAAACTAGCAGAGCATGGGTTTTAGATGATAGGGATTCAGTTTTTGCTAGTAGGTAGTTACTTGTAAAACTCTCATTTTCACAAGAAGAATTGTCCAGGTGAATTGATTCATGACCTGCTTTCTTATGGCCTTAGTATTTGATTTCCAAATCAGTTAAACTAACTGATTCTGAACTGAAGATCAAATCATGTTGATCCAGTTTCCCCCTTTCTGACCTCGAGCTCATTAGGCGTTGTTCTAATTGAGTTCATTTACTGATGTTTGAATTGAAAGATTTACGTCTAATGCTTTTATCTATTGTTCTAGCTAATTATACTCATCTCACGGTAGCCCTTCTTACCAAGCAATCAAAGTAAACTAATTAATTAAATTATTTTTTTACTTAGCAACGAGTACTGTTGATTCGTGGAACTACCAGCCAGAGATGCTTCTATACACTCTATTGGTCCTACCCCATACATAATTGAAAACGGCTAAGTACTAATGCTCACCTTAGTACGGGTGAAAACGGGTCGGGTATTACCCGACCCGTATCCGTATCCGGTTTATTGATTACCCGAAAATGGAAGCGGGTATTATTACCCGTCGGATACGGGTACGGGTAGTACCCGGATAATTTTCAGTCGGGTACGGGTCGGATACAGGATCAATATTACCCGGTAAAAATAGGTCGGATACGGGTACCCGTCGGGTAATACATATCGGGTACCCGTTTTTTTAGTTGGGCCTGAGGCCACTTGGCCCACTACTGTGGCAATATTGCAAGCCAGCCCGCAGCCGCAGGCCCGCAGCCAACCCTAGCCGAGAATCCCTTTCCATTCGGTCCTGTGACTCCCGAGTCCCGTCGCGGCGTCGGCGAAAACCCCAAACCGAGCTCAAGCGGTCACGCCACCGCCACCGCTACCCAGCCCGGCGCCCTCCCCCGTCCCCGCCACCGCCCAGCCCGGCGCTCGCCCCCCAGTCAATCATAAGCTGAGTTCTTCACACCAGGAAATTAATCAAGAATTACATACACAGCTGATCGATGGGTGATTCGCTGTACCTGGATTTCCCGGGAGGCTGCGCTTCTTCTTGTGGGCAGGCGGGAGGGTGTGGGAGGAGACGCTGGCCTAGTCGCTGAAGGGCCGCACCCGCCGCCGCCTCCCGAAGACGACTTCGACCGCCCCGACGAGTTGCCCCCCGACGCCCTTGGCTTCCTCCGCCGCTGTTTTGGCGCCGCTGCCGCAGCCTCCCCCTCGCAACCCTCCGCACCCTCCGCCTTCGCCTATCGCCGTGACCCCTCCCAGCCGATGTGCGCGACGTGCTTCACATCCGTGGGGTTCCCGATCTACATCTCCGTCTCCGGCTCCTTGGCGTCTGCAAACACCCACAAGCGCGAGTGGGCAAACACAGCAAACAAGGTACAGACACACATTTTACAACACCATCCCATAGTTTTCGATTCTTACTGCGTGTTGCTTTGCATTGATTTGAAGTATGAAGCTTTTGAAAATTATACACACAATTAAACATGATGCGATGCAATCTGGTTGGCCACAGCTATAAATTCTACACATAATTATGAATTATGCTATGAATACTGTTGTGGTGATTGAGTTGCTTGTGGGTGCTATGAATACTGTTGTAGGAGGAATCAACAATTCTGCATATGTTTCAACCGTGTATGAATAATACCCATTGTCATTGCCCAAAAATTTGTTTGTACAAACATGAAATATGATGCGATCTTTTGAATAATACAAAACAACGTGAACGGAAACAAAACGTGGAAATGATCAATTGTTCATCTTAAAATTTTCTTCAGAATATAATGGTGGCAATTGGTGATGCTATAGATCAGGGATTTGCTATCAATATTGGGTGACATTATATCTACTCACCATGTAGGATTGAGCCAGATAATAAGACCATAAAATGATTTGGCGGAAAATGCAGATTTAGGCAATCCATTCATTCTTTCCACAATTTTGTGGTTCAATTTTTAATTTACACACAACACACAAAAGGTGGAGAAAATAATTATCATCCAATTGAATCAGACTCACATACCGTGGGAAGTAATATTCAGGAAGCAACGAAGTTCAATTGACAGAATTTCATCTTCTTTGTGGCATCTTCATTGTGGTTTCGACAATATCTTGACCTCCTGTTCCTGCATGATCTGTCACAAACTGGCAGAATTGCAATCCCTTCCAAAGCTCCAACTATGTGTTGTATTATGTGTTATAAATAGATTAGCTGTGTTATTTAATTATTTTCATCGAATGTTTTGATTTTTAGGCAATATGCGTACTATCCGACTAAGTACCCGCTACCGTATAGTACCCGTTCGTATAGTATCCGATACCCGTTTTCTACCCGTTCCGAAATACCCGTACCCGTACCCGTATCCTACCCGATTTTTAACTACCCGTACCCGTACCCGTATCCGAAAAAAAAAATTAGGGTAGGATACAGGATCACCTACTACCCGACCGTATCCGACCCGTTTTTACCCCTACACCTTAGAGCCACCCTTTAGTTGAATTTGGTACTGAACAAAGTAAGCACAGGAGGCTCCCTCAATGGCTTTGGCTAGCAGCAAATCGGCATCAGGAGAATGGAGGAGTTAACCAGTAGCACTGCTACAGTAAAGCGCGAAGCTGCAGTACAGGCCACACCATTAGAGCTTGCTGTGAGAGCTTCGGCTGGAGATGAAAGAAGACCATAGGGCTACAGAAAAGAGTCAAAAAGGAAGGAGGAGGCCTCACTGAGACTATGGAACTCGCCGGCTGGTGCTGGAACGGTCAGAGAAGCTGGCGCGACGGAGCCAAGCGGCGGCGCAGGGAGGCATGCGCGGCGGCAACTCCACGGCGAATAATCAACCGAATTGATTTGGGGGTATTGGTTGGTGGAGGATGAGGATGCTCCTCACAAGTTTAATTGGGACATAATGGCTTGAACCGAATTTTGGCCGGCGGTGATGGCTCAGCCGTATTTGGGGAAACAGGTGGAACTCTCCTCATTTGGTGCTTGCCTGCACTGGAAAGGACACTAGGGGAGACGAGGGACGAGCTGAATACCAGAGAGGAGGGCTCGGTCGACTGCATACTCGAGCCTAGGCGGTGGTTTGAAGGCTTTTGCGGCTAGTACAGAGAAGAAGGGAAGGGAAGCTTCGAGCGGTTGCTTGGCTCCACCGAGACGAAGAAGAGAGACAGGGAATGAGGAAGACCCATCAGGCAGGGGGAAAAGAAAAGGGTCTCACGCGGTCTGGTCGGTGGTTGCATTAATGAGTGGGTCCCACATGGAAGCCAAACAAGAGCTCCAAAACCAGCTTCCTTCTTCCGGACAGCACGAAAGTGGAATTAATACACGGGTCAAATCGACTCCAGAATTTCTGGAACTTTTTGACCGGCTTTAGGGATAAGTTATCTACCCCGGTAAAATTTTATGGTTAAAAGCGTTTACGGTTTAATTATAATAATTCTGACAGTAGCTGCTGCACAGTAAATCAATTTTGGTTTTTGATTTATCAGAGAGCCCAAATCTACTTCAAAAATTTTAAAAATTTTACGGCCGCTTGCTAATTAGGGCAGAAACCTACCATAAAATTTTTAAGTCCAAAATATTTTCATTTATTTTCTATGATTTCTTTTACTCCAGTTTGCAAATTTTCAGCTTTGCAACAAACAAATATAAATAAATAGCAAACTCAATTATTAATTTTTTTATAAATTTATATAGTGTCTAAAATGTTATTTTTGATATCCAGTAAAAAAATTCAAATTTTTTATGGGTATTTATTTTAGAACAAATCATTTTATGCATTTTTCAAAATCTTTGCTGTATTGAATTTTTAAATATAATAAAATTGGTTATTATTTTCTAATATTTTTACCACAAGCTAATAGTACTGAGAGGACTTGTTGGTAAAATTCTTGGATTCAAAATAATTGTAAATTTTTTTAATTAAATCAAACATGGCTTATCAAATCAATGCATATCAAATCATTTCACTCCATTAAATGCTCCAACTCCACTTTTTGACTTTGGCAAAAGTTTTTACAGGTCACAATTACTTTAGTAAAAAGTTTTGTCACCCTTTTACTTTTACTCTTTGTAACACCCGGTATCTAGTATGCCCTAGATGTCACCAACATAGTAAGAATAGGAACTAAATACCATAATTAAGAATAAATTACAGCAAGGGTGTAAATGCTTGAAACGAAATTTCGGCAGCATATACTTTGTTTTTCCATAGATTTCAGCATCAATAATCATAACATGGCAACATAGCATAATAGAGAAGAATTCTAACATGTTACACCTAAGCAATGAATTGAATGCTTTAGACTTGTTCACTCGCTTGGTACATGGATGGTACATCGATAAATCACATGAGGTCAAGCCTCGCCACGACTTCAATGTGAGGTATCGAGGGGGGACAATTCCACCGTCAAGAGGATGGGACCTTCCCAGTCGGTTTTGGGACAATTCAATTGTAACACCCTGGCATTTAATATGCCTGAATGCTACCAAACATAAGCTAAACAACATCTAAATACCAAGAATTAAGGTAAATTACAGCAAAGGAGTAAATGCTAAAACTCGAGATTTCAGCAGCATCTCCTTTGTTTTAACATGATTTGAAGGGGCAACAACATCATAGTAATATAAAGCAATATGAGAGACAACTCAAACAGCAATAAATAACGACTTAACAACCATGTAAGTCTAGTTTCAAGCATTTAATGTCTCAAAGAGTCAAACGAACAATAAGATTCTCATATAGCAAAGCTAAACCTTAAAGCAATAATCATCACACGCAATTTATTATCAAAAACTAAATGAATGACTTGTGGAATCAAATGAGTGAAGCTACGTGCGGAAGTGTGACTATTTCCCTTCCCCGCATGCCGGTCTCATGGTACCTAAAACAACAAGAAATCACAAGCGTGAGTTCAAAACTTAGCAAGCATATTGCAATGGTACAAACAAAAGCAATTACATGGCTACAACAACTCACATCATGTGTATCATCTCATTCATGTTCACAAATCATTATCATCATCATTATGTATGCAATGCGATGCGATGCTCATATCTCCTTGGAAACTCATACCGGTATGGTTGAGTACACACCCGTCGGTGTGCACCCTCTCCCCCCTTCCATCCCGAAGATGGAGGGTGCCTACTCCTCGCTTCCGTTCACCGCGGTGAATGGAATCACAATGTAGGACTTACTCATTGGCTCTCCGGAATAGTCATAACTTTCTCACCGACATTCCCCGGACTAGTTATGACTTTCTCACCGCCCGGGCCATGTAACATGCCATGTATGCAATTATGCCAACATCATATTTAACTTGTACATTAACACATGGCATCATAACATAATAAACATGCTCATCATATCATTGGCAATCATTAAAGCATGGCAAGTGATCATATCATATAGTCAATTTCATCTATTCTCAACAAGCAACCTACAAATCGCTATCCATTACAATACACTTGCCTCAACCACGAGCAACGGATTGGCGGGAAGTAGAAGGTACTCCCGGGGTCACACCACCTGCACATAGGTACCACACACTCACAATCATGTCCACAAAACAGTACGCAAACCCTTATCTACCCCGACATTGCCAACTACTCGCAACACCCAAAAATAGAGGTTCTGTCCCGTCGGGACAGCAACCTTCCAAAAGGCATAACTTGAGTTCTGGGACTCCGAATCAATTAAACGAGTACATTCTCACGTAGCTTAGGAAATTTCCCAACTTTTCCTAAGTATAAGGAAAGAATGATTCGGACTCTAAAGTGGTTTAATCTACAGAATACCGTGATCTGTTCCAATCACGTCATAAATTTTAACACGCTCGGTAAAACAGCCATAACTTTTAAACGGATGATCGGAATTGGACATTCTTTATACCCACAGAAAGATATTGAAATTATCTACAACTTCTTCAACAGGCGGACGACCAAATTCGGAATCTAAATTGGCGAAAAACTAAACCCTAGGTCGACTGCTCATGCTGTCCAACACAGAGAACGTGGCAACTTCTAGATCTAATCCAATCTACTCAAATCCAGCACCACCAATTGATCTAAAAACATGATATTGATCCTTAGAACAGTACCTAGCCCAACCCCAAGGAGTCCCATGGCCATACCTTCGCCCGACGCACGAAAACCCAATAGATCTCCTCCCGGTTCGCACGATCTCCTTCCTCGCTCCAAATCCACCGGATCTCCTCGTCGCGGAGCGCTCCAATGGATGGATCTTCGAGGTGTTGAGGTGGAGAACTCCCCTAGGGGCAGCAAGGGAGGTGGAGAGGGGAGGAGAGGGGTGGTGGCGCCATGGGGGAAGATGGAGAGGAAGGGGAAGGGTGGAGGCGCATGGGGGGCTAGGGGGTGGCCGCTAGGGTTGGGAGAAGGAGTTTGGGGCGCACCAAGGGGTGGGGGCCAGATTTGGCTGCCCAAAAGTCCCCCCCTTGGGCCCAAACTGAAACGACCAACGATGTCTGTGAATCATGTGATGAAAAATTGGCTTGATCTTGTGCTGAAAAATTGGTTAGGATTAATCTTGCAAAATTGCTTGCATGAAGGACCAAACATTCAAACATCCAAAAACAGAAACTTTGCATTTGCGCCGAACCAAATAACTAAAAATCGCGTTTTTCGCATGTATGACGGACCAAACTTTTTAGTCTGTCATAAACGTGATTTTGATGCTTTTACGCTTGTACAAGAAATCGCGTTTTTTCCATGTATGACGGACCAAATTTTTTGGTCTGTCATACACATGATTTTGGCGACCTCGTTTTTCCCATGTATGACGACCGAATTTTTTGGTTTGTCATACACATGATTTTGGAGACCTCGATTTTCCCATTAATAACGGACCAAATTTTTGGTCCGTTATAAACGTGATTTTGAGGTTTTTGCGCGGGACCAAGTTCTTAAAAACAAGTAAGTTTTTCATTTGTGCGCTGGACTGGTTTTTTGGTCCGTATGGATGTTTTTGTGCACTGCTAAGGGTTTTGAGCTAATGTGGACTTTATGCAATGCTCGTGTGAGTATTTGCATGGACTAATGTTGAGTCAAGTCGTGGACTTGTGCTCGGATTTGTTTTTGCGGTTTGATCATGTGCAGGTATTGCTTGAAGACGAACGTGGTCGATGACGGATCTAACTAGGTTCATGGAGGAGCCGAGGTTCTGACTAGGTTCGAGGAGGAACCGAGGTCTTGGTGGTCAAGGATGTCATGCGGGACGTTCGGGCTAAGAGAATGGTGCACATGAAGAATGGTTAGTCACGTGAGAATGGCAAGAGGTCATTCGCGTGCAAAGTGTTAGTCACGTGAGTATGGCGGTGGCCATACGCGTGCAAAGTGTTAGTCACGTGAGTATGGTAGGGTTGCCATACGCGTGCAAGAGTTGTACTCGGCCAGGTTGGGCCAAGTAGAGTTGTGTTGGATACTGATTCCTTCTAGGGAATAGGAATCGTATTCGTAACTCCTTGTGGGTTGGTGCTTTAAATAGGTGGGGGTCTCTGTTGAAAGGCACCAAGTAGAGCTGAGCGCATCAAGCCTTGAGCTTGGTTTTAGGGTTTGTACTCTTTTGATGAGAGTATTTTAGACAAGAAATAAAGATCAATTCTTCCAAGATTTTTTGCGTACTACAAGAACCACGCCGCTACAAGATTTTCTGTTTTGGTTCTTGTTTGCATGCTTGTTCTAATTCTAGATTGGTTTTTGATCGTTGAGTTTCATCTTGATTTGATCCATCAAAAACCGTTCTAGGGTATTGATTTAGAGTTTCTCAAAGTCTAGTTGATTAATCTTTTGAAGATCTTGTTTAATCTTGAAGTTTTGATTAGATTGATTCTCGTCAAGTTCTGGATCAGCAAGCTTGCGAAGCTCATAACTTTTGATCTGTAAGTCCGATCGAGCTGATTCTTTTTGGGGTCGATTCGTATTGGAATCTAGTTTCTCGTGTCCAAATTTCAGATCAATCTAACGGTTGGATCTCCGGGAATTCTCGTTTTACTGAACCTCTGTCATTCTGTTTTTGCCGAATACGTGGCAATTATTTGGTTCTATTTTGGGGTGAACTTTTAGTAAATCAAGAATTTGGTTTTAGCTTCCGCACAATCATTCACCCCCCCTCTGATTGCTATATTCGTATACTTCGATCCTACAATGTCGCCTAGAGGGGGGGGTGAATAGGCGGATTAAAAAATCGCAGCGGAATTAAATCTGGCCGAACTGGTCAATCCGCAGTCTCCGGGTATTTTATCCGGAGTCTCCGGCTTGTCCGGAGTGTCTGGTATTTTATCCGGATACTCAAGGGTTAGTCGCTCTGAGTCGCGACTAAGATTACTCTAACAAGCACAATAAACTACAATAAATAGATAGCTAGAGCAACCTAGATCAAAAGCTAATATGGATTTGAATTAAAGCTAAGCAAAGAGATAGATCCGAGCTTTACAAAGACAAATCCACACAAGCTAGACTAGGAAGTAAAAGAGAAAGAGAGAGACGCGATTTTTCACCGAAGTTCGGATTCTTGAAGGGAATCCTACGTCTTCGTTGAGGTGGCTCGGTCACACTTGAGCCGGGGTCTTTTTTAACCCGCTTTCCTCCCGGTGTTGCACAAATGCACTCACCGGCTTCACTTCTTGTCTCTTTCCTTTCGGAAGCGAGACTCGCCTTCACAAACGACCGGGGCACACCACACGCGTCGGGTGCTCCCGGTGACTCCTAGCCGTCTAGGAGACCTTCAACCTCCAAGAGCAATAACATCACGAAGAATCGCTTAGAGGATGAACTAGTGCTCAAGAACTTGAAATGAATGCACTTAGCACTTTGCTTCTTTCTCTCCTCACCCATGAGATCAACAACCAAATCTAGAGGTGGGAGGAAGAGAGAGCTCTATTGAATGCTTGGAAAGTGTTAGAGATGGCTTGAATGCTGCTATGAATGAGCTCAATAGAGATTCTAGCCGTTGGGGTGGAGTAGAGGCTTTAAATACACTTTTTGAAAACTAGCCGTTTGTCCACGTTTTGAACTGTCCGGAGACTCCGGACAATTAACCCGGATACTCCGGACTCTCCGGACACTCCGGAGTGCCTGGAACTCGAGTTTTGGCCGAAGGGGTTAACCCAGAGACTCCGGACAAAATGTCCGGATACTCCGGACTGAGTCCGGATACTCCGAACAAAATGTCCGGACTCTCCGAGTTGGCGTGCTCGGTTGGAAATCCTGTTTTTGAAAAAAGGCAAGTATTTGAGTGCTATAATGAATGCAAGTTTTGACCTTGAGCACATGCACATCCTAAAACCGATTTTCCGTCGCATCCTCTTAATAGTACGGCTATCCTTAAGACTCAAAACAAAATGAAAATTAGAAGTCTTCGTCTTGATGCCGTTTTCTTGAAAATTGAAGTGCGTAGGAGCGTCCAATGTCATTCCGAGCTTGATGTGATTTCGAGATCTGCATTATTCTCAGTTGAAACATTAGATCTCATTAATTGTGTCATCATTAATCACCAAAATAAAATGAGGGGCCTAGATGCACTTTCAATCTCCCCCTTTTTGGTGAATTGATGACAACACAATTAAAAGCAAATAGAATAATGTTAAATAGACTTAGCATACCAAAATAAAAGGTGGAGCTCCCCCTAAATGTGTGCATTAGGAGTATTTGAGTGGAATCAAATGCACATATTTAACGAGAAATAACCAAGAGCTCCCCCTAAATCATTGCATCCGAGAGAGTTCATCATAAATAAATGAAAGTAAACCACGCATAAGATGAACACAATGTCATAACATAGATAAATAGAGATAACAGAGTTCACGACATCATAACATAAACAGCAACACATAACAAGTTCATAAACGACAAGATAACGAACGAGAGTCCACCACTTAAACCAACTTAAACCAAACACAACTAAGCGACGACAACTAAAGATATCACTCCCCCTTTGGCATCAAGACACCAAAAGGAGGGAAACACAGGAAATCACTCGTCGTCACCTTCGTCGTCGGACGTGGAGTACTCGCTGCCAGGGTCATCTCCAGGAGCTGGCGGAGTAGAAGAGGTGATGCCAAAAAGCTGATCTGCGGAGGTGGCATCACTACTCTCCTCAGAGGACCTGGAGGAGTCACTGGGTGAGACTGCCTCGCCATTGTGGCGGCGGATCTTCGCGAATGTCCTCGACCATTCTTCTTGATCCGACGGCTCATCACCTTCGCTTGGTGGAGATGTCGCGGCAAAGGCGTAAGATGTGCTTCAACATCTTCTCGGAAGCGTCGCTTGGGATCTCTGTCGCCTTTCGGAAGAGGCAGGAGGAACAACAGAGCGCACGTAGAACTTCGAAGGGCGACTCCCGAGTCCTAGGAGGAGTAGGACCGAGGGTGCTGGGTCGGCGAGGAGCAGTCGGAGGACGGACCTTGTACGAAAGATGCTCCTCATCCCTGACGAACTTCAGACCACTAACATTAGTGATCAATGCCATCACAAAAGGAGCGTAGCTGCAACTAGCCATATTGCTCTGCGCATTCTGCCTCATTGTCTCCCACATGAAGTCGACAATATCAAAGGGATATGTGCGCTCAACGAGGTGGTACAGCAGGTTCCTTCCATAGGAATTGATGGCAGAAGCATCTCCTTCCTTGGGCCAAAGAGTGACCCGGAGCATCCTGTTAAGCACAGCAGGCACATCCTTTAGACCCTTGATGGTCCCTACAGTGAAGCTCCTGGAGGTGTCATACAGTTACTCGATCTGCTCAGGAGTCATAACCTTCTTCGCATGAAGCTTTGGGCTGTCATTGTATCGAAGGTTGAGGACTCTAGCAAATCTCTTCTGGTTGGCAGTGTACCAAATCTTGTCAGTCATCCACCAAATAGCTTCTTCGTTCTTGTCTGTACAAGGTGGCATAGAACTGCATGATCACTTCGTTGTTCCAATCAAACTTGAAGGACATGATGTTCTTGATCTGATGTAGCTCACAAATCTCAAGAATATGATCAAACACTGGGTTCTCAGCAGCTGCCATATAATCCCAGTCAATGGTCTTCATCCGGACCACTGGGTGCTCAAGAGGGTAGAGGACCGTCTCATAGTAATCCGACCGAATTGCCTAAGCGTCAGGTCCACATACTCGCCCCGATGGAAGTCGAGCGGATCTTTCTTTCAGGCTCAACTATGGCCTTGCCCCTTGCCGTAACTCCGCCTCCGTAGTCAATCACTCTCATCGGGTTGACTGACATAGGGTAGTTCCACACAGGCCTGGCTTTGGCCAAGGGGCCAATGAAATGACCTGAAGTACAGAAGTCTCTCCTTTTTTGATCTCTCAGCCTAGCATGAGTATCTGAAGGGTGCTCATCTGGATCAGGCTGAGGTAGAGGAGGAGACTGAGCCTGAGGTCGCTAAGACTACCGAGCTCGAGGCCGAGGCCGCTACCGAGGCTGCGAGCCAGAGGGGATCCCAACCAACGGCGGACCTTTTGAGGTCGCACGCTTCATCACAGTGCGTCTTGGTCTCTTAGGTGCCGGAGCGGCTGACGGAGAGCCAGGGGGTGTATCCGGAGGAGGAGAGCCCCGAGGAGGATCACCACCACCGACGCGTTCTCGAAGAGGATCCATCCGACTGCATACACGAGAGAAAAAGAATTAGCTGCGAGACGACTTGAAATTTAGCGCTTAAAGCATTCTGGCCAAGGCACCCAACCCGGAGAGTCCGGACCAACCCGGAGACTCCGGACCAAAAGTCCGGATACTCCGGATGCGCCAGAATTTGCGCACGGGCGGGTGAGATTTGGGGAATCCAACCCGCACTAAGACAAGAAATGAGTCTAGATTGCCACAAGAAATTAGGAATGAAGTCTAGGGCACAATCTAGCAAGAGATTTCGCGGGATTAGGGCACGGATTAGAACTTACCTCAAAGGATTTGAGAATGAAGCACACGGGTGAGTGAGGAACGGGATTCTCCGATCTTGAGGGTCACGACGAATCGAGCGGCACCCTAGAAGAGATGAAGCACGAGGAGAGGCCCTAAGAACCGCGAGATTTGAACCAAACCCGGAATGAAAAGGATTAGGGCAACAAGATCCTTACCAAGATCTCCAAACCGAGGGAGAGGAGGAGTCCACAAGCCCTTGGAGATGGAGAAGAGAGAAGGAATCACGCCCTAGACTTGAGAGGAGCACAGGAGAGGGAGAGGCGCACGGTGGGAATGGGATAGAAAAGAAACCGCGCGGGATTAGGAGACTTAAACCGTTCGCCCCAACCCGGAGACTCCGGACTTTAGTCCGAATACTCCGACCCAACCCGGAGAGTCCGGTCAAATTATCCGGATACTCCGGGTTATCCGGAGACTCCGGATTAAATACCGGATACTCCGGGTTACCCAGCTCGGTTAGGAATGAAGGATTTCGCACGACGAACCAAGGAATTTGGCGGAACGAGAGGGAGAAATAGACCCTAAGATGTCAACTTGATATATGACCAGCGAACAATGAAGCAAACAAGCCATGGTCACATAGCAATGACAAGATCAGAGGATCAAGAGCCAAAAAACACAAGATAAATTCAAAGAAAAAGATGAATAAAATTTTGAAATTCATTTTCCATTCAACAAACAATATGTGAGCACATATCAAGCCACGTTACGAGAATCTAAAATATTTAGACCACTTCTCAATTCACAGAATCTTTTCTCGTCAAGGGGCTTGGTAAATATATCGGCTAATTGATCATTTGAGCTCACATGTTGGATATCAATTTCGCCTTTGATTGCGTGATCTCTTAGGAAATGATGGCGAATATCTATGTGTTTTGTACGGGAGTGTTGGAAAGGATTGTTGGCAATTTTTATGGCACTCTCATTGTCACACAGTAGTGGAACACTTTTGTAGGTTAGGCCAAAATCACTCAAGGTTTGTCTCATCCAAAGTAATTGAGCACAACAACTCCCGGCAGCTATGTACTCGGCTTCGGCAGTGGATAGGGCTACGGAATTTTGTTTCTTGGAAGACCACGAGACTAGAGACCTACCCAAGAATTGGCAAGTCCCCGAGGTACTCTTCCTATCCACTTTACAACCGGCATAATCCGCATCGGAATAGCCAACTAATTCAAAGGAAGATCCTTTCGGATACCAAAGTCCGAAATGAGGAGTGTGCACTAAGTATCTTAAGATTCTCTTAAGCACCATGTGGCACTCTTTTGGAGCGGCTTGAAAACGTGCACACATACAAACGCTAAGCATGATATCGGGCCTAGATGCACAAAGATAAAGGAGAGAACCGATCATCGAACAATATACCTTTTGGATAACCGGTTTACCTTCTTTGTCGAGGTCTAGATGCCCGTTGGCCTGCATAGGCGTCTTTATAGGCTTGGCGTCCTCCATTCCGAACTTCTTGAGCATGTCCTTGATGTACTTGGTTTGGCAAATGAAGGTTCCTTCCTTGAGTTGTTTTACTTGAAATCCAAGGAAGAACTTCAACTCTCCCATCATGGACATCTCGAATCTTTTAGTCATTATCTTGCTAAACTCTTTACACAAATGTTCATTAGTAGATCCAAATATAATGTCATCGACATATATTTGGCATACAAATAAATCATTATCAATATGTTTAGTAAAGAGAGTAGGGTCGGCCTTTCCGACTACAAAACCTTGTCCGAGAAGGAAATCTCGTAAACACTCGAACCAAGCTCTTGGTGCTTGCTTAAGTCCATAAAGGGCTTTGTGTAGATAGTAGACGTGGTTCGGGTGTTTTGGATCTTCAAAGCCGGGTGGTTGCTCGACGTAGACCATCTCGGAGAGTGGTCCATTTAAGAAGACGCTCTTCACGTCCATTTGATATAGCTTGAAATCATGGTGAGTAGCAAAGGCAAGTAATATTCTAATAGATTCAAGCCTAGCTACTGGAGCATATGTTTCATCGAAATCCAAACCTTCGATTTGAGTGTACCCTTGAGCAACCAATCGAGCTTTGTTCCTTGTCACGATTCCATTCTCATCTTGCTTTTTCCGGAAGACCCATTTTGTGCCGATGACGTTTTGATTTGGTCTTTCGACAAGCTCCCAAACTTGATTACGCTTGAAGTTGTTGAGCTCCTCTTGCATGGCCATCACCCAATCCGGATCATCAAGTGCCTCTTCTACCTTAAGAGGTTCAAGAGAAGACACAAACGAGTAAAATTCACAAAAATTTGCAACTCGAGATCTAGTAGATACTCCCTTGTGAATGTCTCCGAGTATATTGTCGACCGGATGATCTCGTTGAATACTTTGATGAACTCTTGGGTGAGGGACAGTTGAATTTGAAGCTTGGATGGGTTCTTCATCTTGGGATGCGTTCGAACCATCTTGAGCTTGCTTGGACGAGGAGGGAATATCACCTGAGCCTATCACATTCGGAGACTCCAGTATTTGACCCGGAGACTCCGAACCAGTCCGGACACTCCGGGTTTCAGGCCGGAAACTCCGGGTTGGGGTGCTCGGGTGAGTTTCCAGATTTTGAGGTCTTACCTCCCCAATTGCCAATTTCTTGATAGCTTCACACGGTGGTTCTTCCCTGTCAATCACGGCACGATCAACTTGTTCTACTTGAGAACCATTAGTCTCATCAAAAGTTACGTCACGCGAGATTTCAACTACACCGGTGGTATTGTTGAAAACTCGGTACGCATAAGCATTAGTCCCATAACCAAGTAAGAAACCTTCATCTACTTTAGGAGCAAATTTAGAAGACTTAGCCTTTTTGTTAAGGATATAGCATTTACTCCCAAAGACTCGAAATTAGGAGACATTTGGTTTCTTGCCGGTGAGCAACTCGTACGCCGTTTTCTTCAAGATCTTGTGGAGGTAGAGGCGGTTGGAGCTATGGCATGCGGTATTGATGGCTTCCGCCCAAAAACTGTCGGAAACCTTGTACTCGTCAAGCATCGTCCGCACCATCTCGATGAGGGTTCGATTCTTCCTCTCGGCCACCCCATTTTGTTGAGGGGAATAGGGAGCCGAGAATTCATACTTGATTCCTTCCTCATCGAGAAACTCCTCCACGCCAATGTTCTTGAATTCGGTACCATTGTCGCTCCGAATTCTCTTGATCTTCACTTCAAACTCGTTTTGAGCTCTTCTCATGAACTTCTTCAATGTCACTTGGACTTCTCCCTTGTCATGCAAGAAAAATACCCAAGTGAAGCGAGAAAAATCATCTACAATTACTAGACCATACTTACTTCCCCCGATGCTTATGTAGGCGACCGGACCGAAAAGATCCATATGAAGCATTTCCAACGGTCTTGAGGTCGTCATCACATTCTTGGCGGGGTGGGAGGCACCAACTTGCTTGCCCGCTTGACAAGCGCTACATACTCTGTCTTTCTCAAAGACAACATTGGTTAGTCCAAGGATGTGGTTGCCTTTAATGAGTTTGTGAAGGTTCCTCATACCAACATGGGCTAGTCGACGATGCCATAGTCAACCCATGCTAGATTTAGCCATTAAAAATGTTTCAAGATTAAGTCTATCCGTATTGAAGTCTGCGAGATAGAGCTTACCCTTCAAACTCCCTTTAAAGGCTATTGAACCATCAAGCCTCTTAATGACTTCCACACCCTTTTCATTAAACAAACAATTGTAGCCCGCTTCACACAATTGTGCAATGGACAACAAATTGTAGCTTAATGATTCAACAAGTAAAACATTACTTAAATGGAAATCATTTGAGATAGAGATTTTACCCAAACCAATTACTTCTCCCTTTCCATTGTCTCCAAAGACAATACTTTCGCTATTTGATCCATTCACATCCAAATGCGCGAACATTGCCTTTTCTCCGGTTATGTGATGCGTGCAACCGCTATCCAAAATCCAACTTGTTCCACCGGAGACATAGGCCTACAAAAAGACATTTAGTTTTTGCTCTTTGGTACCCAAACTTGGTTAGGTCCGCGCACGTTAGTAACAAGCGATTTTGGGACCCAAATAGAACGAACAAAAGGAGTATTTTTCGGCTTACGCCCAACATGATAAGCAACTACTCGACCAAGGTTAGTCTTTTTAAGCACATAAGAAGCAAAGAACTCGGAGTGAGCTTTGTGCTTGGATGTTCCTTCGCCTTTTACAAAGTGAATGGGCTTGCTTAAAGGAGCAACAACAATGTTGCTCTTTTTGCCCTTTGGCGGAACATACCCAAGCCCTTACCTCATAGGATTACCTTGGCGCTTACCGAGATACTCCTCTAAACCCTTGCTTGCCTTGTAGAACTTTAAAAGTCCATCTTCAAGCATCACCTTAAGCTTCTCATTTTCATGAGCCAAGACTTTCAAAGTCTCACGGTTAGTAGCACAAGTAGCAACATCAAAATTATAGCATCTAGCGCAACCGTTGCTTGTTGAGGGTAATGAAATATTTGAGATGTTGATTGAGGTAGAAGCTTTATTCGAGAGATCAACAAGCTTCACTTCAAGAACCTTGCAAGTATCCTTTGCTTGAGCAAGTTGCTCTAAGAGTGAAGTATTGGTGATCTCAAGACTAATTGCTTCATTCTTGGTCAAATTTGAACTTGTGACCAAGTCCTCATTCTTTTTCTTTTCAAAGGCTAGGCTCTTCTCTAGCTCAAGGTTCTTTTCCTTTTCAAAAATAAGGAGATCTTCTTGAGCTTCGAGAATAGCTTCTTTTTGCTCAACAACCTTCTCCAATCTTTCAATATCCTTAAGTAGCAAGTCTAATTTCGTAATATCAAAGTCATTCATAGACTTAAATGCTACTTCCTCATCATCACTAGCATCATCGCAATCATCTAAGCTATAATCAACAATGGAATGAATAGGACTCTTAGATGATACCTTGTGCCCCTTTGCCATAAGGCACATTGGAGCATCTTCATCATTGCCGCTTAAGTTGTCGAAGAGGCTCTTCGACTTTGCCTCGTGGTGTAGCAATGGCGGCCGGTGGCAAGTCCTCCTTCATTGTCGGAGTTGGACTCGAACTCGACTCGGAGTCGGAGTCGGAGTTCCACTCCTGCCGATGTAAGCATGACCCTTGCCCTTGTACTTCTTGCTCTTGTCTTTGTCCTTCTTCCCAGACTTGTCTTTCTTGTACCGGCTTCTCTTCCTTCTTTTCTTTGTGCGGACACTCGGCAATGAAATGGCCGGGTTCACCACACTCATAGCATTTTCTTGTTGAGTGTCTCCCTCTTGACTTGTTGCCGAAGCTCTTGGAATGGCTTCCCGGCTTGTAGCCTTTCTTCTTCAAGAACTTGTTGAATCTTCTTACTAGAAGGGCCATGTCTTCATTTGTGAGCGGCCCATTTGATTCTTCTTCATCACTTGAACTTTCCTCCACTTCTTGAGCCACTTTGACGGCCTTCAAAGCGATGCCCTTCTTCTTGCCGGACTTGAGCTCCTCCACCACCTCCGCTTCCTTGACCATCATCTCATCCATCATTAACCGACCAATCACGTCATGAGGAGTGAGAGTGTCGAAGTTAGGCCTGTCGCGAATGAGTTGAACTAGATTGCGGTTGGTGGGGGTGATCACTCGGAGGATGATCTTGACAATAGCTTTGTCGGTGAGCTCGGTGCTTCCAAGTCCCTTAGCTTGATTTACTAGTACCATCAAGCGATCAAACATCTTGGTGTAGCACTCTCCTTCTTCCAATGTGAATCGGCTTAATTCTCCAATGATAAGCTCGATCTTGTATTCACGAACACTTGACACACCTTCATGAGTTACCATTAGCCTTTCCCAAATGTCCTTGGCATTGTCGAGGCCATCGACCCGGTTGAACTCGGAGTCGCTCAAAGCGTTGAACAAGGCATTGACGGCCAAGTCGTTGAAGTGTTGAGCCTTGTCTTCTTCGGAGGTGAGATTGTTGGGATTTGCGGGCTTGAAACCTGTTTCAACAATCTTCCAAATGCAAGGATGAAGTGATCTCAAATGCATCTTCATCTTGTGTTTCCATGCCGCATAGCGAGTGCCATCGAAATGAGGCGCTCGGCCGGACGAGACGGAGACATAAGATGAGGAGTTTGAGACTCCAAAAGAGGAATAATCTAAAGGAATTGCAACCCCTATACCGGAACCCGTGGCCTTGTCTTGGGCATGGGTTTCGGCAACTTTCTCTATTTCCGACATCTTTGATTCTCCAAGCGGTTAAGCCAAAATAAACGAGATTTGGCTCTGATACCAATTGAAAGGACCAACGATGTCGCCTAGAGGGGGGTGAATAGGCGGATTAAAAAATCACAGCGGAATTAAATCTGGCCGAACTGGTCAATCCGGAGTCTCCGGGTATTTTATCCGGAGTCTCCGGCTTGTCCGGTATTTTATCCGGATACTCCGGGTTAGCTGGCTCGGGAGCGCGACTAAGATTACTCTAACAAGCACAATAAACTACAATAAATAGATAGCAAGAGCAACCTAGATCAAAAGCTAGTATGGATTTGAATTAAAGCTAAGCAAAGAGATAGATCCGAGCTTTACAAAGACAAATCCATACAAGCTAGACTAGGAAGTAAAAAAGGAAGAGAGAGACACGATTTTTCACCGAAGTTCGGATTCTTGAAGGGAATCCTACGTCTCCGTTGAGGTGGCTCGGTCACACTTGAGCCGGGGTCTTTTTCAACCCGCTTTCCTCCCGGTGTTGCACAAATGCACTCGTCGGCTTCACTTCTTGTCTCTTTCCTTTCGGAGGCGAGACTCGCCTTCACAAACGACCGGGGCACACCACACGCGTCGGGTGCTCCCGGTGACTCCTAGCCGTCTAGGAGACCTTCAACCTCCAAGAGCAATAACACCACGAAGAATCGCTTGGAGGATGAACTAGTGCTCAAGAACTTGAAATGAATGCACTTAGCACTTTGCTTCTTCCTCTCCTCACCCAAGAGATCAACAACCAAATCTAGAGGTGGGGGGAAGAGAGAGCTCTATTGAATGCTTGGAAAGTGTTAGAGATGGCTTGAATGCTGCTATGAATGAGCTCAATAGAGATTCTAGCCGTTGGGGTGGAGTAGAGGCTTTAAATACACTTTTTGAAAACTAGCCGTTTGTCCACGTTTTGAACTGCCCGGAGACTCCGGACAATTAACCCGGATACTCCGGATGGTCCGGACTCTCCGGACAAAAATGTCCGGACACTCCGAAGTGCCTGGAACTCGAGTTTTGGCCGAAGGGGTTAACCCGGAGACTCCGGACAAAATGTCCGGATACTCCGGACTGAGTCCGGATACTCCGGACAAAATGTTCAGACTCTCCGAGTTGGCGTGCTCGGTTGGAAATCCTGTTTTTGAAAAAAGGCAAGTATTTGAGTGCTTGCACCTCCTAAAACCGATTTTTCGTCGCATCCTCTTAATAGTACGGCTGTCCTTAAGACTCAAAACAAAATGAAAATTACAAGTCTTCGTCTTCATGCCGTTTTCTTGAAAATTGAAGTGCGTAGGAGCGTCCAATGTCATTCCGAGCTTGATGTGATTTCGAGATCTGCATTATTCTCAGTTGAAACATTAGATCTCATTAATTGTGTCATCATTAATCACCAAAATAAAATGAGGGGCCTAGATGCACTTTCACAAACCCTTCCACCGGAGGCCCAACTCAACCCCTAAGGCCCAATGTCCCCCGGAGAGGCCCAAACACCCGAAAACGGCCCAAAAACACGCTATAAACGGCATAACGTAAAGTTTTAACCTCCATTTTCACATTTTATAAAGTTTTTGACCTCAACATTCACATTTTATAAGATACGACACTCCGTGGTGTCACATTCTCCCCCTTTCAACAGGATTCGACCTCGAATCCAAGACACACCAATACGCAACCCAGCAAAGCAAAAGATAGCTAGGTTTCACATCTCATACCTGAGGCGAAAAGCTCGGGGTACTTCTCGCGCATGCGAGACTCCAGTTCCCAAACCGCTTCTCTCTCTGACTAAAGCCACTGGAACTACACTGATCGAGACCCGATGGTAAGATGCTTAGGCTCGAAGACCCACAGTTCTAACGATAACCCACGATCAACCTCTTGCAAGAACTTTACTCAACATTGAAACACAAAGAACTCAAACAAGGCCTCGGCATGACCCAAGCGATAGGATAAAATCCCAAACAGACCACGAAATAATACGATCTCACACTCATTCCATGCATTCCTTGGCACTAAAGTGCCCGATCCCTTTAACCAAAGCCACTCTCCAGAAGGACATGGTACCAACTTCTAGATCCATCTTCCGCTCCCACGCACAAAAGTGAATCACGTCCCAATGTCTCAACTGTGGTTCGTCGTATTCGAGACGACGCAAACCAGGTGAGACACAACACTCTAAGATTACTACCACCGAAAGGAGAAGCCTACTTTACATCCAGGATCCTTAAGACTCGCTCAACAGATACGACCGAACGTTCCTCTGCGGTTGACACAACTCGCTTTTTGCCCAACGACAAAAGATCCAATACACTTCAAAAGGAAAAGCGATCACTAGCAACCACCAAGTGGTCCACTAACAATTTGTTCAGCCCTACCGAGGAACATCTCAACGACACAATTCTCCAAGAAAGTTTGCATTGAGTCATACACAACCTTCCACTCAATGGACCACGATAAAGAGTACAATCATTGAGTGAGCTCAACCATAATCATGAACCCAATTGGTCCACCTACAATAACTCAAACCCCAAAGCGCTAAAACCACTTTGGAAAGGATCCGGCAACATCCAAAGAGCACACATTTCATTTTTTTTTCTAAGCCAAATCGCAAAGAAAACTCAAACTTCTAACACCACAGCCAAAATACCACAAATTATTCATTCTTTCCTTTCATACTAGGAAGCAAGGGAAATCTCGTTTTATGACATGAATGCACATTCTTCAAGAGCACTCCGGATTAGTCATATCTCCATATATGACTTTCTCACCGACCGGGCTCAATGACTCTTTTATCATTTAACATCTAAAAATGATGTCCTGTTTACTTTTCACCATTTCTTCATCATGTAAGAACACTACCGAAAAGTCATTCACATAATGACTTCTTTCTCGGTATCACATGAATAAATCTCGAATAACATCGAGAGTTGCGCTAATTCATATAAACTTTGACGGCAGCATAGATAACAGTTAAGGCACCACATCATATCAGAACCCACCAACGATAGATAGCTAAACTTGCAAAACATCGCATTTTAACCAAAATCACCATTTTGGAAAAGAACATCGACTCCAAAGTCAAACATCTGCACAAACAACCACCATAATTTTTCTCAAAGAGAAAGGGAAACTCATTTTCAAAAGAGAACACTTCACTAACAACATCGCCGATGAAACATCCACAAAACCAACTTTTGAAGCACTTGCAAACTCTACACAGATTTTTCCAAATAACTCCAACTCTAGCAAAGAAAAGATTACAAATTAAACCTCGTGAGTTTTCCACCATAACCCTCTATGTCCATTTGTTTCCTTTAAAATTTATTCCAAAAGATAATTCAGGGCGAACGCGAAAGGGCGCGATCCATTCAAAAACCTTTGGGGTGTAAATCCATACTCATAGCACCAACTAAACAAATTAGCCAAAATCAAATATTTGCACCAATTTCTACGAGTTTTAGGGAAACTCTGAAACATAGCATATGGAACACCTTGACCGAAAACCCTTCAACCAAAATGGCAAACAACCAAACCAGTCCAAAAGCTTTTAAACACAAGCTCAGCATAAAAAGAACCATCTCTAGTACTCCACTACACTTTCCATAAAAGACTTCAATAATCACTATCTACTCCCTGAGGATCCCCAACACAATTCAACCAAAAGCCTCACAACAAATTCTTCCTCTAGTTACCATTCCCAACACTTTTAATTAAGGTTTATGATGCTTATCAAAAAGGCACCCAACCAAGACTACATTGACATGATCCCCACGGATCACCAACACAAAATACATCTTATTCTAAATTTGAAACATAGCACTTCAACATATTCTTAAGCATGATCAACGTATCAATTTTATACCATCCATACATCAACATCTTGACGATTAAAACTCGTTCAATCAATAAAATGACTTCAACAAATAAGTATTATCTCTACACGATAAAATTCATAACTATGATTCTAAGACATACATTCATTAAGGATAAAATTCTACATCAGGTTAATTATCCAAAGCTCACTCCATCGCAACATGTTAAAATTTTCCTCTATTTTAACCATGGTTTTTCAACGAGTAATCTAAACAGTTACCACCACTACTTAGTCATCAATAACAACAAATGGGCATGATCATCAACCAACAACATTACGTTTAGCTACCCTATACATAGGTTATAACAAAATTACCACCACACAACATACTCCAACAATTGAGAATAGATTGAATACTAGCATTAACACTGCCCTTAACAACATCATTAACAATAAGTCTTATGTCTTCTCAATTGATATCAATACCAGCATTGTAGAGACACAACTGCATACTTCCAAATATACTAGTAGGCTGCAACAACATAAATAGCAATTGTAATCAACTTCCAAATTAAAGCCACTAGTCAACGTGATTAAATTTCTCTATTAACCTGTTAGATTAGAACATCTTTAAACAATCGGCAAGGTTTCTTTAACAGTATCATTAATTTACATCATCTTAATGTTCTAACTATGCATCAAGGTTTAAACTTTTAACATTAACAAGGATCATAAGCACTTTTAAAGCAAGGCAACAAATTCTAAGCATGTACATTAACCCATTTAATCATTCCCACTATGGGGTACTCTACATCACTAGAGGTTCACCTAATCTTAAACTAAAGGTAACAATTACATTTAATTGATTCAACTCGCAAATTAACTTAACAATACGTCATTCCATAAACCACATTGGTACATACTACATAACATGCTAAACAACAATTCTAACTATTGACAAACGATTTCAGTCAAAAGACTACTTACTTTGTTTGCAGCATTTTTTTTTTAAAAAACTCAACCCAAATTCACACGGAAACTTGACTCTCAAATTTGCAATGAGACAAACCCAAACTTGGTCATGCAAAAGGAATTCTCCAAAACACCTTTCAATCTCAAGGACTCCCATAGAGGAGAATGGTTGAAAGACAATTTTCTCGAAAGGGAACCAAGCGATCAAGTAATCCTTTTCAAATAAAACCTTAACACCAAACCCCAACCTTTCATGAAACAAGAAGGGTTTTCAAAGATGATTTCTTAAACCAGTAAAATGACGAAATCAAACACCACCTACTCCTACAAAGCCACAGGACATCAGCCCTGACAACAAGTCTGGCATAATGCCGCAAAAACTCTTTTGACCTCGGAGAAAGACAAACACAGGAATAGATTGAAAGCTTCTCCCCCATAAAGAAATCAACAAACTAAGCATCAAAGCTGGAAAGGCGACCAAAAGAAGCGCAACACTAGACTCTTCTTCTTCGCCTTCAACCGAGGAAGACAAAACCACACACCGCATACAGAACAATCCGCGAAAAATCCAATGCCAAACACTTTTCTTTTGGTTTCAGTCAACTAAAACCAAGAAAACCAACCAAGATCGACCACAGAACGATAAAGAAGATCCGAAGGAATCCACCACCAAACTCTTCAATTTGCCTCCAGTCAACTACCCGATCTACGATAGAAAAGGTAAACACTCTTTCCCCACAAGGGGTTAATAGTTCTTTGGTGATGGCTTTAACTAGCCATACCGTCAAACCACACCCTTACTATGAACAAAAGTGGTGACCAAAACCCTTCGGCACCACAACCCCACTTTATCACCACAACAAGCACAATTCAATCTTTTATCTCATAAACATAGCAACATGCATTATCAAATGAAGCATTCAACATCGAAGCTTAAATACAACATTTATGCGTAAAGAAATGATACCCATACCCTTTCCTACTGTGCATCCACTGTGTGTCAAATTTTAGATTAGTTATACCACTTTTGCAAGTTTTAATGTTGCTATCCTATGACAAAATTTTAGTTAAGACCTAAGCCATGTTTCTAAGTTATTCCATATCACATTTTAGTTGTACTCTATAGCATGACACTAAAAATACACATTCCAGGGACCTACAGCCCGCTCTGATACCAACTGTAACACCCTGGCATTTAATATGCCTGAATGCTACCAAACATAAGCTAAACAACATCTAAATACCAAGAATTAAGGTAAATTACAGCAAAGGAGTAAATGCTAAAACCCGAGATTTCGGCAGCATCTCCTTTGTTTTAACATGATTTGAAGGAGCAACAACATCATAGTAATATAAAGCAATATGAGAGACAACTCAAACAACAATAAATAACGACTTAACAACCATGTAAGTCTAGTTTCAAGCATTTAATGTCTCCAAGAGTCAAACGAACAATAAGATTCTCATATAGCAAAGCTAAACCTTAAAGCAATAATCATCACACGCAATTTATTATCAAAAACTAAATGAATGACTTGTGGAATCAAATGAGTGAAGCTACGTGCGGAAGTGTGACTATTTCCCTTCCCCGCATGCCGGTCTCATGGTACCTAAAACAACAAGAAATCACAAGCGTGAGTTCAAAACTCAGCAAGCATATTGCAATGGTACAAACAAAAGCAATTACATGGCTACAACAACTCACATCATGTGTATCATCTCATTCATGTTCACAAATCATTATCATCATCATTATGTATGCAATGCAATGCGATGCGATGCTCATATCTCCTTGGAAACTCATACCGGTATGGTTGAGTACACACCCGTCGGTGTGCATCCTCTCCCCCCTTCCATCCCGAAGATGGAGGGTGCCTACTCCTCGCTTCCGTTCACCGCGGTGAATGGAATCACGATGTAGGACTTACTCATTGGCTCTCCAGAATAGTCATAACTTTCTCACCGACCTTCCCTGGACTAGTTATGACTTTCTCACCGCCCGGGCCATGTAACATGCCATGTATGCAATTATGCCAACATCATATTTAACTTGTACATTAACACATGGCATCATAACATAATAAACATGCTCATCATATCATTGGCAATCATTAAAGCATGGCAAGTGATCATATCATATAGTCAATTTCATCTATTCTCAACAAGCAACCTACAAATCGCTATCCATTACAATACACTTGCCTCAACCACGAGCAACGGATTGGCGGGAAGTAGAAGGCACTCCCGGGGTCACACCACCTGCACATAGGTACCACACACTCACAATCATGTCGACAAAAAAGAGTATGCAAACCCTCATCTACCACGACATTGCCAACTACTCGCAACACCCAAACACAGAGGTTCTGTCCCGTCGGGACAAAAACCTTCCAAAAGGCATAACTTGAGTTCTGGGACTCCGAATCAATTAAACGAGTACATCCTCGCGTAGCTTAGGAAATTTCCCAACTTCCTAAGTATAAGGAAAGACTGATTCGGACTCTAAAGTGGTTTAATCTATAGAATACCGTGATCTGTTCCAATCACGTCATAGATTTTAACACACTCGGTAAAACAGCCATAACTTTCAAACGGATGATCGGAATTGGGCGTTCTTTATACCCACAGAAATATATTGAAATTATCTACAACTTCTTCAACAGGCGGATGACCAAATTCGGAATCTAAATTGGCGAAAAACTAAATCCTACGTCGACTTCTCATGCTGTCCAAAACAGAGAACGTGGCAACTTCTAGATCTAATCCAATCTACTCAAATCCAGCACCACCAATTGATCTAAAAATATGATATTGATCCTTAGAACAGTACCTAGCCCAACCCCAAGGAGTCCCATGGCCATACCTTCGCCCGACGCACGAAAACCCAATAGATCTCCTCCTGGTTCGCGCGATCTCCTTCCTCGCTCCAAATCCACCGGATCTCCTCGTCGCGGAGCGCTCCAATGGACGGATCTTCGAGGTGTTGAGGTGGAGAACTCCCCTAGGGGCAGCAAGGGAGGTGGAGAGGGGAGGAGAGGGGTGGTGGCGCCATGGGGGAAGATGGAGAGGAAGGGGAAGGGTGGAGGCGCATGGGGGGGGGAGGGCTAGGGGGTGGCGGCTAGGGTTGGGAGAAGGAGTTTGGGGCGCACCAAGGGGTGGGGGCCAGATTTGGCTGCCCAAAAGTCCCCCACTTGGGCCCAAACCCTTCCACCGGAGGCCCAACTCAACCCCAAGGCCCAAAGTCCCCCGGAGAGGCCCAAACACCCGAAAACGGCCTAAAAACACGCTATAAACGGCATAATGTAAAGTTTTAACCTCCATTTTCACATTTTATAAAGTTTTTGACCTCAACATTCACATTTTATAAGATACGACACTCCGTGGTGTCACATCAATGATTTTAGAATAAGTTTTGTTTGCAAAGAATTTTCTTATAGCCCACTTTTGGCAAACATGCGCTTTTTGGCATAAAGATGAAAACAAATTTCATAAAATCCTTAAAGTGCAACTTCAACTTGGATTTCACCAACAATTGAACCCTCATGGCTTGAAGTATTTGAAATACGTTTTGAAGCCATGACCACTTAGAAAAACAGTAAAATCCACTTTGACTGCCAAAAAGCTAGAATTGGTACGTTTGAATTGAAGCACAAATGTTTAGGCCAAATTACTTTCTAAAATAGGAATTTTCATTTTCAAAGCTTGTAAAACCTTTCAAATACATATCATAATATTTTTACAAAGCTTTTAGTAAAGATGGATAATTTAAACAAGATTTTTGACTTTTGTTCAAAGAAGTTTCTAGAGAAGAACCAAAAGAAATTCAACAAAGTCAAGTCCAATCAACACAAATGATCAAATCCAAATAAAGAGAACGAGATAAGAATTAGAGATTTGAAATTTTATGTAAGAGTTTGAAATACCATTTTGAACTAAGATATGGCACAAGATCTAGTCCAAATGGCAAAACTCACTAAGTGCAATATTTTGACCAATATAGGTCAAACTAAGATTTTCGGGGAATTTCAAAAGCAAACAACTTTTGCTAGGTTGGTCTTTTGAAAGTATTTTTAGCACGAAAGATGTTAAGAATGACCAACACTAGGATTTTTGCTTTAAGATTATTTTCAGAATCTTTTTACTTTTAATCTCATGAAAATTATAAGTTTAAATCCAAAACAAGATAAAACTATCTAGATTTTGGGCTTGAAACCCATTTTCTTTTCAAGATAGAATTTGAGAAGCCAAAACCTTTGGAAAACATTTTAAAGACATTTGTATATCAATTTCAAATAGTTTTTCAAAAGATTACTAGTAAGTACACAAGTTTTGAGTTTTGGCTAAAAGGTTGATTTTGAAAATGTATATTATGCACTTATATACATATGGGCACATGTAGGGATGTGATACACATGAATATGAATTAGCACTCCCCCTAAATATGCCACTATTTAACTTGCTCAAGATTGCAATAAGGGAATAATACTAAAAGCAAGAGCAAGTACTACTAACAAGCAATTAAATCGATTTTCATGATACTAATACATCTAAACCTACACAAGGCTAGAAGTAATAATATAATCAATTTAAATACTTGTTACCGAGATGGCATTGGCTCATGATTGTCATGATTATCTTCATGCTTGGCTCCGATTGCAATTGATAGTTCCTTTTTCTTCTCGAGAAGCCAAGCGTCCAATCCATCTCTTAGTACCTAATAATTCTTTTATGCACTTTTTGGTACCCAATCTTTGTTGGGTCCATTAATGTTAGTCACCATAGATTTAGGAACCCAAATGGCCCTAATATTGGCATTATCGACTTGACTAACACAATTAGAAATAGGTTTGCAATAATTATTCCTCCTAAGCAAATGATTGGCATTTTTATTAAAAGGCTTAGGAGGACAATGATTCTTTGCAAAACTATTTCTAGTTTGATCTCTTCTAAGCATATGATAATTGAAATTAAGCATTGGCTTAGAGGATCTAGTATATCTAGCAAATGTTTTGCTATCGTTATTTCTCCTAAGCAATTTATTTGAATTGCTTTGAGTTGGATTAGGAGTCCTAATAATTTTTGCAAACCCTTTTTAGATATACTCTTCCTATGCACATGATTATGATCATTCTTGGCAAGCATAGTGTAACACCCCGGCATCTAGTATGCCAGAATGCTACCAAACATAGACAAAACAACATCTAAATACCACAACTAACGATAAATTACAGCAAAGGCGCATATGCTAAAAACCGAAATTTCGGCAGCATCTCCTTTGTTTTATAATGATTTGAACAATAGCAATATCATAGCAAAATATTTCATAACATAAGACATCTAAAGAAGCAATATATAATGGATAAAACATCATCATAAGCAATTAAACCAAAACCAACCACACAAACATCTATAGCTAAGCAAAGAGGATCAACAACACATTAAAATTATTCCACACACCTAGTTCAGGGCACTATTGTTATGATCATGACTCAAGGTTGGTAAATTTGACTGGAACTACGTGAAGATGTGTAGCTAATGCCCTTTCCCACATGCCGGTGTCATGGTACTTAAAAAAAACAACATAAACACAAGCGTGAGTTCATCACTCAGCAAATATATTGCAATGGTACAAACAAAAACAATTACATGGCTACAACAACTCACATCATGTATATCATCTCATTCATGTTCACAAATCATTATCATCATCATTATGTATGCAATACAATGCGATGCGATGCTCATATCTCCTTGAAAACTCATACCGGTATGGTTGAGTACACACCCGTCGGTGTACACCCTCTCCCCCCTTCCATCCCGAAGATGGAGGGTGCCTACTCCTCGCTTCCATTCACCGCGGTGAATGGAATCACGATGTAGGACTTACTCATTGGCTCTCCGGAATAGTCATAACTTTCTCACCGACCTTCTCCGGACTAGTTATGACTTGATCACCGCCCGGGCCATGTATCATGCCATGTATGCAAATATGCCAACATCATGAATAACTTGTACATTAACACATGGCATCATCATAGATATCTTGTACATTAACACATGGCATCATCATAGATAACTTGCACATTAACTCATGGCACCATCACGTGATAAACATATTCATCATATCAATGGCAAACATTAAAGCATGGCATGTGAACATATCATATATTCAAATTTCAATCTCAATCAATCAAACAATCTACAACCCGCTACCCATTCCAATACACTTGCCTCAACCACGGGCAACGGATTGGCGGGAAGTAGAAGGCACTCCCGGGGTCGCACCACCTGCACATAGGCACCACAAACTCACAATCATGTCCACAAAACAGTACGCAAACCCTCATACCCCGACGTTGCCAACTACTCGCAACACCCAAAAAACAGAGGTTCTGTCCCGTCGGGACAGCAGCCTTTCAAAAGGCATAACTTGAGTTCTGGGACTCCGAATCAATTAAACGAGTACATCCTCGCGTAGCTTAGGAAATTTCCCAACTTTTCCTAGTTATAGGGAAAGACTGATTCGGATTCTAAAGTTGTTTAATCTACAAAATACCGTGATCTGTTCCAATCACGTCACAGATTTTAACACGCTCGATAAAACAGTCATAACTTTCAAACCGCTGATCGGAATATAACGTTCTTTATGTCCACTAAAAGATAATTAAATTACCTACAATGTCTTCAACAGGCGGCTAACCAAATTCCCAATCTAAATTGGCAAAAAACTGAACCCTAGGTCGACTGCTCATGCTGTCCAAAACAGAGAACGTGGCAACTTCTAGATCTAATCCAATCTACTCAAATCCAGCACCACCAATTGATCTAAAAATATGATATTGATCCTTAGAACAGTACCTAGCCCAACCCCAAGGAGTCACATGGCCATACCTTCGCCCGACGCACGAAAACCCAATAGATCTCCCGGATCGCTCCTCGCTCCAAATCCACCGGATCTCCTCGTCGCGGAGCGCTCCAATGGACGGATCTTCGAGGTGTTGAGGTGGACAACTCCCCTAGGGGCAGCAAGGGAGGTGGAGAGGAGAGGACAGGGGTGGTGGCGCCATGGGGGAAGATGGAGAGGAAGGGGAAGGGTGGAGGCGCATGGGTGGGGGGTAGGGGGTGGCGGCTAGGGTTGGGAGAGGGAGTTTGGGGCGCACCAAGGGGTGGGGGCCAGATTTGGTTGCCCAAAAGTCCCCCCCTTGGGCCCAAACCCTTCCACTGGAGGCCCAACTCAACCCCCAAGGCCCAAAGTCCCCCGGAGAGGCCCAAACACCCGAAAACGGCCTAAAAACACGCTATAAACGGCATAACGTAAAGTTTTAACCTCCATTTACATATTTTATAATGTTTTGACCTCAACATCCACATTTTATAAGATTATGACACTCCGTGGTGTCACATTCTCCCCCCTTCAACAGGATTCGACCCCGAATCCGAGACACGCCACTTCGCAAACAACCAAATCGAAGAGAGCTATGGTTCACGCCTCAGAACCCACTTAGAAACCCCTACTATTTGCACCATCCAGCACTCAGAAGCAAGGAGCTAAGGATCAAAGATTGATAGCTCTAAAGATAACTCACATTCAAAACTTACCAGAATTCTTACTCCACTTTGAAACACCGAGTACAACAAAAGGATTCAGAACATTCCAAGCAAAAGGATAACTTCCTAAGCTGACAATGAAGGGAAACGATCTCATATTCCTCATTTTTATGCATTCCTTGGCACTAAAGTGCACGATCCCTTTAACCGATGTTTCTCCTCAGAAGAACACGGCACCAACCTCTAGAACCCTCTTCAGCTCCCACGCACAAAAGTGCTTTCACATCTCAACCTCTCTACTGTGGTTCGTCGTATTCTAGACGACGCGAACCAAGCAAGACACAACACTCCAAGACTACCAACTGCTTGAACAATCGGCTAACACCTTGCAAAAGATTGACCTTTTACAAAAGACCAATACCCACCACTACCACCGAAGGAAAAACCTACTTTATAACCAGGGTCCTTAAAACCCGCAAAAACAATATCAACCGAGCAATCCACATCGGTTGACACAACTCGCTCAGAGCTCGGCGACAAAAGATCCAATACACTTCGAAAAGGAAAAGCAATTACTAGCAACCACCAAGTGGTCCACTAATTGTAACACCCCGGCATTTAATATGCCTGAATGCTACCAAACATAAGCTAAACAACATCTAAATACCACATTTAACATAAAATTCAAGCAAAGGCGCATAGGCTAAAAACCGAGATTTCGGCAACACCTTCTTTGTTTTAACATGAATTTAAGGAGGAACAACAGTATAGCATTATAAGGCAATATGAGAGACATCTAAAATAGCAATAAATAGAGTCTTAACGACAAAATAAGACTATCATCAAGCACTTAATGTCTACAAGTGTCAAACGAACAATAAAACTCTCATTAAGCAAGCTAAGCCTTAAATCAATGATCATCACACGCAATTTATTATGAAACTAATAGAATGACTTGGGGAATCAATATGGTGAAGCTACGTGTGGGCATGTGACTATTCCCCTTTCCCGCATGCCGTTCTCATGGTACCTAAAACAACAAGAAAACACAAGCGTGAGTTCGAAACTCAGCAAGCGTATTGCAATGGAACAAAAGAACAACTTACATTGCAACAACACACAACATGTTTATCATCTCATTCATAATCACATATCTTTATCATCATCAAATATGCAATGCGATGCGATGCTCATATCTCCTTGGAAACTCATACCGGTATGGTTGAGTACATACCCGTCGGTGTGCACCCTTTCCCCCCTTCCATCCCGAAGATGGAGGGTGCCTACTCCTCGCTTCCACAACCCACGGTAGATGGAATCACAATGTAGGACTTACTCTATTGGCTCTCCGGATTAGTCATAACTTTCTCACCGACCTTCCCGGATTAGTTAATGACTTTCACCGCCGGGCCATGTGTCATGCCATGTATGCATATATGCCAACAACATAGATAACTTGTACGTGATAACATGGCATCATAACATAGTGAGCATATTCATCATACCAACGGCAATCATTAAAGCATGGCAAGCTCACATAACATGGAAACAGTTTGCATTTAAACAAGGCAAACAATCAAACCACATGCTACCATTCCAATACACTTGCCTCAACCACGTGCAACGGATTGGCGAGAAGTACAGGGCACTCCCGGGGTCGCACCACCTGCACATAGGTACCACACGCTCACAAACATAACCACAAAATAGTACACAAACCCTCATCTACCCCGACATTGCCAATTTCTCGCAAAACCTAAAAACAGAGGTTCTGTCCCGTCGGAACAGCAGCCTTGCAAAAGGCATAACTTGAGTTCTGGGACTCCGAATCAATTAAACGAGTACATCCTCGCGTAGCTTAGGAAATTTCCCAACTTTCTCTAGGTATATGGAAAGACTGATTCGGACTCTAAAGTCGTCTAATCTACAGATTACCGTGATCTGTTCCAATTACGTCACAGATTTTAACACGCTCGGTAAAACAGCCATAACTTTCAAACGGCTGGGCAGAATTTAACTTTCTTTATAT